>BSDZ01000116.1:0-600000 GCA_030268105.1 Volvox africanus | reverse complement strand
GCAGGATGCTCGGCCCTGCCCACGATCTTCCGCATTCTGCAGATCCTGCCGAGAAGGGAGCGCATCAGCTGCCGCAGATTTGAAGCTCGAGAGGAGAACCGGCTGACAGAGGTTTCGGAGCGGGGCCGCTCCAGTGCCATCTTCGCCTGCAATATGGATATCCCCCCGGTCGAGCAGGCGTCCGGCACATTGCCCTCCCTGCCTTCCATCGACTGGTCTGCAGGAGCCGCTGCTACAACCACTGGCGAACCCGGCGTGATCGCCGCCGCGGCCGCAAAGGCAGCCAAATGTTGTCCCACAGCCACCACTTGGCAAGGGTCACCTTCGCCCATCTCCTGCAACAACTGCGCCTGTCGTACCACACTTACGCCTGCTGGTGTGACGGTGGCCACGCACGGCAGTTCATCAGCAGAATCCACTTCCTGTACGACACGTGGATCCAGTGGGCCGCGTTGCATCCACAGCGGCATTGGCGGTGGCGTTGACGCCAGTCCTCCGGTGCTGCCGTCGCTCCCTGCACTCCAGCCGCCACTGACGGCAGCGGCGCCGCGTATGCCCTGGGGCGCTGCGGGCGACGCCGCAGCCGCCACATCGTCAGGCCCGACAGCGAGTGCGTCGGCGGCATCAGGCATGGCGCTGTCAGCACCGCCAGCGCCGCTACCGTTGCCAATGCCAACGGCAGCGCCAACGCGATCCTTACTTGAGCATGAAGCCCTGTCAGCTTCCGCAACGTCGCCGCTGCCGCTGTCATTCTCACCGGCGGTGCTGCTGGCCTGATGTGGAGCAGCACCAGTCACTTTGGCCGCGACGACACCGACGCCGCTCCCCCCGCCCACTGGCTGCTCGGGGGCGATGTCCTCCGTTCCCAGAAGGCTGGTGCGTGGGCCGCTGCTGTTGCTCGTCCTCTTGCTGGCGGCGCCACCACTGCGGTAAATGTTATTTGGGTTGCTGTTCCGGGGGCAGTAGCTGCTGTTGTAGCTAGTCCGCCCACTGTTAGAGTACGTAAAACCACATGTGCTGCTGCTGCTGTGGGTGCTACGGTGGAGCGAGTTTGGGACTGTCGCTGCAGGTGTGATGGCGACGTCGCCGTTGCTGACGCCGCCAGCACCGCCACCGCTTGCATGGGTCGGTGCCAACACGGCCACCTGCCGCGCCAGTCGTGCCTGCGGTGACGGTGCGGAGGTGAAGCCGACCTCCGGAGCCAGGCCCACCAACGAGGACGTATCTGCGGACAACGATCCATAGCCAACGTCGCTGGTACGGCCGGTGCCGCGTCCACAGACGCCGGGTAAGCCGGAATAATACTTATCTCCGCCGTAGTCTCCACCCCCGCCAGGTTTATCGACGCTGGCGCAGTCGTGTGCACTATTATTGCCTCGTATCACGGTACGGCAGTACTGCGTCATGTGCGGCGAAAGCTGGTTACCGCCACCACCGCCGCCGGCGTCGTCGACGCCAGTCGGGGTGGCTTCTCGTCTAACCTTCACAGCGCCCGGAGCAGAAGCTGGAGAAAAGGAAGGGAATGGTCGGGGATATAGGGTCAGCAGGAACAGGGTTTGTTACCTGCCCCAGCCAGCTACAGTGCGTTGAAGATGAAAAGGCAAGAGATGCAAGCCATCATGCCTCACCGGACCTCACCTCACAGCACTGGCATTACAATTCCATGTGGATTTGATATGAAGGTTAGTCGTGCTGGTCGTGCTGGAGCATACTGGAGTAAAACTCATCAAGTACAAAACTCAACAAAGCTGTTGCACCGCTGCTGATATTCTGGACTCGGACAACGCATGAGGCCGTAGTGGTATCATCTGCTGATGGTTTTTACCATAAAATGATGGTCACACAGTCAAGGGAATGCTGTAGCTGTCATGCAAAAATGGTCGCTCTGGTCCAGCAGGGTATATCCTAGTTGTGTCCATGTGACAGAGAGTGTGTGTGTGTGTGTGTGTGTTTTGATTGTACGTTGTCCCGTAACTCCGTTGTAAGTCCGTACCTTCGTATCCGACCCGACCCATGAAGCGCCGCAATGACGCCGCCAGCTTCCGCCCGCTGCGGCTCACTCGACTTGCGCTATTGCTGCGCCTCACCGGTGCGGCTACCGATGTGGACGCCGTACTGCCGCCGCCGCCGCCTCCACTATCACCATACCAACTGTTAAAGTTGCCGTACGTGCTGCGGGAAGTTGCCCTGCCCGCCAGCTGCTCTCGCATTAGGGCATCTAGACGGGCCTCCCAGCCACTGACACCGTCGGCGCCGCCAGAGGCGGCGGCCGCCGCCGCCGCCATTGCCTGTTGCTGGTGTTGCTGCAGGGCCGCTTGCAGGAAGTCTCTAGAGGATAGCAGCTGGGGCTCCTCCCCTGGAGTGCTCACCCGCAATCGTATGGTCGGACTTGCCAGCTGCAAGGTCCCAGGATAGCTTCCGCAGAAAGCGCTGCTTACGCGACCGGGCGGCAAGATGCTCGTGACGGAGGCAGCGCGGCCGCGGAACGCGCTTGGGACGTGATCATGGGACCGCCGCCGTGGCGAGTGTGAGTGTGAGGGCGAGTGCACAACTGCACGTACAAGCGGCGGCTGAAGTGGCTGCGGCCGTGGCGGCGGGGGAGATGGAGTTGGGCGGAGGCGGGGGCTGTGGCATGAGGATAAACGGAGACTACTGAGACTGGAGCGGCGGTGGCGACGGCGGTCACAAGCGTCATGGGAATCTGGTGAGGACGGCGGCGGCGGCGGCACGGCCACAGCAGCTGCCATCGCCGCCGCCGCCGCTGCTGTCACCGTCGGCTGCAGGACATTGCTTTCGGCGGAGAGTGCTCGGGGGTTGGGAAGCCTAGTTGCGCGGAGCCTACTAAAGTGGGAGGCAAAACCTCTCCAGGCTGGGACTTGGAGGTACCGTTGCCGCTGAGTGCCCGGTGGCGTCCCCACCTCTTCCTCTCCCTCATCCTCATGTGCACCCTCACGCGGCCCAACCTCCTCGCCTTGCTGAGCCTTCTGAGGCCGCAGCTGCTGCTGTTGATGGTGTCGCTCATTTTGACCTTTCTGCTGTTGCTGTTGGTGAAAATGCTCTTTGCAGCTTTCCCCGACAGCTCTTTTTCCCACCTTTCGTTTGCTGTTGTCGCTGCTGCCAAAGCCTGCTGTCAGCAGCGCCTTGAAGCCCAATAGTGTGCTCTTCGCGCTGGCCATCACTGGACTCGTGGGGCTGGTGTGGTTAGCGGGGGTCACGGCTTCATTCACATGGGCGTCTAAAGCGTTGCCGGATGTGGAGGTGGTATTGGTGATCGTGATGTTCGGAATGCCAACGGCTGTTGTGACCCCCATAGGCCAATGGGTTGAGCCAGGAGCTCCGACCGATAGATTCCCTCGCGTGAAGGCGGCGGCGGCCTGGGGATAGTCCTTGCCGGCGGTGGGGTGGCAGTACGGCTGATGGGGTATGGGAGGTGACGGGTCGGTGAGCCGAATGTTGCCGGGGAGGTCTGTCGGTTGTCCTGAAGCTGGCGCACAGATATCGATCGCACAGGGCACGCCGCGAACAGTGAAGGCGGAGGCGCTGATGTCACCACCGCCGCCAACACCGCCAACACCAGTAGCAGCAGCAGCAGCGATGGCAGCAGCATTAGTGGTAAACGTTGCTGGCATAGCAGTAGCAGAAGTAGCCGTGACGGTGGCCTCCGTGCGAGGCATCTGGCTTTGCTCGGTGCCCTCCTCCACCAGCTCAATACTCCAGTCAGTAGGATCTGTATGGAAACAGCATAGGAGGTTAAATCAGGAAATTAGGATGAAAGCCCGATGCCGGCCTTCAAATTCGGCAGCCGGTTTGCAAGCACCATATATGGTGCATCAGTGCGCACCTAGACACATATATACACACAGTCACACAAATGTATCCCTACTGATGCACTCAGATCCACGGCGGATTCATGCGAGCAGCGGTCCATCAGCATCCCACACCTTGACAACCCGCCGTACCGCTCCACCTAATGCCTGTTACTATTTTATTTGATTGGCAGTACTTTACATGGTCGTTCTCATTCCGCCCATGTTGTTCCTTTTTGCAGACAGATAGACAAATTGGCACATGCTTGCCCGGCTCCGTCGCGCGAAGCCCTAACGCCAGACGATCAAAGAGGTTATCAACCAAACGCAGAAACACCATACTCGTAAGTCTCTAAGCTCTTCCATACATGAGTTAATAAGCTCCGCGACCGTGTCCCCGGTCCGCTGAGGAAGCTGCTGGACGGCCGCCTCCCCCGTACCCTGTACGGCAGCAGCAGACAGTCCTGCATCCGGGCCCGGTGCCGCTGCAGACCCCTCCAGAGGTCCGCTGCTCTCACAAGCCACAGAAACAGGATTCAGACAAGACATGCTCAACCGCCCCTTACGTTCCTGCCGCCGCCACGGCCGCTGCCGCTGCTGCTGCTGCTGATGATGATGATGATGATGACAGGTGTGGCGTTGGGGCAGGTGCATTTCCTTTACCGTTAAAGGTTGATCTGGCTGATCGTAATTATGAAACGGCGCCGCGGGATCGCTCAGTTCCCGCCGTTCGTTAAGTTTAGACAAAAGCA
Organism: Volvox africanus; assembly: GCA_030268105.1. NCBI lineage: Eukaryota > Viridiplantae > Chlorophyta > Chlorophyceae > Chlamydomonadales > Volvocaceae > Volvox > Volvox africanus. The sequence continues at coordinate 595,442 of BSDZ01000116.1, read as the reverse complement.
ACGCGTCGTGTATATCGTACATGGCCGTACAGCGCCAGCCGGCACTGGCCACAAGCAGCGCCCCGTACCGCTCCACTGCCCTTCCGGATGCTGTACGGCTGCCGATACTTGCATTGAGCTCTGCATCATCGCCACGAGTGCAGTACGCCTCAAATAAGGTTTGAACGGGGAGGGGACGGAGGGAGATGGCGCTACTGCTTGAAGCTGCCACGACAGGCGTGCTGCCGCCGACCTCCGCTCCCGCACCCAAGGAAAGCCGCTTCCGCCTGCTAAGGCGATAAGTCCTCAAGTCCTCAGACGGAATCACTCCGGGACCGCCAGGCTGCGGCTCCTTCAAGCGCGGGCGGCACACCTGAGGCTCCAGTTGAGGCTGGCCTTCGATGTGCCATTGCGGACATAGCTGTCTGCCCATCTGGCCGATATGCGAGGATGGCTCCACCTTCTGCGTCGCCTCGTCTGTTCGCGAGTGCGACAAACGGAGATCCGTTGGGTCCTTTGGGTCCGGGCCCGGTTTGGAGGGCCGGGGCCCAGTCTGCCCTCGCGGAGAAAGCAGGGGCACGGCGGCAAGGTTACTGCGAATCTTGCCGGAGCTCTGGGTGGGGATTGGCCCGGAGACGGCGCCGGGAGGGCGCCCCCGGTGTCCTTGACCCTGCTGGTGTCCTTGACCCTGCTGGTGATCGGAAGGTGGATACTCTTCTCCGTCACTCATGGAGCTGCTGCTACGCTTCAACAATGGTGGCGCCAGCCGCCGTGGGAAAATGTCAGCGGCAGGTCCCAAGGCTGGCGTCACCGGCTCACTGCAGCGGCGGCGGTGGCGATGGCGGGGGCAAGTCACAAGACTGGTGTCACCGCCTGTGTACTGCGGCGGAAAACCCACAGTCGTATGAGCTTCCGTGCACCCTCCGTCCCCTCCTGCTACTGCTGCTGCTAATGTGGCGACAGCGGCCCCATCCATGGCTCCGCCGCCGTCACCGTGAGGTCGGTTTATTTGTGGCTCAGTTGCGAATGTATTCATCGGGTTGCTGGTCACTGCAATGGGGTTGGCTGGAAGACCCCTCCACGGTGGCGATGCTATGTGGGTCCAAGGGGTTGCTGTGAAGGCGACGCCGGCGCTATCTGCGTTGGCAACTATGGCTTCGGAGTCGTATGATGCCGCCATGCGGGACATGGGGGCGGTGGCGGAAAGTAATCGAGATGCGTCATGATCGGTGACGATGGCAACGCCGCCAATGCCGCCAACGCTGCCTCTGCCGATGTTACTGTTTGCAGCCAACAACGCCGATATGCTCGAGCAGCTCAATGGCACTTGCGAAGCCTCAACGGCTTCGCAAGAGATGCCTGACCCATGGGCCAGCGAGATACGGAACTCCGCTGGGAGTGGCTCCGCTGAATCTGCACTGCCCTTGAGAGGGTACAACGGCCGTCCGGCACCAAGGTCCTCTGGGCAGGCTGCTGAATTGCCCCTATGTTGCCCCGCTTCTTGCTCCCCTCCAATGCGCCGTCGCATCCGCCGCCGTGACCGTGATATCGACCAGGATGATGCCGCTGCCGCCGTTGCCATCGCGGATTTGATTTCCGCCGCCGGCGCTGCCGCTGCCTCTTCCGCATGCTGTCCCCAGGCATCACCCCGTCGCGCTGGCGTAGTCCGCGGCGGGGATGCAATCGAGGACAGTGGAGCTCGTCCCACATCAATGCCGTCTGACGCCGCTGTCGCCGCCGCTGTCTGGATATCCAAGGAAGCTACCGCCGTCAAGCTACTCGTACCGGCAGTACAACTGGATGCAGCCGCCACAGTCGACACCACCGCCATGGGTGCTGCCGCCTGCTGTGCCGCCGCCAAGCGCTTCGCGATACGCATCTGCACTGCAGCCGCCACTGCCTCCTCAGCCGCCAGCACGTCTGCCCGCAGCGCTGCCGACAACACCTTGGCTGGCGGAAGGTCCATCTGTCGCGCCATGGGAAGCTCCAACTTTGCCGTACGGCTGCTGTTGGTGGTGCTGTCGTCGACCTCCGGCCAGCTGCACATGCCGCCGGTGCCGGTCATCAGGCCGCCGCCGCCGCTGCTGACACTTGCGCGGCTACCCAAGCCTAAGCCCAAGGCGATACTGAACACGGCAGGGACATGCTTGACGGCCGCAGCGGCAGCGGCAGCGGCAGATGAGACGTTGCTAATCGGCCGCTCCGCCGCTCCGCCGCCCCCGTGACTGTAGAATGCGAGGGCGGGGGCGCCCGGAAGGCTGCGGCTGGTGATGGCGGCAGCAGTGTGATTGGGGCCGCTACTGGGTGCACTTCTGGGGGACCTGCGGCTGGTGGGCCTGACGCCGCCTCCGCCACCAAACCCTCCCCCTCCCCCTCCACCTCCTGCTGTTTTAATGCCCTCCAGGAGGATCACCTCCTCGCTCCAACGGCGGCAGGTCGGTGCTTGAGGTGCACCCGGTAACGCAGCAGACCCGGCCGGAGAGCCGCTGCCATTGCTACTGCGCGGGGGACCGCACGTGCTGTCGTCCTAATGGTGGCGGGGAGGGGAAACATCGAGGGAAAGAGGAGGAGAAATAGGAGAGTTTGGCGCGGCGGAAAGGTCCCTTCTTACTATCAAGTATATTCTGAATTTAACCTGCGCCAGGCACCGGAGGCCCCGTAAAATAGCGAAGGAGACAGAAGCACCGGAAAAGAGACAGCCGGCGGAAGCATGATGACGAAGCATGAAATCGTGTAATGTTGTACGGTGTACAACGTTACGCTCGTCTTACCTGGTTGTGTTGAGGATGGCCGGCATTGCAACCGACAGAATGGAAGTAAGAAGAGAACATACAGGGCGGGATATCGCCTCGGGATCCGCCGCCGTCAGTGGGACTGACGTGATTGTTGAAGTGTGAGGATTTGTGTGAGGACTGAAAAGGAATAACTGGCGGTTAATTCTCGGTGGATGGTTGTTGCTACTTAGCTGTTGGCTAATGGCTTCGCATCAACATCCATGATGAGGAAAGACGTGGCCCTACGTGGAAAATTGGCAAATGCGGCGAAGGGCGAGACTTATAACACATGGCAGCAATCGTTTCTAAATACCTCCTGACTACTTTATATGAACACGGTTGGTGCAAGGCCGGCCTAACCTCAGAGGCAAATAGCATTGCTGTTTGGCTGCAGACTGGGCAGGGCGGCAAGTGAGACGGTCCTCGACAGATGAATCGCATAAATTATTATTAATTTTTCTGCTGGCCTCTTAGACACCATCGCTTGATCCATGCGGAGAGGTGAGGCTAGCGCTTTGCGAGATGGAAGTGGTTAACCGTGGCAACCTCGCAAACGAGGAGGCAATACGGCGCTCATGTTAACCTAATTATTATGAGCTTGACTTGGTCACAATATCCCTCTTCCCCTCACCAAGCGGTTTCATTGCCGCGATGAAATGCGTAATTCCGCGCGACGCGCGAGCCCGATTCCACATTCATCCAAGTGCGAATCAAAGTTTATTGTAGTATTAAATTAATTTCGTTAGCCAAACCTTATTTAAGGCTCTGGTGGTCACAGAACAGGCGACTTGCGGTTCGCAACAATGAAAGTAGTTTGCGTAAGCTAAAGCTACAAATTAAAATATGTCAAGTTTCATTACGATATCATGATTACCAAAAATCTTTTTAATGTTTTGGGTCAATGCAGCTTCCCTCGCTGAGGTGTCATGAAATTCCTAGATGTGTTACTTTGATTATCTGATATACAATATTATTTGATATTCTGAGGTTAAGACTGACACTAATAGGGATGATTCGTGGATGCCACTTCGATAGTTACCAACGGCAACACCTTTTCTGATAACCTGCTGACGACACAAGTTTTAACAATCATCCAATGAAATATCTCCACACAATAATTTACAAGGATTCCTTATCCCAATCGTTATAGATTATTTTGATGAGGATTGGAGTAACCCGCGCATTAATGAAGGCTGTCTAAGCACAGATGGCCCTTCCGGTAGCTTCCGACAAAACACACCGAAGGGCGTCCACAGAATAAAGCATTATTTTGACCTTATTATACTCGTCAAATAATACGGCTGCGAGCCTTTGGTGACAACCCCTGAAGATGACGTTCGCGGCAGACGGCGGCAGCGTGGCGGGCGACTAGGTCCAACGGGTGCAATATGCTGCCACTTGTTTAACTCTTAACCTAGATCCCTGTTGTTTTGTCTCCTATAGTATCGGGCAGGATAACATCAAAGTCATTCCAGCCCGAACAGCTGTTTCACACCAGCAGGATTTCCTGAAATTGGTTTCATCAAATAAAACAACATTAAGTTGTACTTTTCATTTTTCGTATCATCTAAGTACACATTACATCTCGTAAATCCTAGGATCGGCTGCTACCACAACGTTTATTATGAATACTACAACTCCCACGCTCTTTCAGCTCGTGCAACTAAAGAAACTGGACACTAGCTCAATCAAATACCCGAAATTCTGAAGGAACTATACTTGCATTGTGGTTACTTGTACTGGAGGGAGGGCGGCCATCCACCTAATGGCTAGAGGGTGACGTGCGAAAAATGCGAAAAGGTGGACATTTGTACATACGTAGTGTCCGAACACATGCATCATGTGGTTCCTGAGTCGATCCTGCCTAGGAGCAGAGCTGCATGTTTGAGGCTGGATGTGCCCCCGATTTTGATGGACGGTGAGGAACCTCTGTTATAGTGACTTGCCAGCCGACCAGGAGTAAATCCGGTAAATCCGGTAGATTCCACTGGATGCCGGCGGTGGGTGCTGAACCACCTACCTACCGGAAAATCACTGATTTTAGAGAAATCAATATCCCTAGGGGTGAACGGATGTGGATGCCCCGAAATACAGGGGAGGGGAGGGACTGCCAGGTGGTAGTGGCCGCGGGCGGAGCAAAGCGCCCCTATCCCCCCCCACATACACCGTATATAACGCCGCCGTGTAACTGGCACCATATTTACTTTTCCTGAAGTGAAACGCAAAGGCGCGAAGTTTTAGATATGATACACCAACAAGCGCGCGAATTTTCAATCTCCACACTGAACACAAGAAAACACGAAAAGTCTCAATGAGTGAGTATATCCGTACTGGCGATACACCCACATTGCGGCCAGGCGAATGAGGCCCTATCTCACCCGGAGGCCCTCAACACTCCGCTGAACACAGGCGTAGCCCTTAATGCCTGGTGGGGTGCTGATTAACGCAAGCAGGGAAATCGGCTTGCCAAGTGTTGGTAAGTCAACATTCTGGTCAAGACTAGGGCCGCAAAACCCAAAGCTGCTAATTATCTTTGAAAAGATGCGGTGTACTTGTTCATGTAATAGATGCAAGCTCTCGTCATGTATGTTGCAGAGCATAGAGAACCCCATGACGGGTAGAATAAAAAGATTGTGCCAGAGCCCGATTATATAGCATCAAAGACCAGGGATGCCGTAGGACCTCGAATGGGGTGTGACCTTCAGAAGTCACACCAACAACCGGAAAATCAGTGAACCAGGTGTTCCACCTTTTACCATTCGGTCGGTAAAAGTCCCAGTCCATACAGGTTATGGACTACCGACAGGTTCGGTATTTTGGGAGGATGGTTAGTAATGGCGGCCGCCGCTGCCGCTAAATCCGTAATCCTGATTTGCGATGGGATAATGAACAGATTACAAACGGCCAAACTGTATTCACTTAATTATTAATAATTAACAGATTATTAGTATCTCTTAAGCATTTACTAAAACGCATCAAGGATACAACAATGTAGACAAATCTGACAATTATTGACATCATCTGACAATTACAAATCAACTCGAATCATACTCTCCTGTTTCCTAAGGACAAAACTAAGATCTTGTGTATTAGTAAAATTGATAGTGTAGGGACCTGGACCTAACAACCAAAGTAAAATTGCTCGAAAAAGTCGCTAATAAAGAAACATATTTAATTCCTGGATATTTAAAATTGGGTCTTGAAGCAGTTCTTGAGCAAGCATTAAGGGAAATTATAGTTTGGCGGAATAAGACATAATAATTATAATCTAAAAAATCCAAAGTAAGCTCTAGATTTTATTATTATTATGAATACACATCGATTTTGCGATCAAATTACGGGAGCTGGAATTCGTTAAATGATTATAAATGCTCAATTTATCAACAAACTAATTATGGTGGTTTTCCGTTCACGAAAGATGAAAACGAGTTTTAACAAGTGGCGATAGTGGCAGATTAAGTTTAGGGCATTATATAGGTTCCCTGCAAAGTAGGATCAAGCTACAATATGAATATGATCAATATATTATGATTGCTGATGTCGGAGCCGTAACGGATAATTTTGAGATTCCAATCCAATCCTCGAATGATTATTTTCCAACCGCAATGCACATTGCCACAGTGATTACTACTTATAAAAACCTAGTTCCAGCTTTAAACAAATACATCAAAGTCTTGCGGCCAAGTCTAAAATAGTTATAGGTAGAAATCATTTGCAAGATGCAACTTCTATTACATCAGGACAAGAATTTTCGAGTATATGCTTCCCAACTTGAATATTCTTTAACAAGAATAGAACTACCTTTAACAGGAGTCCACGCGGGCACTCTGCCCGCTTCTTTTTTCTCTTCCGAGTGTGTTGCCATGGGAATGGGCCATGGAATATGATGAACCCTGTTGCTATTTGTTATCTTTCATCGGCCACCTAGCAGTTCCGGATTCAGTACTCTGCTAGAGGTGGAACACTTCCGCTTGTCCGCGCACATCTTCATAATGGACATGTCGGTTGTATCGTACAGCTCATTTAGATCGCAGCGTCATTCTAGGCTCGCATCTGCATCGCAAACAAAAATGACGAAGCTGTCCAGTGCGTTTACACAGATGGGAATCAGATGCATGCGCGCGTTGATAAAACTGTAGTCGCAGACAAATTTGCACTTCTTTCACTTTCTCGATGTGCAGACGGGGCTCCTTCGCGGCCAACCTAGCATAGAGCACATCCCGTGTGGACGCCTCGTACGGCATCATCGCCCGCCCGCCCGGCAATCGGCCACACGCGCAACCCTAGGCTAGCCAAGAATCACCAACAGCCGTTAATGCGGTCAAACCGTCAATATGCTATTTCTCCCTTTGCCTGCACCGGAGGACCTTGCGTGATTCCGACGCCCTCCATGGCCCGTCTGGCCCCGTCGACCCATCTTCTATCAGTACGACATAGGTCGTGATCGCTGGAAAGAAACCTCCTTTTGGGTTCCAAAAGGTGCTGTCGGACAATAATCACACACTTCGCTCGCTCGACGCTACGGCGGCAGTACCTAACGAACTCCTCAACCAATCAGCAACCGAGCATTTGACCCCCTCCTTCATCTCGTACTCTCCGGGCCTCCCTGCGCAGATTTAGCCCAGGCCTCCGCCTCAGTCACCCAGCTGCTGTTGATTGCAGCGTCATGCAGGCTCCAGCTGCCGCCGCCGCCACCAGCGCCGCCTGCGCCATGTTCCCACCGCCCAACCGCCCTGGGAACGCCTGACTGCCGCGACGAGGAGGAAGAAGACAGGGAGAAGGGGATACCGACTGGTACGGCTTCTTCCCAGTCAGCGCTCCCGGTAGGGTCGGTCTGGAGGTGGGGCAGATCGCCCGTTGCAGCTGACGCTCCAGAACCACTCCGTTGCTCGTGCTGCTCCCGCGCCCGCTCGCGACGGTTGGCAGCGGCCTGCGTATGCATGCATGTACATATACATACATACATGCTTGTCGCATATACAATGCCGCAGATTGGATTAAGAGCTCTTAGAGGGGTATTTCGTGTCGTTTTATTCGCAATTTCCCCCGGGGAGGGGGCAAAGGGAAATTTCCGTCTTACACTCTTATGACTAAGCCCGCTTACGGAGCTGTGAAAAAGTAGAGATTTCGCACCCTTCGAACCAACCTCGCGAAACCGATCAGACTGGGTACGAATACACACACACACACACACCCACACATATACACACGTTCACCCCGCACCCGCAGCCCCGCCTCCCTCCGCTCTCTCCTCTCCAGATCCGCGGGCAGCTCCAAAGCGAATCGCCCCAACGAACCCGACCGATAGTCGGTTAGCAACCGCACACCCGCGCGCTCCACGTCACCGCCGTACAGTCGTGCTGCCACGGCCACCACGAAGTCCTCTGCGCTTCCCGCCGTCTGAATGGCAACCCCGGGGAAGCGGGGAGGGAGTTGCGGGGAGGAGGGGGAGTTGAGGGGGAGAGCGGGAGAAAATAACCAAGCATAACATGACAGTTGTTAAGCGGACCAGCAATTAGCCAACTGCAAACGGTAAACGGATGCAGCATACATTGGCATTGCTACACATCAACTTTCAGGATCAGACGCAGCGGTGGGTTCCGCTCCGGCAGTTGCGGCTCTGCGGCCACGGGACGGTACGGCACGGAGGGCAGGAACCTGATTGCCTCATCGGTCCCTTAACAGCCTTTGAACGCCTGTTACCACGCCTCAGCCACAGCGGCCCTAAGCCCCTCCGGACACGTACATACACACACGCACATGACCACAAGGGGCTTATGCACTGGCGGCTAATATGCAGTCCTGCACAATGATACCGCCTGACCGCGGACACCCTTACCAACAGTTCGACGCCGTACCGCCGCTGCATCGCCTCCAGCACTCTTGCCAAAACACCTCCGCCGCCCGTGCATTCGCTCTCGCCAGCAGAAACCGCCGCCCCTGTCGTCGTCGATGTCGTCATCGTCGATGTCACCGTAGCCGCCAACGCTACCTTTTTTCCCGCACTGCCTCTCCTTCCCAACGCCACCGTGGACGTAGCCTCGGCTTCCGCTATCCCGACTACCGCCGCCGCCGCCACCTCGGCCGCCGCCAGCTGCTTCACCCGCAACACCAGCGCCGACGCCACCGCCGACGCCAGGTATGCCGCCTCCCCGATGTCATTGCATATCGCCAGGCGTTGGGCCGCAAGCTGATCGGGGAACGAAGCGGGAATAACTCCAGGGGCGTCTAATAGGTCGATCTGCTCGTCCACGCGCACCCAGCGCAGCTGCCGCGTGACGCCGGGTTTCGGAGCGGACGCGACGGCGCGGCGGTTGACAAGGCGGTTAATGAGGGCGGACTTCCCAATGTTGGGGAAGCCAATCACGCATGCGCGTACGGCACGGGGTTGTAACCCGCGTTTGGCTCGTTTTTCGTTGATCTGTGAGGCGACCTGCGGAGCCGTCCCGTCCCATCCCGTACAACTTAGTTGTAAGAGATTGTTTTCACACGGTTAGGGTTTATCCATCTGCTTAAGCCACCAGGGACACAAACTCCCCCCCCAGCGGATCCTTCATGTACCCCAACAAGCACACAACTCCCCCCCCATCGAACACCCCCTCTCCACCCCGACCCCCTTGACCCCTTCTCCACCTTGAGCAGCTCCTTCCTGACCCCCTTGACCCCTTCTCCTCTGCGTCCGTCCGTCCAAAAGACCCGCTGCCCCTCGCTCCGGTGGTGCTGCCTCCACGCCGCCAGGTCAGCAGGGGACACCTCGTCCGCCCGGTTGAGTACGAGCAGGCAGGGCTTGGCGCCAACCCACGCGGCCACCTGCGGGTGGCTGCTGGATACGGGGATGCGGCAGTCACGGACCTCCAGCACGACATCCACCATTGCCAGCTGGGCCTGAGGAGGAGCAGGGTGTTGACGGAGGGGAGCGGGAATGGGTGTGTAGGGCCCCCATAGGGCCCCAACAGGAGGGATGGGAACAGAAATAACTATTTATCGAGCGCGACTCTGGCCACTATGACGATGATGAGGAGGAGGAGGCTGATTAGCACAACGGATTGTGACGGTGACGAGGGACTGTGTTCGTCATCACCACCGCTCACTTCGGCACAACCAGATGTTCGGTTGCATGAGCCTCCGTAAATCCTCCCTCCTGCATATACACACACATACACAATACACACACACACACACACATTTACACACCTTCAGCTGCCGCTCCGCCCGGGCAATATGTCCGGGATACCACTGAACCATCCGAACCTGTCGTACGCAAGAGACGCGGGGAGGGTAAGGAAAGGCTCCGTGATATAACGTGAGGTTCGAAAACCCATACACGCCAGTGCATGCACGCGTGTGCGTGTATGTGGAGTTTCCAGCTTCACAGTTTTTCCCGACCATGTTTTACTTCCCGCCATTTCCTCATCCTTGGCGGGAAATGGCGGGAAGTAAAACACACGCCGTGTAACCACACAGCCGAATCAGCCAATTGCGGTCACCCCCATTCCCCCATACCCCTACCCCAGGTTTCAAAATCAGTAGGGATGGGGCCGGGGGGATGGGGAACGAGGAATCAGGTGAGGTACCAACGGCGAGTGAAACCAGTAACTGAGATTTGGAGATGACGGCAAAAAAGGGAGAGGTTTGACAGCTGGTGCGGTCGGTCCATCAGGACGGGGAGCCCGAGGAGGTCCTCTGAGGCCGGCTGCCAACTGCTGCGTCTGATTGCACATGATCGGTCGGCATGTCACGGCAACAATATGGCAGGTGCTCTAATAGGTGCATGCCTTTGAGAAATACCATACGCCCCCCTCCCCATTGCACACGTGGACGGCTCACCCGTATTCCCCCCCCAAAAGATATAGAAGGGTTACCTGAAGCGACTCGTCGGACATATCGGAAAGCTGCAGATAGTTGCGTCCACCTATTTCGGCGGCCGCCACCGCGTCCTGGTCATCCAAGATGAGTTCGCCAGGTGCATCATCAGCGGCTGTCGATGGAAACAAACCATTGCCCACTGCAATACGCTGCCTTGAGTTTAAAGAAGGCAAAGAGGACTTGAAGAGACCCAGTGGATAGACTCCTGAACATTGAGCTGGCCGGCGCCAGGGATACACGACTGCTGTGCACTGCGGGGACGTAGACGCCGCAAATGTGTGTGTCAAGCAGGCAGCCCTGAGTGCCACTTCACTGCTGCTAAAGGTTATTGATTTCATATAAATGTATATATAAAAGTAATACAGGAAAAAAGTAACTACTAAAGAATTTGGGAACAGGCAGGCGAATGACTAGTCGGCGGTAAGAGGCAAAAACGCTGCACACGAACAGCATGTGTAAACAAACCAAAGTTTAGCAAATTGGGTTACTGAGCCTTATCAATACAGCTGCCAGTGCCGAACTGTGTTTACTTGCTTTGCCGTAACTAACGGTTAACCTCGATGTCTACGCGGTTGTATAACTGCGAACAGGTAGCATAACTGCATTGTCAGGATTTCAACGTTTCGTATACGGCTAGAACAGGTGCTTTCGTGCACTGAGGCAGGTAGCTAACAGTATCGTAGCAAGTCGTTGGACTTATCTTGATCACTTCATCGAACCTGCCACTACTGAAGAACGTTTCTAGAGTCGCATTTGCTCCACCTGCGCCGGCGCCGCCCCTAGGTCCCCCCGTTTCGCAATTGCAGTCGCAAGCATGCCCGCAATTGCGCTTGTCGTTATTGATTCGTTGCTAAAGGTTGCGGGCGGCATTGCGATCGGCTGGTTTATACGTGACGCCTCGAACCGTGGTGGGGGTAAATCCGCTGGTGGCAGCAGCAGCAGCAGCAGCCCTAACAATAAGATAGGCCAGACAGCCTCTCGCCGAGCGGGCGCAGCGGCTGCTGCAATCTCCAAACCCACTCCTGTGCCCAGACCCAAGGAGGAGCTAAAGATGGTGTTATGTGTAAACATGTCCTTGAAGATGGGCACAGGCAAGGTCGGCGCGCAGTGCGCTCATGCCGCGGTCGGGGTCCTATGGGCGCACTACCAGAGTCACAACGTACCTATTCGTCAGTGGGAGATGTACGGACAACCCAAGATTGCCCTTAAGGTGAGTCGTGCCCGCCTTAAGGGAGCGGGCGCGGCAGTCTGCAAACAAGCCCGTCTGCAACCCTTCAGGTGGGTGACGAGGCAGAGATGGCCGAGCTGGAGGCCAAGGCGATGTCGCTGGGGATGCCCACATACATCGTTCACGACGCAGGGCGAACCCAGATTGCTGCGGGCTCTCAGACGGTACTGGCCATAGGGCCGGCACCGAAGAGCCAGCTGGACACCGTCACGGGCCATCTCAAGCTGTTGTGAGCTGCTGAAGGACCGGCGAAAAAAGGGGGATGAATGCGGGTGGCAGCGACAACATGGAGGAGGGGAGGAGGGGTGGGGCAGGGCTAGGTTAGCCTTTACGGCTAATAGACTCTGATGGCAGTAATGGGTCTGGCAATGCCCCGCAGCTGCTCGGGGAACAGAACCAACGCACGGACAGGTCCTAATATCTAAGCTGCAACATGAACCATCCGGTGCAGGAAATCTGAGTTGCGCGGGGTTAGTAATGTGAGGTAGCGTAGAGAGGCAGACACTGCGATGGATTGGTAGATCAGCCAATCTATGGTAGGGCGGTTGAGGAACGAAGACGCCGAGATCGGGCACACGGAGGCGCGAGCGTGTTGGGAAGGGGAGGTAGGCGGAGGAAGAGAATGTGTGCACGAGAATGTCGGGGGAGGGGGTGTCGCAGGCATGAGCTTCAAGTGAGTTGAACGGATGTACATACACACATACGCACACGCACATGCACATGCCGTTGTCTGGGGCACTCGGAATCCAGGAATTCCCTTGGTCCGGGTCTGGTCTGGTCCGGGAGGGCGGAGGGGAACGGGGAAGGATCGTATACCTCATTTGGGCTCCCAAGGCGCCAGTCCTGTCTGCCTTACCTGCCTTGATCAGCCGTCATCAACGTGTCAGTTCCGAACTCTTACATCACGGTGCAGAATTAAGAAAGGGCCCAGTCGAGCTGAAACTAGCTCGACATTAGCAGAGATGGGCGGAGGCGGCGCGCCCGTGATCAATGCCGCGATAGAGGGGTGGTTGGCGTCGCGTGAGGCTTATTGTGAACTTCTCGTGTACAGAGAACACCTGATCCCATTGAAGCACGTCAGACGTGACACGCAACAGATAGGGTCGCGGGAAAGGTTGAAAGTGTCATCCCGCCGCCGTAGAGGTGAGTAGAGGCCCCTCGAAGAGGGTAGCCTATAACCCAAAGGTTATGTCCTGTGATAGATGGGATGTGCGGGCGACTGGACCCTGGTGTCGTACAGGCGAGTGACGCTGTGCCCGTGTGCAGCCGCTTGTACGTGCACGTAATTTGGGGTGGTTTCTGGGCTCTCAGCTCGGGGGCTCTCAGCTCGGGGGCCGGTGGTTGGCATTTTTGGTTCAATTGTAATTTCGGTAAATACCTAGGTTCGTGGAATGCCAGGCATGATAAGATGCCCGCTGGAAGTGTTCCATCGCCAGCTTCGTAATCGTGTCGTGCTCTTGTTATCAGTAGCGGCAACAGCGTTAGTAGCCTCCGCTCGATATCGTCGGTTTCATAAGAGATGAGAGCCAGCGGATTGGGCAGGGATCATCCATCAGGGAGGATACATTCACTGAGGTAGGTCAGTAGAGAGACTCAAATGTGGCAGGCTGCACCGATTAGCGACCATCACACGCGCGCACAAAGTGTTCAGGTTTTGACGCGCTAGACGTCGTCTTATATTTGGCTGGCTGCAGCTGCCTCCTGGTTAAGTGATGCAAGTGGAGTACAACTCCCTATTCGAACGCCACAGCGTAACCGTCGTAAAATGCAGTCCTGATATCGTGGCGGCGGCAGGGACTGGGAGTCATTACCGCTTCCTCGCCGTCACACACACACAAGGCAACATGATCTCGAAGGATCTCAGTACGGCTGGCAAAATAGCCGTGAGCTTGACGGCGGTGCTGCAGCGCTGTCGTGCTGACTGGACTTGATGGGCACATGGCTTAGTGCACTTCAGGGATGCGAAAAAAGAGGTGTTACAATGAGGGCCGGAGCTATGCACACAATAGCACCACATATCCATGGCGGCCAGGCTCTGTCGTCGGCTCGGCGGCTGCCAACTGGTTTCATCCAAAGCAGAGAGGATACGAACATCGGGGGTCCGTTGTTCCCAGCCACCCGTAACCGGCCGTTCAAGGTGCAGGAGAGCGGCCACTGTTACTCACCCGTGCACGTGGATATATTCGAGATATACAGACAGATAGAGAATGTTCAAAAGACATGACACATGGGTCGCACCGCAACAGGGGCTCTATAATGTACAACACAGTGCTGCTCAAAGAATTAATCTGTACTTTTACCTTGCCCACGCAATGAGATCAATTAATTGAAAGATTCGACCCGGGGTGTCCAACAACAAAGGCAATCAGCTCAACATGATAATAAACAGGAGCTTCCATCATACGGGAAATACACATTACGTCATCCGCAGCATCACCAAATTCCCGAATGAAATTATGATTATAATGGTACATAGTACAGAGGTCAATGACACAACTTACTTCTTCACATGTTTTGCGATATGCATTACAGCCGAGGTTAGCTACCGATACCTGCCCGCGCTGGGTTCTTTCAACCAGTCATCTTTCATCACCCTCCTCCTCCACAAGTTGGTAAGTTAATCCGCCCACAACTTCCGCACATCCTGGTTCTCACACACCCAACGGTCCGTGTACCAGTAGCCGTCGTAGCAGCCGCCGAGCCTCTGTGCAAAGGAAAATGATGCCCGGGGTGGGGAGAGAGATGAGGGAAAGATGAATAGGAGGTTAAGGGGACAAACAGCGTCGCTGATAAGCAACGGCAAGACTGCACATGTGCTTCGCAGGGCACGGCTAAGGGGGAGAAATGGAAAACATTATCCCGCCACAAGATCCAGTCTACATAGCGTTGTGTTCAAATCCACAAACTTTACCGACCGCACCTGCAGCATAGTGACGGAATAGGTCCGCTTCTCCAGGCGGTGAGTATCGTGGACCAGCACCCGTACATACCACATGCCCTCGTCCAACTGACAACCGCCGACCAGGCAACGCATCGTGGGTCAAGTTGGATTGTATCACAAAGACTCGGCCCCGGAATAACGAATCGCATCAGTAACTCAGCCGCAACCCAAGCATGATGGGATCACGAGTTCAAAATCATTCCGTGCGCCCAACTCATTGAATCTCGGAGGCTACTCCCAAGGCCCGAATGCAGGGGGTTGCGGCAGCTTGGGTGCGTGTGAAGGCGAAGATATGGTGTGTTGCGGGTCGTGTACGTGAGTTGACTACGGACACTCGCGTAGCAGTACGTCAGTCACGCGGACTGCAGCCGGATGGCCAAACGAACCTGTAATGTGCTGAGCACCTCCCAGCCTGAGTTGTCCAGCAATGTGGCGTAGTACGGTGAGTGCATGACGCGCCGGAATCGCTCAAACTGCCTGCAGGTGCCCACACAGCGAACGATACGGTCGTGCATTTAACGGAGCGCTGGCGATCCGGGTTACTTCCGTTCGCATGCGGCAAGACACACGCACTCGTGTTGGTTCGGAGATGTGGAATAATGAACCCGATTGCAACCTCTTGTAAATACTCTGGAGAAGGCTAACTAGCAGCTCAAAACGAAAACTATCCAGCCTGCCAGCCCTTTTACCCTTTCTGCACGCGTGTTCGTCCAGCCAGCTATGCCGTGTGTCTACCGCATACCGGATCTAGACCAGCCTCAGGGACCTTTGGGTGCACGGAGCCGCACACAAGCCAGCCAAGTTCTTACCTCCCACCCCCCGCGTTGTCGCACCCCGTCCGCAACCACTCACCCTAGATCGAGGCTGCGACTGCGGGAGGCCAGCGGAACAGAGAGCGTGAAAAAGGGGCCCGAGACAGGAGAATTGCGGGAGGACAGTTTAGAGCACATCTGTGCTGTATCTGATCTGTGGTTTCAACCTCACACGTGGCGGCATGTTCGTAACGCCCAGGCTAACCAAACGCCGGTGAGCCAAGACCCAGCTACACAGGATGCACAGAGAAAGATAGGATGATGCATGATAACATCTATCCAGTGATAAACCATAAAAGGATGATTGCATTAAACATAAGGAATGGCGACATACATAAACACGTCACGGTGAAGGCGTGAAAGCGACAACAGCGAGCGTGGACAATTAACCCAATTGGCGGACGCAGTGGCACGTGTGGCGGAAGGCAGCGCTTTAAACCACCCGGGGAAAAGCTTGCAAGGGGTTTTATCAGGTCGTACCCGAAATATTTGGCTCGTACGAATGGGTCAAAATTTGCAAATCGATAAAGCACCTCGACGCCGTGGTCGGAATACGGCATGTTGTTCTTTTGCAATGCCTGCGGTGAAGTATTCAAGTTAGGGCGGCGCCAGTTCAAACTACGTTAAGGAACGATTTCGGGCAAAAAGCGCTTAGCACTGGTAAGGCACAAAGAGAAGAATAACGAGAGGTTGTGTCAGAACCACCGGCCAGCCTTTAAAATGGCAAACGATTGCTGCTCGTTGAAATGGCGCCAGGTGGAGCATAGCCGCACATGAACAGATTGGGTGAGAATGGCCCGTTGAAAGCGGCCCCCCCCTCCATAAATTGCAGTGAAACACGGAGCACCACCACTAGGGAAGTGACCTCCGCCGTTACTTGCCTCGAGCTGTACACGTAGTGCGTCCTCCCATGAAAATTCAAAGCAGGGTCCCAACTGCGCCCTTTTCTTGGGGAAAGTCAGGCATTCGCTGTGGGCAGAGAAGTCGGGAAGTCAGGGCGAGCGCAAACTGTATCGTAAAATGCCTTTGTTTACCCGTTATCAAGGAACAATAAGCCACCTTCGTCGCCTATTGCTGCCGGCCTCACTCGCCGACTCCCTGGCCTGAGCCCCTTCCTCAAGACGAGTGGCTGCCTAGCCACAGAAGCAATGTATGCTCCTGCGATAGTAAGGTACAAAAACATTAGGAAAAAGACATACCGAAAATGTGAAGGAAAGCTGACCGCCGCTACCTCAACCTTGACCGCCTCATTCCCATTCCACAGGCTTTCCTCACCTCGCACAGGAGCACAACCAGCAGGGCCTCCACGGTTTGTCAGTGATGTCATCCGGCAGTGCCTGATTAGCATAACCTATAACCAGAAAGGGCTGTTTCGCACAAGACACCGTAGGCGCAGTTTATTTTATTGGTTTGTTTAACAGGTGAAACAGCGGTAACTGCATAAAATGTTGATAAGATGATCACATATAAGCACCTTACGGCCAGGGTGTATGGCAAATGTTTCCACAAATAGCATTGTCGTACACAGGGTCCAGTACTCCAGTTCTGGTAATCCAACTGCAATGCCCACCGTTGGGCATTCCATCGCGGCTGGAATGCGTTTGTCGCTTACTATTGCCATAAATTTTAGCATATTGCTTTCACGTGCTCGCCAATTCTCGGACGTCGCAGTTATGTGGCCTAAATGTGGCGACACCTTTGGGAAAATCGGCCCCCGTAAAGCAAATTAACAGGGTTGTAATTGGTCATGACTCTGGGTGCTGCGAACGATTAGGCAACCCTGACCAGGAATGGACGAGGAAACACGGTCTACCCTCTTGCGGGTGAGTCTTGCATAGGGTTTAAAGGTTAGGGTAGAATTATTGCCATTGTATGCATGGAAGCGGCTTCCGCAATGACTTCACATTTTCTACGCGTTTTTTGCTTTAACAGGCTGTCACGGCGGTAATGCAGAGGGAGGAAGCCCAGAAATATTTCAATGAGCCTCTCAATTCATCTGAACATTCCGGATATGCGATTTGCGTCCAGGTTAGTGGCAAGGCCGGGCAGGGTTTGGTTGGACAGCTAGGAACCAGTCGCCGCGCTTTATGCTTGCAGCGGACAGCCTCGGCAGGAGACGCTATCCCTGCATTACTGAAGGGCCTTGCCCAGTCGGCCCTTTGAAGCTGCAGCTTGAATTAGTGGGAACCACATCGTCGCGCATCGTACCTTAGCCCACACGCGGTGCCTGCTGACTCCTTGAAACCGCACTCGCGTCTTCAACTTGCGGGGTGCGATTGCATGCGGGCCTCTTTGAGCATCATCTAGACCTATTGATGTTCATTCGGGCAGTCAGTGACAGCCATATGCCGGTTTTACATCATCCAACGAACATCAGGACACTAAGTATATAAGCCGTTCGCATCCTCCAGCGCGCCCTAGTAACCTTTGTCGCACACATCAGAGCCGTACCCCATGTCCGGTCATCCGCCGACGCGACGTTCCTGTGGGGTTTTGGGGGGCTGTGGCATCACGGCATTAGCTAAGATCTTAGATAGCGACCAAGAGATCAACAGCTTCCGTCTACACATGCAGCAACCCTGAAACCCTGTCCTTGCACCGCCGCACGTCCTCACCGTGACCTTCGCCATCGTCCTCTTTCCCTATAGGCATTCCTAGCGACCCGTTGCTCAGGATTTCCTCCATTGCACACATTGTTTCCTTTTTCCGCCTCCTCTGGCCCCGCTGAATGGTCTGGCCAGGATGCACCGTCAGATCATCATCGCTTAGCGGGTAGTAGTGGCAATTCACCCGAAAAGCAACACAGCGATGGTTTTATAAAACGGAATGTCATCCTCACAATCAATACGTTCGGTTACTTACCAACCCCTGCACCGTCCCTAACATTCCCTGTGAGAACTGCTGGGGCATGAGTGAAAGTGGATGTATCTGATAACCACTTTGTGTTTTCCCCTTCCCTCATTCCCCGCCCCTGTGCCCTCTCCCGCATGTTCCCTATTACAACCAATATTTATGCACACGCGCTCAACCACAGCGACCCATGGACCTGGGCACGATTCGGCGTGACTTGCAGTTGCCGCCCGGGGAGTCGCCGTACAGCTCCGCCGCCGCCGTACTGCAGGACGTGCAGCTGGTGGGTAATAGAAGTTGCTGTCAGGGAGGGGGTTTGGGTGCAGAGGGACATGGAAACCTCTTTGCTCGGGGACTAGACCTGTGATAGAACAGTGGTAAGGGCCTCTTCCTGGCAGGTCGCTTTCCATTTCCCTTCAGGTCGGAGCAGTTGTCCTCCAGGAGATGTTTCGCCGCAATGTGTTTGGTTGTGTACAGATCCGGGAGCGGTGATTTAAGATGTCCGGGGGGAGCATGATCCTGGGTTGCCTACACGCGACGACTTGCCGAGCACATTGTGGGATGCTTTCACCTTCAATTGCGGCAAACTCGTGCTCATGTTTTGGAGCTGGGCCTTGCGATATGGGTTGCAGGGCGTTGGCCGAAATGCAGTCGGCGAAGACTCGAGAGATCCGACGTTGCATCACTGAAGTAGTGGACAAAGTCGCTGGGAAAAGCCGCATCGGCCGTTGTTACTGCCACACTGTTCTTTGTCTCTCGTAAGTATTAGCCCACTGCTCCTGCTGCTGCGCCGCTGATCGGTACTGCCGGCAGGTGTGGGACAACTGTGCGGCGTACTTTCCTCCTGGCCACGAGGCGCGGGCGGCAGCTGATACCTTGTCGGGGACATTCACTCAGATGTACCAGGCTGCGCAACAGAAACAACAGCAATTACGGATGCAGTCACTCCAGCAGCAGCAACAGCTCCAGCTGCAGACGCAGCAGGCGCATTTTGCCCTTCAGCACAACCCGCACAACCAGCAACAGCAGCAGCAGGCTGCGCTCGGACATCCACCACCTCACCCTATGCAAACCCCCCGCCAGCCCTTCCAGCACGCGCCGCAGCCGCCTCAGACGTTCATGTTTGTGCCCGTGGACAATGCCCCGCCGTCGCAGTTGGGTAGGTCGCACGGGTCGCTGAGAAAGGACATTCCGCGGGCGGGCTCCTTGGGTGGTAACCTAGGTGGGGGTGGTCTATAAGGGAATCGAGTAGGTTGAAGTGAGGTGACGGGTGTGGGGTCTTGGGTGCGTGTTGTCTCGTGGCGGGCGGCAGTTTAGAGAAAGGACTGTGTCCGGGTAAAAACACACACACAACGTATTTCTGGGCTGACTCGTGAAGGGTCATACTGATGACGGCATCTCACCCGACCTTCACAACGTTCAACTGGTTGGTAGCTCCGACCCTCTATTAGGGTGCTTTACATGTACGGAAAGATTCTTTTCCAAGTTGTTGCCATACCACTTTCCGCATGTGATTTGTCCTCGTCAGCAGGCGGTCATCAGCCGCCGCCGGCACCAGCAGCGGTGTCAGCACCACCACCACCACCACCACAGCCGCCATCTGGAGGAGCAGCAGCTGTTACAGGCAGCAGCGCGGCTTATCCCGGTGCTGCTGTCATGGCGCCCGGACCCCCACCGGCGGGGGCGGCGGCGTCCAACGATGCTGCAGCGAGGATTGTTCACCCGGCGGGCGGACCCAAGCTCAAGATCTCGCTGCCGCAGCATGGGGGGACGGGGGCGGGAGCAGGGGCGGGGCACGGAGGCGCTTCCGCTTTCGGGAGTGGCCCGCCGCATGCCCAATCGCATCCATCTGGGCTTGCGGCGGGCTCCAATGGCAGCGGCGGCGGGCAGCAGACAGCGGGCGGGGATAACGCTGTGGTGGTGCCTGCAGCTGAGAGCGGCGGCCACAGCGCCCAGCAGAACGTGGGGAGCGACGCGACAGGGGCACCAGGGCCGGCGATTGCAGGCGTTCCGGCAGCAGGTGGGGGGAAGTGCCCCACCTGATTGCTGGGAAAAAGGGAGAAAATCAAAACAAATTTTCATTAACGGGTGGAAGCGAAACGCACAATGTTACGTATGGAGATGCGAGAATGCCTCTTCCGGCTTCTAAAGTCGATGTCGTTCGGAGTTCCGAATGTTTAATTTGTCGTTCGGGTGTTTCAAGTGGGTCCATTTCTTATTGCCATTGGTGTCCCTCCTGCTTTGGAGGCTGGTTCCTGGCTTCATTTCATCCATGGTACTACTCCTCCGACGGGGCACGCCCGCAGAGGGTTCATTCCGACATCGCAGTCGAAATTGTCGTCTTACCCCACTTGCTGCGCAGGCGCCGTTTCCACCACCGGTTCCCCTAACTCCCCCAACTCTCTGCGGAAGCGGTCCGCTATGGGCGGTTTGGACGCTGGGACATCGCACCTTACGAGCAACACACCCGCGAAGAAGGCCCGGGGCCCGGCAGTGGGGGCTCATGGCGGGACCGTCAAGAAGGAGGAGGATGCGGAGCAGCTGGTGGGGAGTGGGAGTCGAAAATTAACTGACAGGAACAGTTGCGGGAAACCAGTATTGTTTTTATACTAGGGTTCCTGAATGGTACACGTGGAGGGTCCGGGTGGGTTAGGCCCATAAGTCGGGTTTCGGAGCTTGTCTGCGGTGGCCGGGAATTTCAGAAATGGCGAGTGCACTGCCGGTTTAGGGTAATCAGATCGTCTGGATATGAAGGATGGCGTCGGGGGAGGCGCAGCTAAGTAAAGGCGGGCTAAGGGGAACTGCAGTGGGGAAACTTGGTGACTTGTTGAAAAGGCGGTGTGTGTTATTTGTGTTTGTTGGGGGTGGGGGTAATGTGGGAAAATCATTAAAAGGAGATGGGGGGCGGGAATGTTTACAGGGAGATGGGGGTATGGAATTGGTGAGTGCGCAAGGGGCGGGGGAAGGCGGGAGAACCAACAGAAGTACATCTTTTCCGGGTCGGATGGGCCATTCCACTGTCCAAACCATCTACTCCGGTCCCACTGATTCCGACCTGCACTTGTCCCCTTATCCATAAGTGGTCGGTACATTACCACTCTGGACCCTCCCCTCCGCCTCTCGTGTGCTGCAGTCGACCAGCGGTGCTGTGGGGCCGGTTGGCCACTCTTCAGTTACAGTCGCAGCGCCAGCACCGGCCGCGCCGGTGTCCACTGCGGCCGGCGGCAGCGTCACTCAGATGCCTGGTGGCCGCTGTGACGTGTGTCGCCGGCTGAAGAAGGGCCGTTGTGGAACCAGCACCTCCTCGCTCAAATGCGAATATCGCCGCCTCAATAACCTGCCATACGCAGATCCGATCACGGGTGAGGGCCTTAAGGGGTTGTGAATGTGGTCTTGCTGTGATATGGGGGGCCGGGATAATGACGGGTGTCGACGGAACAGCGCGAAGAACTGGGGCGGGGAGGAAGGATGAAAAGAGGACACTGCGATACGGCTCAAAGCGTACGGAAGGGAGACGATATGGAGGGACTCCAGATGCTGGTCATTACTAAGCTTCTGGCAGGCGGGTATCTATTGACTTCCCGCTTTCTGCATTAACAAGGCACAGGTGGTGTCATATCATAAAACCCTAAAACCATAGAGTTAAGCCAGCTTAAAAGGCTCATTTACCATGGTAATTCTTGTGAGCGTTTTCCCAGAACGCCGGGCTCATGGCGTCTTCCATTTGGGGCCCTGTGGGCTACGTGGGCCTTGCGCTGTTCGCTGTTCGCTTGCAATCCTGTTCGACTCTTTCCCCCTTCCTCCCCTGTGGTGCTCCAACTGCATGGTCTTCTCTGTTATCTTCTGAATCCGTGAGATAACTTCTTTTCGCTCCCTCGCCTATTCCCCACACTCCCTTTCCTACTGCTATCCCGGCTCCCGCCCCGTCTCCGCCTTCATCTACCCGATGTTTCCGGAACCCCAATGTTTTTTGACGACGGCTGTCGTTCATACGCTTTCATCACTCTAATTCTGCACTTCACCTCCCTGTCCATAAAGCAACGGCGCCTTACGTCGTTATGCCGAGCGAGTCCGTCAAAGCCCTTTGCACCATATTTGGGTGACCGCACACCTCGTCACTCGGCACCACCTGTGCCCTGCGATAACCCCACCTCCGCCCAAACCTCCATCAACATCTCCATGTCCCCCGTTCCCAGGCGAGCGGATTATCCCCCCGGGGTACCTGGCCTCCTCAGAAGAAGACGATGAAGCTGCGGCGGCAGCGCACCTGCACCCCCACCCGGGACCAAGCGGAGGCGGCGGGCATCCTCTACGGGGCGGCGCCGCCCATTCGGACGGCGGCGCCAGTGCCGGCATCCCAGGCGGGGGGCATTTCACGCGCGGCGGCGCAGCAGCTCTGGCCGCTGCCGCAGCAGCGGCGTCATCGTCACCGTCACTGGGCGCTGACTGTGACGGCGCGACGCTGGCCTCCACCCTCGGTGGCGGCGGCGCTCCAATAAAGCCCGTACGGATCAACAGCGGAAGACCGGGGCCCAAGCCTGGGGCGCGAGCCGCGGCGCGGGAGGCTGCAGCAACGAACGGTAGCTCGCCATCGCTCAGAGGCACTGCATATGGTGGCGGCCGTACACCCCGAGGCGCCACCGGGACAGCATCAGGCGTCAGTCGTGCCCACAGTGGAAACCCAAAGGCGCGGCAACGCAGCGGCAACGCGTCCGCCGCAGCCCTGGCAAGCGCAGCTTCTGGCAGCGGCATCGTGGAGCCGGGAACCGACCGCATGCAGCGCCCGCAGTCCCTGGTTCCGGATCCAGTAGAATCTGAAGCTGACCTTTTCCTTGATCCTGATGAGGAGCTGGCTCTGGCAGCGGCCGCGATCTTTGATTCGCCACCGCGTGACAGCTGCGGCGCTAACGCAGGGGGGACCACTGGCAGCGGCGGCGGCGGCGGTGGCGGTGGCGGTGGCCGGCGCAGCTCCGGCAGCTTGATGATTGATGATGTGCTGTTGGGAGGACTGGGCGTGATGTTGGATGGGCCTCTGTTGGATGCTAATGATGTGGGACTCTCTGCAGTGCTGCAGCAGAGGCCTCCTCCTCAGCCCCAGCCACAGCCCGAGCCGCAGATGAAGCGGCGCAGCAGCGAGGACGGGGCCAGTGTCTGCGGGGCCAAGCTGGCCGGGTCGGGCAATGCAACTACGAAGCCGCAGACGGTGGCCCAGGCGCAGGCCGCTCTTCAGGCGGCCCAGGCGGCGCTGTCATCAGCGCAGGCTCGGCTGGCGGAGCTAGACCGGAATTGGGTAGTTTCGGAGCAACAGAACACGGAGCGCAAGCAGAAGCTCGCGGAGGCGAGGGTGTGTGTTCTTGTGTGTTTACATGTCGTAGTATCATTTAACACGGGTGAAGGTTTAGAACCGAGCAGAAGATGTGATTTCGCTCGGCGCTGGTTTGTCTGTAAGTGTCCCTGAGTTTGTCGGTCTGTATGTCAGTCCAGATGATGTTGGGTTTCTCAGGAAAAAGCTTTTAGAAGGTCGTGAGCCGGTCATGTTAATCTGTGGCTCATACGTGGGAAGGACATTTCGGTCAGTTGGAGGGGGGTCGTTGGGAGTGCGGTGAAATAGGAAAAAACGGACACCACAGCATGTAAGCGCTGCATGGCCGCAGCGCCTCCCTGGCGGCTCGGAGGCACGGAGTCATAGGGCCCAGACCCCTTTGTTTCATCGCCGCCCGTCAACCCGCAGCAACTTCGACCTTCCTTCGCCTCCTCCTTTGCATTCTCTCTGCTGCAGGAAGTTTTGACCACCCCTGTTTCCATTCCCCTCCCTCTCTCCCGAATACGGGATCTATGTCCCCATCTTGTACGGTGTTTCCATTGCCTTCTCAGCATTACAGTCGTTACATCACTCGTCCCACCACATCAAACCAACGGCCGGCTCGCCCGCCTCCTCCTCGGCACGACCCCCATCCGCTTCACCACCTCAGGCAACCAAGCTAAAGGACCTGGAGCGCCTCAGCATCACCCTTCGCGCTCGTCAGGGCAACGTTGAACACGCCCGGGCCATGGCGGCACGCGCCACCGAGCTCCGGCAGCAGCTGGAGCGCACCCGGACGCAGCTAGCTACCATGCAAGGCGTCTCGCCATCCCCCGCTCCAGCCACTGCCTCGGGGCCCAATGGCGCCAATGGTGATCGTACGTCGCAAGGGGGAAGCGCCCTCGGCCTCCTCAATAGTAGCGGCGGCCCCGCACCGGCGGCTTCGGCCGTCGGGTCAGCCGTCAACGGAATTGTCGGTGGCGGGAGAGGGGAGAACTCGGGGGCAGTGGGGGGGATAGGAATAGGTAAGGGCTCTGGCGGTCCGCGGGTGACGACAGCCAACAACTTGAAGGCCGGGTCTCCCCCCGGAGGGTGTTGTGACGCGAGCGACTTCTTGCTGACGGACGATGGTGGGACAGGTGCAGAGCCTGTGCCAGCGGCGGCGACGGTTCACTGTGCAGGAAACAGCGTTGCCGCCAGCAGCGGGCTGGGTATATGCGGCGGGCCGGGATCAGGGACGGGTGCTGCATCGGTAGCGACGGCGGCAAGCCAGGGTGTTCCGATGCACGGGACGGAGGCGTTGGGAGGAGGCAGCGGCGGCGGTGTTGCCGTGGGCAACACCCGGGAAAATGGACCCATAGTAATTGGTCGCCCTGTAGCTGGCAGCTGCGGAGGGAATGTCGTTGGCGGCGCCGTCAATCCGACGGGCCCTCTGCCCGGAGATGCTAGCCTGCGCCGCGCGTCTTCCCAGCCGCAGACATTGCCGCCAGTGCTGCTGCAACAGCATCACCAACAGCAGCAGCAGCCATCACAGCTCGACAAGCAGCAAACTTCGGCGGCGCTGCAGCCGCTGCCTCATCACAGGCCCGAACAGCAACAGCACCCGCAGCAGCAGTCGGTCTTCCCAACGGCAAGCGCCGCCTCCGTTTCGTCAGGTGGATTAGGGATTACCGGCGGAGGGGGAACGACTAGCATGGGCGGTCTGGGTGGGCAGCAGCAGCAGCAGCAGCAACAACAGCAGCAGCAGCCCCACCAGCCACATCCGCACGTATCTTCAGCAATGGCCCACTTGGAGGCGCATTCGGGACAATCCACTGCACAGCCGGGACAAGTGCCGGACGCTGCACGGTTCGCCAGCCAGATTGCGGGCGGCGGCGGCGGCTGCGTGCCAACGGCTGTATCTGCGCCGGGGCAAGCGTCCGGTGATGCCGTCGGCACGCACGGAAAGCAGTCCGCGGCACCGCAGCTGCAGCCTCAACACCAGCAAGGCCAGGTAGCACAGCAGCAGCAGCAGCAACTTGTGTTGCAAGCGCATCAGCAGCAGCTGGCATTTCAACAACAACATTCACTGCAGCAGCAGCAGCAGCAGCAGCTTCAGCAGCAAGTGATGCAGCAACAACAAATGCACCTGCAGCAGCAGCAGCAACAGTTGCTACAGCAGCAGCAGCAACAGCAACATCAAACATCAAATGCACAGCAGCAGCAACAACAACAACAACAGCAGCAGCAAGCCCTCCTGCAACAACACGCTTTGCATCAGCAGCAGCAGCAGCATCTCCTACAGCACGTGCAGCAAATGCAACAGCAGCAGCAACAGCCGAACGTCAACCCGTTACTTCAGCTTCCCCAACAACAGCAGCAACAGCAGCAGCAACAACAACAACAATCCCAGGCACCCCCACCACCCCAACAAGTGCTCCAGTATCACCAAGCCGCTGCAGCTGCGGCCGCCGCCATGCAGCAGCAGCAGCAGGTGCTACTGCAACAGCAATATTACGCAAAGCAGCAGCACTTGCAAATGATGCACTTGCAGATGCTGATGCAGCAGCAGCAGCACACCATGATGCGGCCGACGCTGCAAATGCCTCTGCCTGCAGCCGTTTTGGCGCAAGCTGCAGGTAAGGCCTCCCCGCCCCAACCTCAGTCACAGACACATGCGCAGGCACAAACCCACGCACACGCTCAGGCCCAGCAGCAGGCCAATCACGTCGCCCACGGTGGGCAGGTCACGCCGGCTGGGGCCGGCGCTGTTATGGCATCGGTTCCCAATGCCGCAGTGGTGGCGCAGCAGCAGCAGCAGCAGCAGCAGGGGCAGCAGCAGCAGCAGGGGCAGGGCCACACGGCCCAGTCGCAGCTGGCCGGTGGTTTGATGCAAGAATACGGTGGCATGCAGACAGTTACGGGGCCCCACTCGCAGATGCTGATACAGCCATCCGCTGGGACGGTGTAGTCGCACTCCCAAGGCTGCGGCTGGGAAAGGGAGCCAAGGAACCCCCCCGAGGACATTACACAGTTCGAGGTTAAGGTGGTATGAAAACATATGGGACGCGGGTTGGGTTAGAGGTCCACCGATCTCACCGTTGATTTGGGGGTGGACTTGAGAGGAGAGTGCAAGACCACAGAACCGGAGTCACATTATAGCAGTACGGGATCCTGCCTGCTGAACAGAGGAGATGGCAACGGGCGTGAGGTATTGGATCAAAAGGTAATGTGCAGTTTTTTGTATGTTTCTGCTGAGCCTTCCTACCTGGCTGCCATGGCCATTTCCTGGGAGTGAGTGGGCGGATGGCGGATGGGGGCAGCAGCAGTCTCGGGACGTACAGAGCTTTCGACGCCACGGCGACCTATCCGGATCAGTAGCGTCTGCGACGGCGAAACCTGGTATGGGCCGCGCCGCGCGGGGTTATTTAACAACGAAACCCAAATGCGAACGTGAAACGTACAGCTGGGCACTGTTTACAGTATTTGCGAGAATTCTGTGTGCAAGCGGGGGAGGGGAGATGGAACCACGTACAACCGTCAAAACGCCATTGAGAAGACAAAACCGTCGTATGTGTTTTGAGCTTGACGAGGGCCAACTTTGGCCCGAATCATACACATGTTGTGTATCTGTGCACGATGGAATTTCAACGCTTTTGGGCAGGGAAAAATGCAGGGAACCTCAGGGAGGCTTGCTTATGTTTTGCATCACAAGGACAGAGGAACGCTCTTTAAAAGAACGGCAAGAGGTGGCCGAATTTAAGAGTCCCTGTCTTGCCCCGGTTGGTTAGCGTGTGGGTGGGTTGGCGAGCCGGTGAGCTGTTTGGACTGCACGACCTGACTTAACCTGGCCCAACTGACACGCATGTCAACTGCCTCGACAGGGATGGCAGAGAGTTGATTACTGTATATAATGTGTGTGTTTATGTGTTTATATTCGGTGCTGCTTTCATGATAGGGTGCATGAGGCCTGAGGCAGACTGCACTCCCCGGAGTGAGCGCGTTGAAGCGACTCAGCTCTGGAACTTGATAGGATCGGATTGCATTGGACCGAACTAACAGCCTATCCTTACTTGCCACGCCGGAAGCGGACAGAGTTCCTGAAGGCCCTTTTGGTCGCAAGACGAGGTGAGGGTGGCAAACGTTAAAATATGAGGTGTAAAGGGTAAAGAAGACAACGGATGTTCAAGATGGCCTCGGCGAGGGAGGGCTTACCGATATGCCTATTATTGTTTGACTTATATGCATAACGCGTGCGCCGAGTGCGCCTCTCTCATGCCGTTTTACAAAAGGTAAGAAGGGGGAGGACGCGGGTGTTCGTATGCTGTGATTTGGTGGCACGGAGGGAGTGGGAGGGTGGTTAGGGGAGGGAGGAAGTTGTTCTGGTGATTCACCTACGTTAGGGAAGGAACCGCCTGGGAACATGTATTCCGTTGCTCATTGCACGTAGGCTAATGCACGCAGTATCAGGTTGTTGTCAGTTATGGATTCCGGTTGTCTGGTTCGCAGCTTGGATTGAGTTCAGGTGGGGGCTCGGAGCAAGTTTATGCTGCCATGAGTGGCCGTTTACTTTTTCGAGTGTTGGATGACTGCCTTTTCACTTTGGGGCCCGGAAGGTAGGGGCGCTATATGCTTTACGACGTACACGCCGTACGAAGTAATGCAGCTTGCGAATTCCACTATGTTCAACAGCTCCGCTCTTAGTCGGGTTAATGCCGCAACGCAGAGAGTGCATTGTCGGCCCACAACGCTATGAGTAACGTTTGGACGCATTCGCGGGCTTAGTACGACTCGGATGCGAGGAGCGGCTGCCGGCAACAGAAACGGTTGCCGGCTGACCAACTATATGCGACCAGCTGGACAGGACGGGGCGGACTTCCAGGTGTTTGACAACCCGGACTTCGTCTTATTCCCTTGACCTATGGTATGATGTGTCATGGGAGCTAAGAATGCCAAGGAAATGTGCATACGGCTAGCGCATGGCTTTTGACCTCCGTGAGTCTTTTTGGCTGGTTGTGCCGCGGTTGGGATATCTCGAGCGAAAGCAAGTAAAAGGAATGACTGCATTACGATGTCAGGTGTGGCAGGGAATCGCGCATGTTTTGACCTATCCGGAAAACTGCTGGGAATGATGCGGCAGGTCTTCGGGATGAGGGTCATCTGTTACTTTATGGTATGTCAGGGTCTAAATACAAGATCAGGTGCGTGATTCAAAGCGCGGTAATAACCTTTATTTTTGACGCCAGCCAGTTGGCGTCAGGGTCTCCTCGTCTTCCTGTTCAGGGTCGGGGAAGATGACATAAACATATAATTATTATATTAATATTTATATTGTCTATGATCCTACAAATTGCTACCTCCTCTTCCGTGCTTAATGCGCGTCTGAGCACGGATCAACTGTCTCCTCGCAAACGTCTCACTTCGGACGAGAGGTTAGCAAAATGAATTGATGTAACCTTATGCCAACGCTAGGCGCTGGAAACACAACCACATATTTCGTCTGAACTTAGTACCGGTCCACGAGCCATCTCATATGGCAGCGACGGTTTGCGTGGTCGCCCGGGATCCGCCGCATGGAATCAAATTATGCCAATCAATTCAGAGGTATGCTCCAAGCCTTCGAGTCGTGATAATTTCAGGTAGGGAAGTCGACTGCACTAACGCCATGCACTGCAAAATTGACATCCTAAGGTTTCTCGCAACCATATCGTAGCAACCACTTTATGCAGGACCTTGTGATGTCACTTTGGATGGAAGCATAACGTTTCTAGCTGGTCGTGTCGTGCGCATCTCAGATGCAGCACCTCGCCCTGGCGTTCGGGTAGGTATATAGCATCATGTGCAAGAGTGCACGCGTACGGGTCCAGAGTTCGCTGATTTTTAACATAGGGATACTAAAAAATTAAATATAAGCTGAAAACATTAACACGCTGTATTCTGACGGGTTACCGTTGGCAATTCGCTTTCCGCCCACTACCAATCGGTTGCGTGCGCGAGCTCTTGCCGCCGCTGGCAGGCTGTTCATTTGTCCAATTCATATGAAACAATTACGGCCCTCTTCCTCCCGCGTCATCGAGGCCCTACTTAGCGGCGATGTCACTGGAGCACAGGCCCTGGAGCTATTCTGTTTAGTCAGGTTTTGTGAGGTTGTACGGTGTTCGCCGCTTCTTCCATCCATCCAAACTGACACGATGAAGGCCCTTCCTTTGTCTCCTCCGCCGGGAGGAGGCGCACGGTGCCGTCGCCGCTTGCCCTGGGTGCACCGGGTCCAGGATCGTGCTGCATCCGAGGGCGTCGGTATCTTGACGGATTTCCTGTTACCACCAAACCGCTGCCGCCTGCCCTGTCCATGGCCTTCCCCGTCTTTCGTCGGCAGATTCAGTACCTGCCCGCGGCCGCCGATTTCCACCTCAACGCCCTCGCGGTCGGCTTGCGTCCTGCACCTGGTCACTTGGGGCTGCAAACTGTCCTGGGTGGCGAGTGCTTCGGACTGCAGCTGCTGTACGCGGATTTGGCAGTCCTGCTTCACACCGGCCTGGAGCCCTTCACACTGCAGGCAAGATCTAGATTGTTACATCTGATGGTCATTACTCCCTAGGCTGTGTTTTCGGTCGAGGGCGATGGTGGAGGGCAGTGGATGGGCCACACCTGGCACCTGGCCATTTGTAAGTTCTCTTTCCTTCCTCCCTGGCATCCTCCCATCTCCACAATGGACTCCATCTTGCCTTCACTCGCGACCCCATTACTGCCCCACTTACCTGCTTAGGACTTCCTTAGTAATCCCTGCGACATCCTAATCCCCCGTGACAGGAGCTTCCTCCGCCCGCCTCCACGGGCACGTCAGCTGCCTGGGCGGCTGAGGCCGGCATCGTCCCCCCCGCTGTTGCTGCCCTGGAGTCCTTGGTGCGACCCGACACACCGCTCAGCCGCCAGCTCACGAGCAACGGAGCTAACGGTGGAAGCAGCGTCAGTCTGCGGGAAGATCATCTGAGCTTCCTCTCGAGCCGGAATAATCCGCATTGTGCACATGCAGCAGCCGGAGCGGGGCTACAGGTACAGCTACAGCTACAGCAGCACTTGCGGCGTCTGGATAAAGAGCCCATGGGCCAATTACGCCGGGCTTGTTCCCTGGATCCCCGGGCCTTCGACCTGGCGGCCCAGGGCCACCGGATGGGGCCCTCATTCCGGGCGGGAAATGAGCTTTCGACAACAGGGGAGTCGCAAACAGAGGTGGCTTGCAGGTAGGATCCCAGCATGTCGTATTGTTCGGCAGTACGGCAGTAAGAGATATCAGTAGTTGTCCTTCTGGTGGCCACATGCTTGGCGCTGGTTATCATTTGATGTTTTGCCGACTTGAGGGCCCCATATGACAGGAGGGGCTTCGGCTTACGCACTCTTATATGTAATCTCCATGCAAAACACCATGCACCTAAATCACCTGCGGATATCCTTTCTAGATATGTGTGTAGGTGTGTGTACCCCACATCTGCTGGTAAGGAATGGGGTAGCGGGGATTTGCGAGAGTTGATTCCCGAAATCCTTGGTAACTAGTTCGTTATTATTTTTGCATCTGCTGTGTGGTGACACAAGTAATAAATGTAACGCTCCAGGGAGTCGTTGGGCATCCGGCCCCCCGGCCTGGGCCCTGGAGACGTGGCGCTGTTACCCCGGCTCTCCCAACTGCGCAGGAAGATGGCCGCCGCGTCTCAGTCCCTGAGCGGAGAGGACCCGGGTGTTGCTTTCACCGGACACATGCTGCAAGGGGGCAGGCGCCCCTTCGAGGTATGAGGGTGTACGTGTACAGGCGCACAAACGTTACGACCGTTTGCGATACGAAGAAGGGGCCCCCGAGGGGCGAAAGAAATGGGGAATGTAATTCTGGAATGACCCCAATTCGAGCACACCACCTCCTCTTACCTCCCCACACCTCCCCACACCTCCCCACACCTCCTCTCACCTCCCCACACCTCCCCACACTTCCTCCCGCTCACCCCGTCACCCTCTTCCCCTCCCGCCGTTAATTGGCCTAAGAGAATCACTAAGATGGTCTGAATGGATGAGGGCGTGCCTCTAGAAGAAGAAGCAGTAGCAGCAGAGGAGAAATACGCCCTCATTGATTCTGCCAAGTGTGTCAACCCCCTCCCGCCCACCGGCCCCCAAGCCGCCCCCAAAACACGCACCATATGTCCAAATGAAAGGTCAGGATTCGCCCCGGACCTCCATCTCCTGGTGTAGACTTCACCCCTGTAGCACTAACAACTAGATTCGTGTTTCAATATGGAATAGCCCCAGAGTTGAGGGGCGATTTGTCAGTTGGCGGTTTCATCCCATCCTCTCAGGCGCAGTCGAGGGGTGCAGAGTCGACGCTCCTTGACAAGGCGGATACCGTTACAGTGCCCGCTGCGGGCGGCCCCTGCCCCTCCCCGCCCCGGGTCCGCTTCCCCGTCCTTCTGTCGCTCGTTGAGCGCCTCCGAGCGCCCTTGGCCTTGGAGAGATCGTTGGATGAGTCCCGACCCACCGTGGCCAGCACCCCATACGGCTACTTCCCTCCGTCTCCCGCAGCCACCGGAGGGAACGACAGCCAGTGGTCACGGGCCAAGTGTCCACCACCACTGATGCTGCCTCCGCCCCAGACCTCACCCGGACTTCACCCTACTCCATCGGCGGTGTCAGGCCGATTGTCGTACAAATGCGCCGCTTTTCCTTTCCTCGACCAGCTGCTGCTGCAGCGACTGGCGGCAGCCGCACTGCCGCTGACGAATGCGACGCCGACGCAGCCGTATATGACGCACCCAGGGGTGTCGCGGCCAGCCTTTTCACGGGGTCGTACCTTCTCCGCTGCGTCCGCCTTGTTACGTACGGCGCCCCTTGGCTCCTCCGGCACTCAGCTGCTGGAGCGTAATGAGCAGCTGGTCCATGACCTTCTGCAGGAGCTTGGGTCGCTGAACCAGGCGGCCATGTCCCCGAGCTGCTCGCGCCGGCAACAGCACCCCCAGCACCCCCACCAGAGGGTGGAGAAGAAGACCTCCATGTCGACCGGCGTAGCCTCAGTAACAGCATCAGGACCCGCAGCGGTATCCGCGGTAGACATGGGAGTGGCCGCGTATAGCGCTGGTGGCGGAGGCGGAGGCTCCAGCACAGGCCGTACTCGGGAGCTGCAGCCGCTGCTGATCCGGGGGTTGGTCCCACCGTTTCTCCACTGCCTCGCCATAGTCGGCAGCCAGACGGAAGTTTCGGAGCGGGGCCCAGGGCCGTTGCCGCCCCGGGGAATCAGTCCGCGGACTCCTCGGTATCAGGTCAACGTGAGCGCCGGTGGCGGTGGCGGTGGCGGTGGCGGTGGCGGTGGCGGTGGCGGTGGCGGTGGCGGTGGCGGTGGCGGTGGCGGTGGCGGTGGCGGTGGCGATGGCA
Source organism: Volvox africanus (assembly GCA_030268105.1). Classification (NCBI taxonomy): domain Eukaryota; kingdom Viridiplantae; phylum Chlorophyta; class Chlorophyceae; order Chlamydomonadales; family Volvocaceae; genus Volvox; species Volvox africanus. The sequence goes on along the minus strand of BSDZ01000116.1, from coordinate 562,303 downwards.
GACGGCCCACCTCCTGTGGTATCTGTAGTAGCACCAGTCCGGGTGCTACTGCCGGTTTGTCGGCGGCGGCAAGAGCCCTCACCGCCATCGGCAGCGCCGCCGCCGCCGCTGCCGCTGCGGCTGGAGCAGCGGAGGGACCATCTTGTATAGCTGGTGGCGGTGGTGGTGGCGGCGGCGGCGACCAGCAAGGTTGTTGGTTAAATGATGACTCAGCGGTGCCGGACCTTATGCAGGCACTAACGGTCCAAGGAGAGTGGCTGGGATTACTAATGACTGGCCGCCTGTCACTACCTTCTGTCGCGCATCTGGATGCTCCTGCTCCCGGTGCAGCGAGTGCGATGGCTTGTGGGGCCCAACAGCAGCATGTCGTACGTGGGGCTACATGGAGGATTCAGCGGCATAAAAGCGGTTCGGATGACTTCAGGACTGACCTCCACTTCCGAGCTGCTGCCACTGCTTCTGATACTACTACTACTATTCCGGCTGCTGCCACATCGTCATCTCGGGCGCCAATCAGTGGAAGGTGGGAACGCGGGGTTGTTACCTGCCCAGGCCGGCACTTCGCTGAAAGCCGCGTGAAGGCGTATGGAGGGGCTCTTTTAAGGTTTCTGACGCTCCGTCCACCTATCTATCCAGGGACGTATGAGGGCGTTGTTTCGAAATGTTGGTCATTTTGACAGCTGGCCCTGACCCTGCTGTTGTTCGCGTATTTGCTATCCGTATTTCGTACCTCACGTGGGTCGGTACCTCACGTGGGTCGGTACGTGGGCGGCGCTCAAATCGGTTTTTCGAAAACGCCGCGCATACGTATATACACATATGTGTGTGAATGCGTTGTACGATCGCGTGATGAGGGACGTGAGGGACGTCAGGATGAGTAAGGGCCGGGTGGGTGCCAGTGGAGGCGACTTGGGAAAGGGCGGAAAGGGCCGTTGTGGTCAAAATTGTCACATTACTGAGCCTTTGTTGCGCCGCCGATGTTCCTCTGCGTCGTTCCGCTGACCGGGGTCCAGTGAGGGTGCTGCTGCTGCTGCAGAGTGAAGACACGGCTTATGGGATGCTTTACCGGGAGGAGTACGACAAACGGAGATGGCGGGCCCACTGCTCCAGCTGCAACCACAACTACAACGCGTGGCAGCGACAAGGCCTCGTTAGGCAGGCAGATGGGTGGGGCCGCGGCCGCCGCCTCGGCAGAGGAACCAACCAACCAAGCGGATCGGCAGCTGCAGCTGGCCGCCGCCGCCTCCAGCAGCAGCAGCAGCAACAAGGACTTCTTGGAGGTTCATCCGCCACATTCAGCCCCCGGCGGGCCCCCGGCTGTAGACCCGTGGGGTAGTTGGAGGTTACGACATTTGGAAGTGCTACAGCGGGATGTACGACGAGCTCTGGCCGCGGCGGCTCTTGGTACCGGTATTGGAAATGAACACACATTGGTGGGTGATTGGTTGGTTGGTTGGGTGGGTGGGTGGTTGGGTGGTTGGCAAAAAGGGAAAGGGAAGGAAAGCGCTTTGTTTCCATGTAGATGAGGGTGTGGGATCCAGTACCCAGCATCCCCAGCATACCCGCGCGTAATGCCGCACGCTCCCTCTTCGCTCCCCAACTGCTTCTCCCACCGCCTACCCGCATCGGGCGCACCCTGCCCCATCCAGGACCACACATCCACTCCTGCAAGAGCCACCTCCCCCGACGGCAGCGGCGGCGGCAACCCACTGCTAGGCCCCACATTGGCCAGCTGGCTGGTGGGTTGCCTCGCGCGCCTCGGTCCCCGCAACTTCCGCAAACTGCAGACGGCGCCCAAGCATCACCCGCAACAGCAACAGCTTGCCGCCTCAATAGCTGTCCAAGAACGTGACTGCGTCAGCACCTCCGTAGGCCACATGGCTGCGTATGGATCCCCTCCTGGAGCGACTGACGAATGCTGCTCCCCAGCACCCGATGAGGAAGGGAGGGAGTTGGGCAACAAATACCCAGGAGGAGGGGGAGGAAGTGGTTCCGGAGCCCGATGGGATCAGGATAAGCTGCTTGTTGCGTCCTGGCCCGGCGGCAGCGGCGGCGGCGGCGGCGGCAGCCGGGAGAGCATCGCGCCGTTGGGCCTCTGTCGGGTGTCTGATACAATCCGTTCCGGGGTTTCGGAGCATTCTGGCGCCCATTCGGTTTTGTACGTGAGAGTGGGAATGGATGTCAGTGCAGATGCGGGGAGGAGCGGGGGTGGCGGAATTCACACCTCCCCACCAGCAGCTCCAGCAGCTGCATGTAAAGCCACCACCATCATCTCCACCTCCTCCTCTTCCTCAATCAATGCCGACGCCTCCATCGCCACCGCTGCTACTATCGACACCGCTGTGACGGCGGCGCCGACGCCGGCAACCAAGGCTGCTGCGTATAGGCTGGCATCCTCCCGGCGGGCACCCCTCCGGACGAGGGCTGGGTGCGAATTCGCGATGGCTTCAGCGGCGGATGCGGGTTATGGCGGGGAGATGGGCGCCCTGTGCTACACATACAGTGGGGGGGGCTGCGGGGAGGAGAAAAGAGGTGCGAAAGGCGGCGGCGGCGGCGGCGGCGGCTGGAGCGCCAACGGTGCATCCCCGCGGACTTGTTTTCCTGCTGGTGCCGCTGCCGCTGTTGCTTCAGGCGGCGGCAGGCCCCGCGGCGACTCCCGCAGCGGTCGCCAGGTTGCTCTTGGAAGTGAGGGTGGTGTGGGGGGAGACGAAGATCTGGGAGAGGAAGGGGAAGAGGGGGAGCATGTGGCGGCAGTGCGTCTGGTGCAGCTGCTACTGCAAGGGGCAGAGAGATTGGGAGATGCGAACAGCGTTTCGGTGGCGCAACACGCCGTCAGGTCAGCGGTTCACTTCCGCCAGCGACACTCCCGTACGGACCCCCAGACGCGCGCGTGGGTATTGGCGCGGGCGCATGCTTTGTTGCTGCAGGATTCGGATCAGGACCCGGGGCGTCAGGAGGGTCGGCAGGAACAAGAGGAGGAACAGGATCAGCAGGTGCCCGTTTCGGAGCATTCTAAAAACAAGAACAACAGCATTGGTGCAGATGCGGATGCCTCAGTCAAAGCGCGCGAGAACCCGTGGTCCATAGTCGCTGAGTCCACGAGGGAACTAGTGGGAGATATGTCGGCCAAATCCCCGGCCACATGTGAGAGCGACAACATGATGGCGATTGGCGGCGCTGACGGCGGCTGCAGCAGCAACTCCGGGTGCTTTCATGGCTACTCTGGCAGATTGCCCAAACGAGGGAGCATAACGCTCGGCTGGCGCGGTATTCCGGAAGCTCAGCGGCAGGCCTCTGTGTTGCCGCTGTCGGGGTTGTCTGTGACGGATAGAGGACCCGATTGGGTGGGGGGAGGGGGAAGCGAGGAGCTGACAGCGACGACGCTTTGGCGTCTGGCGGAAGTGGCGGCTGTGGGGGAGGACGCGGGGGAGGTAGCGAATGAGGTGGGGAAACGGGAAGGAAGTGACCGGCGGCGACCCGGTGGCAGCAGGGGCACTGCTGATGAAGGCAGTCCTCGCCGACCAGCTCCACTCGACACAGGTGACGTCATCCTTTTGGCGGAGCAGGGCCAACCTACTGCAGTTGGTGGTGATGGTGGGGGTGGGGGTGGGGGTGGTGGTGATAGGCAAAACACATATTGTTATGATATTGATGGCAGCGGGGCCGCCAGCAGCGGCGGCAGCGGCGGCGGCGGCGATGGACGGAAGATTGAAGGTTGCATATGCGGCGGTGGCGGCGACGGAGCCAAAGGTGGCGGCGGCCATCGCGGTGATGGCGATGGCCTAGGTGGTGGGGGTGATGTTTTTTGCGGTTTCACGAATGGCTTCTGTTTTGCACAAGCTGGCGGCGATGCTGCAGCCGGGCCCCTGAGTGCCCAGCACAGCTCCAGCACCCGCCTGGGTCCCTTCAGTCGCGGCCAGCACCTGCCCTGCTCGCCGACGGAAGCTGCCGTGCAACCACTTTCTCTCAACCCTTCCAGTGCCGTACGGCTCTTAAACATCATTTCCAAGGGTTCCAACATCAGCGGCGCTTCAATGGAACCCCCAGGTGGGGATTCAAAGTTGGCCGGCGGCATCAGCGTCATCGGCAGCCGCGAGGCCGTGGATGTTGGGTTTGGAGGCGAGCCAAGGGGCGGCATCGGCGCCACCAGCATTGGCAGTCCCGCCGCGTCGCCGGCTTGTCCTGTGCATCACTGTATATGCAAGGACCACCACACGCTGCGTGCTGACAGCGGAAGCTGCGAAGTGCTTCACACTCGCCTTCATCAGCTCTTTGACGGACCTCCGCCGCCGTGTAGCCTTCCGGTGGCGTCCACCGACCCGACCCTGCATCCGCAACTCCCCGAGCACTCAAGCGGCCCTCCTCAACGGCACCGCCTCCAATGTCCGTACCTGTCACCTGCGCTGCAGTCAAAGGAGCAGAGGTTCGTCCAGTACAACAGTACGGAGCCCGCCTCCCCTTGTACGAACATCTCCACATTCGCTCCCGCGTCCCCTTTAGCAGCTGTCGACAGCACGGGGCCAATGATCATCGGTCGCCCACATAATGCCGGATCTCGCACGACGCTGGGTGGGCAACAGGAGCTGAATAGTGGCAGCGGCGGCGCCGGCAGTGGGAGCTGCAACAGTGGTGGTGGTGGCGGCGGTAGAACTTCCGAAACCATGGAATCGGCCGCGCCAATGCCATCCCCGTCCCCTTCTGGTAGGATTGTAAAGCTTGCCGAGAAGATTTCGCCCGCGCCGCGTCCCCGGCTGGCTCCCAGCTGCAGCGCCATCCGGTCGCAACTGGAAGGCCAACCTGTTCCAGCTGCCTTCAATCCAGGGCCCGTACCGGAACGAAGGGTCCCCACCCGGGCCTTCAACGGTACTACATTCCGTACGACATGGTCGGCGGTAGATTTCGAGCCATTGGACGACTTCCCCAGCAACAGCGCAATGTCAATGCTGGCTGGTGGTGATGGCGTCGCCGATGTCGGCCAACCCCGCAATAGCTGCAGCATAAGCCGTAAAAGTGCGAGTTTGCAACGGAGGCGTTTAGAGACTGTCAGTGGTCGTGGTGACGGGGAGGAGGCTGCGGCTGCGGTGGTGGTAGTGGCGGCCGTGGCGGCAGCGGTGCCAGCGTCATCGGTTGCAGATGGTGATGGTGATATGTTCCTTGCGCAGTGGCGGGCAGTCCACAGCAGCTTCAAGGTGGACGCACCGGAGGCGGAGGTGAAGGCGACGGAAGGGGTCAGAACGGGAGACGTGTCCGGTGACTTTGGCGATGGTGCTGACGTCCTCATGCAGTGGAGGTCCTCTCTGGACCATCCGCCCTCCTCCTCCCTGGTGGTGGGGGGGAGCACTGCCCTGGATCGGTACGCGGCCCTGACGGCGCACAGCCCTAGCTGGAAGTATACCGCCATGTACGACATGCATGACGCGAAGCTTTTGGCGCGTCTAATGACCAACCGAATAAGCCTCCAAAGGGGAATGATGATCGCGTCGTGCACCGGCGCAGTCAGCAGAGTCGAATCACGGCAGGGGGCGGCGGCGGCGGTGACGGCGGCGGTGGTGACGCCGCGGTGGCGGGATCACGACCCAACCTTATCAAGCCTGGCGGTGACGGGGTCAGTCCCATTCTTAAAGCCAACGGCGGCAGTGGCTGCCGCCGCCGCTTCAACCATCCCTGTCGTTAACTCGGTCGGCTTTGACACCTTCATGGCGAACGGCGGATTTACAACCCATCGGGAAAAAAGCAGCCCAGCGCGTCGCGGCCCCGCCGGTGGGTCGGATAGCACTGGTGCACCCAGTACCGCCCTTTCCGCCACGTCGCATAGCTTGGCTATCCGGGGCAGTGGTATCGCCGCTGCACAGGCTGGAGAGCTCACGTCAACGCGCCGCTCTGCACCCTTCGCGCCACCACTACAACCGCCCGCTACTGTCACCTTTAATGCCGCCTCCGCACACCCAGTGGGCGCTCCAGCTTTAGCAGCGTCGACGTCAACACCTCGGCCCTCCCATGGAGCGGATGTATCAGCGCCGACAGACGTGGCGGCAGCGGCATCTGCATCTGCCGCCGCCAACGGATGTGGTAGCAACGCCACCGACGGCGGGAGCCCGCGCTGCCGTACGGGGTCTCGGAGCTCTCCCTACTCCCGTGCCGAACCCGATAAGCAACGTGGCTCCAGGTTTTGGTCTCGGAGTTCTTTTCGAAATCTGATCGGGTGGCCGAGCAACGAAACGACGACTTGGGGGTCGACAGCTGCGGCGACAGTTGCAGGGACAGGGGGCCGGGTCGCATTGGGAGATCGCGGCATCATGACTGCCGTCAACGTCACTGGCGGCGGCGGCAGTTGCACCAGCGCTGGAGAGGGGCAGGGCCACGAGGGGGGTTCGGAGCGGCGGCAGCGACCAACTGCGGGGCCCCAACAGGAGCGGTTTTTGGTCAGCTGGAAAGACACTCTACAGGTGGGGCCTAACGGGGGGGAACAAGGAAGTGAGGGTAGAAGGCGAAAGGACCCCGTCGCAAAATTTCTCTGCTGGGTGGGAAGTTAAGCTTGCGCTCGGGGGGAGCTTTCGGTACCAAGGTTGCGCGGGGGTGCAATTTGTAGTCTGTACTCAATCGGTTTTCATATCAACTGCCCTCATTCTGTCATCGGACTGGATTGGATGGACTCATAGCTGCTGATAAGCGGGCTGGGAGGACTACGAGGTCGATGACCAGAAAAACTTGGAAAAGAGATGAACATTATAGCGTTAATACAGACATCGTGCTTTTTAAGTAGCATGCCAAAGCTCATCTGTTTGTTAGTGGCAAGTTAACTATAGTACGAAGGTTAGTCGGTTAGTTTGTTGTGTGGTGAGAGGGGGTTCGCGGGGCTGCAGCCCCGCCTTCCCCCAATCCTTCTTTCCATTCTTTCCAAAAGACAAAAGAAGGAAAGGGCGATGTGTTGTGATGTTATCGGAGCAGTCCACAGGCCTTGTAACCTCTTCCCACTTCCCAACCCCCTCTCCCGGTCATCAGGCTCTTCGCTACCAAGCCATTCACGGGGATCTGACCCCGCGCAGCTGCAACTTCAGCCCCCGGGCGCATTGTGGTCACAAACGGGCCACCAGTAGCGTCATCACGTTGGACAGCAGTAACGGCGGCGGCGGCGGCAGCAGCGACGGCGGTGGAGGAGGAGGAGGAGGAAGAGGAGGAAACAGGCAGGGAACCAAGCACATGGCCACGGTTGGGGCAGTATGGCGGCGGAATGTGCCGTCCGTAGCCACCGCAGCCCGCGTTTGCGTCGCTGCAACCTCAGTAACAGGCCGGCTTTGGTCCGCGCTACGGTCCCACCCAAATCGCAAATCACCGCCGTCTCTGCTTCCCACGATCAGCTCGCTGTCCCGCTGGTCCGTCTCAGATTTCCGAAGCAGAGCTTCAAGTCGTAGCAGCAAAAGCAGGTACAGCCTCTCACAGCTGTTACCTTTCCAGGACGGGGAGGAAGTGAGGCGAAACCCTAGCAGCTACGGCCCCCGCCCTTCGACCTCGCAGGAGGCTCAGGCCCCATCCAGTTCGGTTAACTCCACTCCCACCGAAAACGAAGCCGACGGGTCACCGAAACATGCGCAGGGCCGCAGCGGTGGCAACTCGCCCAAGTTCACCGCTGCCGCAACCGGCACAGCTAATGGCACCGCCGCTGTCGCCTCCACCGCCGCCATTGCAGACACGCTTTCGTTGACCACCGCCATGGAGGCATTACCCCTGAAGTCAACAGCAATGGACGGAACCCCACCGCCGCTGTCGCCGTCAGTGGCGCCAGGCCACAGGGAAATTCGGTCGCGATTTAATGTCAGCACTTTAATGTCTAGGGGTCACCAGAAAATTGTTGCGAGCACCACCTCTCACAGACGCGCTGCGCCGCTCCCAGCCTTGCCGGCAACGACAGCAGCATTGGGGAGTAATGGGATTCAGCAGGGACCTTCACACCTACTCGGGACAGTGATAGACTATCCGCGGCATCATTGCCAAGTCCTGCACAGGCAGTCACCTGGGAGATGTCCGTCCGTTGCCAATGAAGGGTTTGCCATTGTCGCACCAGTTATGCGCGATCCAAACAGTGACTACGCCGCCACCACACGCAACGAAATGCCAGCAGTAGTCACCAGCTGTAGCAGCGGCGGCGGTAGCCGCGATTGTGGCCGTGGCAGCGGTGACGGCGGTGGCGCAACAATGTTATCGTCGTCACAGCTGGTGACAGCTGCATCCGCTCCCGTCTGTACGACACTGTTGGACCTCTCAAATATCTGGAGATTGCGCTTTTGGAGCGCCGTTGAAGGCCTGAAATCGCAAACCCAGAGGTATTTGCTGTTGCTGAGGTCATCTAGAGACACCAAGTACTCCGGTACGACATCTTCAGGGCAAACCGCTTCTAAAACCTTGAAGGGAACCCTGCGTCAGAGCACCTCCACTTTTTCCTCTCCGCGGTCCTCCAAAAAAGCGGTGCTTGAGAGGCGGGAAGTAACCATTAGCAGTTGCAGCAGTGCAAGCAGAAGAAGCAGAAGCGGTGCAGCACGGATTGGCGTGTCGTCGAGCCTGGCATCCGCCCTCATGTCTGTAAGCTTTTCATTCCGGAAACGGAAAGTACGACGGCTAACGAAGAACAACGGAAATAGTATTGAGGGGCCAAGCGGCGGTGACCAATCACTGGTGCAGGAGTTAGCATCCGATGGCAGTAGCAGGCAAAGTGTGGATCGGGTACGGCCGCGGCATTCCACAGCAGTAGCAGCAGCCGCTATTTCCACAGCCAGCTGTGAACGATGGCAACAGCAATGGTCGCCACTGGCGGACTCGATCCTTGATAGCAATCGTGAAGATGATGAAAGTGAGCTTGTGCCGGTGCCGAGGATGCACTCATTGGTGACATTGGAGGAGGCGGAGGTGCGGCTCGGTGGTAGTGCTTCTGTACATTAGGCATGGCGTACCAGAGGGCATCAAAGAAGGTTCCGAGGAGCATCATACCCGTGTGTCGGGATAATGATATCCACATTCTTGTAGATTGCCACACGTCACGCCAGTCTCGGAACCAGGTCTTCAAAGAATTCTGCAAGCTATGGCTTGGATGCCATGTAACTCATCCGCAGGAATAAGCAGTACAAACCAAGTTTACAGATAGATATGACCTCGGAATGGCAGCAGCAGCAGCACCTGACATGATGTGACGACCAAATGCACCAGACATATGTGGTACAGATCAAAATGACATCAGATCAGATTAAAAAAGCAGATCAGATCACACAGCACTGGTTCAAACAACACTATATCATCGACCCCATCCACCTGTTTTCCAAATGCCAAACCGCCCAAGCAGCCACAACAGCACTAAGGAAAGGAAATCTGCCTTCCTTGCCGATCTCACCGGTAACAGGACCACGAGGAGCACTTGAAAGGGCAAGAAACTACGAGTCGCATAAGTGCGTAATTCACGCCATTATTGTGCGTTTCGTCACTGAGATAGGGTCACGTCCCGAGGAGAGACGAAACGAGCCAACCCCCCCTAACTACTACGTCCATCAGAAGCAGCTCTATATCGTGAGCTGGCGCGTTTAGCTGCGTTCCACTCTATTTTGGGTGATTTCCCTGTATTTACCCACCACCCACACGCACAGAACCCAGAGGAAAAACCAGAAATGTATTGTAAGGTGCCTGAAGGTCTGCATATGTGGGTTACCAAGATACAGAAGCGAAGAGCTTCATAACAGCACAGCACAATCGAGAAAAGAATTGAACATGGAAAAGTGCGTGATGGCGACGAGCTTCACCAAGAGCATGCCAGACGAAATGTTGTGTACAGATTATGTTGTCTGCGTCGTGGTGCTTTACAGTAGACATTTGCAGCTCACTCCAAATCCAAATCCTGCATATCACAGTCGCCCACCGACACCCCGAGCCCATATTTTACCGAGCCCAACCACACCATGATAATTATGAGGCACGACCACCACCCAGCCTCCCCCATCTCGGGCAGAATTCCTGTGTGTGGGGGGTTTGGGGCAGACCCTATGCCCGAGACCGTACGTGCTGCACACGAATCATTTCTGTATGGCAGAGAGCAGACGAGGGCGCGATGGAAGCGAGCATGCGGGTAGGTAAGAAATAGAGGCGGGGAGGGGCGTCTCCATCGTCTAGGGGGCCATCCAGCCACACGTGAACCCTGGCTATGCGTGGAGCACCCCTTCCTTCCTGATTAGGTCGGCCTGATGCTGTCAGGTATCATTCAACTGGTGTTAAGTTTTGTCACTTAGCCGCCGCAGTAGGCACTACTGTCTGCTTCCATGCACGGACCCTTTCACAACTTGCTACTTGCCTCCTTCTGCCCGCCGGTGAGGGGCAGCGCCTGGCTCCAGTCCATGGGTGTGGCCGCCTTGCAGTCCAGGCGAGTGAGGCGGAACGCCCCCAGCAGGCACTCAGGCAGCTCCCATGGGGCAGTGCCTGATGGTGGTGATAGGGTGGTAGTACATAAAAATGTGAAATTGGGAATTAAACAGGATTTATAAATGTGCAGGGTGTGCAGGGTTTGCTAGGTGGTACGAAAAATAGCATGTCCAGCGGGTGGGTGGGTGAGTATAGGGAGTACGGCCGCCTGAAGACCAGGAAGAGGAAACATGACGCGGCAGAGAGCACTGGAATGGGACAGGACGGGATGGCCCGATGGTGTTTTTAGTAAAACATGAAGCATATGGCGACGGGGCCGGGGCTCTGCGGTGGGGAATACTAATAAACTAGGAAAAGAGGTCACCACATCACAGGTATGAGGTCAGCGGCACTCTTCTCGCACAACCATATCGGTTGCATTTGAGCATCATTGATAAACCCAACAAAAAAAGCGTCTTTGACAACACCCCCACTTCCCAGTCCGCCACATGCTCTGATCAATCCTATACGTCGTTCACAATTTCAGTTGCAGATCATCCAAATATACTCCAGACGCAGCCGCCATCCCAGCCAACGCACTACCTATCAATGCGCGTATCTCACCCTCCAGCACGAAGGCAAGGTCGATGTCCAAGGATGTGGTTGCGCCGCGCACCATGCCCGTCACGTAGTTAGCCACGGAGTTGGCGGAAATGTCGATGTTGACCTGATGATGTTGACGACGACGATGATGATGTTGGCGAAGGGCGGAAATAGCCGCAGGGTTGGTGGGAGCGGTGGATGCAGATGCAGGTCGCAGAAGATAGCATACGTGGCGGTGATGAGCTCATGGGATATTCATTCGAATGGGGAGGGTACACTCACAGGTACGCAGGGAAAGATACCCCCTCCGGTATCGTCAGGAGGGGATACGGCGATGCGATTGACAGCATCTCCTCATCAGACCGTTGCGTCGTCGCAGCCGTACGAGTTGCTTGCTCCTCTCTCCACACATGCCGCTGGCACTACGAAGCTAGCACACCTCCAGTCCATCTAGTTCGGATTTTGGTTGAATGCACTCCCAGATACACATAACTTGGAGGACATAAGTACCCATACGCCCATCAAAGCCCCCACTCCCCCCCTACCTCGATGTACGTGGGTGTGCAGTGGTATGTTGTCTTGAGCGCCTTTCCGATGATGACCGGAGTGGTGCCCACCGACTGCTTAATCATCCAGGAGCCGCTGGCGATGTGGGGAATCATCTTTAAGATCTTGTTACGGGTCTCGTCACTGCCGTACACGAACCTGTGTATGTGTGGTAAGTAACGTATCACATTATCTCCATCATCATCACGGCAAAGATGATGCGCACTGCTGACCAGCCTCCAAACCGCCCCAAAGTTTCACTGCATCCATATCCTGTTAATATAATGCATCGTCAGAACGGTTTATAATTATATCCTTGTCACATCAAAATATCTCCCCCGGCCGCTTGATTCCGGGGACAGCAGTGCCGCGCTTCCCGGCAGTCCGCCCAAGGATAATCAGATGGCCGCCTTCTCAGAAGCCGTTGATGCCTCACTCAGAAGCCGCAAGTAACCCCCTCTCCCCCCGCTTACTTGTGCAGTACGAAGTCGAAGGGCTGCCAGTTGTGCTGCTCGTCCATGGGTCGGGCTGGAGGAGAGCCCAGAATGGACGGGTGCTTGTCGCAACAAAACACAGAGGTCAGGGTCAGCATCGGTGAGCCGGGAATCACCTATCCAGACGATCATCGGCAGATAGGGGAAATTGCATGGGGAGAGGGGTTCAGGTCGGTGGTGCGCTTGGGACGTATCGCAACGCGTCCGAAAAAAGGGAGACAGAAAAGGAGAGACCACCAGACAGCCAGCGCATGGACAGGTAACAGTGACCCGGGAGGGTGGCGCGAGCGGGCAGCTAGGGAGGACATTCCACGGGCTTGTGCGGTGCAATCCACGGGAGCGTCATCCACTCCACCAATAGCTGGTCGAAAGCCTTTTGAAAGCATTCGCAGCGCACGATGATAGCGAGGCACCTGTGGACTTGAGCCGTTATTTCCTGGCCCGTCATCCCTACCCTCAGAATCAACTACGGTTATCAGCCCACAGGACCTTATAGCTGTCCACAGCCGGTCGCGGGCTCCCCTGCCCGTGTGCGTTCCTTATCCCCATTCCTCGTCAGGCGCGAGGATAACGCCCCGGAAACCCACCAGGCAGATGATAATAGAGAAAGGCGCCACGCCCTCGCGTACAGACGGAAGGAAACGGCAGATGTGAGACACCACACCTGCAGGCAGAGGTGCATCCAGTTACAGCCAGAATCTGTCGGCAGCCAGTCAGCCAGTCAGCCAGTCAGATACATAATCAGGCTGGCAGGCCGGCAGACAGACAGCGCATATGGGCTCGCAGACAGCTAGGCAAGCAGCCAGGTCATCAGGCAGTTAGATTGCTGTGGTCGCCCACCCTGCGGAGCACTACGAAAAGGAACTGCTCCCAATAGAAACAGAATAAAAAAGAAAAATAGAAACAGATAAACAAGAACGCGTGCACCGTGTCATTTGTCGTGCCAGATCTGCACCTCCATCCGCCATTCTTTCAGCCGCCACAGAAATAAGACGCTAATAAACAGCACACAAGCACACGCTCAGGGCACTTACCCGTGGGAGATGGCTCGCCCGCCACCAATGTACCTGGTGGCGGCAGCTCGATGAGCTCTACACCTCCCAGGTTGAAAGCGGGCGCACCCGCTAGGATCTTCTTCTTGTCCTTCAAGTAGGTGGGCCCGCGGACCTGAAGCAGAACGTTCCAACGAGATAAGAGGATGAGGGTGCGGCGAGGGGATCAGGAATCGTGGAAGCTAACTTGTTGAAAACAAGCCGCCCAGGGCTCCAAGGGACGGGTGCTATGGAGGGCTCCCGTAACCCCCATCCTCCATCCTTTTGCAAGATGCTAGGCTGTTCTTTTGCAAGGCTTCTTCGGGGACCTTAACCCACGTTCCGAACACGCGCACGCTTTATTTTAACCATACTCAGCGCTATACAGTCTGAAGGTTTGACGATAAGCAGCTGAAGAGATCGGAACTCACATGAAAGGGGGCATCAGTCCCGGGCACCTGCACCTCGCACCAGTACTTGCGCGGGAGCTTGATTAGTGACTGCACGCGTGCCAAATCTAGCTGCATGGAGATGTCGATTGAGCCAACGGTACCGTCCTCCTGCTAACAGCGAACATGAAACATGAAAAGACGACATACTAGCTCAGTTTCTGCCCCGAGGCGAACCAACACTGGATTGAACGCACACATCTTGCGTATTCCTGACACGTGCAGGCGGACGGGGCCCGGGTCACATTGTTTCCCGCGAGCCAACCTATACCTCCACGCATCACTTTGCGTCCATAAGTACCAGTGAGGTCCGGTTACCCTTAGTGGTTAGCTCAATCGCATCACATCACTCATAAGACAAACAGGCAGACAGACGGACACACCGGCACCCGCAGGGTTATAGAAGACCCCCACCATACAAGTGGTCATTAATAGCGAAAGCGCCATCATGCGGCATTGCGATGTATGAACTGGGAAGTGCGCTGTTTGCTCGGCGGCGATAATAGGTCCTTCTTCCGTGCGTCACGCAGTTGCCTGGACCGGGGCAAAAAGTACTTGCGTCAAACCGTACATTCCACTCACACCGTTTGTGCTTTCCCTGACCGAACTTGATTGGACCTGACCTGACTCAATCGGACCTCTCGCCTGTTGCAACAACTTTCATCACCTTCAACCACCTATAATGCTTTATCTCATTTTAACGTATCTGAGCCCACTCCAGCGCATCTTGGTGCAGCACACCTCGTATCTTCTAGTCTTCAGCTATCGTCTCAGTGACGTGTTATTTCTTACCGGGATTGTGACGCCGACGGCAGCTGCGACTAGGGCGGCGGGCTCGTTGGCGCTCAGTCGCAAGGAAGCCATCCGTGCCGTCAGCCTGGGCGGGTGCGTCAGTGAGGGGGTGGAGAGCTTGGGACCGGCGCCAGGGCTGAACGCCGACTCGTTCACCACCATACCGTCCTGGTGCTCCGCAGGGGAGGGGACAGGCAACCGGACAGACAACGCAATTGGGGAGGGACCGATAGACCGTGCAAACCCGTTATTTCTATGGCATACAAATAAAGACATCGGGGAAGGAAGGCGGCAAAAGGAACCTAATCGTATTGGGAGGAAGCATATTCGGTTGCGTTGCACCCCGGCATTTCGTTTCGCTCTTCAGGCCAGTTTCCTGCCACCCCTCCCCCTCACCTCATTGAGTCTCGCCTTTGCCGACGACACCAGCTTGAAGGGCTGCACCATGAACCTCCTCTGCTCCACCTCGTCCCGCAGCAGGTGAACGCTCATGAGGATGCGGTCCAGGAAGCTGTCCACCCAGCCGACCGCGGAGGCGAACCGCCGGGCCCAGCTCGAGGAGCTGCACACGCCGCCAAGGTCCACCTAAAGAAGGGGAAGGACAACGACAGCAGCAAAAAGGGCCAAGAGATCCAGCACATGAGCAGGAGCGCATTAACCCTACGGGCCAAGCATGCAGGAGGACGTCGGGACGCTGCTCGGCCTAGTGTCTATCGGGAACTACCTCGGAACTGGGGAAACAGCCGTACAACCCTAGCCGTACCTTGACGATGCATGTGACGAGTGACTCAGGTGACGATGAACCCTCACCCTTGAGCCCGGCGATCGTGTAGCCGCCAGCAACAGTGGCACGTACGGGCTTCTTGTACAACCCGGTGCCGTACATGTTGGTCGTACCTTCACAAAGTTAAGACACACGAGACGTGCGAGGGACGACAGCATCTGAGCAATGGTATTCGCAAAGATTCGGTAACATGTATTGATAAAGATTTCCAGCGTTGGTATTTTCATTATTCGTGTGACCAAAACAGCCTCCCTTTAATTCTCCACGGCTGAGTTATGTACTCCTTTTTAGCAACCACTGTATTCGACTCCCCCTTCCTATCGGTTTAACAGATCTACACCTCAGGTCATACCGTCATCTCGGGTGAATCCCGTAATGTTTCATGAAATTACTCACCACGGCCCACACTCGCACCGACACTACCGCATGCCATTCCTCACCCTTCGCATCAGCTTCGTTGGGCAGGTGCACTGACTTGAACAGAATCACCACCACTCCGTCCTCCTCCTCCTGAGGCATGTGACAAGGAGGGGCATGAAAGCCACCGGCACACCTGACAACTGATCCACGGCACACCTGTTAACTAGCTGTAGCGACGTAAACAACCCAAATGCCAACCCGCCAAGCAAAGGACGTCCTGTGCGCCTGCTGGGGGTTCATGGCCCTTAATAGGGCCTAATTAACGCTGGTGGCAACAACGAACCACAAAGCTGGCGGTGGCACTAGTGTACTGGCACACATAGACACACACCGTGCCTCCCCGATGCACTGCACAACGCCAATCCTCGGCTTCGTCCCTTTGTCACCGCTCGTGGGACTTTTCGCCCTAGCCCCACTGCCTACTGATTGCCCCTCACCTAACTCATTAGGTTAAGACGTGATGCCCAACCCATCGAAACGCCCCGCACCTTGCGCATGCGCTCCAAGATGACCTCACGGGGGGCACAGAACCACCCCGCATTACCCGAGGCCGTCATCACCAACCGCAGCACCTGAGAAATGCGGCAGAAGACCAGCACAGCGTGCGGCTTGCTTAACAACTTGTCGCGCTTGTTTACCAAATGCGCCGCAAGGATTGCAACGTAGACGCGGTTAGGAAAACAGCACTAGACAGGAATCAGCACATTTCCTCGGACACCCTGAGTATGTGGGCCTAATTGCTGAAGGTTGCCTAACTCGAACAATTGCCGGTCGTCCCCGACGAGGGATCGCTAACAAGTAGAAACCCTAGGAATCAATTAAGACCCTCTTAGAGCCGACACGACATGCGGCATGGAGCTTGGCACGGGACGGGACGGGTATGTTGCTGGAATACGCCCCCCTTAATCCATGTGATCATGTGAAAGTCCTCCTCTTCTTGAGCTCCAGGTACTGGGGCCCACTTACCTCTTGCTTGACGCAAGTTCTTTCCTCCGCCGTCTGCAGCATCTCGACGTGCTCCGCGGGCCCCAGAATGGTGGTGTTGCCCCTCAGCCGCATCAGCGCGGCCGCCACCCGGTGAGGGTGCCCGCGGATGACGCAGCTGACCATGTACTCGCCGTCGCCGGACTTCGGGAGGGTGGACGGAGATGCAGGGGGTGAAGGGGGTGCAATGGCGGGGAGGAGGAGAGAGCCGGGGGTAACGAAACCCCAAGGTCACAAATGCAGCGAAGCAAACAGTTGGGCAGGGGAGAGCGAGGTAAAGGGGATACGCAAAGGAGGACGAGGAGTCAGGGGAAGGGCGGGTATTCCATGGGTCGCTACTTTCAGCGGAGAGAACCACGGCGGCACACACTCACGACGTGTCTCACCTTCTGTCCCTCACCCGCGTGATAGTAAATGGCCACACCATTCGTCTGCCTGCGTGAATCCGCAAAGTTACGCGCGGACGGCACACAAAGATTGTTATCTATCATCATCGTCATCATCATATAGCCTTCTGTACACTTGGAAACCCAGAAAGCTCACCGAAACCCGCAACAAGCCACTGACAAGCAAGTGAAGCGATCAGAAATACCTTCCCGAAAGAAAATCACTGAACCCCTGTGCCTTGCAACCCCACATTATCATCATGGCGGTTCGCAACTTCTGACTCGTAACCCGCAGGCTAGTTGATGACTGCACAGGCCGCATGCAGGTGGTGCAAACACCGGCAGGGGCCAGCGGCGACACCAGCCGCTGCCGACAGACAAACTGCCTGTCCGAGGAGGACAGTGGTCAGCTCAGGGCGGTATTATTAGGGCCGTTTCTTGCGAGCGTCGTTCCCTCTTCACATTTCGCTGCTTAGCTTGAGCTCAAGTAACCCCGCGTGCGTGCAAACGGGTATAGTACCTGTACGGCACCCAGCGCTCGCCATCAGGAGTGGGAGAGTCGTTCTCATCCGTTTCATCGTCATCCGTGTCGCTGGAGATGTCGTCATCCAGTGCCGCCGTGGCCGCCCGATCCGGGCCGTCCGCTGCAGCTGCTGCAATAGCAGCCTTCGCCACTGCACACAGCCGGCAGCAAGGCTCCACCAGCAGCTTCAGGACTAAAACTAACTCTTTAGTAGCAGGGCAAGCATGACATGTCGATAAGTCACATGATGTTGGTATCATGAGTGTGTTTTGTTCATCTATGTGTCGTAGGTGCTGCCCTGTCTGTCCCACGACCCAAACCAACATCCCGAAATCCCACAATTACAGCTCCCCTCCACTTACAACCATCCAGTGGGACCATCTGCGGAGTCGATTGTGACGACTGAGCCATCTGCGGGTGGACCGGGGTGAAGGAAGCGGGGGGCCGCTATGAGTCCAACTTCAACATGCTGCTTCCACAGCTTTGTTGCAAGGTCCTTGCATGCCGTAACGTGAATCTGGATCTAAACCTGGAATTATCGGATTCCGGAAGGTGCGAAACTCACAAAAAACTTACACAAGCGCCACGAAAGAGGCGGATCCAAACACATTGACATTGACCGCTTTTGAACGGCGGGGTGCATCTAGCAGCGCACGGGCGAACGGCTAGCTGGATTCCAGGCCCCCAATACCCATGCGCTGTATTAGCTCCCCAATAGTAAGAATATTTAATTTATCTTTATATATCGTCACAAATACGGACTAATATGCTGCATGAGAACAGGATTACATAAATGCACATCATGGCGTCACTGCCACGGACTCCGTTTCCTTGCAGCTCAGTTCTGAGGAATACTCGTACACACACATCCGCACTTCACTAGCCTGAGAAGTCGGGGGAGCAGAGACGGCGCTGGTGGACCCCAGGTCTTTCTTTGTGTCCGCGACCGGGGCCGATGTCGTTATCAGGTCTGAAGGGCCCTTGATACTGGGTGGCTGACTGTGTTGACTGCGAGAAACAAAAAGGGGCACCATAGCGGGCATTAGCGGGCCCATATCAATCAATGCGCTTCCTTCCGCGTCGCCCCCTTCTAGAGCAGAGGGAGGGCCAGATGAATATGACCCAAATAAATTATGGAAGGAAGACGCCACGGCTGCGCTGCAGAGCATCGGAGGCTTCTTCAGTCCGCCCAGCTCTAATGCATTGGGGCCAATTGCACCACTCATCTGCAGATTCAATTTTTTCCACGTCCTTTGCTACCGCAGCAGTCACATAGTGGTAAGCCAAGTAGCCCCAACCTCTTTGCGCCAAAATTGGCACAACGTTTTTGAGAAGACGCTCCTCTTCCCTCTCACCTTTTTCCTCCCTTCTCCGATCCTCCCAGTTCCGCCAGCACCTTCACCAGTGTCGAGTGCCAGCTCTCCGCCTCCGAGCGGTCCGTGAAGCCCAGGACCAAGTCGGTGTAGCCGGAGGCGGCCCAGGAGGACGGCCAGTCGATCTTAATCTCGAACTGAGGCCCGGGGGAAACCGATGCAATACATCCTTAGACACTCTGGTGGCGCTGCTGAATCATTCGCACCGGGCTGGGTGAAACAACCATGATTGGGTTTGGGTTTAGGGTATCAAATGCAACTGTATGACGACGGGGAATTAAAATATTCGGGACCATCTTCCGCACTTTGCAAGGATTCGAGCTGCAAAAGGCTTGTTTGATTTCATCCTGATAACGCGAGGCGTGGACACAAGTGCTAACCGTCTGTATGACAATTGTGGCGATGTGCTTCCGGTTTTGCGCTGTTACCTAAGACATTGCTGCCTGTTTAAGAGCTTAGAGTGACCCGGTGCTGTGATTGCTTACCACGTCAAGGTGTGTCTCAACTCCTTGCACAGCGGCAGTGATTGCCCAAGTCCCCTTCGGACGTATACCTCTTCTCTTTGACACGAGCTCCGATGCACTTGCAGGAAGTAGGACGCAGCTCCGATCTAGCATCCAAGTAGTAGCGTCAGTTTTTTTAAATGGGTCATGATAGGTGACGCACCTGGTCAGACAGAAAGGTGTGAAGGACCGAGATGACGACCAAAACACCGCGAAGCTGGCGAGACGCACCTATCCTTGAACAGGGCTGCCCCGCGCTGCACCACTACACCCGGGATTCGAGTAAGCTTATAAACAACACCTTCAGCGAGAGGCTGCATATTGGCAAGCATCAAGTCTGAGTGACCCCAAGTAGGCTGTTGTACTTTTGCAAAATCAAACCCAGTGGAGACATCCGATTTAAGTGTCATGGTTGTATATACTAAACAAGGATTAAACGTGACCTAATGCCTAGTAGCCGGCGCCGATTTACACCTGAATTACCATCCCTGCTTAAGGGCAAATCAAAATTGTATATCCTGCAAATGTTATGCGGCTTCGGAAGTCCTCTCTTCGGGACCGTGTACGACACGGCATTGAACGGGTTCTGACATTCTTCCCACTTCGACCACCACCGTTTGCACCTGTTTCGTAAGCTTGTGTTATTGAATGCTTGGGTTTGTAGGTGACACAATAGATATAAGCGGACAGTTCGCACATTGCATGGATACTTGCATACAATCAGCCTCAAAAGCTACTTCGCACGCTAAATGATTTGGAATACAACAAGGCACAGATTAATATTAGCAGTCTACAAGTTGCTCCACATCAGCAGTAACTGCTGTATGCACGGTAAAAAAAGAGTAACCCAACTTCGCAACGCGCTGTGAAATGAATTGCGATGCTCATAATTACTGGTGGTACATGAGAAATCAAAATTGGTAGCATATTTTGTCTCCTTTGCGCTACAGTTGGGTCACCCAACTTGCGCTTTCACGGCTGGTGGCATCGTTATGATGAGCGTTATCAATAGGGAAATAACTTGGTCCACAGGTTGAAATTTCCCGGGCGCATTTGCCCGAGAAATGCAAGGGATTTATTTCGGCGTGACAGTGGGGTAGAAAGCCATCAGCAGTGGGATATTCCACCAGCAGGCCATAGTGTTGGTACACATATGCGGTCATGTACCCTGCATGTATGGGTAAGCCGCATCAAGGGTTCCAGCTATGCATTACCCTCGTACGAAACATCACCGTGCCCTTGCTCCGTTCATGGCAAGATGCCCTCCAAATCCGCTACCCACCTTCCATCCATGATGATCCTCCGTCTGCAGGTTATGAAAGGATGTTTCCTACTCTCAGCACGTACTCCTTTCCATTCCCCACAGTCCGTGCACGCATTAATAATGTGGGCTCAACATTATATGCAGCAATTGGTTGTTTGGGTCAAACCCCTGCTACCTGCTCCCACCGTATCTTCACGCCGTAACCAAGGTGCCTGGAGGATTTGTGGCTTCTAATCCCTGGGATGCAGGTTGATAATGCTTGGAATACAACTTAGAAGCGCTAGCTAGGTTGAGGGCAACAGCCAAGTGCTACATGCGCTTATGGTCACCACCATGCCGCCGTGGTGGGTGGGAAAGTTGTCTAGTTCCGTCGTATTAAGACCAGAATCCCAATAGACCTTCCCTTGCTTGCTGCGTACACATACTGAAGCTGATAGTCCTGTGATGGTTATTGAGGCCGCGGTGATGCACTCTACAGCAACAAGGTCCATTCCTGCTTACAATGCACACATGTGTAGTATCCTGGGTATTTAAGGCTTATATCTAGGATATTCAGGAAACTGGACATCATCCGATCGGGCCTAAACAGTTTGGCGGATATTAACAAAGATATATAACACTCGTGCCAAAAGCTCATTGCTAACTTGTTGCGGTATGTAATACCCCTTGTAAGATGTGTCGATGGGGTCAGAATGCAGACATACCCAACCACAGCCACAACCAACTGAATCTCGCCTCAGTATTTCCACCGCTTCCGTTACTTCTCCCATTACACTGCGCATGCATTGCTGCATAATCCAGCTTCGTGTCCCAGCCAGATGCTGACTTTTATCTTCCCCAATCTTACTTCCCCACACACACACTATACTCGATCACCATATCTTAACCCCCACACTCCCCAGCATCTTCCTATCCCCCAGAAATAATCCCTCCCCTGAATAACCCTCTATCCCCTCTTCCGAAACACACATTCTCGTCGGCCGGTAGGGTCATGCCATAACAGCTTCTCTCCAACATCCTGTCCCCAACATAGAGCAACACTCATCTAGTTTCACGTTATCACAAGCAGACAGCGATTGCCCCCAAGCTGCTTTCATGTCTGTGGGAAATGTTCTTGCATGTGGGCGACAACTTTCAACGTAAAATCCCATATAACATGCGCTGTGGTTTGATTGAACATACCGTTCTTGTGCATTGCAGCAGCAGGCCGTCACATCTACAGCTGTTGAAGTAGAATGTCTGTTGGCTCTTGGCTAGGCTGAATCTATCCCACTCCGAAGCGCTTGCAGATTTCCAAATAGAATGAAAAGAGGATTAAAAAATCCTATTCTCAAAATCTTGTTCGTGCCGCAGCAGCGTATTCACCCCTTGGCATCATCCTTCCTATTCGGCCTATACTACCCGCGGACCCCTCGTCCCTCATTCAGGTCGTCGGACTGAATTGGTACAACATGCAGGGGGAGCGCTCGATGGAGCCGCTTGATGAATCGACGGTGGTGCGGACCCACGATGGCCCGGCACCGCAGCCGCCCATTGCAGTCTCTCTGAACTCGCCCCCCACACCAGCGAGGGGGCGGGGGGGAGGGATGATTTCCCGGTACGGATGTTTGGTATCAGCAATTACTTCAGAGCTATCTACAGAGAGCCCTAACTTCAAGTTTGACTACAGTTGACACCCTCGTGAACCACCTTACAGCGGCATCTAGCTGCCATGCTACCGCATAACCCAGCATCCTTGACTATGGTGTTCTTAAGTTAAGGCGCCGAGCAACCCTTGCCATGTTCGTTGCATCTCATTCCCGTTAATATCAGGAGCCGTCCCCTGGTTCATACACTCGTTTGGTTTGGGTTTACTTAGGTAGTGAATCACTCGCGTTGCCTAAGGTCTACGCTAACATGCACTTCTGAGGAGAGGATCCTGCACGTGGCCGCCCAGACACACCCTGGTGACCAGTGAACGCCACCACCTCAAGTCGCCTGCTTTCAGCAGTACCCCTCGGAACGCTGCCAGTTTAGCCAAACGTTCAGAGCAACGAACATGGTGTGCATGAGTAAGCGTGGAGTTAACATCATTGCAATACCGTAAATACTTACCAATGTCACTTGAGCCATTTACACGACAGGACAGCCTGTGCGCATGCCATCGCATTATGTGAACATGCATAGACAGTCGCCGATCGTGAAGGCTGTCCATCAGAATACGCGCCCTCTTTCAGGAGCAGGCCAAAGCATCGGCGTCCGGGACTGCATGCACAGTGCCGGTGCTAATGCCCGAGACGTAAAATGCACACAGCACTGCAAAATGGGAGTCAATCTACACACCATCCATCCAAGATCCAATCCCCTCCTGCACACAAGTATGCTCGCCGTTCATGGACAGCGGCTGGTGGACAGGCGCTCGCCATGGACCTTCATTTGGCCTAGGAGGAGGAACAAGTACGTATTCGTGCACCTTACCTTGTCCCCCTATCTTCTACAGGCACGCGCCTAACACTCCATCCACGGACCGGGTTTCACAGTTGCCTACGCACCATATCCCGACACGGCTTCCAGATAGCATTTAAGACGAATTAGCTAACGAGACAACTCCTTGAGACGAGGAGGGGACCTTGCACCCGGCTTCTTTATACACTAAATTAATGCCGCAAATGTAAAACTATTGAAATGTCAGGGCGCCCACAATCAGTCCTTTCGCCCAAACGTGCATGTCCACGAGGAGGCCGCGGTTCTCAGTTAAGCGGCATTATATGACAGACATTATACGACACTTGACGACACAGCTGCACGAACAAATCCGCGGACACGAATGTTGGTAAGGTGTGTCAAGGAGAGCATAGCGGAAACGACAGCCGCCCAGCTCGCGAACGAAATGCCGGAAGCCCCGTGTGTCAGCCACAGATGCTTCCAAGCATATGACCCTTACGTACGCCTAATCCTAAATCTCTCCCAGCCCTGGCCACCGGAACCAGCGATACCAAAATACGAGCGGCGTGTATAGGGCTGTGCTCGGTACATTGTGTGAGTGCGTTATCAGCGCAAGCTCTAGGTGGATACCATTTCACTACTGGAAATACAGGGACTAGAAATGCAGGCAAGCACGTCCCTCACAAGGTCGAATCTTTTTTGTTCTTTAATACTTTTATGTATATGTGCGCACTTGCTTCTTCTCTGATGACCCAGCCATCCGATTTGACTCTCCTGTTGCGACCCGACGCAAAAAGCTGTGCGACACAACCTGCAGCTACCAATGCCGCCTTCCTTTTGCGCCACAGCATATCACGCCACACTAGCGCTACCACCGCGCCAGGGCTGCCGACGCCCTGACAGTAGCAGTACAGAGCATTACGCCACTTTTCCGCTGGCTACCTTCAAGTTTCTGTCTTGCTTCCTGCACGGCACGGCACGACGCCAGCACTTGGTGTTGTCGCTCCTGATGCTCCTATCACTACGACCATGGAATGGCAACTAGGCCACTATAGGTGCGACCTGCTCGTCGCATATGCCAGCGAGATAGCAACCCAGCCGACCCTGCGCCTTACACCCCATAAAGCCAGAATGACGGTCAATGCCGCGCTGACCACATCCATCACCATCGGGCGCGCCCTGTGTGCGCGTCGTGTCGCATGGAAAGTGAAGGCATGATAGTTTCAAGACCTTTTCATAGTAGCATCCACCACCCGAAACAGCCATGGGCCACCCACGTAAAGGCGCCACCCCAACCAACCATAGTGCGAGCGGAGCTTCCTTGTGGGTAACATGGCAGAGACACAGACGAGCCTGTTACCAAGATACTGCTGCATCCCCAAAGAATATCCCCTGACTCGCGCTTGCCGGCGTTTCCCAGTGCTGCCCCCCTCGATTTCCCTGCACGCCCGTGCAGCTCTTCTCCGCGCGTTCCCACCGCGAGGCAAATAGCCTATTGATAAAAAGTCCTCGTACTAACGTCCGCGCACCAAATGTAAACCGAACATGAATCCGATTAAGACCTTAATCATGCACACTAGCTTGACTTTATAAATCCATCGGGCTGTGTATCCGAAAATAGTCCAAAAATGCCGGCCGAACCCAAAAGAGTGTTTCTGGCCCAGGGTACGATGCGCCTTGGACTGCCGCTCGACCGGGACTGCCAGGCACCTCACCCCTTGATATCCGTATCTAATGTCCCGATGGACTACTCCAGCTCGACCGTCCCTCACAGCCTCTCGAAACAAACGCAACATGTGGATCCATGACACTTAAAACCCACATCCTTTGCATCGCCGTGATCCGGTCGTGGCAACGTGTATGTGCAGTTGCATCACCGCATGGCAGAGCAACGGCCGGGGTAGCGTGGGAGCTCCCGATCTTCCCCTCTTTCCCATACCGACTGGGCTGTGCTAGGAGACTCATTTTTTTCACCTAGCTGCGCTTACAACCGCGCATACCCTATGTATTGCAGCCTGAAGGGACGGTAGCTACCGCGCTGCAGCCACGCTGGTGCCGTGAAGGGCGCCTTTCTATCCCATTTACAGGCCCCTCATGCGCGCGCCCTGAAGAACTCGTAGTCTGGCACCCGGAGCCGAACTTCCTCCGCCCCGTGCTGCCCCAAAACCTTGAGCCCCACACCACGCGCAAGCCGGTCGGCAGTAACCTGTGAGGGCGTGTTCCGTCGGGAGAGAATTTCCAGGAATATGGGCATCCCAACGGACCTAGTTACAAAAGGGCGTCCCAATTCTTTAAGGACAACCCGCAACCCTGGCGGCAATCACAAGCAAGCATTGAAACAGTATCACTTGGTTCTCCATACCTGGAAGTTATGAAGCCATTGCTGATACCAAACATCCGTACCGGGAACTCGTCCCCCCCCACCGGCCCCCCGCTGGTGTAGGGGCGGGCCGCGGGGCGAGTTCACAGAGGCTGTGGGTCCAGAGGCTGCAATGGGCGGCTGCGGCGCCGGGCCATCGTGGGTCCGCACCACCGTCGATTCATCAAGCGGCTCCATCCAGCGCTCCCCCTGCATGTTGTACCAATTCAGTCCGACGACCTGAATGAGGGACGAGGGGTCCGCGGGTAGTACAGGCCGAATAAAAAGGATGATGCCAAGGGGGGAATATGTTGCTGCGGCACGAACAAGATTTTGAGAATAGGATTTTTTAATCCTATTTTCATTCTATTTGGAAATCTGCAAGCGCTTCGGAATGGGATAGATTCAGCCTAGCCAAGAGCCAACAGATATTCTACTTCAACAGCTGTAGATGTGACGGCCTGCTGCTGCAATGCACAAGAACGGTGCATGGACCAAACTGCAGCGACAATCTAGTGGGCATCCCATTGCATTTGGGTCCCAAAGGCGTTGTCAAGGGTAAACACTTTACGTGGTAATGAGGCCGTATATATCAACTGCCCTGCCTTCCAGAGGTGCCCAATACTTCGACAAGAATTATTTTATTCCTGCCTCACATTCCGAATATCACATGGGTGCATCTTCCCTGCATGGTCGGGCAGGTTCTAGGGCTTGACTACATCACGAGTATCCCCTGCTCTACCCCGATGAAGCCCCACCGGCACTGGGAACAGGTTACAGGGAGCGACCTGGCCCATAGCCAGCCGCTCGTGCACGTTTCGCATCGACTCCACGGGCGGCGCGAAAGAGTGGAACGTCAAGAAGCGCGCGTAAAGCGGTGCGTCAGGAATACGGTACACTGGGTACCACGCCACCGCGAACCAACTGGCGGGATGCACGTCCAGCAGTCTCATGTCATACAACAGCCCCGTACCACCGCTGCTTCCGCTATTCTCGGCTTCCGATGACCATGCGGCAGCAGCAGCCGTAGCAGCCGGTGGTCGTGCCGTTCCAGCATGCGCAGGTTGCACGGCCGACGCTTGGTGGGTAGAAATGGGGCCCGCATTTGGTTGTGAGGCTGTTGGCGTGGAGGTGTTCCTCCCAGCTGTCATGCACTCGGCTATGCTCTCCGCCTGGCTGGAACGCCCAGTTGTTACCGCTGACGCGCCTTCTGCGCCTGGTAACTCTGCGGCAGCTGCAGCTTCTGCTCCCATCTTCCCAGCAGGATCGTCAACCTCGCTGGCTTCCGCGTCCACCGATCGGTCGATGTTATGTGCTGCCTGCGGGGCCGCCTTCTCCGTCGCGTCTTGTACGTCCGTTGCAGCCTCCTTGCCACCAGATGCTAAAGCAGCTGACGATGTAGCCACCCCTGCAACTGAGGGAGCTGCAACAGCCGCGTGGCCAAAAGCAGGCTGCGCCAGAGGAGCCGGTCGACTTCCAGAAGCCGGCGGCACCCCTGCCGTGCCCCCGGCACATCCCGGCCCAGATCCGGCATTTTTCCCACCAACCATGGTACTGGATAGCAACTCAATCTGATCGTATAGCGGCAGGCGGTTGAATGGCAGTTCCTGCTCAAAATACTCAAACTTGAGGTGCATGTGCTTCGGCCAGCCCTGGTTGTCCTCCGAGACATATAGCCGGTTTGTGCCGCCCACGTCGGTAGGAAGCGCGCGCGTAAAAATCTGAATAGCCGAAAGATATGGCACGAAGTACGAATTTGAGGCGCCGCGGTGCCCGCCCAGCGTGAAGACCTCTCTGCACAAGGTTATAGATAGTGGTGTCGGATTACGATGCCTCGTCAAGGCTTTGGACAATCAGCCAACAGACTTATCAACAGTAACCAATATGGTAATGTATTTTAAATAAGGCGGCAAGAACATATTCGCGCGCTTAAAACGAGCAACATATTGGAGACTTCATTCCAATTAATTTCAGAACGTCGCAGACTGCAGCACATACCTGCCGTACAGACTTGGTTCGAAATAAAAATTCCAAAGATCTCGTAGCTTGAGTTCCTGCAGCGCCTGCTGTGGCGGTTTTGCGTGGTCAATGGCAATTACGGGCTCGATCTGCGAAATGAAGCGGTCTAAGTCGCACAAGCCTTTTGGATCCGGCCATGGCGACGCTTCAGGAGGAGGCACCGGGTCTGCGGAGTGCGGTTGGCGCATATGCCCGCTGCCTCCGACGCCGTGGGGATGAGGACCACGAGACGATGGCCGACTGCTGTCAGCCGAGCTACCTTCATAGCGGCCGCCGCGGAAGCCACCACCGCCATGCCGCGAGCTCCCCATCGGGCCGCCGTACGAACGACTCCCATAAGCCCCACCTCCCGGCGCCATTCCCGAGGGCTGCCCGGCCGCACCAGTACTGCTCGCACTACCGGCAGGTGGCCCCGTGGATGGCCCTGCCACTCCGCTGAAGCTTGTACGACCTCTATAGGATGACCGGCCCCCTCCTGCACCGCCGTCCCGTTGGCCTAGCTGGCTGCCTGTCACGCTGCCGTGCCCGGACGCGAGAATATTACCCTGACTCTGGACGCGATGCTGCGGGCCGATGGGTCGCTCCACAAGTGGCGGGGCCACTGCAGTCGATGGCTCACTCCGAGCTGAGGACGCGCTCCCCGAGTCCCAGCCAGATTGCCCTGCGGCATCGCTACTCTGCGCGCCTGAAGATTGATGCTGTGCGATCGCTGGCGTGGGGGCGGCGATGGGAGCAGGGTGAAGTGGATGTGCGGCAATAGGTATAGGGCCTTGTGGCTGCTGCTGTATTGAACCCTCTGCCGGCGATGCACACGTCTCCGCCGCAGACTCTGTTGATGTGCACGGAACCGTGGATGTATGAGTCGTTATGGTTAAGGTTGGCGACGAGCTCGCAAAAGCTGTCGGTGCGTCACCTGTCGACGCAGCACCGTACTGGGTCTCCATTGACTGGAGGTGCATGTGGGAAAGCCCCTGCGTCCCCAGCTGTTGCCGAGGTTCATGTGAGATTTGTTGCTGCACCTGCTGCGGCGCCTGGTGCGCTGCATGCTGCTGCAAGTGAAGTATATTTTGAAGGAATTGCTGCTGTAGCAGGGCTGTATGATGCGCCAACAGCTGCTGATGATGCAGAGATAGGCCATAAACGCCCATCCCGGACTGCAAGTGTTGACTGGGCAGCGGCAACCCTTGATGCGGCATTTGCAGTGTCCCGCTCTGGAAGGCTAGAAGAATGTTTTGGACATTTGCTGCCGTCAAGCCCTGCGACTGCCCTGCAGATTGCGGATTCGGATGAAGCGGCTGTGGACCCGGCGACGGCGTAGCAGACCCAGATCCACCTTGCCCAGGTACGACCATGCCAAGATTAGGTAACAGCTGCTGCGCCCACTGTGTCAGATCGCCAGGCACCTCACCATTTCGCAGCTTTCCGTTCTGCAGCGAGTGGGTATGCGCACCATGGTGAGATACCTGGGACAAATTCGGTATGTGGGACGTGCTAGATGCGTGCGGCTGCGACAGCATCTGTTGCGGTTGTTCCGAGCCATGTGACGAGCCCTTGGCGTGAGTCTGCGGCCATATAGCACCGTTGGAATATGAGCGCTGCTGCTGTTGATGATGCGACGATGGCGGCGGCGGCGGTGGTGGCGGCGGCAGTTGCGTTGAAGCCAGGGACGCGTTGAAAGCAGCAGCCTGAGGCGGCGGCAGAGGCTGCGACCCAGCACATGCATTCATGACCAAGACACCGTCTGATGCAGCGGCCGCCATCGCCTTGCGCAATCCAGGCGACGACCCGACCAAATTGCCGAGTTCCTCTCCTGGCTGTGACGAGGCGATCCCCAGCCGATCTGTCGCCCCTGTTTCGTCCGATTGACGACGACTAGCGGATGACGACTTGGATCCTGCTCTCAAACTGCTGGCATCTGCTACTGCAAAATCCTCCGCCTTGTTTGAGTCCACTGCAGATGGCATAGTCTCAGACGCAAGTCTGGGATTCTCATCGCCAGCATCCCTAGGTGCCGAGTTAACCCGACCGCAACACCCATTCGCGCATCCTGGAGCATCTGCAGCAGCGCCACCTTGCGCCCTGAAAATACCGTCGCCTTCCATACAGATATACTGTCCCTCCGAGCTTAGCACCTGATCAACACCGAGTTGAAATACTCCCTCCTCCAACTGCCCACGAGCAAGCCCAGAGCAGTTTTGTATCAACCTGACCGTGGGCTTCGATTCCGCCACCCCAGCGTGTGGTTCATCGGCCGCATCTGAGCTCGCGTCCGCCGTATCCATGGTTGTACTCCTGCTGCTGGCATCCTGCAGCGACGCAGCTGCCTCACGGTCGCTGTGGCTGCTACAGAGAATAATTGACTGTTGAGATTCGCGCCCATTTATCATTGCATTCGATACCTCCGAATATCCTTTTCCCTTATGTTTCTGATCACTGTTAGGGCTTGCGCCCGGGCCCTCCTGTCCCTCCTCGCGTTCTCGCCCCGAATCTCCCCTGTCGCCACCACTGTCCAACCCAGAGCCTCCATCGGTAGCCATTCCGCCTTGCTCCTGTCCATTGCCGAGCTGGCGGTGCGCCGCGCACTCGTCCTCACTGTCGCTGCTGTCATGGGATTCCCCTCCACCGCCGGTCGGCCACGTAGGTTGCGATGCTCCTCTCCGACAGCAGTCGTCAACTTCACCTGCGTGACACACCGTAAACATCCATAGCAGGATTCACAAAGAGGCTCTGCATATCCCAGTGCCGACACGTGCAGTCCCAAACGTACCCGAGTTCGCAGGCAACGCGACGGACGGCGAGAGGCGGGCGTTGGACTTTGTAGGTGTGTCATTGACTGGTGTATTGGCGCCGATACACTCGGCCTCCGTGTCAGAAGCGCTGCAGCCTACTGGAGACGAGTAAGACGTCCCAGTTTCTGCCTGCTGCGCCTGTGGCAACCTGTCATCTGTGGGCTTCAAATTCCCCCGTGTCGAGTGCCCTTGCGGCACTGGTTGCGGCGATGCGCTCGCCATATCTAAAGGGCACGCCGACGTACCGACGCTAGAGCTGCTAACTGTGGCCTTGGCACTAGTTTCGCCGACTGGTCCTCCCTTGTCATCAACAGGCGCCTTCCGTATCACTAGCAGCTTCAGAATGATGCGCTGTAGCCACGGAAGCTCCGCCCCGGTGTTAAAAGTCAAGGACAACGACGACGCCTCCCACTCTGGTCCTGCACACAAGGACAACCATCCTACACTCATGGCCCATTCCCTTTAAGAGCTCGTTAAGGAACCCGAAAGCGCGCTGAGCAACAAGCACCTACTCAACGACAGCGCGTCACTCAATCATTTAGAGACATAAAAGAGGTAGCGTTATTTACCAGTATCAATTGTGTATTCTGCGTCGCTGCGCGCAAGCAGGTGGCGGTTCGGGCTGTCCTTGCCCTCGCCCTCAGTGAACAGCCTTTGCTGGGTGCGTATATAATTAAGCCTCTGCTTGTGCTGGCTGACTGCTGCAGCCGTTTTGCTACCAGACCACTCGTGACGACCGGGCAAGGCAACGGCGCCGCCCGGCCAACCGGTGACGATCGCGCGAATGCAGAACACAGACGTGTTGCAATACCGCGAATCTAAAGGGATCCTCAGATGCTGCACCGGTTCCTGCTTTCGGTCCACAGACGCTGGCTGCCAGTAGTCGTAGATGAGGGAGACAAGCGAAACCGGAGCAAGTTCTCGCGGCGAATCCACTAAGACGCGTGGGTTAACCAAACGCCCAAGCGCACGCGTGTCCTGAAAGATAATAACCTAAACATGAAAGACACGACACGCATTATTGAGAATACAGCAAGTCGAAGGCCACACAACAGAAATCTACGAGGAACTTCATACCTGTGTGGCTTGCAGCTCCGCAAACAATGGGTCCTGTCCGCTGTAGGCCGCAACTAGAGGTGCGGAAGGACCAAAGACCAAACGCTGTTGCTCTGGTGGGACAGCAGATACCGCTCGAAGGGTCTCTTGTTCCCCTGGACTACAAAGGACCTGAACATCAACAGAAGTCCGGTTACGACACTGTAATCTTCGTTAGAGCTGTGTGGGTAAGAGAACGGCTTCAGTACCTCGGTCACCAGGCCTCGTGCGCGTTTGGGATAGGAAGCCATGTCAGGTGCATTTTCGTGAAGTTGAAATATTGACAATTGAATTAAAAAGCTACTTTGGCAAGGTGGAAGCTGGTATATGGGCTATAGTGCGTGCCTTTTGATGCAGCGATCTAGAATAAGGACGCCATTTCCGACGACGCATCCCCGTAACAAACTAAAAAATTCTTTTTATATTTCAAACAAATTAAATTTCACAAAGAAAGTCATCATGCAACTATGGGACAAGAAGCTCCCGCGATACGTAGCATGGCGAAAGCTTAATGCAGAGTCCGGCCCCTTAGTCTCCAATATGTGGGTTATAAGCTTGTTGTCCTAGATATCACTGGTTAAAGCCAGTAGCAATGCCACTAAGGGATAGATGAGCACGACGTCACCGCTCGAGCTTTGAAGCTTCGGGCTTTTGGATGTAGAAATGTAGTTGTTGATTGCACGGGAAGCTGTTCATTTTCGCCCATGGCGGGTCGACACCATAGTGGTCGACACCATATGGGAACGGGCCGCATAACCCCCGTATCCGCTGATTGGCAGCCATATTTCCAAATTTAACGAATCAGGCAACGATGAATGTTACTCCGGCAATCCTCGTATACATGTTGCCATTATTTTCCCGGGGGGCAGGCAGAACCCTTGCCGTACAATGTGTCATATTCTTCACAAATTGATAGCGGCTCGCATACAATTTTAGGTCCCGAAGTTCCTAGTGGCAGAGTAGAGCTTTGGACATTTCAGTTCCCTCTATATTCTATAGTACATGGGTTGAAGACCAGTAATCGTCCCTGCTCGTACGGCCCTATCTGCAGGTGCGTATCCGCGCAGGACAAGATCAAGTAGTCCTAATAAATCCGTAACGACCGTTCTGGTCAACATATGGCTGGGTCGCCTTTCTCCACGCCTTGCTTCGCGTTGCCAAAAGTAGAGGAAGAAAGCAAGCCACGTGTCTTGATGCGTTAGGAGGGGTATACATGTTCAGAGAGATGCTTAATGAGTTGCTGCGTTCTCCAAACTGCCCAATACTGCTTTCACGCTGAGAAGGACAGAGTCTCAATCATTGCTGTCTATAAGGCAAGATGCTGGTGTACGGGTGCCGTCCTACACCCTCGATCCCTTCCTACACCCTCGATCCCTTCCTACACCCTCGATCCCTTCCGCCCGCCAACTCCCGTGTGAGGAATCCTGACCCATGATGACCCCGAACGGATATATGTCCCGAGTCCACATGCGAAATCGCTAACGCTCGCACGGCATCTAGATTCGTTGTTGTCTTACCGTGCGTACATACATATATGCGCGCATAGCGCATAAGGCCCGCCTCATAGGGGCCAACCGGGCACGACTCTACCTGACAGCCTTCCATCAACTCCGTGTCACGTCCACTAAACGCTTGGGGCCCCAAAGGCCTCACCCCGAAAAGGATAGACGTGGGATCCGCTATGAACAATGGATCGAGTCAGTATTGGGCAGCTGGGGAACCGCAGTCCCGTCTGAAGTATCACACCACCCATGTATCATACCACTGGGAGGGAATATTGACTGACACGCTGTTGGGTTGAGTACCAGGAGCCAGCCAGTATGAGGGCATACCTTAGACTACTATATGGTACATACGATGGCATAAGCTAACATACCCTGAGCTGCAACGAACACTGCCGCCGAGGCTCTATCGGAGGGCAATGTTGTGAGTGTTGTGAAAGGAACGTACAGGAGGGTTCGGTCTGCACTGAATTGAGTTGTCGGTTATGGTTGGGTGTCTCAACCTGGGCGGTTGTGGTGTAGCCGCCATCAGATGCAGCCATATACCTGTGCCCCTGGCTGTGCACAACAGTGGACGTCATCAGGGCACTCCACCCTACTCCACCGCCCGGGATGGAGTCCCCCGGGAGTAATTATCGGGTTTCCGCCCCTCACTGGAAGGATTTCACTTGTTGATCACGAAGAATAGCTGTCTGCGAAAAACTATCAGAAAACTACGGAAAAACTATTAAGGCTGGACCTGTTCGGCACAGCCCGCCTCAAGCCGCGGCTGCCCGCCTGAGTGCCGCGCGGCTGTGTTACCCCCCGCCCACCTGCTCATACTTAACCCCCGCGGCCTCTCTAAATGGGAAATTCGCTACGGCGTGCGGAATAGGCCGAAGTAACCAAACTGGCCAATGTGAGCATTTTCGTATTTCGTTTTGAGGCGTTAATAAGCATATAGTATTCCTAATAATAGATCCAATACTTTAAAATACTAGCAACACTGTCAGAGTAGCCCAATCCCGCGTTCCCTACGGAACATTTGAAGTTGCGATCTATTCAAGGTTCGTTCTAGGACCAATAATAATCGTGTTTTAATCTTTATGTTACGGGGTTTGTATGGAGCGAAAAATAAGGAGGCTGGACGTGTTGATAGGAAATTTGCATATTCTCGATTTACCCCGCACGTAATTTTCAATCTCCGAACCAGTGCGTCTTGTCCGCCGAGACAGGAGGGGCGAGCCTCCCACAAGATAGTAGGGTGCAAGACCTTCAGGGTGCAAATTTGAAGTTTCTGCTGTAGTTACCGGAACCTCACCCGTATTCAGACCACCCATTGTATTGCTCTGCAGTTGAAACGGCAATAGTATCAACCCAAATTATATGTGAATAAGATAATATTGTTTGGAAGCTGGTTTGTGGGGTCGTGACCGGAAACTGCGAAAGACACATCGCGAAAACGTTGCCAAGGAATCGAGTTAACGCATCTGAAGGAACTACGTGAACTACGTATGAGTGATGGAATTGTGAGATATATACTATTTGCCACTATCATGCAGGCAGACGCGCTTCTGTGGTTAATTGTGGAAAACTGTTGGGCTGCTGGCAACGAAAGACCGAGTTTAATAGTCACAAGGCGAAACGAAAGACGGTGGAGTTTTTTAATTGTGTAAAAGTCTATAGCTTCTGCTATATTTTAATGTGCAAATGACATCACGTATCGTGAGAAGTTATGAATGGCGACGCTTTCCGTGAAACTGGAATATGTGCGATGCAACATCCTTAACGAGAGGACTACCACTCTATAACCTTGTACTAAACCTTGGATTAAGCTCTCGTTAAACATGCTTGGGATCAATTCTTAACGTTTCTGCACAAGCTGCACGGCGTACCCCCCCACCTCACCCGCACCCCCATAAGAGAGTGGGATTCGCGGTGGGGCTACTCGCGGGGCGGATAACACGACGGAACCTCCCAGACAAGATCAACGATGATTGTCTGGCCGATCTATTATTTGCGAGGAATGGGTGTTGTGGTTCTGATCGACACGCGCATAAAGCATTCCTTTCTAACAACTGGCGATCGACATGAGCCCTGACAGGTACGACCATTTGCAACTTCATATTCTTAACTATCCTTACCCTGCAGAAAAATGGCTCATAGACGGCAGATGCCAAATGGACAGTTGCTCCGAAGGCCACAACGGGCGCTCCATCTAGTCATCGCACCGTACGTCGCAACATACAGACACACAATCATGCCGTACGGTTGCTGTTCCAGTTCCGGTTTGAGCTTTCGGTTCCCAGCGCTCTGTACGACAGAGCTGATGGTCGAAAGACGTCACATATGTCAACATTTCTCCCGGCACGTCCATTCCCCACAATCCCACAATCGTCGCCGCTCCCTAAACGCGACCCCCAGGGCATCACGTCCTCAAAGCCGGTGCACCGTCGCCACCGCTGAATGACCGAAAAATAAACAGACAGACATCCTTCCCCACTCATTTCAGTAGCGCCAAACACGGCCGGCCAGCGTATGGTGCACCCGCACTGGTGCGCCCGCTCAGGAACTGCTCAGATGCAGCATTTGCTCCAGGAGCAGGAATGGAAAGATGAGAAAGAGGTCGGAGCTAATCTGCACCCTCTGTGAGGAGGGTCAGACATCATACAAACACGAACACACATGTACGGCCTTCAGGCATACACGTCGTACAGCTCGCCCGTAATGCACACACTTAACTGCTTGGGCCGCAAACGCATCGGTCGATTTCGCAGCGCAGCGCAGCCGAAAGATAGCACTGCCATGTAACGACATGCCATACATGTCCATGAGGCAAGACGAGACGAGATGTGTCTGTCCGCGCTATGGCACTCACTCACACACCACACCACTACCATACAGAAAGAATACACTCGCGTCGAGCCATTGGGAGGGCAAACACGGGAAGGCAGCGGTACAAACGAAAATCCGTCACCAACCGTGAGAGCTGCCCCGATCGGATTATAGCTCTAGATAGGCAAAATGTAGTACATCAGTCCCACAGAGCCTTATCCAATGCTCCCGAGCTCTCGTACACCACCCTCTCAGAAGACGGGCGCAAGTGAGCGGGGTACGCCGGGCCCTCCCTTCACATTGGCATTGAGGGCCCAGCCCGGCCCACGTGGACCTTCCATCTCCGTCCGGGGTTTTTTGTCTGCACTTTTGTACAGCTGTACTGCAGTACCGGAGTTCCCAGTACCAAAATACGGTCCAGCAGCATTCCCACGGCCGTCATAAGATCTGATGAAGATAAAGTCACAATCGATTTCCGGA
The DNA here is from genome assembly GCA_030268105.1 of Volvox africanus. Lineage (NCBI taxonomy): Eukaryota > Viridiplantae > Chlorophyta > Chlorophyceae > Chlamydomonadales > Volvocaceae > Volvox > Volvox africanus. The sequence continues at coordinate 526,295 of BSDZ01000116.1, read as the reverse complement.
AGCTGTCCGCGACATTGGGCGCCGTCAAAACCGTTCAGTTATTTCGCCACTTCTTCCTCTCCGGGCTTCCTCTGCAGCAAACAAATATCCCAAGGATGTTGTCCCCCCCCCAAAAGGGGTGGGGCGGCCGCCCCCCTTCTTGTGGAGGCCTGCACAAGTTCCTCTTTCTCTGGTCGCTCAAACTTTTGATTCTAAAACCCCACCCAAATGGGGGATGCATCAGTCCAGGGCCGGGCGGCGGTACCAAAGCGCGATTTGTAGCGGAAGAAGTCAAACACGCACATTCGCAAGATACGACAGAGTTCGGGCGAAGAGACACAACGTCCACAATAACATTCTGTATTGTTGAGGAGACACACATTGCTCTTCTGATCCCATAATCATAGTTGAGCATCTTCTGAAGCCGCCATCCTCCAGGCCCGTCAACTTCCAAAGCCACCACAACCCCGAACTCACACACGCTGATGGGCGCACGTCGGGGCATCTAAGGACGCACATCAGGCAGGACCCCAATGGGAGGTAAACCGACCATTTGACATCATCTTGATGTTCCTCGAGAGACTGCGTAATGGCCCTCGATTGCATCTTCCCTCCCAGTGGCGAGCAGGAGGAGTGTCGTCCACAGTCGCCCCCTCTACCTCCCCTTCACCCGCCGCTCCAATAACTCACTCAATTTCATGCAGCCAAGTTCGGACGTACGCATCCCTCCTCCGTACATGACGTATGGGGATAAGAACCCAAACGCGATCACCACCACAGTCCCCACCATCATTACCTTCATCCCGTATCCTGATAGGGTTCTCATTCGGCACTATACATACAATTGAAAAACCTGCGACTTGGGCCTTATGCGAGGAAAGTGAGGAAGTCGGAGGGGGATATGCGCCTCCGCTGCACACTAGACCGCTCTTGCACCTGTCACGTGAAAAGAGCGTCTGTCCGGGATGACGCAATCGATTGCACATCTGGCCCTGACCTAGCCCTCTGCACATCCCCACTTTCCCCCCAGCCGGCCTACCTCATGCACACACACACAAAAACATACATACACACTTGGAAGCAAGAAGACATCTCGTGGCCATCTCGTACCCGGCTGAGTATCGCCTTATTGACTCAATCCTTTACCCCGCTGACCTACGAACCCTGGCCCTAGCGGCTCGTCAGACCAATGCAGCTCGGCTCCCTGCCTCTGTACGAACAGCCACCTCCATGTCAAGGTCCTCAGCTCCCACCTCAAGAGAAACCGCGAGGGTCGTGGTTGTGCCGGGTGGGCTCACGCGGGTGCTCGCAAAGGCGAAGCGGAGATGGTGCCGGCAAGAGCGTGCGCCCACCTGCCGACTGGGAGTGATGATGGACACATGGAAATGGCGCTGATGCAATGCAATGGCACTGGCGATTGGTGCCCACAAAGCAGAGAGAGAGAAGCTGCACTCAGCACCCAGCCGAAGTCATGGTGCCAAACCCGCGTCTCCCGTTCCCGTCCCGCTACCACCCGCCCGTGTCTCTGTCTCCTTCTCTCTGTGCCTCCCTCTCTCTCTCTCTCTGTGTCTCTCTCCCCCACCACATCCACACACACACACACACACACACACTCTCTCTCTTGCCCATCTTCTTCGAACGTCTCATCTCCTCCCTCGTCGTCACACCAACCCTCAGCAGCATACGAACACACCGCGGGATGAAATTTCCCAAAGGTGAGCAAAATTGTCTTCAAATTTTCTTCTTCTTGTCGCCACAAGTGAGGTCGCCTTAGCTGCCTCACGTGACTACATCTAAGTAGGTGGACGCTTCTAAGACCCTGCAAGCTTAAGGCCCTTTCTAGGGCCACTCGTCGAATCACTCGACAAGCGCGACCACTCGCTCAGGCATCCCTCTTCAACGCAAGGTACATCATAACACCAGCCTGCCTCTCAAAAACTGCCCCGCTTCAGGGCGGCCGCCGTCCGCCTGCTTTCCCACCCAACTCCCTAAGTGCTCTCGCCCACCCCATGCCCCATTGATCCCTTTTCTCATTTTCAGAGGGATGCCCCGCACACAGCACTTCCTTCTGTCTTTGCTTGCATAACCAATCCCCCAAGCCTCCTCTGGTGCCCGGTGTGGCCGCCTCCGCACTCGTGACAAATCCTGACATCGTGTTAACATCCTAACCGGCCATTGCAGAGGGAGGGGTGGGAGGGCGAGAGCGCTGGACACCGCGCGGCCTCACGCCTGCAGTGTAAGGGTGCAGTACAGCCGCAGCATCCCCCCCGCCGTCAACGCGCTGCCGCACTCCCACCAGGTGGGCTCCAATCCCTTCAGGCCGCTCCAAAACGCCCACTGACCACGCCCACTGCCGGCGGCGCAGCGGGAACCAAATGCCCCCAATCGCCCACCATCCCAGCTGCCAACTGCTTCGCCTCCTTCGCTGTACACCCCCCCGCTGGTAGCTCTCCCTTTTTCCCTCCCCATACCCGCACCAGACATCAAGACACAGGGGGCCTGCACCACCTGCCATGCGGGGCGCCCGGCTGCGTCCACCAGCCCCACCGTGCAGCTGGCAATTGAAAGAGGCGCACCGCCTCCTCCTCCATCCCCTCCCGCCTCCATCCCCATCCGCTGATGCGTCGCGGTCCGCGTAGCAGCCTCCGGCAGCACCACCTGGGAGCCGCCGCAGCCGCAGGATTCCGCCCAAGGACCTGGCGGGGAGGTGCAGACCACCCCCAGCTGCAGCTGCCGCCGCCCCGAAGAGGGCGAAGAGGATAAGGGGGAGAAGGACACGCTGGTAGGAGCGGCTGTGACGGTGTTTGAAGGAGGACGAAGGGGGGAGCCCGCGGAGGCGGCGGCGGTCGCAGGCACGAAGCGTGTGGCGACATGCCAGCAGTACCCTCCCAAGAAGGCGGGGGGACTGAGCTGCAGGCCCGAGGAGGCTTCACAGCTCAGCAGCGGGCCGCCCACACCTGCGGGATGACGGGACGGGGTCTCCTGTCTGGACATAGTACGGCACTCGGAATCATGTTTGCACCTTCTTACTTTCTACCATAAGGGCATGTGGGTAGGGAATGTGGCCGATTCGGAAATCTTGAAGTTAGTTGCAATGCACACAGACACACACACAAACACACATGCCTGCCAGCCCTCGTACCCGTCAGGTGCAGTCGTACGTCCCGTACGTCCCGAGTCCATTCGATGCGGCGGAACATACTGTACGGCAAACGACGTGGAAGACTTGTAGTGGTCCGTGAAGCCGCCACTGCCGCAGCCGCAGCCGGGCCAGGCGCTAACCCTGGCGTCATCACCGACACGACCCTATCCGTCTCCGTCTCCGTCTCCGTCTCCGTCTCCGGTGGGAGCCAGTTCTTTGCGGACGGCAGCGGCGGCGACGTGGACACGGCGGCGGCGGAGACCGGACTCCTTGCCGTTTGGGGTTTGGGAAGTAAGGTGGTCTCAGGAGCCATCCGACTGCCGGTGCCGGAGCCGGGGCTGCTGCGGCTCGTGCTGGAGCTCGTGCTGTTGGCGCTGCTGTTGCCCATCACATTAGCACCCTCGTCCACGTAGGTGGCGCCTGCTTCTCCTCCACTGCCGCTGCCAGCACGGCAAAGACCGATCGTCTGCGACGCCCCAACTGCCGCAGCCCCGGACGAATGGGTCGCACCGGCGGCCTCCCCCCCAGCTGTCACCGCCGCCGTGGCGGCATCGCCCGACTCCAGAGAGCTAGTGCGGGGGACTAAGGTGTCAAAAGTGGTATCCCCCTGCTGCTGCTGCTGCTGCTGCTGCTGCACATGTAGGTCAGGATGCGCGGGCAACTTGACTTGCGGCTGCTGCTGCTGACCAAGATGGTGACGGTGGTGGTGCTCCTGCTGCGGCGGTTGGGTCAGCGGTTGTGATGTTGGCAAGATGTTGACAGCGGATGTCGACTCTGCGGTGGAGGGGCTGTCCGGAGAGACGAAGTCGCGCGGCGGGGCCCGTGAGGGGGGCTCCGCGCAGGAGGAGGAGAGGGAGCTGGAAGAGCTGAGGGAAGCGGCTCCGGCAGCGCCGACGGCACCAGCAGCTTCGGAGGCCTCCGCCAGCAGCACGTGGTGCAGCCTGGAGTGGAAAGGAAATGCACAATAGGACGAACAAGAGTGTGTACAAGTTTGTACGTGTGTATGCGCGTATGCATTTTTGTGTGTGGAATCTAGAGCTCCCACACCCGTGGGGCACCACCTCCACCTCCACCTCCACTCACACCACTACGGGAATACACCGGTGGTCAAAACGTGGTGGTCCCGCTCCGTTCAGTTCGGGATTTCCGGCCATCATCCTGAAGTCCCTTTGTTTGAGTCCAAACCTGGAGAGCACGCACCTGAGCAAACGGAGACCCGGCAGGGAGGGCGCCACGGAAGACCGGTAGTGGGGGGTAAGGTCGCGATAACGAACCAGCCGAAGAAGCGCCTCCACTTCCGGCGGACCCGCGACTCCTACTAGGCCCTCGAGACCTCCTTCCCATGAGTCCCATCCGCCTCCTCCGCCTCCGCCTCCGCCTCCGCGAGGTTCCTGCTCACACCGGCAGCCGCTGCCGAAATCCATGAAGCCACAATGTCCGGTCGCTGTTGCCGCACCGCCTTTCCGCCCACTCAGATCCATGCCGCACTCCGTAACTACATTGGCGGCAGCAGCAGTAGCAGCAGTAGCAGCACTCGGAGCCAGGGTGCTGCCGCCGCATGGATTCGCACAGCAGGTGCGGTTGGTGTGGCAATGGATGGTGTGGGACGGGCAGTTGTGTTGTAGCCAGGCGGACAGCAGCGCGAGGATGACGTTCTCGGAGGTGACCTGGGTCAAGGGGCGAGTCAACAACCAGGGGAGGGCAGTGCGCATCATGACGAGGGGCATCATGACGAGGGCTCCGGCGGGCGGCTGCGCGGACGGTCGCCAAGCAGGTACATAGCCAGGCGAGTCGCGGCCCCTGTCCTCAGACCGCACGTCCCTTCCCTCATCTGGTCGTACAGGATCCAGCTCACAAGGCTTCGGCGGCAGAATTCCCTATTTACGCCTTCCAGGTTGCAGTCTTCCCCAGCCCTAAGCTCCAGGCACAGCTACCCAAACCCCCACCCTCCAGGGTCAGGTTTCAAAGGACAACTTCCTGCCCGTCCTCCTCCGCACTGCCCCCCGATGTCTGGGCCCCCGAGTACACTCCTCTCAGCACCTGCACGTCCTGCCTGGACAGGAGAAGCTGCTCGAGACGGGCGGGTGGCAGCGACAGAAGCAACAGCCGGTTGTCCGGGTCGTCGAGGATTAACTCCGGGCATCTGCATTAGCATTAGCATTAGCATTAGCATTAAGTAGCAATAAGTAGCAGTAGCAGTAGCAGTAGGAGCTCATCTGTTTCATCGCCTATGTTGTTGATATCACTTCGCTGGCCTTTCGTCCGGCCGTACACAAACACAAACACACACACGGCCACATCCCTTCTCGCCGCCGCAGTCCGGCCTTAGCCCCCTGGGCAGTTCGCCCCTGTTGTTCATCTCTCTTAAAGCCCTTCTCGATTCCCTTCCGCCCGCACATGTACTGCCGCACATTCACATCTTCGGGTCAATCAATAAGGCATATCGGAAACACCGATTGCGTTACCAGATCTGGAACCAGACCGATTAAGGTCCAAGGCCAAGTCCCGCCGTAACTACGTTCCGGGTTTCAGAGCCGATTAGGATGCAAGCGTCTTGAAAGCCGCTGTGGCTCCCCAATGCTCCCCAATGATCGTGGCGCTGCCCTACCTGCCCTACCTGAAGGTGCGCATCAGAGAGGCCTCGGCGCGGGTCTGCAGCTGCGCCAGGGCGGGGCTCGCAGCGGACAGCCCCAGAGGCAGGGCCAACAGCGCTGCACGCACCCGCCAGCTGAGGCTGCCTGCCGGAGTGGAGTGCAGGCGGCCGGCGCAGGCAGCAACGCAGTCGGGGAGCAGCCATCTGAGGGACAGAAGAGGGTGATGGTGGGGAAAGCACGGCGGGAGCGAGATCATACCATTACCGAGGGAGGAAAGGGAGGGGGGGAGGGAGGGAGGGAGGGAGGGAGGGAGGGAGGGAGGGACGGGAGGGAGGGAGGGAGGGAGGGAGGGAGGGAGGGAGGGAGGGAGGGAGGGAGGGAGGGAGGGAGGGAGGGAGGGAGGGAGGGAGGGAGGGAGGGAGGGAGGGAGGGAGGGATCGTCAAGGGTATGGTCATGTGTCATGGTGGCGGTGGTGATTAGCCTAGATCCGAGGCGGTGAGGACCTAGCTGTGTCTCCCAATCCGGTGACTTCCTGTCTCACCGGTCGGCCAGAAGCATGCACGCCAACAGCTCTTCATCATCCTCCACGCCGTCGAGCGCCTGTATGGGCCGGGCCATACACGACAGCCGTAAAACAGAACACCGCCATAAGGCCTCTTAAGTCAGGTTTTCACAAGTGCTCAAGACAGTGCTGATGGCCTGAGCCGGGCGGGGTGCGGTTGTTATGCGGGTGTTGTATCAGAGTCCCAGGTTCTGATCACATGCAGCGACACCACATCACACCACATCCATGGAGAGCAGTGTTAAACCTCTGAACAACTCATCGCAAGCATAGGTACATCATACAAAAATTCTCGTACCTGTGTGTACATGAAGCGCACCACAGCCTGCCCGGCTGCCAACTCATTCGGCGCTAGCTCCACGTTCAACCGAGGAATCAACCGCCGCCTCCGCTCTGACCCGTACCTCTGCATTTGGATCCACCGCACAAGGTTGGCATTGGGTAAGGGGGCTGTCATAGATAGTGATATGAAAGAAATGACAAGCCGACCCAAATCCGATCCAAATACCGTCGTAAGTGGGTGAGTCATATCGTGTTTTGTGCAGTACCAGCACGTCGTGCCCGCAAAACACCTCACGCCCACCGCCTTGCGCGAGAGAGCTCTGCAGAATAGCACCCTGTGCCCCCCGTGATCCGTGATCACATAGGGCCCTCACACACATACACGGAGAGCCCCACGCATACGCGTCAATGACCTCTACCTCAAACATCCCTTATAAGCACCCACCTGAGTATCTGAGAGCGAGTCCGTCTCCGCGTCGAGGTGCTTTTCGCTCCATCGGCTAAGCCAGGAGCGCATCATCTCCGAACTGCTTGCCAGGATGATGGAATGCGCCTTTATAGCGAAAAAGCAACAGGAGGACAGTTTGAGGGGTAACGAGAAACATAGGTAACGTGATGTTGAACAGCCGGAGACGGTGTTGTGGGATGTCTACCCAGAGCTGCGCCGTTGCTATGTCCGTATTTAATGCAGACGTAAAACGTCCAACGAAGCTGCTAGACAACTTACATGAATACGGACTTCCGTAATTGTTGGTTCAGAGGTCATCCACTTGCTGCCTGTGGGCCAAAAACGAACGGTCGGGAGTCCTGCAATTTCGACGGATACAAGACACACCGCTACCCTCACCTCGCGACAATGCGGGCGTGTTCACTGAAGCAGAAGCTAATGATGGCATTTTAGAATTTATGGATTTCTGAGCTTCGGCTGTAGATGCTTTACTACAGGCGCGGCGCGCGGTGTGGTGGCTAACGTCGCGATGGTTAAATCCGGAGGTATTAGCCTGCCGATTGCACTCGCAGGCTCCAATAGATGCGCAGAATTCACCTCCACCGTCGGCACCCGCAGTGTCAGCGCGGAGCACGAGCTGGACGTCGCTGAATGCGGGGTCGTTGAACGCCCACGCAAAGCGACTAACAGGGTCGTTAACCATTGAAGTATATCGAGCCAATTGAAACAGCTTCCGCTACTTATTTTATAGGGAGCGACAGGAACGATGCGAAATTAACAGGAGGCGCAAATGCTTGGCAACGAACTCCAGTAATTGCCGCCTCTTGTCGACACGGCTGTGCAATGAACAATTATACAAGGGATTGGTTTTATACATAATACTAAGCAAAGCGGTCATTGAACTTCCTCCCAGTGCATTGAGGCGTCAGCGCGGAGTCAGCTCTTACCCAAACCCTAACAAACTTTCTGCATCTAAGGCCTGACCCAATCTGAGGAAGATGCAAGAATATGCAACTCATCAGGTTTCGCATATATGAACTCACAAAGAAGCACGTTGCTGCGTAGGCACTATGACATGCAATTCCGCTCCGAAACGCGTGGTAATGGTACAACTCAAGTTCTGGGCGTTCCCCTGACCATTATTACATCAGCAGCTCCAAGCCCAATCTGTGTTTGTCATAAACAATGCCTAAGCTACATACCTAAGTAGGAGATATCCCCTGAAGCAGCTAACCACGATAAGAAGCGCAATGATGGAATGCAACGCTGTGTATTGAAATACTTGATTTATTACGCTTCAAGAAAAAGCTTATCGATTAATGAATGAAAGGGACAAGAAGAGAAGCGTGTTGCACTTCAATCTAGTGTCAGGCTTGAGATCTTACTTGCACCTTTGGCTGTCGGTAGCATTCATTCGTTCGGCCTTACATAAGGAAAGCATGCGCATGCACTGCTACTTAGCGTCAGTCACCCAGGTCACGCCGGCCACACTGCTGGCCAAAGCCGCAAGCGCCCATCCCAGCAGCAGACGTGCATAAGAATGTCCTGATCACTTCTAGAAGTCCAAGCTGTTCTTTGCTGGGGGCTCACCATTAATATCGGACCACATATCAATGCTTACTACACCCTGTGTCATGTATATGGCTGTGTTTGGGGAGCAGCGGCTGCTTGTTTTCTACGTTGCAATATATGTACGGCAATGTAGTTGCGATGTATGTACGGCGATGTATCCCGTTTGTTATCATAGTTTTCACGGTTTGCCAGGCCAGTGTATTGCGGGGTCATTCTATTATTGTACATGTCAGGGGAGCGGCGCAATAGAGCCAAGATACTAAGGGGCTTGGGGTCATGAGGGGGCCTTCAACCAGCATGCTGCACATATACACACAGCAAACTGACGTGCATGGTCGAGGTACGTCAGGCAGGTTGACTTGGCTTGTAGCGGCTCGGTGGCTCAGCAGCAGCACATACACCCTGCACCACACCTAGGTCTGTTTCTTAGAGCGCGACCAGGATCACCCTTCCCTTTATAAGGCTCTGGTTTCTCTCCTGTCTTGCGTGTTTTGGATACGTATCCATGTTCGATGAGTATTACTTTGATTCCTGCGTATTCCTTCGTCGTATATGTGTGTGGGGGGGATAGGGGGGTAAAGCTTCACCCGTGGCCACTAACCTGGCAGTCCCTACCTTCCCCGGTATTTCGGGGCACCCTCATCCAGTCTCCCATGCCGACTTCTCCGAATTCAGTGCTCTTCCCGGGTTCAGCACCCACCACCGGCATCCAGCGGATTCTGCCGAATTAACTAAGGCGTCAACTCCCCTCCTGGTCAGCTCGCAGGTCACTATAATCGGGTCCTTCACCGTCCATCGACATTGGGGATGTATATGTTGTGCTGCGTGTTCTGTGTAGACATGGCAGAGCGAAGGACGTGAGCAGGTGTTGAGATAATACCCCACTTGCCTAGAGATCGGGGAGGGGGATGGAGAGGGAAGGGGGAGGGGAAACCTGACCAGGAAAGTGCAACGCGGACACCCCATGGTTGTAGCCAGGGCATGAGGAAGGCCAGTTGGTGAAAATCTCTTTGGCTCGGTTAAATAGCTGACCGTTTCGGGCAGGCGTGTGTAATTAAGAGTCGCCCAACAAAACACAAACAAGTTAATATCATGGACCGAGCGAGGGACAGGGAAACAGGAGGACAGGGGGACAGGGAGTCAGGGCGAGGACGCACATTTCTCGGTTCTGGCTGGTGCTTGTTGCGTCAGGGGCCCAGCCACAGCACATAGGGGGCAGGTCCCTCGTCGGTGTAAGGCTCAGTTCCGGCATGGTGCTCATAGCCGTGGGTACGAATACACGGGACCCACACGGACCACGTGAGCACATGTGAGCACGTTGGTATGGATCGGTTGCAGGCCAATTGAGCATGATTTGCATGGAGTGCAGGCGCACGAAGACGGGACTCAAGGATGGCCAGCAGCGACAGCAGCAGCAGAGCAAGTGGCGGCGGCAACGGCAATCAGCGCGGCGGTGGCAATCCAAGCCACCCAGAGCTCGTAAAGCACTTCTCAAACTTGATAAGCACACGTACGGCACACAGTACGGTAATCATGACGTCTTAAAACGTCGTTAAATCTAACAAACAAGTATTTGAACTTCTGAGCCGATCATGTTGTCTATTGAGAGAAGCAGTCGCAACCGTACCACGCCAATCATCCTAATGACACTGAAGCGTCCGCCCTGCTGTCTGTCTGTCTGCCTGTCTTTCACCTTGGCGTTTTGATGTGTGACTGAGGATGGCCAGGTGGTTAAAGGAGCGACTTCAGACTCCCGCACAGGCCTTCAGATCTTTGTACGATGTCGTACATATCCGTATCTTGACGATGGCTTTGAAGCTTGGTCTCTTCTCTAGGCTGGTGGCGAGGCAGGCCCTCCCCAGGCACACAAGCGGAGGGTGGGCGGAGGCGGGCCACTCGAGCTTCAGGTGCATGAGGTGAAGAGCGAGGAAGCGGGGAGCGAATGAAACAACGACGGGGGGGAGGATATCACGAGTATAATAGGTGTGAGGACGGCCACATAGATATCTCTTGATTCCTATCAAGGCTTTATCGAGCCCTAAGTAGGGTTGCCTTCTATCAAACGTTATTCATGTATCTTCAGCCCGAGCCGAGCCCGAGCTTCACTAGTCAGCCGTGTGATGACAGCCTGTCATCGGTTCTGATTTGGATATATCGCTTTCACATCTAATATTGTAAGTTGGCATCTTCCTCATTCCTAAGTCTTCCGCTGTCTTTGTATTTGAACCCCGGATGCTTAAATGTCCTAAGCGCCCTTGGTACTAGCACTTAGTCTCTAGGAACGCCGACTAAGCGCATGATGAACGAAGAGATGCAACACTCTTCAGCTGGGCTTGCTTGTTCGGGTAGTTTGAGTTCCTATGGGATGTTTTGCTAGGTCCATCCTACAAACCATGCGCAGTGTAATCGTCTACTTGGTGTGGGCATGTATCGAGGTCTGCTACCCAAGGTACGCTGGCGCCTTTTGCACTTTTGATGGTCGGTATCACTCAACATGTTTAATAGCTATCTAAACATCTCATATTTGGTGTGCAGCTTTCTGTGCGTTGTAGTTGTATATAAATGACATGCCACCGCTCTGTCAAGGTCAAGTCAAAGGCTGCACCATTTCATGTCACAGAACCCGATTCTGCCTCATTCCTGCCAACAGGACCACACGTGTTTCGTTGACCGCTGTGCAGCTGCAACCGAGGGTGCTCTGGTCGCAACCTTGGTTGCAGTCCTTGCAGCAGTCATCTCGTGATGTTGAGGGTTCTCAGACAGTGCTTCCTATGGAGATACCCAGCCAGGAAGGGGTCAATGAGGCTGACAATGGCAAGCAGCCCGACGAAAACAAAATTATATAAGACGGGGGTGAGGTGCCTGTGGTCATGGAAGGCGGGGATGCCCAGAACGTCAACATGCCGAGGGCAAAAATATTGAGCTTGACCACAAGAGACAAGCAGCTGAAACTGGGGTTGCTGAGAATGAGGACAACGAGATGGCTAAAACCAGGCTGGCTGAAACCAGGGATGCGGAGAGTGAGGACCACCAGACGGATACTGAAATGCACGTGGCTGAATACTGGATGGCTGAAACCAGAAATGCAGAGAATGAGGATAACGGGATGGACCACCCGAGGCACGTGGTCATGCCCATGACATAGCTCAAATGCAGATGTGGTCGAGTGGGTGATCACAAATAGCAAACTGGAAGATGAGGCATCTCTTAACTTTAACTTCTATGTGACGAAAATCCCGTCACAGCATGGCGCGCAGAGTGCCATACCACATATGTGAAGAGCAGTAGCCATGATGACGACAACACTAATGCCCTGTAGGGGTCTGGAGGGGTCCACACCTGTAACGTTGCACAAATGGTTTGTAAGGGGGCCTATCGTATACATGCGAGGGCCGTAAGGGATAAACCTGAAAAGGAGCCTCCTGTCCGAAAACAGTCTAAAATTCACGAAGTCGCCTGTATTGAATTGCTACAACGTACCTCCTCCCGTCCCCTTTCCTGATGATTTCCATGTCAAAAATATTCCTGGGCCGGCGTCATTAGGGGAAACTGCAAAACAGTCATCAAACTCCAGGATGGAACATTATGCAATATTACAACATTATTTAATATCATAACATTATTACTGATGGCCATGAGAAATCCCGATTAGGATAGTACGAGCTGCCTTACGGACGGCGGGCAAAGAGCGGAAAAGGGTCCCCCATAGTCCGTTAAGCGATTAGGAGAAAACAACGGATAGCTATCTGAAGCTTGAGAAGGAGTGTAACGGCCTAAGCGCGGTACACAGGAGCTCGCCCGGCACTGTTAAGGAGATACGCATGCCCATGTCGAGGATATTGAGGGCATCTCTGGCGGCGTCGGTGATTGACGGTCTTGGATTGGCTGAACTCGGCAACGTGCGCGCACAACCGACCACTGGCAGAAGTTGTTTGATGTCATCTCTGCATGTAAAGGGACGAAGAGAAGAACATAGAAAGGTATAAAGCAGGAAGAGACGAAATCACATAAATAATATTTGGATTAAAGTTATAGCAGAGGAACGGCCCGTACACATATGTATTTACATACGGCATCATACCTATGGACATCTTCTAGGTCTCATGGTTCTCTAACAATCACCTTTCAAGTTGATGTCGTTCCGTAACCGCAAACGGGTAAAGTACTGTATCAGGGTGCCGTTTTAGAACAAATCGGACATTAATCATGCGTCAATGGGAACCCTTTAAGTAGCATTTCACAACCTTGACATAGTTTACTTTTCATATTCCTTGGACTCACCATTACCTCGGGAAACATTCCGTTAGCAACTTTGATTTTTAGTCCTGTTTCTGCAGGCGTAGGAAGTCGTCGTCTGACGTCGAGAAAATGTTTCATAAATCGCACATTTGTCCAAGGCGATGGATCTGACACCTCATAACAGAAGTAATGCTGACAGCTGACACACATCACGTTTCTTGATTTGGTCATGGATATAAGTGGAAGGTCGGTGCTGATGGACGTAGGTGGGTGCGAGGTGGGAAAGTATGGGTCTATGCTAATAACGTGGTATTGTCAGGCAACTATACAACCTGATCCCAACAAGCTACCCTCAGAAGCGATGGAATGTTTAAACCTACGTGTAAACTACGTTTAGTCTCTTCGTAAGTCTATGCTCCAAATATTTTGCTCTCTACCACTCGTTCAAGACGGTGGAAGTGTGGGGAACTGGGGCAGCAGGCCCCAGTACCCGCACAACCACCATACCTATCTTTAGCAGGACGACAGCATAACCATGAAAGTGGTAGTCCATGAATATCTAAAAGCATAATTCTTATGCTGTACGATATGACCTGCACGCGGTTCTTGCGTCTACTCAAACACACACACACACACACTCCCTCTCTCTGTGCCCCCTCTCCTCCCGCCAATTCAGGGCTGTCAGCCCCCAGCTGTGGACCCCCAGCTGTCGACCCCCTACCTCCGCTGTCGACCCCCAGCCCGTCTGTGCTTACAGAACCCAGCCCGTCCCAAGAGCTCTGCATTGCGGTGGCTGTGCTAGCCGCTGGGTTGGCTGCACCTGATCCTGAAGCACCTGATGATCCCAAATCTCGGCAACCTTGCCCAGTGTTTTCTCTTGATGCTGCGGATCCCTCATCAGTGGCGATCCCTGCCCGCCGATACCTATCCGTCCCAATTCCCTCAAAGACAGTCCCATCGCAGATCCCCGCCATTCGCTGCCAGCGCCGCAGCCATTCACCCCGCCCTTCACCACTAGGTTATTATCCTGTTGCTGCTGGTGCGCTGTGTCGCTTCCGGGTTCTTGAATGTTGCTGCCCGTTGAGACTCGTCATCATGTTGTGACGCGTCACGTCATCATATCTCCATCGCGAGAAAAGTCCTCCGGAGATGGAACGCTAATTCTGAGCAAACAATAGCGCTGCCTAAATTCAATTATTTCCTATTTATTAGTGGCACCTCTAGTGGTGCCATGGCAGCGAGATGATTTCGCACAAAAACATGAGTTCCGCAAGAGTAGTAAAGCAACTTCTATAACTTAATGTTCAATAAGGAACGAGAGGCTATTTAATGAATAGAACGTTATCGCTCAAGATACGTGGGATGCCACGTATGGTATAATCCTTGTAGAGCCGGGAGTCCAGCTGATGAATCCCACAACTTGAGTCACCAGCAGTGTGTCGTTTGGCCCTGTGTCGCCCAAAAAGTCAGATTCCGTTTGTCATTCGCCCTGTGTCAGTTTTCAGTCAGCTTTCTGTGTCAGTTTGTCATTTGTGAATAATGTGTCCTTCGTGTTCGGGCCGCACACGTGGCGCACCGTCGCTGCCGTGACTTGTACAGACCGGCCTTCCATTCGTGCCTAATTTTAGATACGTTTGTACACGAGTTGAGGGCCTATTGAACGGTGCTGGAGTGCGAGTGCTTTGCCCTCCTGCGATTGTTTATACGACTGTACGCTGACACAACTTTACAAGGGGCATAATTATCTGTGTTACATGATCGCTCTTAACCGGATGACGTTTGGAGACCCAGTATTACAAGCGTCCAAGGGGGCATCAACGCCGTACAACCCGCAAAATTTTGTTACTTTTTTAACTCAATATCGCCCCATTTTCGGACTGTAGTTTCAAAGCCAATGCAAGTCTTGTTTAAACTTTGTTCCATGTAGTCTCATACCTCTTATGTTCGTCATGATTTTCAGGAAGGAAAGCAACCTCGCCTTAGAGACGTGACAAGAATGGAAATGCCGTCGCGCACTGTGAAACATATGCCGATTTTGGGAGGTGCCCTAAAGTTAGCCAGTAGCTTGCATCGAGCTTTCGAGGCAGATGTGGAGCGAAAAGCTGACCCAGCACGGCGAACATCTTTGGATGTCTTGGTTGCGCTCTTGGCTATACTGGCCGCGACATTCTTGGTTCTATCGAGCATAGCTTTCGGTAGGGCCTGCGTCAATACGTGTAGTACACCATGCAACGCGAATGATTCTTGTTTTCCCTGAACGAGCCCAGCATTGTCGCCCGCGGGTCCGCGTGTCGCAGTCATATGCGTCAGACATGATCACGAGGAGAAGTAGAACTATATACCTCGTGTTAATTTACCCCGCGCAACAGTGTATACTACTGCACTCATCTTGACTGGCATCGGAGAGGTTGCTGTGCCACTTCTTTGACAGAGACCACTCCGTCCCATCCTGGCATTCATGTTGGCATCATCTGCTCCACAATCTTGGTTCATTTTCTGCTTCTCCGTTGCTGAAATAGGTCGCTGGGTGGGCCAGCCAATTGTCCCTCCGGAAGGCTTATGCGTATCTAGCTCTTGAAGCTGCGCAGCCATCTATTCCAGCCCCCTCAAGTTCTCGTAAGGAAAATTCCCCTCCCCCGTAGCTCCGTTCATGCGTTCACTAGATTCCTTTGGATCGGCCTACGCCTCGCAGGCTGGTGGGTTCTCTGGCGTACGACACTCCACAAGATCGGGATGTTTCGTGATATGATGGGGTTGAACTGGTAGGTCCCACAATGAAGCAATACATACACCCTATATGTTGCGCCAGTAGTTGTGTACTCTCTGAAAGGGATAATTGCTACCAATCCGTTTTTCGCAAGAGTCCAAAATTCAGTTCGTTCGAATAATACCCGTACCCGATGTTTACCCACACAGAAGAAAGGCGGTCGGTTGCTTCTGAGACTTCTTTAACATAGCATTAATACAAACCACCATTTGTAACACCTTTGTTCACATGAACTGAAAGGTGCCCATTAAGTATGATTCATGATGCTTCATGGGGGACGAGGGGGCAACTCAACGGGGGACGATTTGCATCATATGGTGACAAGGTGTGCGCTCTCGTGGGCACGTCTTCAGTTGGCAGTGCGTGTTTCACCGGTCGAAGTCTGGAAAGCGGGGTAACATAAAAACACCGCGCGAAGTAGAAGGAGCGGAACACTGCGCTGGACAGCCTGAGCGTAGCCCTGCCAAAGCAGTTACCAGCAGCTGCACGGATATTTGCAGGGCTGTCAAGGCGGATGCCAAGCGGCGAACCGAGGCAGAGATCCGGGCCCTCAAGGTACTGCGGACGGGGTTGGTGCTGACCCTGACCTAGCGATGTGCACTAGCTGGTCTTAATGCTTTGAAAGTGGTACATTAAATAAATAGTTTATGTTTGGCTCAGATCTCACAGCTTTTGCCCGCGAGTTGTGACATGCACTGCCACTCGTTCACTCTGTGAAATGACTCTGGCAATAGGCTGAAGCTCTGCTTGGCTAACGCGTAGTTACGCGTTGCACCAACCCCAGCTGCCTATATGCACGTCATCAGGGCGTTCAGTTCATTCGGAGCATATTATTGGCCAGATACTTACTTCCCATGGCCCCGTAACCGATGGTACGATTGTTCGCAGAGCCAGCTCGGTCAGCAGCACGGTTTCGGACAACATCAAGCGCCGCTGCTGCGAACAGGGAGCAAAGGCAAGGTGCGCCCACAGGAAGTGCGGGAGCGGACTTGTCGGAAGTGGGAAGGAGTCGATGACGCGCGTGTGTTTGAAGCGATGACACACACGCCGCCATGACAGGGGGAAGATAAAGATCACGTGTACAAGAGGGTGGCTTGGGGATTAAGACGCTGGCCCGAGGCCTGGACCGTAATGCGAAGCGTCAACTGACTGTCCATATCTGGGACCGGGATACGTATTGGGGTCGTTCCCCACGGACCCGAACGTAAACCAAGGAACGCGTCCAAGATGGAGCTACTGACACCACATCGGGCGGCCAACCTGCCTGCTCCATATGCGCAATTATTTTCCTGTGTTCATGTGTTCGCACACAGAGGGAGAAAGCCGGAAGGATTTGGGTTCCGATTTGGGAAACTCCACAGCCCTGCCCTTTTGGATACGTCCAAAAGAGTGCCTTTCGAAGTCATACCTTCCTTCGCGTTCCCAACTTGTCAGCAGTCCTTTCGGACAACCTTTAAATTAATAATATGACATGACGCGACACTAATGCACAGAACGTGGGCGTTAGCTTCACCCACATCGTTAGTCACTGCATCCCGATCAGTCATGCAGCCTCTTCCTCATTTATTGGTCCCATTTCTGTCACAGGAGGACTGAACACCATGGCGGCAACCGCCGGGCCATTCCCTTTCCAGGCCGGTGTCACATCGTGCGGTCACTCGGTGTGATGGGCACTTCCCACGAACGGCATTTTCCACTTCATCCTCTACGCCATCTCACTGACATACCGGGTGCAGCAGCATCAGTGGCGGCACGCCTACGGGTTCATCAACAAGGTGAAGTTTATGTCAACGCCTACGGGTTCGCGGCATTAAAGGCCGCCAACCCCGGCACATCCTATCAATGTGGAGCGGGACGAGGGGGGGGCCTCTCACACGGACTGCCGCTAGACAGCCTACTCACACCTCCTTGGCCTGCTGCATCCCAAAGCGCCCGGACGCTCGACGTTTGCCCTGTAGGACGTTAGACCTACAACGTTCATCGTTCCGTCGACTGTCAGCCGAGAGCCTGCGCTACTTGTATTCCGGTGGCATCACGCTCATGAGCCTAGTAGCGCTCCGCATGTGGTCGTCCACCACCATTCAACTCCTCCATGTGTTATCGCATCCTACACCGCATCAGTGCAATTCGGGTAACCTCCACGACCGACTGAACAGCATGATCATCTCCCAGTCAGCCGGAGAGCAGGGTCTCCTGGAAGCTACAGGGTCAGGAAGCGTTTGACTACGGCCAGGCGGCGCTAGGTGCAGCAGGATCAGGCCAGGTGGAGTATGGCAGGCAAGGAACGTTTAGCAAATTATGCACACCTGCTAGGGCCGCAGTCCGTGGGTGTGCATGGAGCAACAAGCTTTACCGATAAAATTTAAACAGCCTACATCGCTTGTGCAACGGTTGGGTGTACCCACTCGTTCCTGGGTCAGAAACATGCACGTAAGCAGGGGCGACGACCAGGCCGTTCCAGGTGGTGTGGAAGTTCCAAGAGAAAGCTTCTTTTTCGCACCTGCACCAACCTGCAATCCTATCGGCTGTCTCATATCGGCTGCCTGCCTGTCAATACTGCTTCTTGCCGGTTTGTTGCCACGCAACGACTCTGTCATAACCTTGAGAAATGCCCTCGTAGTCTACGTAGTATTGCGTCTGTGGTTCGGTCGGCTGATTGCCTAGGCCCAGCTCCTTAGCGCGCTTAGCAATGGCTGCGGCGACGGCACCACTCTCCGCGTCCTGCACGCTGCGAGACGGAAGAGGGTGCCGATGGGGCAGCGTTGCGCAGTGCCAGATGGGGGGGAGCCGCATGGCAAGTTGGAAAGGGTTTGCTTTGGCGGCAGTCGGTCGAGGGATCCGATCCGGGGACGGAGTTGTTGGTGGTGAAAATCGCTTGAAGCGCTGAGGACGGTGGCGTAATAGGGGCAAATTGCTATAAAGGGAGACAACGTGCGAAAACAGGGAACTTCCAGAGCAGTTTGCCTTGAGGTTGAGCAAAGTCCGCATTTGATATTCCGGTAAAAAAACATTTTTCGCTTTTTTGACTTAATTGGTCGTATGTCCTTTCCTTAGGTTCAGCCCTCTAAGCTTCTCGGTCCAGGCAGGTTTCAATCATATAGGTCTCAATCAGCTTATTACCCGCATGCGTTCAGCGCAGTGTTGGCGTTCATTGGGGGGTGTTTAGATGGGCATATAATAGGTTTGGTGCGAGTTGGAAATGAGCTTCCAACGTGGCGCACAGTAACTGCACAAGCACCCATTAGGCTTATGTGTGGCAAGGTCACATATCCAGTGGACATAAATCTATGTGACTAAATGTAATAGATTGGGACAAAACACGCCCGCCTAACCCGTCAACCTCGTCAATACACACACCATGGTACACATGGAAGCGACACTCGTGACCGCACGCACTAGGAGGGTTTTCTGTGCCAAACAATCAGGAGTTGCCACAAAACCCGTGTAACTCACGCCTGCTCCCGTGCCGCTTTTTTGGCCTGCTTACGCAATTGCTTCTGGCTCGTGGGCTTGAGATCCTGCCTGGTGAAAGGAGCAATTGCCGGCATCCCGCAGATATTTAATGTCAGGTTGCACTTATAGAACTGGCTATTGTTATTGCCCGTGCTTAAACTGCCCCTGGAAACGGTTGGAACACACCTTCTGAGCATATCAGCGAAGTGAAGACTAACCCGGCTGATAGATCTATGCCAGTTTGTTACCTGGAAAGTCGGCGGGTGCTGTTGCTAGAGGCTGGGCGACCGCTAGTACTGACTGCAGACTTGGGCTGCTTGTTGAAGGCGGAGGAGCTACCATGGCTTTTGCTTTTGACTGCACTCTGTTGCAAAGCCACAACGGAACACATAGGAACTTCGGCCATGAGAAGGGTCCGTGGAGACAGGCAGGGTCCACTATCAGGGTCCAGATTTCCCGTACCTCTTGCCCAGTGGGAGAGGAATCTCGGTAACACTTTTCCTTTCCTTGCCAGAGCTTCCACAACTTCCAAGAAATGTATCCAATCCCGCTTGTCAACGCAATTGCAAGGATTGCCACAGGGCTTTCTTGGCTGTCACGGGCTTTAATGTTTTGCGTTGGTAAGGCAACTGGATCTTCTTTGTCGTTATCCATACGTAACTATATAATTGATTCAAATAACTGGATGATTTGGTAAACATGTAACGCGGAATGCAGAATGGGTTAACTACGGACGATTGCAAGACAACGAATTCTCAAGTAGGGAGCAATTGTGCTAACTAGTTAAAGTGTTCACATTGTGATCCTCCGACTCTGTCGTTCTCTTCACAAGGTCTGTAGTACGGAGGTAGTACGACACGGTACCCGAAGCTCACGACTGGCCCGCTGACGGGATCGCATACCTTAGGCGTTTCATATAAAATACGCGGTGTGCTTAGACAGGGTGATGGAATGTGAAGTCCATGTACTTCTGGAATGTCGGGTGAATGAGAACATCTGAGGTGGACAGTGAATAAATCCCAGCGGCACGGATGTACGCGAGCTGTTGCTGACGTACACGCAACATAAATGCAGAAAGGATAAGATTTCCAGCGCCGGCGTATTGTTCCTAGCTCACTTTGGCCAAAGGTTAACCCCTGCTTTGGCCCTCTTTGCATGACACGTTGCCATTTGATTTCGCAAACGAGTCAATCACAGCTTGATTGGATGGCTAAGGGACATTCTAATGTATGTCACAATATTTTTAGCCTACGCGCCTATGCTGCTAATCCTTTGTTTGGTGGTCTTGGGGATAGGGAGTCCCCGGGACACAGCTGGGGCAAATACTAGCTCCTTACGGGGTTGCCCAACCCAAGCTGGACCCCAGCCCTTCCCTGACGTGGCCCACGCTGTCGCCGCAAACATCCCAAACATTCCCGCACATCCTACACATTCGCAGGTAGTTGCTTGACCAGCCCTGTCTCTCACCATCCAAAGAATCGTTCGGACGACTTTGTTGATGCTGCGCGCCTTTTCAGCTTAAAGGCTATTTACAACTGGTCGATGGATGAACCAGGGCTCAACACATTGGAGGCCACGGCTAATCTGGCGCATTTGCCGATTGCCATGCTGAGCCCGTCGGTCCCGGTTGGATGGGATTCCATGACGATAGGGCATCTGCGAGTATATGGCGCCTGGCGCTACTGGATGTACTGCAAAAAGTTCCCCTTACTGTGTTGGCACCCAGCAGCTACCTCAACTCCATATTGCGGCATCCACGGTTGCTAGCGTAATGGCATCGACAGCACTGAGAAATCTTAGCAGCGGCAACCCGAACTGGCAAAGCGATTCCTAAAACCTTAGGCTTCGGCAAGCGAGGTAGCGCTGATGGCTTACCTCTTCATCATGGGTATCCTTCGGGACATTCTGCTTATGTTGGGTTACATAACATATTCCGTGCGGCGCTACGGTTGCATGTGCAACTCCGAGCTCCGGCATATCTGACTACGCGATATATATTCCCAACTCTAGGCGCCCCACACCCCTTCTGTTCTACCGCTTACCGTTCCACACCGCAAACTCTTCACCTCACACGCCTGCACTCTGATAGCTGCGCTGCCCCAAACCCCCCGGACTGGGGCTTACGGCATCCGACATGCTTGTGCTTTGGGAGATTCGTTGCATGCGCCAATAATGAAGTCTTGGAAAAACCGTGATGCGCTTTGTTCCTACGTACCTGTTTAGTTCCTCCGCTTCAGGCAACTGAACGCCCCAACACGTGGCTAACGATGTTTTTTGACGCGATGATAGGAGAGCCAGGCGTGCTCAATGCGAGCTTGACTATGGACGCCCACGATGGTAAGGCGCGAGCAGCATCCAGCCCTCAACCAACGATCCGCCATCACCAAGCACGCTTGAGCAGCATCAGTTGATGGCACGTCAGTTATTGTTGGAATTGCTGATTTACGTCGCCAGCGAGTACGCCGTAAACAGCCCACTATCGCACAGACGCATATCTGCCGTGCGAAACCACACAAGCGCACATTCTCGCGGCTAATCTTCGAGGACATATTCTTGTGCTAGTGTACCATTGAATTTAAATTTGATTACCATACTTGTAGACCCACACGCGTATGGGATGCACAGGGAGCGAGTTGGCTGCCTGCTCCTGCACCCTTGACGACCAGCATGAACGTCCTGCGAAAGAGCTGCTTTGGCATGTCCATCCACCTTCAGGATCAGCTTAGGAAAACTCATTTGTTTCACCACCATGTGACATAGGCCAACAGCGGTAGCGTACTCCTGGTTGACTATATCTTCAAAGAACACATAATGTCCAAAACCCCTTAAATTGCGCGTACAAACGCATACGTTGACGCATATGCAATCTTCGCTAGCATCTTTATCCGCCGCAATTCACCGCGCCACCAAACACCGTTTATGTTCGCGAATGCCAAAGGGAGATCAGCAGCAGCACTAGACGCCGCCGCAGTTTCCTTGACAGAAGAGGACGGCATTTGCCTAATTAGTATCTGCAGGAAAGAAGGGCCAACAAATAGCTCCGACAATGCTCTATCCTTGGAGCGGCCTTCAAGGAGCGGGTGACCTACGGGTAGTGTGACAATTGATTCCCTATCTACGGCCTTGCTTCCATCAGAAAGCATTACCCTCCCCTATCGATGCAACAAGCAGGTCCCACACACTCCGCATCACTAGGTCCCCCTTACGCTGACCCCTGCCGCTACCTCGACGGGAATCGACCTACCGCTACCTCAACACTCTGCTGCAGCCACTTGGTCCAACCTCTCCCTTCACTGCTTGATGCTGCCAATGCAACCACTTATCAGCACCGCCCGCTAATCAAACCACGAACCGCGGGATTTTAGATGGCCAACACGGCCAAGTAGCCCCAAAGGACGGAGAAATGAAAGCCAATTGTCGCTGCCTAGCTGGAATATTATGAACACCTTGAGAATGTTCTCACCGTTGACCATCCCAGCGATACCGCAGGGCTCTGCGTTGATGGCCGAAAGCGCTATCAGCAAAATCTGTACGCACCAAACGCCATGCCAGCGGGAGGCTCGCTGTCGTCTGCCGTCCCTCCAGCGGATAAACCACGCCATGGCCCCGTCACTGCCCCAGCCGGGCCCCCAAAACCAGAACGGGGGAGGTCATTACCGGTGCCGCAGCTGCCGCTGCTCCCGCCCAAGACTTCTACAGGTTGAAGCTGCAGCACCTGCAATGCACAGCCAGAGTAGGGCGACTGGTGCGTGGTGCTTGCCACGCGCAAAGAGAAGACCAATTAGCTTCATTACTGTGCTCAAGTCCAAGACTTTCAGGACTCGCTTCTATCCCCTCAAACCACTCGAGGCGGGAAGGAGAGACATAAAAATTTGGACACCAAGACCACAACTGCAGTTATTTCAATCGTAAGACGCCGCCACGGTTCATGCGCACTCACATCTACCCGCTACGGGTAGCGATGCAAACGAGCAGCTTCAAGCACTGCATACCCAAACCTGGAGTTTAAACCCACAAAGGACACATCTATAACTGACCCGAATGAGATGAATCCTGCGTTTAGAAAACTAAGCCGACACGCGGCGGAGGCAAGAGATAGACACGCAAACTCCCCCCAACACATATGCCTACTCGACCTGCACCGCACCTGCAGTGGTGCTGAACGGGAGTCATGGTAATAACCTCCGATGGATCCCGTCTGGCGATCCAGCGACAGGTAGTAGAACCCCGTTATGGTCAATGGGCAGTCCTGCGGGCGGGATGAGGTGAGGCAAGGAATGCGCTCGTATCAATGTGGTGCTCTCAGAAGACCATCAGAAACAGCATTTAAGCTATAGAAGGTCATGGGCTGACTAACTACTAAGAATCATGACTCCTTGCAGGGCTCAAGTGGACAGCAACCCATAGATGTCCCAACAATGGCAGACACACGATGGGGCTTTGCAAAAGCGAACAAGGCGTAAAACCCGTCACCAGGGGCATGGGCCTGACGTACGTGCTAAAAAAGCCCCGGGTCAAAATCGTCTGTGGCTTCATCGAGAAACACGGTGTCCAGTCAGAGGTCCTTTTACGTATTACGGTAGGGTGCTGGAGTCGGCAATCCAGCAATTACAACCTCCACCTTGCTGAACCAAGCAGTTATTAACCTTCTATTACCTTACATTCCCTCCTCCAGCACCCTCCCAGGACCCAATCCCCTGACCCCGTCCCTCCTCTAACCTGCGGCACGTCGACAAAGAAGCACTCCTTCCAGCGCATGAATACATGCGTACAGCTGCTGAGCTGTTGAGCCCGTCCGTTGTTGTGGACAATGGCCGCGCGAAGGGAGCTGGTGAAGCCGGGGCAGCGGGACCAATATCGCACGTCCGTCTCACGACTGGGGCAGGTGCCCCACTTGCAGCCGGTCCAGAAGGTGTGATTAATGTTGTCAATGATCTCACCCTGGTGGGATGCGATGCCAGGCAGAAAAGTGAGTCAGGTAGGTTATAATTTGTGGGGACATGCGCCAGGGAGCTGGATAATTGTCATAATACACTCTACAGCTGGCATGACCGGCGGGTTGGTGAGGACTTACTCGCGACTCCATCATAAGCGCGCTGAACAGTAAGCTTGCTGCCGTTCTGGTGAGCAAGTTGCAATGGTTCGCCTGGCTCCGTATGCACGAGGCAAAACTATGGGAGTCGGAACCGCCTCCCGCCTTGGAAGCAAAGCTAATTGATTTGCAGTCATGTAGGTTTTTTTTCCAAATGTGCATTCAAGTACGACCCCCCCTTCAAAGGATATACACTGCCATGGCTAGGCAGACCCCCGTATGCCACGTCACAACGTCTGCTATCCCATCTTCCTTGCCTCAAAATATGTCACAATTGGGCGCTTTGCCAGAGGGCTGTTTTGTGCCACCATACTGCCTGTAACACGCCCTCTTGCAAGGTCACAGCTGTAGATAGTCGCGGTAACGGCCCAGTCCTCCTGCGGTCGCTGTGGGCTGGACAAACTCTGCTGTCCTGTAAATGATCTGCCGGGGAAAAGGAAGCTGCAAGAAGCGGGACTAGAAGCCACCGCTGCAGGAACCGCTTCCCGTTCCTCCTCCATAGCTTCGGCGCCCTCGACGTAATCAGCTTCGTTGTCATCGTCCTCCTCCCTGTCATATTCATCTCCTCCGAGTCCCAAGCGGTCCGTAACAAACGCAGCACCCTACAACATTAAGTGCTTTATATAAACATTTATATAATGTGAATTGAAACTTTAGTTTAAGGAAACACTCACAAAACGGCTCAAGCTGAGCAGCAGCTCGCGCCCAGTAATTCCGCGGAAGTCCTCGGAATCCTCTTCCATGCTAACAAGTAATTAGGATGCCCAAAAACTAAGCTTAAATGTATATCAGTTGGAAGGACTGCGTTAAAAGATGGACGTAATGGGTGCCCTTAGCTGAAACTACCTAAGTGAAGTAAAATCCCAATATGTGTACCTGGACAATATATGTGCAACTGCAATAGTCACCGGTCCTTGCTTTTTCACGGATTACGACCTTGTACGGTAAAGACTAGCCAAGCCCAAATGAGAGACTCAAATTCTCAAGTTCACATTTAATTACCAGACATGTATGACATGTAGGAAGGATCGTCCGGGTGATGTACAGTGCCGAACAGAAACGACATTTTTGTGCTGCGGGGGCGGGCGAGGTGATATGGCGTGGGGTAACTGTTTGGCTGCACGAGCATATTGCTAAAGCACGTTAATTTAATCTTAATGAGAACTTATAAGGACAGGCTTACCTATAGGCGGCCGCAGCCTCTTGGCGCAATGAAATACTACTTTGTATCAAGTTGTTAATGGAACGGCCTTGGAAATCCAGGCTGCGGATAAAGCCCTCCCTCTAACTATGCTAAGCTGCGAATAAACGGACACCAGCCTCACGGGGAGGCGGTGTGGACGCCATTCAACCCGACATCTTTCAAACCAGAGCAGAGAGCAGGGCAACTCGCTTCCGTACACCGGGCGGGGCTACTCTCCATCATTTGCTCCTTCGGGCAGTATTTTGAGTCTATTTCATTAAAACATACATGCAAGAAATCCTAAATAAGCCACCAAAAGGAGCACCCAGGAGAATGACACACAACTTGAGAGTAAACGGCCTGACCCATACGAATGTCGTTATTGCACAAATAATATCTCGTCATGATCATTGTAAGTAATATCTTTCCTTGCTCTCAAGCCTTCCGCTGTCTTCGGTGTCTCCTGAGTGCTTGGCTGTTCTTGCAAGCGCTCCGGGATTGGTGTCTAAGTCCCCTGACGTGCAGATACCATATGAACAAAGCAGGAGAGATACTACAAATTTAGTATCGAGATGGTTTTGTTGCCTGACTGTCCTCATTGTGCTCAATCGGGAGTAGGTTCTTCCTATGGCGAGTGTCGACGATTTACTACCTGGCCCACTAGACACCTTCGCTGCGGAACTTGGGCACGCCGTGCTGGACGCCACTGCTTTCGGTTTGTAATTGCTATTGCTCCTTTGTAGTTTACTGCGCTCGTTTGTGTGAGCTTGCGCTCTGAGTCGCAGGTGAACCTAGCAGTCCGGCACTTCACGCTGTGGCTACTGATCCTGGATTGCGTCCTAATCAGTTAACAGCCTTAATCGCGCGGACTACCGAGATCAGTGGCCATCTGAACGCGTACTTGTTATACTTGCTCGAGGCCCTCAAGAGTACTGTTGGTAGGCGAACCGAATTGTTTGTACTCCTGTTTAGACTTGTGTGAATTGCTTATTGTCACGCAAGTCGAAAGTGCTAGCTCGTGTCCCATGGCAACGGGACGCGACGACCTGTCGTTCGTAGGTTTGGCAAGCCAGCCCGATTCGGGCTCCGCTCCTAGAACGTCCGATTGAGGTCCTGAGACTGTTGGAACACGTACTACTCACGACCCTCTTGCGTTTCAGACCCCTGCCCATCTGATTGTGCCACGCTCGGCAGCCACGACGGCTACAGATGGGGCTGCTGATCAACGGGGTCTGCTGTCGCCTCAAATACAGGATCACGCCAGTATTCCTGAGGTGATGAAACTTACGATCCTGTGCCTAGGCTTCATATCGCGTTTGATGAGAAGCCTCAGACCCCCGGACGTAGTATAGCTGATGCAACTCGTGTGTATGTACGCGACACTAAGAAGTACCTGCAGGCGGTCCATGGTGGTGGAAATGTTGGCATTAAGTGCCTCTTCGTCGGCAACACCCTTACGGGCGCGGCGAAAGACTGTTATGACGAATGGACCACTGCACGGAGTGACTTCACGTTTGACGAGTTGATTGCTGCGTTGCTTGCACCGTTTGCTATGGAGGTTCATGCACGTAATATTGAGGCCCGTAAGGTGTTGGCGCAAGGCACATATTACATGCGTCCAACTGAGAATGTACCTGCGTACCAATTACGCTTATTGTCACGCAATGATGCCTTGGTAAAATTCGCTCGGGGAACTAAGGTACGTTTCCTCGCTGGTCAGGATGATCCTAAACCTGCCCCTCGTGCAAATGCTGTGCAAGCACAGGATCCGACTGAAGAGGCTAACACCACGACCCAGTTACCACCCCCACCCCCAGCCCCACCCCCGTCACCACTGCCCCCTGCCACTTCCACCCCCGCCGCCCCCACCCCCTTCATCCCCAGCTCTGACCAGGCCGACTCACTTGGGCAGCACGGGGAGCTCGTTACCGCACCGGGCCTCAGGACTGACGTCTGACGATTCCGTCGCGTTGAGGTCGCGGCCGCCTCCCCCCGATGAGGTGCCAGTACTGCCGGGCCCCCCGCTTCCAGCCCCTCCGCCTACGCCGCCCCCGCCGCCGCCGCCCCTCGGTCCATGAGCTGCCTGCACCGCCTGCTTCATCCGCCGTATGCGGTTGAGGCAGATGACTGCATCGGCCATGTCGATGTGCAGCTTGGTTACTGAGTCGCGCTCCAGGAGCTCATCGCACTCCTGCATTGAGGCATGTGAGGGGGCCGGAGGGTGGTGGGGAAATGAGAAAAACAACGGACCTATGGGACACAGGAACCTTCTCACGGGCGCTTAATATTTCCCAGGAGGAAGAGGAGGGGGAGGAGGAGGAGGAGGCGGTACAACGTACCTGTCAGCTGACAGCTGCGCAATGCCCTGCGACTGACACAACCGACAACGACAACGAACACAACCGCACGCACGCATGCAAACTACAGACCGACCTCCAAGAATGGACATGAAAAGCTCAGAGGGTTCCAGTAACGGTGACGGTTAACCGACAAAACAGATAAACAACAAGAAATGACACAATGTGCATTAAAACACACACACATGCAAAGACACACCACACCGCCCGTCAAAATGATACCAACCCCGGTCCCCCCAGCCCCCCGGCGCCCCCGTACCCCAGCGCGTCCCCCCCCCTTCGGCCCCCCCTCACCTTACCTCTGGTGTCCCGAAAGCGATGTAGGCGTTGGGCCCCAGATCCGCTGGCACTGCCCCCGGCGCCATCCAGGTGGCCAGGTTGAGGGGTGCCTCGTCCGGTCGTGTCATAAAAGGGAGAGGCAGGGATTCCACGACGTCCTGGAGTCCAGGGCGGAAACGGAGGAGAGAGGGGTGCATTCGGGGGTGAGAAACGGAGGTGGAATCAAAACTTCGACACATCCTTTCGTGGTAGCCCGGTTCATATTGGTCGGAGGGCACATGTCGTACGGGAATACGAAATAGGATGGCTTACTGCCGCACCTTAAAATGCCGCGGCAGGACGGTGTGAAAGTTGGCTGCCGGTGGGAAATCCTTCAGCTTGAGCATTTGCGGCTGCTTCGTCTTGTCGTACGGCTGCATCGTGAATGAACCCGTGCGGAGAGACGGTATTGCTCAAATGGCATCATGCGAACGCTAAACGAGAAATGTGCATGGCAAACATACCCACACAGACGCACCCTTCATGACCCTCCACGGTCCCCAACCCCTAAACCCCGGCTCCCAACTCCTTAACCCTATACCCGCTCCTCCCCCCTTCCCCTCATGCCATGTCATACAGTTCGAAGAACTGGGCTATTCCATGCACTCCACGATCCGGAATTTGTCTGCACAGTCGATGACATTCAGGGGGTAGCTCCGACCGGATCTGGAATGCGCAATTTTGCCGCCAACTTCGCCACCACCGATAGCCGCTGAGGACTGCCTGTCGTCGTTCAAATAGGCCGCCGCATAGGCCGAGGGTTGATAGAGAGTTTGTCATTGTGTGTGTGTATGTGTAGGATTCCGGGATAGGGAAGGTGCAGGGAGGGTTGTAAGTAACAAACTGACATCAGCGGGTTTCATAGAACATGACGCACAGCAAACACATAGGTCCTGGTGATTCACCCTCTCCCCCTTTTGGGCCCTTTGCCGCCGCCCTTCCCGAGCACGGGCCCCCGGGAGCGTGCACCCGCACCGTCTAACACGGCGGCAGCATAGCCTTCGCGTACGGCACGGCTGAAGTGCTGTACGGAAAGCAAGGGTCACATTGATATACAAAGTTAAGATTGCAGCCCTTTCGTGAATGGAAAGGCAGTAGGAGGCGGTAAGACCATCTAGACCATCGAACAAGGCATGTGTGCATCGGTTCTAAGTAGATAATTCGTAATACGTGATTGCGAAAAGTAACAAATTCTGCACAAGAATCCGCAAAGCCAGCAAAAGGGCAGGAAGAGACGTTCGGAGGCCTCAACCTACAAAACCTACAAAACTTCCGCTCCTGTAAACATGGCGCTTGCGCCGTACACACCTTACAGGCTAATTTCCACCTGACCTCGGGTGTCCAGATCTGGGGTTGGGACCCCGCACACGCCCTCACGACTACGGGTTCGTGAAGTCGCCATCGCAACTGGAACAGTAGGGCGTACGACACGAAGCGCGGGCCGCTGGGCCGCATATCTGCAGAGGAGGGTGTGAAAATGTGTCTGTGGGGTGAAAAGGAAGGCAGATGGGGCAGCAGGGTGGAGGAGAAACGGGGGCCATACACAATGACTTGGGCAAAGTGTGTATGTACATGTCTTTCTTTATGTTTGTTAACGCGAATACGCATGTCGAATATAACCATACGCCCCAGAAACAGAATAACGGTGAATCATAACTACCTGACGAGGAAGGAAGGGCAAGCTCTGGGAGATATTCCCGCTTCCTTGCCGCCAAAGGCGTTTCGCTGTCGTACTTGACACGGGAAGCAGTGGCGGAGCTCCTCCTTTCCCCCAACCCTCTTTCCTCAAACCTCACCACGGGGTCTTGTTTGGCCCGTCGTCGCGTCGTACGGGCAGCTCCTGACCCTCTCGGTATCTGGGGATACCTGGCGGGGTGAGGGTTTGTGTGTGTGGTGGGGAGTAGGGGTGGAGGGTAAGCGGAGTTACGTAGTAATCGTACGGCAAAATGGAGTGTGATCAAAGTCACAGGATACGGTTCCTGAGAGGCGGGACGTAAGCGAAGGCAACAGGGAGCAACCCAACCCCGTTTCCCCTCCTTCATAAACCCACCTCCCGTTTTCCGCCGCACCCCCTCAAATTCACCCCTTCCTTCTCGTACAAGACCTCTTTCTGAGTACGACAAAACACCATGTCAAAAACTCACCCGCAGCAACCATCGGGTCGCTCTCCTCCTCCTCCTCCTCCACCCCGTCTCCTTTTTCTTCCTGATCGACCTCCGCGCCGGCTGCCGCCAACCCATGGGCCGTGTCGCGTCGCGCCATACACTTCCGTACTTGCTCCATAACGGCTTGCGCAGCTGCAGCCGCGCGCTTCGCTACCGCCTCTCTACCAAGTTGCTCGTGGCGCAGGGCCGCCTCCGAAACCACCACCAGGGCCGGGTCCCAGAAGGAGGGACTGAGCGGGGGCCCGCCGGCATCTGCTCTGTCGCCCCAGTCTTCAGCGGCCAGCTGGTGAGGCAGACCGACGCACATACAGTCAAACAGCCGGGTACGTGCAACAGAAGAATCAAATCCCCAGACAGCGGTAACGAACTGAGAGCTGAGCTAGTCCCTATCGTGGACCTGTGAACCTCCAATCGTCCATTGCCCCGCTCCTCCCGCTGAAGTGCACAAATGCAAAAAGGTGCGGCAAAACTTACCGATTGGAAAGGGACCTTAGACTCGGCTTGACAGTCTGTTTGTGTGATGGTGTCTTCTCTTTCCGAGGCAAGGCCTTTTCCGAATCCCCATCCCAACCGCCCCCCGCCCCACCTGATCCAGCTTCTTTAGAACTTGGTGCATAGGGCCCGGAAGGTATGTCCGCAACCGTGTAGGCTGACCACATCCAGGGACCGGGCAATGCAGGGGGGGCATACACGCCCATCCCCCCGCGGGCCCCCTGGACGTGCTCGTCCCCCGCGGCGGCTTCGGCTGCTGCTGGTGGCAGTGCTGGCGCAGCTCCCGGCAACACGACAGACAATACTCCTTACGACAGGATGCACAAGCCCTATGCGGACGAGGAAGAGAACAAGGAAGAGGCGAAGGTGCGGGGGCGTGCGGGGGCGGGTGTTAGCATGCGTGTGCTGAAAGGGTTGTGCACATACACATACATATACAGATATTTCAGGGCAAGTCGCCCACAGCGTAACACCTTAAATATGTATACAAATATACATATATGCATATGTACATATATATACACATCTACACACATATGTATATATACATGTATACATCTTGATTATCGGTCTTACAAAGTAGTTAACCTATTCATGTGTGTATTTCTATCATATATGCGTGAGTGTGCGTGTGCGTGTCGGAACAGGAGCTCAGCAGCTGACGGGATGACCAAAAGCCCAATCTGGGTCCGGAAAGGTAATGGGGGGAGGGGGGTTCCACGCCTGAGGCCTTTGCGCGAGCACGGCGTACCAGCGGTGGCTGCCTTGATGTGCTTACAGGTGGTGCTATCCACTGCCGCGATAGCGTTCACAATAACATCTGATTGGCGCATGCGTACCCAAACACGCAGCCAAGCCGCCTGGGTCCACAGCACTAATGTGGATGTGATGAATGTGATCACCCAACAGGTATATCCCCAACGCACGCACACACTTTGACACACACAAGTGCAAAAATTTGAATGTGCCGCACCTGTGCATGGCCGGAAGGGAAGTGGCGCACAGGTCACAGAGCGTTCGCTGTTTATCAAGTTGACATACTCTACACCCTCATCGTCCTCTGCCGTCAACGGCCGCCTCTGCTGTTGCCGTTGTCGTTGCTCGTCCAGGCGGCAGAAGCCTTCCGCCAGCCGCTCTGCACGTTCCGATGCGAGGTAGCAGCCCAGCGCGCCCCCGCTGCTGCTGCTGCTGCTGCTGCAGCTGTGATTTCTGCCGTCATCCCCGGTAGCTGTGGTCGCGGTGGCCGCGGCAGATGCAGCGGAAGAACTGCCTCCCGCTGCTCCGTTTCCTGTCCCTGTGATGAACTTGAGCGCGTGCCTAGCCATATCCTGGGAGCGATGGATGTGCACCTGCATGTACACGCACATTATGCAGCATATGTGTTTGCAGTGTGACATGTCCGGGTGTGCTGACGAGGAAACTCGAGACAGGGAGGCGCCCGGACGGGCGGCGATGGGGGCATTTCCCTATCTCCCCAGGTAGCGTGAACGTCGTCCCTCCGCCTCCCCAGGGTCCCGAGCCGCACAGAGCTCAAAACAGCAGCTTCGAGGACCCCAGATAGGCCCTATTGATTCGCCGCCATCGCCAAAACCGATGGCTTGTTTTCAAAAGGCTTCCATTGCCTCTCTTTTCTGCTTTCTATTTACGGTCTGGGCCGATGCCTGGGTTAGATTTGCTCTTGTCCACCTTCTCGTCAAGGAGGCCCATGGCGAGGCGCTGACATTCGGCTGTATTAGACCCACACCAGTTATTCGTATCACTGGGTGGTTGTGGTGGTGGATGATATGTGGGCTTCTAAGATACTAGGTCCCGTCTATTCGCCCTCTGCGTGGGCCCGGCGCACCTGGCGCGTCTCCCACGTCACCGACATTCTGTGGACCAGTTGCCGGCTCCGGATATGGCAGTAACGGCAGTTGCAACAGCCCCGGCAGCGAGGGCATTTGTGAAGTAACTCCATGTACACAAAAGACAGGAAGTGGGCTCGGTGGCAGCTGCATGCGTTGAGAGAGGGTAGGGAGGTAGGGTCAAGAAGGGACCCATGGTTCACAGGAATCGTTGCGCGGGCGCGTATTGGTGCAGAAAACGTTTAGTGCAAGTTGCCGGTAAGTTGAGAGCTGTGAAGGTGCAACGAGGCCGCCCGATCAAGTAACACGACAGGCAAAAAGCAAAGAGTTCACGCAGAGTAACGACCGAATGGCAAATAAGGGTGGGGTGGGAATGAAGACGAGGAGAGGCGAATGGCCCCCCCTACTTCTGCCTCCTCCTTCCTACTGCCCATTCCTTCCTCCTGTCCCCTCCTTCCTCCTGCCCCCGTTTTCTTCCTGCCCTCCCCCTTCCTCCAGCTCCCCCCCCCCCTTCCTCCTGCTCCCCAGCTTCATCCTGCCGGCCCCTCTCTTCCTGCCTTGCTTTACCAAAACTCAGTTTGTTAAAACACACATACGCTACTACATATAAAGAGAGGGAGAGATATAAAGTTATTGATACATATATACTTTGAAAAACGTAACGGTATATGCACCTCATAGGTAAATACACTAAGGCAGGCAGACAGACAGACAGACACGGATGCGCTGGAGTCCCTCCTGTGCCCTCCCCTTGCTGACCGCCAGCCTGAGCTCAGGTCCGCTCCTCACCGTTCGCACACCGTCCTCCGCCCGCACCACTCGCAATCCGCCGAATGACAATGACCTCCGCAGTGCTGGCAGCGTTGACTGGCAGATAACAGCCCCTGACGCTGCGGCTGCTTCTGCGCCACCGCCAGGGCACCGGCAGTGTACAAGAGCAACCCGCCAGGCAGTCGCTTGCCCACGAGAGGCAGAGGCTCGCCTAGGAACTCGTGAATGGTGTATGGGTATGAAGAGCCACTGGGCAGCACCACCCGCTCTCGCCGCTGCTGGGGACTCAGCAGCAGCTCTTCCGACCGCACCGGCTCCTGGTTTGGTGGTGGAGGGAGCTTCTGCTAGGGTTTCGCGGCGGCGGCAGCGGTGTTGATATTGGTGCCAGCAGCACTCACGCGCCTTACCTTACCCTCGGCCGCGCCCGCAGCCGTGATCTTGCCACCTTCCCCCTCCCTGCCCCCAGTAGATCGTCTAGGGCGCTTCGACGGCGCCTCCAGCACATCCGCGGGACCGCTATCATCAGCCGTATCGACGCCGTGGTCAGCGTCGTCAGCACCGCTACTACTACTGCCATTGCTACTGCCACTGCCGCCAGTGCTCCTCATCTCGTCGTTATCGATATCCAGAGACCTCACATGATCATCTGTAAGGACTGTAAGGATCTTGAGGCTGGCCCTGGCTGCCGCCACCCGAGCAGATCTGGCGCGC
Organism: Volvox africanus; assembly: GCA_030268105.1. Classification (NCBI taxonomy): domain Eukaryota; kingdom Viridiplantae; phylum Chlorophyta; class Chlorophyceae; order Chlamydomonadales; family Volvocaceae; genus Volvox; species Volvox africanus. The sequence continues at coordinate 492,323 of BSDZ01000116.1, read as the reverse complement.
GCGGGCACCGCTCGGGACCCCACAGCCGCGGCCGTCGGCCGTTGCCGTGCGGCAGCCTCAGCGGCAGCCACCAAGCCCTGCCCCGCAAGCGCTCCACTTGGTCGCCGCCCCCGTTGCTGCTGCACTGCTGGCGGCGCAGCCGCTGCAGTAGCCGCAGCCGCCTGATTGACACCATTACCCGGTGCCAATGGTGGGACTGCGACCTGAGTCCTTCTCTTCTCTTCTTCTTCTGACACCGCGTTGTCGAAGTGGCGCTGTCTATTTCTTGGGGCGGCTGTGCCGCTGGTACAGGAGAAAGGTCCCGGGCCGCCAACTTCAGCCCGGCCGACGGTCTGGGCAGCTACGCGATGGAAGCCGCCCTGGGACCTGATGTATGCATCAGGGCCGGCTGTTGGGAAAGTCCACCCGAGGGCCTCGTCCCATTGTGTTTCGAATCACCCTGCCCGCCCCGACTTTGTTTTTGAAGCTTGCTCGGACCAGCTTCCCCAGCTCCCCGGTCCTTATTATGCCGTATGCCATCACCTCCCTCAGTTTCCGGCTGCGCTAGACGGCTGGTTCCCCGTATCATTGGCGCGGCATCGGCAGTAGCAGCAGCAGCAGCAGCAGTAGTGGTGCCGGCCCTGGCAAGGGCCCCAGCGCCAGTAGCAGCAGCAGCAGTAGTGGTGCCGGCCCTGGCAAGGGCCCCAGCGCCAGTAGCAGCAGCAGCAGTAGTGGTGCCGGCCCTGGCAAGGGCCCCAGCGCCAGTAGCAGCAGCAGCAGTAGTGGTGCCGGCCCTGGCAAGGGCCCCAGCGCCAGTAGCAGCAGCAGCAGTAGTGGTGCCGGCCCTGGCAAGGGCCCCAGCGCCAGTAGCAGCAGCAGCAGTAGTGGTGCCGGCCCTGGCAAGGGCCCCAGCGCCAGTAGCAGCAGCAGCAGTAGTGGTGCCGGCCCTGGCAAGGGCCCCAGCGCCAGTAGCAGCAGCAGCCGACGTTCCGGCCATGCCAGCAATGCCGGCCGCGTGCTGCCGCCGCTGGCTGGCCATTGCCGCTAACGGGAGGTTGAGCATATAGAAGGCCGAGTACGCGGCCGTGGTAAGGGATGGGTCGTTGAGGTCTCCCTCGTGTAGTATTGCTTCCGTCTGCAGCCGGATAAGCTCGAGGAGCGACTGCGTGCTGTCAGGAGATGGCTGTAGTGGGAAAGACAGCGGCAGCGGCAGTGACGTCGATGGCTGCTGCTGCTGCTGCTGCTGCTGCTGCATCAAGCAGCGCTGGTAGAGATCAAGGTAGGAGGTTTCACACGACCCGGGCAGCGGACGGAGGCACGGTCCCCGAAGAGATGCCGGAACCACTGGGGCAGTGGCGGGCAGCGAACCTGTACCTGGCGTCTCTGTGGTGGTGGTGGTAGTGGTGGTGGCGGCAGCGGCGGCCAAACACCCTCTCATCTCTTCCTCCGGTGATTCAACCTGCATGAGATCCGGATCCCGATCCCCACCGTCCCCTTCCGCGGCATCATATCGCACGAGACCGACATTATCTGCACTGACCCGTGGGTCAGGCCCTGGCGGGGACCTCTCGCCGACCGTCCCTGCTGCCGCCGCCGCCGCCACCGCGTCAACGGAGTTTAGGCTTGTGCGCGAAGCGGCACGCGGCGGCGAATGATCTGCCGCTGCCAAATCTTCCGAACTCAATTCCGGCCCGCCACTGAATACCTTAGCGAGCTCCAGCATCACCGCACTTGCCCCCGCGGGGCGCAACAGACACGTAGCTCCCTCCAGGACACCCAGAGGCGGCCCAACAGCTGCGACCTTCTGCTGCTGCTCCTCCTGGTCTTGGTCATCAAGATCGGGGTCATCAAGATCGAGGTCATCAAGATCGGGGTCATCAAGATCGGGGTCAGGGTGCTGCTGCTGCTGCCGCGCCCGGGGACCTTCGCCGTGTGGAAGGGGAATCAGCTGGCGGCTGGTCAGCTCCACATGTTTGGCGGTGCTGGCGTCGCACCCGAACTGGCACCCGCCACTGAGCCCCTCCAGAGCCGACTCGGATCCTCCCAGCGCTTGGCGAACACCTCCACACGGCCCCGGCTGCTGCCCCCTGGGCCGCAGCTGCCCCATATTCGTGGCTATGGGGCTCCTCTCAATTCTGTGGCCGCGAATATCCGCGGTGTATTTCACCAGCTCATGAACATCCGAAGAGCAGCTTTCGCGGGAGACAGTTGGGACCGATGATGGTAAACCAACGTCAACTGCCCCAACCACTCTCGCAAACGCCGCTGCAGGCGCCGGTGGACCCGCAGCTCCATCGCCAGCGGCATCACCCACCTGAGCTTCGTCGCCGGGAGTGGACGCTGCATGGAGTAGTGGGCCGACGATGGCGGAGGGGGAGCCCGGCGGGGGCAGAAGAAGCGGCAGAAGAGCGCCTGCAGAAAGGAAAGGAGGTGGCCGGGTGGGAAGGGGAAGGAGGAGGGAAGGAGATAGCACGTGAACAGTTTTTCCAGTACAGCGGAAGTACTGATGTGCGGTGAGAAGAAGGCAACGAAATGGAGTGCAAGGGCAGTGCACGTTCGGTATCGTAAAGCATACCCACAAGGGATAGCGGGATACGGTGAGCAGCAGCGTCTGAGGACAGTCCAACTCCGTGGCCCGGAACCCGTCTGCGCCCGGACCCTGCCCTCTCACACGGAGCTGCGTGCCCTGCTGGCGCAGCATCTTTCCCTAACGCGGACGACCTTGCTGCCCGCAATGCCGACGCCGCTGCCGTCATTGCCTCCTGCTTCTCCGCCAGCAGGGCGGGACCATCCAGGCGGTGGTCCTCGTCTGCATGTCCCTCATCTGACTCTTCTTCGGCCGCAAGCGCTACCGCTGCCGCAATAGCGCTGGCAGGCACAGACGCTATTGCCGCCGCCTCCTCCACCTCGAGGTTCTCGCCCTGCTCCGAAACACGCCGCCCGTCGCCGCCATTTCGCTCGAACAGTGCGCCAGCCAGGTGCCCCTCACAACAGCGCTGCTTCCTCATTCGATCCGATGCCTGGAAAGGAGAGTGTGCGTCATCCAGACCTTCCTCCTCCTCCTCCTCCTCCTCCTCCTCAGTACCAGCAGCACCACCAAAAGGCTCATTTGCAGCTACCCAGGCACGACCAGTTGCCACAATATGGGCGGGAGTCTCCTTGACTTGGCGACAATTTAAGAGTCGCCAAAGGCCCTCACGTCCTTCAGCCTCTTCCACCGCCGCTGCCGCCACGGCGGCGTCCATCATGCGCCGATGCGGCGCGGCCCCGCTCTCCGCGATGTCATCATCGGCTGCCCGGCGGCACATCTGTCCCCGCCCCCGGTCAGGCGTTCGCCGGGCCGACATCGGGGGTGTGATCGTTCGAAGGACGCCTTGGGTCCAGGCATCACCTTGAAGGAAGTGAGGTTGGTGTTGATGATCCTGGGAGTCTGCCGCCGTCACCGTCTTCCCCGCAACTAGACGTCCTGACGGTGAAGGCGTGAAGTTCACCGCTGAAAGGCCTGCCGTGCCGCAAGCTGCACGTCCTAACCCTAGAACCGTCGCTCCCTCCCCCTCCCCCTCCTCCTCCTGCTGCTGCTGTTCCTGCTGCTGTTCCTGCCGGGGCGAAGGCGGCGGCGGCGGCAGCAGTGATGGCTGGGAGACCACCGGCACGGATGGCGTCAGCCCGTTCCGGTGATGTTGCTCCGGTGATGTTGCTGCCTCTGACGGAGAACACGGCTGTAGTGCCATGGCTGCCCCCACCTCCTCCCTTTCGTGTGGTACCGTGGGTTGCCCAAACTCCGGTCGCCCCTCATGATCGACTTGGTTGCCATCGCCTCCCGCCCAGAGGCTATCTTCGCCCAAATCGTCCACAAATACCGTTTTGGGAAATGACCGCTTCACGTGATGCTCAAACGTAGGTGACCTGAATGAGCGATTCAGCCGCCGACTGCGACCCGAAGACGGACCCTGGCTGCCGGGCTCGGGCCTGAGAAGTGAGTGTGAGGCCCCACTCGCAACGCCGCCGCGGCCGCCGGGATTGCCCCGCCGTCGCATCCGGGACATGAATGCCTCTGCCGACACACACACAGCCGAATCCATCGCCGCACAGCACTCAAGGTGAGCTGCATTGCCAGCGAATCCAATGGTTGCCGCTAATGCTTGCGCGCCACCGAGCCCCGTCCCGCTGGTCTCTCTGACGGCGTCAGCGCATCCGGCGCCGATCTCCGCATCTGCAAATGCCTCTGCTGGGCGCATGTCCACTGCCTCGTCGACGGTCATATCGTACCTATTGAGTCCCACATCCCCGATGAGACCGTCCAAGGTGGCCACTAGTTCCACTTTCACCGCCACCATGGCGATCCCCGGGAGCTCTGTTGGTGCAGCCTTTACCGCAGGTGAGGATACCGGCGGCGGCGTACCCTCAAGATTGCCCCTGGCAGTAAGGTTTAGGTTTTGGACTGCAGTACTAGACCCCAAACCAGCGGCCGCGGACTGAGGGCCCGGAACAGTCTCCGCGGCTATGTCCAAAACCATAGGTTGACAGGAGCTCTCCGGATGCAGCGGATTCGGGTTCGGCCCCCTGTCGGTAGCATTCGAACGAACCGCGGTTCCGGAGCCATCAGGACGCCCACTGCCGCATGCGTCATGTGTGAAGGGGGCGTCCTGTGTGGGCCTCGCGTACGGAGAGCCTTCGCATGGCGCTGCTGGCTCCCCGCGGTAGGCGGTAGCCCTGGCACCTTGGCGACGTCGCCCAGATTCTGGTGTGTTCGCGACCCCATCTCCTCCCCGAACTGCGCCACCGCTGTTGTTGTGAACGCTATGGCGCTCTCCTCGGCGGTGCCTGGGGGCGCTTCACGCGAGCACGCAGGATATGTCTCCGCTTGCAGCTGCGGCCATCGTTGATACGGCGGCAGTAACAACGATTGCGGATGGCGTGTCGGCGAGAGCAGCGCCGGCCGCTTCCCTCCAGCAGGAGAAAAGACCTCCGGCATGCACCTCATGCCCGGTTCGGTGGGTCCCGTGACCCGATGCGGCCGCACCGAGCTGGGATCGAAGGGTGATCCCGGAACTGGCATGAAACTCCTCCAAGCCCCAGACTCCACGGGCACATGAGTGCCCGACCATGACATAGACTTCTGTTGCGGTGCTGCCGGCGCTTGACGCTCTTCTACCGGGTTGACAGTATCCTCCATGCGGCCTAGTACGTTCCCTCGGCTCCATCGCTGAGTCGTACTGGCCACAGGGCTGGCAGTCCAGTGATCGCGCGCCGCGGGTGGCCCTCGCTGTATCCTGTCTATAAACCCCTCAGCGCTCTGAGGCTGGTGACCGGTATCCGCACGAGTCACTTGCCCAGGGGGCCGTTTTCCTAGATCCTGGGCCTGATTTTTCCAGAGACCTTGTCCCGCCGACGCCGCCGGTGCGCCTTCCATGCAGCAGTCCCTCTGCTCAAACTCAGTGTAATCGTCCCGGGCTGCTGCTGCCACCGCCGCTGCCAGCTCCGCCTCTTGCAAGCTGTAAGATTGCGTCACTTGATCCCAATGTTCGGCCCCTTTCCTGCTGTGCTGCCGCCAGCGGGGGTGGCCTAAGGGTCCACCCTAGTAATGAGAGTGGCCGTCGTCGCTGTGACGTGCCCGGCGTGGGAACAGCGGGTCCAGGTGCGGGTGCTTCTGTTATGCCTAGAAGTCTGGTCCGGACGAAACGGTGCTGCTGCGGCGACATAAATGCTGTCTGGAGTTCGCCGTACGATGGCATCACATGCCGCCGGTCGCCATAGCGAATCCCGTCACAGGGCACAAACTCCTGGCTTTCCTGATTAGCTCGGCGGCCGTCCCTGGTGTACTGCGCCGTGTAGCTGATGCACTGAAGGGTTTAGAGGAGTTATTATCAAGGGGACGGGGGACGTGAGGGTACTTGACCAGGAAGCGGGAGGAGTTGTTGAAGACACAATGCTCGGTAACACTGCTGGGGTGAAAACGTCCTATTTTTTGGCGGGACAGGAGACTTCACGGGGCACGAGCCACTAACTTCCCGTACGATGCCGATTTTCTACCCGACCTCAGCATACTACTTCTTTGCCATATGATCTTACATACGTACGGTGTATATTAATATAATTATTTAATATAATATGGCCTCAGCTTTTAGTCCTCACCGGATAGCTTTCGACATTGTCGACTCCTACGCCCACAGCAGATCCATAATTGGCATGGCCAATAAAAAATAACAACACGCTATTGTTGCTAGTGGATCCAAACGCAGTCAATGAGCATACTTTGTGACTGATTTAGACCAGTACATCTACGTCATCGTCACGCATCGGTGCTTTGGACCCGCGATCAGGATAATTGTACTAATCGCAAACATTGAACATACCGGTAGAACCTATACGTAGCTTCGTTAGAGATGCCCTTCGTGTATTTGTAAACTGTACGGCATTCCACCGTTTTTTGGCGTTGCTTGGGTTCACATGTGGTCCTGGGTGGGTGATGCTCGAAACGTGTCATGTTTCAGAAAATACCCACTCCTTAACCTCGATACGCCACGCTGCTGCCGATGGTCCGTTTAATACCTAGCCAGGAATGCCTAGAGTTGTTCCAACCAAGTGCTTCAAGTTATATTTCTAACACAACCACCCAACGTGTGAATATGACCTAGGCGAAGCCTGAACGGCTCAAGTGCGACCGCACATCCTGGGACTTTATCCTGTTAAACTCACAAGGACGTGCAAGCGTCCCTAGCTAAGGCCACAACATGCATACATGGTAAAGATTAAGTGAAATTCATTTATGATCACCCGCGGAATGTGATAAATACATACTCTCTCAAGCTATTAATTAAAATATTTACATATTTAGTTGGCTGGCCAATGGCTTTTGGCAGCACCCCTTCTGCCTCCAGATCTAACGTTCCGGTATACCAATCCTAGAGTTTCTAAAACAATTATTAAATATTGCTACCGCTTTGGCAGGACAAATTCCCCTAGGCTTGTATCAGTTTAGCCAGCCGTCTTAAAAAATCTAAAAAGAATGTTTTAAAATTTGAAACCGAAACCGGCAGAAATCACTAGTGGGTTCCAGTTAACCTTTGAACTTATACTATCATTAGCAAGAAAGCCTTTATCGCAGGTGTAAATATTTGAAATATGCTTAGATGGAAGGGCGCCCCAGGTCCAGCCTCGGTGCCTTAGGAACCGACCACATGCCAAGCGTTTCCATAACGTTTCTTGACCCACAGAAAACAATGAGAATGTGCATACTGCATAGCAATTATATGCCCCCCGGCTACAGATTTTCTCGGGCAACATATTGAAGTTTTACACATTCAAGCATTACTATGCTATCTAGATAGCATAGTACAGCACGCAGATCTGCGTGCCCAGCGCGTAGAAGGAATGCCCCTTGCTCGTCAAAATGTTCGCAACTAACAGACGCTTCACCCTATACGCGCATAAGCACACCAATCATGCCCAAAGCACCGATAAAGCTTCCATGTCCAAGCACATCACGACATGCAAATGTGAGCCGAGGACGCCCACGCTAGAAACGTACAACATCCGTGTAAACCGTGACAAAAACTCCAACCTCAACATCTAAAGTGTGAATTGTAAGGCGCAAGGAACTGGAACTCGACGCTGAGCTGACGTCCCGCGAACCAACGACCATTCAGAGCCGCCTGTGCCGCAGCTGCCGCTTCGACGCTGCCACACTTGAGGTAGACGCAGCCCTGAAAAGGGATAAGAGGCAGGCGGATGCCAATGGAACGAGGCAGCGCTACGGTCAGTATACCACCTCACTAGAATATAACAAACTTATGCATGACGTAACAACTGGTGAGACTGCAAAAAACAGCGCAACCTGCTAGAACCCGCTAACATTCCTAACCCAGAACCAGGGACACGTTTCGGGAACGGCCCATCCTACGGCAACGGATGCGTTGTGGAGAAGCCACGAACTAGTGGTCCTGTGGCATTGACTCGATAGCAAGACCTGCACAAAATGGGAATCATGTTTCCAACGATGCCACGAGCGGCGCACTAAACGCCCGTCCCGTGCCGGCGAGTACGAAAAGCCTGCACATAACAGCATTTTGTGTAACTGTCCCCAATCGGCTCAGCATGCTTTTGGCGCGGCACATTTGTTCGCCTGTTCGTTTGCTCTGCCGTTGCTGTTGTGACTGCCAAATGCAACCTGCGGAAGGAAAACACCACAACGAAGGAGTGAAGGAGTAATGGGTGCTAGGTTATAAAACCCCACCACAAGGAGGGTTAAGACCCCCCAAACACGCGATCCTAGATCCATGGGAGCTTTCTTGGACACTTTGGGTGTCCCTGAAATTATACATGTTTATGGGGCTCTGACTTCATATTCGGTGTCTTTCGACACCGCCCTTAACTGGGCAGACTCTGAAACTCATTTGTACTATATCGTGATTGTGCTTTCATAATACTGTTTGTGTTTCATGTAATTTTCTTAACCACGCACACCCTGAGCTCAGACCCTCGTCAATAATTCCATATTTGCTGCGTAGCCCCTACAGTGTGACAAGATGTCATAATGTTTCAGTTTTCTGCGCCCTTCCTGTCTGAGTACACGCCTACGCAATTAACGGATACGGCAAGATGTTTACACAGCTCTAGTAGCTCGGTAATGCAGTCAACACAGCTGCATGGTTCACATGCTCGTCATCAACATATCACGTGAAGGGGTATAAACACATACCCATAGCCCATACCAACGGCGGGTTGAGGCTTACCAAGCTAGTTTCCAAACAATGAACGTGCTATCATACACAAACATACACACACGTTCAGCCCGCAGCCCATCCACAAATTAGATATGCATGAAGGCACGAGCACGCACCAGCCATCGGGCGTACAATGTCGTGGATGTCAATGCTCCCATGCCGTGGCATCTTCTACCAGCCGTATGTGAATACGTCCTGATCAATGTATAAATAGACACGGCCATCCGGCCTCATACACACGTAGTCTAATGCCCAACATGCATTTATGTGAACGGTTCATCTCCGGCTACCCATAGCTCGTTGTGCATACAGTGCATATACAATGAATAAAAGTGCAAAATCAACCACACGGCAAGCTCCATCCGCTTCACAAGTGCGCTGGGTGCAAACACTACGTACCAGTGCAGAGTGTGACAGCAACCTCGATAGGGACTGGTGAGTAAGAGCTGCACATGCGTGGGTTGGGGGAAGAGGGGGTGGGTTTAGGTTGCAAATCCAACCCAACCCATAACACACAGTGTCAAGCACTCATGCACGGATCACAACAGGCATGAGGCGAAGGCACAGGAAGTGATTATCAAGCTGTGTGGGACATGCAACAGCAAAGTGGGCCTCCCCCGAGAGATAAGAGGTGGTACAACTGGTTTCGTGCCGTTCTCGCGTTTTGGTAGCTGAGCACGCTAAACAACGCCTTCGCCTGCTGTCTTTCCCGAGCCCACAGGCCCATGGCCTTCTGGCGGCAGTAGATGCGGACTGCATCAGTTCGTGGACTGCCTCCGACTGCAGCACGCCGCAGGGCCCTGCATCACAGCTGCCAGGTGCCATGGAGGGGCAGGCAGGGCAGGCAGTCTCGTCCCCATCCCCTGCACGCTCGCCACCATCATCCCCATCCCCTGCACACTCAACCCGGCCACCATCTCCCCGCTCATCACCACCACGTTCACGGTCGCCGCCACCATGTGCTGTCGTTTTGGGAGGTCTGGGACCATCACATTTTCCACATCCTCCGGCACCTCTACCGTCACCTTCGCCACAACCAATGGCGTTGTCACACACTCCCGTTGTCTCACCCCTCACCAACGCCGTCGTCGCCAATGCCGCAACCATCACCATCTCGGACACAGCCGTTTCGTGGCCTCCGTCCCCCTTGCACCGCCCCATCAACAGCATCCCCTGACTTCGCGGCCGCTGTCACCACTGCATGCATAATATGTGTCCTCAGGAAGCCGCGCTCCGCTCCCTCCGACGTTTCCACGGGGGCGCATATCAAGACCCCCAAAATTGCAATCAATGCTTACGTAATGTCCGTAAGCTGGATGATGAGGGGATGGCTGCCCCCGTCTCCCTGCTCAGCCACCTGCTTACACCATGCGCTGTGAGAGGTAGGACCAGACAGGCAGCGCCTTCCTGAGGCAGCACGTGACCGAAGGGGCGGAATCACTCGTTATGGATGTTATCCAATGCACCGGATGCGTCTGTTCGATTACTTGTTGTTCACGTACGCTATACATTCGCAGCTAGCATGAACACAGGCAAGGGTGTCTGTGTGGGTTACGTACATCTGGTGGGTCACACATTTGCAGAGACTACGGTTTCAGCATGCCTGTACATGTGGCCTCCACTCCCCAGTTACTGCCACTGCCACTGCCACTACCAACGCCACCAGCACCAGCCCCAACACCTTCCCTCCGATCAATACCAGCAAAACGACCGCCACCCCAACACCAACACGACCGCCACCAACACCACCACCTTGCTCGTACTCGGTCCAGGAGCTTCCTCCACCGACCCGCCCGTCATAACACAGCGCCGCCTTTCGGCGCCGCCACGTCGGAGGACGGGGGAGTCCTCCCCTTGGGGTCCTCCTCTGGACCCGCTGCCGCTGCATCCCCGCCGTCACCTCCCATCTCCTCTTCCTCCTCCGTCATCGGCTCAACGGCGCGGCTGGCAGCGCCTCGTACGGTGGAGGGTGCACACCTTGACGCGACCGCAGTACCAACTGATGTATGTGGACGTCCCGCGGGCACTGGTGGGGCGGGGTCGGGGAGTTTGGCGGTTTAGGAGCGGGAGCTGGAGGGGCTGAAGGTCATTACGGCGGTGGAGTACAGGACGATTGCCAGTTGCGACGCCGGCGGCTGAAGGGATGTCTCCCGCCCGGTGACTCGGGCGTGGGAGGAAGAGGCGTCCACGTGTAAGGCCCAACTGGTAAGCATCTGAATGTTGGGTTTCAGCTTCCAGGGTTGCGGTTTCCATAATTCGGTTGGCTGTTATCTGACAATAGTAAGCCAGTAATAGGATTTTTTTAAGATTACCGGCTTGCTGTTTCATGAACTTTCTTTATAAACAAATTCAGTCCATTTTCATTTTCGCGTAACGTTTCCACTAATTAATCAACTCAAGGGGTAATGTACAGTATTTTATATTCTGTTTATATCTTAGGGTTTATCTATATTTATGTATATTTATATGTATATTTATTTTTATATTTATATGTATACTAATACTAATACTAATACTAATAATAAAAATAAAAATAAAAATAAAAATAAAAATAAAAATAAAAATAAAAATAAAAATAAAAATAAATAAAAATAAATAAAAAAAATAATAATAATAATAATAATAATAATAATAATAAATGAATCTCCATGTGTTTCTTCCCAGCGTGCGGAAATCGAGGCATGTCGTTACGGCTACACCTCTGCGTGTTGTACGCCAGTTCGACCACCGCTCATGTCGAAATAGGCTTGCTCTCATCTAAGCATGGCTGGACGTGTTATTAGCATTTTAGCATGATATATTCGAGTATATCTAGCTAATATAGCACGCTGCATTATCATTCACGACATCGCACTGTCGGTCAACATGTTTGACTCGAGGCTGATATCAATGCGCGAATCCACTATTGGCATAATACATCACGTAATTATATTTCAAATATTATTACATCATTCGTATCATGAACCACACGTGTATGCAGAAACGTGACGATCGCGATGGTTGGGTCAGCAACCCAATATCGATATTTGGACCTTCGCATATTGCATACGTTGCATCCATTAATATCACGAATTACGCGATATTCAGGACAGTGCTACAATAGTACTCACACTTGAGATCGGAATCCAGTGAGACTTGTACTGCACATCGGTATCGTGAACGTGATAGGTGCGAGGACGGCAGCCTAGAGACCGAAGTTGGCTCGAAGCTACTTTGGATTAAGCACCCACGTGCTTAACTCAATCTGATTCCCATACATACGCTTTACTTACTTATTATTGGCCTGAGCTATTCTGGCATATCATTTCCAGCCGTATGATGAACGCTGCCCGCGGGGTCTGACGGCAGACTTCTATTCTGAAATCGAAGATCATTGTAAGTTGAATCTTTCCTTGTTGAAAAGTCTTCCACTGTCACTTTGTTCGCATTGAATCGCCTTGCCGTTCGTAAGCATGATGCACGTGTAGCTAACACCCAGACATGCAGATTCAGTGCATGATTGAAGAAGGAAGGATACAACAAATTTGGTATCGAGACAGGTTCGTTGCCTGACTGTCTAATGATGCTCGATCGGAATTATGTGATGTTAGAATATGATATGTTAGAATTATGTGCATTGTTTATTGTCACGCAATTTGAATATATTGGTCAGTGTTCCATGATGGCGGGACGTGACGACCTGTCGTTTGTAGGCTTGGCATGTCAACCTGAGCCGGGTACTGTTCCTAGAATGTTTGATAGGGAGAGACTATTGACACAATTACTGCTCAAGATCCTCTTGTGTTTCAGGCCCCTATCCATCTTTCTACGCCACGCTCGGCAGCCATGACGGTTACAGATGGAACTGCTGATCAACGGGGTTTGCTGTCGACCCAAATGCAAGACCACCCCGACGGTAATGAGGTGAAGAGGTTTACTATCCCGGCACCGAAATTCTTGCATGATAAATATATGAATGTTGAACATGACATTGCGAATGCAACTCGTTCATATCTACGTGATGTTAGGAAGTACCTGCAGTTGGTGTTGTGCTACGGTTCATTTCCCGCCGATGTGTAGGTCGATGCAATGCTACAAGGCGATGTGCTGTATTGATGAATGCATGACGCATATGAATGAACTTGCATGAACATAAATGTATTCGCATACATTTATATCTGCTTTGGCATGTTACCATTATGCATCACGACATATCTTCGCATCATGGCTGATCCGCCTAGCATGCATGAAATACCGAACATTTGAGAAGCGCATTATGCCCATGCTATGGAGCAATAAGTAGTATTATTTGATATAATATTACATCATTGTGGCATACGTCGGGAACACCACACTCGTCACAATACATGCAATGCAACCGAATATCGTTATTCAGACCCTTGCATCATGCGAATGCCGGAAAGGCTTATCGGTTGTTATACGTGAAGATCGCCTATACGCAGTAGGGTTGTCACACTTAGGATCGGCCTCCTAGTGTGAGTCGTACGGCGTCGTGATGCTGCGAGTATAACAGATGCGAGGACGGCTAAGTAAGGTAAGACATTTTGATACCGGAGAACACTTCTGTGTTCAACATTATTATTGCTAACCGCTCTTATACTTAGCCCGAGCTAAGCCTGAACTTCGCTTGTCACCACCGTGTGATGATTGCTTGCTTCCGGCGCTGACGGTGATTACATCCATTGCATCACTTTGGTCTGTATTGTTGTAAGTTATATCTCTTCTTGCCTTGAAGTCTTCCGCTGTCTTTGTTTGCTCTCGATTGCCTTGCTGTACTTGCAAGTGCTCACGCATCGGTATCGAAAGTCTTCAGACGCGCAGATACTTATGAGCAAACCCGAAGGAGAGGTACAACAAATTGGTATCGAGACAGGTTCGTTGCCTAACTGTCTCTTTGTGTCAAATCGGAAGTAGGTTCTTTCCATGGCGAGTACCAGCGATGAACGACGTGGACCACTAAATACTCTTGCCGAAGACCTGGGCTGCGCCGTGTTGGACGCCGCAGCTTCCGGTTTGTAATCGTCTTGATTGCTTTTATCTAATCACTGCACTTGTGTAAGTGTACACTCTGAGTCGCAGGTAATCTCAGCACTCCGGCATTGCTTGCCGCAACGACTGAGACCTGTTGTACCTCTCCTTTGGGTTTGCTCATAAGTATCTGCGCATCTGAAGGCTTTCGACACCAATGCGCGAGCACTTGCAAGTACAGCAAGGCAAGCGAGAGCAAACAGAGACAGTGGAAGACTTCAAGACAAGAAGAGATATAACTTACAATCTTACAGACCAAAGCGATGCAATGGACGTAATCGCCGTCAGCACCGGAAGCAAGCAATCATCACGTGGCGGTGTTAAGCGAAGTTCAGGCTAAGCTTGGGCTAAGTAGAAGAACGTTTAGCAATAATAATGTTGAACACACGAGTGTTCTCCGGTATCGAATGTCTTACTTAGCCGTCCTCGCATCTGTTATACTCGCAGCATCGCAATGCTGTACGATTCACACTAGGAGGCCGATCCTAAGTGTGACAACCCTACTGCGTATAGGCGATGTCCACGTATAACAACTGATAAGCCTTTCCGGCATTCACATGATGCAAGGGTCCGAATAACGATATTCAGTTGCAAGACATGTATCGTGACGGGTGCGGCGCTCTCAACGTGTGCTGTAATGAAGTAATATATTATATCAAATAATATTACTTATTGTTTCATAGCACGAGCATAATGCACTTCTCGATCGTTCGGGATTTCATGCATGCTAGGCGGATTTGCCATGATGCAATGTCGCGATGGATAATGGTGACATGCCAAATACATATATAAATGTATACGAATACATTTATATCATGCAAGTTCATTCATATGCATTGATCGTTCATGCGTTCATCAAAATAGCACTTCACCTCGTTGCATCACATCGACCTATGCATCGGCGGGAAACGAACCGTGGCACAACAATTATCCCCCCTCCCGTATGCAGCGTCCTCGCTGCTTCATACAGCATTGACTGCAGGGGTCATTGGGCTTGCGTGGCACGTTTGCGGGCTTCTTTGAGCAGAGGCTTCATGTCCTGCGAGAAGTTGTGTGCCGGTTCCCACGAGTTGTGCTCGCTGGTATACCCTGTCCACTTGACCAAGTACTCGTGTATGGTCCGCTTACGTCGGTGTCGGCCCACACGATGTGCGCGATAATCTTACACCCACTCCACATTGTAAAACTTCTGTTTGCCAGCGATCCAGGTCTTGGGAACTGGTTCGATCACTGCGGGGGCGTTAGCAGGCTCAGGGACGGGTTCCGTACCACGATAAGGACGGACAAGCGATACGTGAAACGTGGGGTGAATGGTCATATCAGCGGGCAATGCAAGCTCAACAGCCACATTCCCGACCATGCGCACGACAGGATACGGACCAATCCAGCGGGGTAAAAGTTTTTGGGATCCATCGGCCAAGGAACGCAAGTTCTTGGTGCTTAGCAACACGAGTTGCCCTTCCGAAAACGTCACATCCTGTTTGGATTTGTTGTAGTATTCTGTCGTTCGTTGCTGCACCGCGTCCAAACACGCCTTCACGTCTGTGATTCGGGACATAAAAGACTTGGCAAAAAGCTTAGCAGCAGGCACGTTCACCTCCAACTCATGCCACACGGGTAGCGCGGGGTGAAACCCATAGTTGAGAAAGAACGGACTTTTGCCTGTAGAGCGATTAACAGCATTGTTAAGCACGAATTCTGCCGCAGTCAAATATGTATCCCAAACGAGGGGTGTGCGACCAGCATAATTGCGCAACATATCACCCAACATGCGATTCGTGTGTTCGGTTTGACCATCAGTCTGAGGGTGATACGCTGTGCTCAGGTTGACGCGCATGCCAACTAGCTTGCAGAGCGCTTCCCAAAACTTAGACGTGAACTGCCCACCGTGGTCTGAGATCACGTTTTTGGGAACACCGTGTAACCAAACCACATTGTCGAAAAACAATCGTGCCGTTAGCTCAGCCGTGCAGGACGATGTGCATGGTGCTAGGTGAACCATCTTAGTCAGACGATCGACCATAACGAACACCGCATCATATCCCCCCTCAGTTTTGGGCAGCGCGACTACGAAGTCCATGGAAACACTTTCCCAATGCACATCCGGGACAGGCAACGGTTGCAACAACCCATGCCCCTTACCGGACAAAGCCTTATTGCGCTGGCACAGACTGCATGTCTGTACGAAGTTCGCCGCATCTTTAGCCAAGCGAGACCACCAGAATGAACGTTGCACCAACTCGACCAACCGCTTGCTACCAGGGTGTCCTGCTAACGGGTCCTCGTGGAACCGCGCAAGGATATCGTAGCGTATCACGTCGTCGTTCGGAACGACAATTTGTGTAGCTGCACCCTCCGTCCGTAGCCAAAGGCCATTCTGCTTGCGAAGGTTTTCTACACATTAGCTGGCTCCGAGAACCAGGCATCTGCATTGTAGGCCACCTTCAATCGCTCCGTGAGGTCCGTCGCGATCGGAACCTCCTTGTTACGCGGTCGCAAGACGGGCGCTGCCAAAATTGCAGCGTGTAGCGACGGATGTCGACTGAGAGCATCGGCAATATTAAGTTTACCAGAAATGTACTCCCAGGTGCAGTCGAACCTAGCTAGGTATTCCATCCACCTAGCCTGACGGCGGTTCAATGTCGGAACGCTTTGCAAAAACGTTAGGGGCTTGTGGTCAGTTTTTAAAGTAAAGGGGCGTCCCTCGAGGTAACAGTGCCATTCCTTTAAAGCATGCAGCACTGCCAGAAGCTCCTGTTCCCCGGGGGTGTAGCGAATCTCCGCACCAGAAAACCTTTTACTCGTGAAGGCCTTCCTGTAACAATGATCGGTCGCCCTTCCTGTAACAATACAGAGCCGCTTCCAAATACTGAGGCATCAGACACCACCTCAACACGAAACGGCAACGAGTAGTCAGGGAATGCGAGGGTGACATCTTCGGCAACCGTTCACTTGAGCTCTTCGAATGCCCGCTGGCATTGCGACGTCCACGACTCGAGTGAAACGAAAACACCTTTGCGAGTTAAGTTAGTAAGCGGGGCCATGATGATGGAATATTTTTCAATGAACTTTCGGAAATAATTGGTCAAGCCAAGGAACTTATGCAGCTCCGTGAGGTTCTGAGGCACGGGCCAATCACGAACCACGGCAACCTTCCGCGGGTCCATCTTCACACCGGTGGCCGACACAATGTGGCCCAAATATTCCACCTGAGGCTGCACCCAAAAGCATTTGGCGCGTTTAGCAAACAATTGCTCCCACCTCATCACGTTGAGCACGAGTCGAAGATGCTCTAAGTGCTCCTTGTGTGTCTTAGAGTAAACCAAGATGTCATCCAGGTAGCAAACAACGAACCTGTCGATAAACGGCCTAAACATGCGGTCCATCACCGCCTGAAACGTCGCAGGGGCATTAGTCAACCCAAACGATAGGACCGTATACTCGAAGTGACCAAAGGGAGTCCGAAAAGTGGTTTTCAGAATATCAGAGGCAGCGATGCGAATCTGATTATAGCCCTGTTGCAGATCAATCAAGGAAAAATAAGCTGAGCCCTTCAGCTTATCCAACAGGTCGTCAACGCGTGGCAAAGGGTAACGATTCTTCACCGTGCTCACATTCAACCCCCGATAATCGATGCACATGCGCAAGGTCCCATCCTTCTTACCGACAAACAAATCGGCGCAGAATACGGGGATGTGCTGGGGCGTATCATACCCTTTGCGAGCAAATCCGTCACCTGGAGCTTTACCTCGTCCAGCTCCAATGGACTCAACCTGTACATTGGCCGGGCCACAGGCTGCGCTCCAGGCATGAGAGGGATTGTGTGATCAACAGGACACATAGGTGGCAGCCCGGGGATATCTTTGAAGACGTCCTCATACTGCGACAGTAGCGCCTCAACCTCAGGATCCACAAAAGTGTGCACGGTGGTGGCACTGCAGCCCACCCGTGGCATCAAAAGCAGTCCGTGGGCACCCTTCCGTAACAAACGGACAGCTTCCTCACGCCCGACTAGCTCTGGTTCGATTCGCGCGGCCATTGCGGTCACAGCAAAATTAACCATAGGCACCGCCTCAGCTTTGCCCCCCTCAGCAAACAGAGACAGCGGAAGACTTCAAGACAAGAAGAGATATAACTTACAATCTTACAGACCGAAGCGATGCAATGGATGTAATCGCCGTCAGCACCGGATGCAAGCAATCATCATGCGGCGGTGTCAAGCGAAGTTCAGGCTAAGCTTGGGCTAAGTAGAAGAACGTTTAGCAGTAATAATGTTGAACACACGAGTGTTCTCCGGTATCGAATGTCTTACTTAGCCGTCCTCGCATCTGTTATACTCGCAGCATCGCAATGCCGTACGATTCACACTAGGAGGCCGATCCTAAGTGTGACAACCCTACTGCGTATAGGCGATGTCCACGTATAACAACTGATAAGCCTTTCCGGCATTCGCATGATGCAAGGGTCCGAATAA
This sequence comes from Volvox africanus, assembly GCA_030268105.1. NCBI lineage: Eukaryota > Viridiplantae > Chlorophyta > Chlorophyceae > Chlamydomonadales > Volvocaceae > Volvox > Volvox africanus. The sequence continues at coordinate 474,116 of BSDZ01000116.1, read as the reverse complement.
CGATATTCAGTTGCAAGGCATGTATCGTGACGGGTGCGGTGTTCCCGACGTATGCCACAATGATGTAATATTATATCAAATAATACTACTTATTGCTCCATAGCATGGGCATAATGCGCTTCTCAAATGTTCGGGATTTCATGCATGCTAGGCGGATCAGCCATGATGCGAAGATATGTCGTGATGCATAATGGTAACATCCCGACGTATGCCACAATGATGTAATATTATATCAAATAATATTACTTATTGTTTCATAGCACAAGCATAATGCACTTCTCGATCGTTCGGGATTTCATGCATGCTAGGCGGATTTGCCATGATGCAATGTCGCGATGGATAATGGTGACATGCCAAATACATATATAAATGTATACGAATACATTTATATCATGCAAGTTCATTCATATGCATTGATCGTTCATGCGTTCATCAAAATAGCACTTCGCCTCGTAGGGTCGCATCGACCTACGCATCAGCGGGAAACGAACCATGGCACAACAAGACCGGCTTGCGCCCGGACCAGTTGGCGACTCTTATCACACAAACTACGGAGATTAGAACTCAGCTGGGCAAGTACTTGCTGAATTTGCTGAATTTCCTCAAGAGTGCTGTCGGTAGGCTCACCGAATCGCTTGTACTCTTGCTCTGTCTTTGCGTTAGAAGTCGTCTTCTATTACGCAAGCTTAGGGTATTGCCTCGTGTTCCATGTCTGCGGGACACGACGATACGCTGCTTACTAGCTTAGCAAGCCAACCCGAATTTGTTGTGGCTGCTAGAGCTACGGATAGAGGTCTTGAGACTGTTGGCACGCGAGCTACTCAAGAACCCCTTGTCCTTCAGACCCCTGCCCACTTAATTGTGCCGCGTTCAGCAGTCAATACGAATATGGACAACGCTGCTGATCCACGGGGTCTTCCACTACCTCAAACGCAAGGGCATGCTGCCATTCCCGAGGTGATGAGATTGACAAGTCCCGTACCTAGGCTTAAAATCTCGCTGAATGAAAATCCTAAGACACCAGGCCATAGCATAGCCGATTCAACACATACGTACGTGCGTGACGCTAAAAAGTATCTCCAGGCTGTGCATGGTGGCGATAATGATGGTATCAGGTGTCTCTTCGTTGGCAACACCCTTGAGGGCGCGGCAAAGGACTGGTACGATGAATGGACCACCGCCCGGATTGACTACAAGATTGACGAGTTGATTTCCGCTCTGCTCGCACGGTTTGCTACTGAGGTGCAAGCACGTGATGTTGAGGCTTGCAAGGTTTTGGCGGCCGGTACATATCACATGCGTCGGGGTGAAAATGTACCTGCGTACCAGTCACGCTTCGAAGCACTAGTGACCCCCATTGCTGACCTCACCGAAAATGAGTGTGTCTTTTGGTTTAAGCGAGGCCTAACGAAACTTTTGGCTAAATGGTGCGCTACTGACCTGTCTGGGGTGCCGTTCAGGTCGTATGACGCCTTGGTAACATTTGCTAGGGGAACAGAGGTACGACTCCTTGCCGGTGAAGAAGAAGTCAAGTCTACCCCTCATGCAAATGCTGTGCAAGCGCAGGATCCGCTTGGGGAAGCTGTGGCTCTGGACCAGGAACCTGGAGCTACCCGCCCCACGCCTACTGTCTCGGCGCGACGCAGCAACAGACAACGCAAGGCACGCAGGGGCGCTAGCTCAGGTGTCCACGGGTCAGGAAGAGCAGGTCCGAGCTCGGACCCAGCCAAGAGCAGGAAGCGTGGGGACGCACCGTTGACGGCAGCCGCACAGCGCTCTGTCCCCGATGCAAAGCGGACTCACACGGATGACCCATTGATGCCAAAATGGAATTGCAATCGATCCGCGTTCGAGCGTCGGAAAGCGGCCAATGTTTGCCTACGGTGCGGGGAGAGCCATCCTACCAAGGATTGCCCATTGCTGCCGCCGTTGGGCCCTAAGCCAAAATAGGGGTTTGCCCGGGTTCCTGCGGAGGGGGCACCACCCTGGATTGCTGAACTAACACGTGGTCGGTGGTCATCCTTACGGCCAGCCATGAAGGCATTGTTGCCTTGCGTACTTGGGCACATCGAGCAAGTCATTGCGCGACGCATCACGCTTGACGGACGCACGGGACTTCTCTGCTTCGATCCGTTGTGTAATTTGTTTACACCTCGCCGTCCCCTGTCATCTATCGATCTGTCTAACCACGTGGTTTTGTTCATCCCCTCATCTCTGCGTGAGATGTCGGAACAGTTGGCCGTGTACAGGAGATGTAGGCGTCAATATCCGGGCACCGCCGCATGTGTATTACTCCCTGCTTTCTGTCGGCGCAAGGCAGAGGCATCGTTAAGGGGTATGCGGTGTGTCCACCGGTTTGAGCCGGGCACCGTTTTGTTTTAACGGTGTGGATTGGGAGGGTATGCTGGCTCCGTGGCCAGGGACATCCTACTCGGTTGACGTTTGGTACGAAGCTCCTGATGAGGGTTCCGTAAGTTCCGAGCCCGCCCTGAGTGCACTGACGTTATCTGCTGGGCAGTCGCTCGTAGATAACCATGTCCCGGTTATTCAGATCGGTTTAAACGGCCGTACCCTGAAGGCACTCGTTGACACCGGTGCCAGCGACGACTTCATCTCTGCCGCAGGTTATGCGCTGGGGTGAATGCGCTGGGGTTGACCCCAGAGTCATCTGATTGTCCACAGGTTACCCTTGCTGACGGGGGTAAGCATCCCATCGTGGGCAGGATCACCCTTAGCCTATCGTTAGGCCCTCTGCGTGTTGTGACCCGGCCGTACGTGCTGCAGGGCTTGGCAGAGACTGCACCGTACATAATGGGGTCTGCGACATTACGACAGTACCGCACACGCATCGACATGGAGGCCGCAACCCTGCATTTGTGCAAGGGTACTCCGTTGATTAAGGTACCTTTCCTATCGTATAAGAATGTCACACCTGAGGGGGGCAAAGCTGAGGCGGTGCCTATGGTTAATTTCGCCGTGACCGCAATGGCCGCGCGAGCAGAACTGGAGCTAGTCGGGCGTAAGGAAGCTGTCCGTTTGTTACGGAAGGGTGCCCATGGACTGCTTTTGAGGCCTCGGGTGGGCTGCAGTGCCACCACCGTGCAGACTTTTGTGGATCCTCAGGTTGAGGCCCTACTGGCGCAGTATGAGGACGTCTTCAAAGATATCCCTGGGCTGCCATCTATGCGTCCTGTTGATCACACAATCCCTCTCATGCCTGGAGCGCAGCCTGTGGCCCGGCCAATGTACAGGTTGAGTCCATTGGAGCTGGATGAGGTGAAGCACCAGGTGACGGATTTGCTTGCAAAGGGTATGATACGCCCCAGCACATCCCCGTATTCTGCACCGATTTTGTTTGTTGGTAAGAAGGATGGGACCTTGCGCATGTGCATCGATTATCGGGGGTTGAATGCGAGCACGGTGAAGCATCGCTACCCTTTGCCACGCGTTGACGACCTGTTGGATAAGCTGAAGGGATCGGCTTATTTTTCCTCGATTGACTTACAACAGGGCTATAATCAGATCCGCATCGCTGCCTCTGATATCCCGAAAACCACTTTTCGGACTCCCTTTGGTCACTTCGAGTATACGGTCCTATCATTTGGTTTGACTAATGCCCCTGCGACGTTTCAGGCGGTTATGGACCGAATGTTTAGGCCGTTCATCGACAGGTTCGTTGTTTGCTACCTGGATGACATCTTGGTTTATCCTAAGACGCACAAGGAGCACTTGGAGCATCTTCGGCTCGTGCTCGATGTGATGAGGCGGGAGCAATTGTTTGCTAAACGCGCTAAATGCTTTTGGGCGCAGCCTCAGGTGGAGTATTTGAGCCACATTGTGTCGGCCACCGGTGTGAAGATGGACCCGTGGAAGGTTGCCATGGTTCGCGATTGGCCCGCGCCTCAGAACCTCACGGAGCTGCGTAAGTTCCTTGGCTTGACCAATTATTTCCGAAAGTTCATTGAAAAGTACTCCATCATTGCGGCCCCACTTACTAATTTAACTCGCAAAGGCATTTTCGTTTCGCTCGAGTCGTGGATGTCGCAATGCAAGCGGGCATTCGAAGAGCTCAAGTGAACCGTTGCGGACCGATGGCACACGGAAGGACCTAATGCGCATTTCAGATGGCCATCTGTTCAGGGCCCCGTGTGAGAGATGAGGCGTCTGTAAGAAGTGGTTGCGCTGCACACATGGTCGAGATATATGGAAACCTATACAACAGATGTCACCCTTGCATTCCCTGACTACTCGTTGCCGTTTCGTGTGGAGGTTGTTTCTGATGCCTCAGTGTATGGAAGCGGCGCTGTATTGTTACAGGAAGGGCGACTGATCGCCTTCACGAGTAAAAAGTTTTCTGGTGCGGAGATTCGCTACACCACTGGGGAACAGGAGCTTCTGGCAGTGCTGCATGCTTTAAAGGAATGGCGCTGTTACCTCGAGGGACACCCCTTTACTTTAAAGACTGACCACAAGCCCCTAACGTTTTTGCAAACCGTTCCGACATTGAACCGCCGTCAGGCTAGGTGGATGGAATACCTAGCTAGGTTCGACTGCACCTGGGAGTACATTGCCAGTAAACTTAATATTGCCGATGCTCTCAATCGACATCCGTCGCTACACGCTGCAATTTTGGCAGCACCCGTCTTGCCACCACGTAACTAGGAGGTGCCGATCGTGACGGACCTCGCAGAGCGGTTGAAGGTTGCCTACTGTTGTACGCCAGTTCGATCACCATTTGCACCGAAGTAGACCGCAATCCATTTGAGCATTATGGAGCATGATATAATTATATTAGCATGATATATTTGAATATTTATAGCTAATCAGGCATGTCGCATTATCATCTACGACATCGCGCTGTCGGTCAACATGTTTGACTCGATGCTGATAATTAATGCGCGATCTATCCGTTGGCATAATATCCCACGTAATAATAGTTTAAATATTATTACCTCATCTGTGTCATAAACCATATGCGTATACGCGAATGCGACGATCGAGATGGTTGGGTCGGCAACCGAATATCGATATTCGGACCTTTGCATATTGCATGCGTTGCATTCATTAATATCACGGATTACGCGATATTTATGGCAGTGCCACAAAGGTACTCACACTTGAGATCGGAATCCAGTGAGACCTGTACTGCACATCGGTATTGTGACGTGATAGGTGCGAGGATGGCCGCCTAGAGACTGAAGTCGGCTCGATGCTACTTTGGATCAAGTACTCGTGTACTTAACTCCATCTGATTCGCATACATACGATGGAATACCTATCTCGCTTGGACTGCACATGGGAATACGTCGCCGGCAAAATTAATAATTCTGACATCCCCAGTCGACACCCGTCGTTACACGCTGCGATCCTAGCAGCACCGATTACACGTTCACGCAGCTAGGAGGTGCCGATAGCATCAGACCTTGCACAGCGACTCAAGGTGGCGTGTGAAGTAGATCCATGGTTTGCTACGCCCAGTAATGTGGAACATCTACTCAAGCAAAAAGATCTTTGGTTGAGGATGGATGGCCCGACCACACAAATCATCGTGCTGAACGACGACGCTTTGTGCTACGATATTCTTGCTCGGTTCCACGAGGACTCGTTAGCAGGACATCCTGGCAGCACGTGTTTGGCAGAGCTAGTGTGACGTTCGTTCTGGTGGCCGCGCGTGGTGAAGGATGCGGAATGTTGTACGCCGGTTCCATCACTGTTTATGCCAAAGTAGACTGCAATACACGCGAGCACTATGGAGCATGATATAATCATATTAGCATGGTATATTCGAGTATATCTAGCTAATCAGGCACGTCACATTATCATCTACGACATCGCGCTGTCGGTCAACATGTTTGACTCGAGGCTGATATCAATGCGCGAATCCACTATTGGCATAATATATCACGTAATAATACTTTAAATATTATTACCTCATCCGTGTCATAAACCATACGTGTATGTGGGAACACGACGATCGCGATGGTTGGGTCGGCAACTGAATATCGATATTCGGACTTTTGCATATTGCATACGTTGCATCCATTAATATCACGGATTACGCAATATTTAGGACAGTGCTAAAATAGTACTCACACTTGAGATCGAAATCCAGTGAGACTTGTACTGCACATCGGTATTGTGACGTGATAGGTGCGAGGACGGCCGCCTAGAGACCAAAGTCGGCTCGACGCTACTTTGGATTAAGTACCCGTGTACTTTACTCAATATAATTCTCATACATACGCTTTACTCATACATATTCGGCCTGAGCTATTTTAGCATACCATCTTCAGCCGGATGATGAACATTGCCCGCGGGGTCTGACGGCAGACTACCATTCTGTAATTGAAGAATATTGTAAGTTGGATCTTTCCTTGTTGCTTAGTCTTCCGCTGTCATCTTACTCGCATTGAATCGCCTTGCTGTTCGTAAGCATGGTGCACATGTAGCTAACACCCAGACGTGCAGATTCAGTGCATGATCGAAGAAGGAAGGATACAACAAATTTGGTATCGAGACGGGTAAAGTCACGACTGCCTCGCTGTCCCTCATCGGAAGTAGGTTCTCACGATGGTGAGCAACGATGACAATCACCGCAGCCCTTTAGACACCTTTGCAGAGGATCTTGGCCGCGCCGTTCTGGACGCCGCCGCTTCCGGTGAACGTACGCCAACACTAAACGCGGTGTTGGCTGGGCAATATCTAAATCCGGAACAAATCAAGGCCTTAATTCAGTGAACCACTGAGATATAAGACGGCCTTACGGATTACATCGCATTTCTCATTGGTCTACTAGGGAGTACTGTCGGTACACGAGTAGTCGAAAATTCCTCCTGTGTTAACCTATTAACAAGTCTTTTAGTAAATTCCTATCCAAAAACATAAGTTCGTGTTCCATGTCGGGGCGCGAAGATAGTTCTTATCTGGGCACCGCAAGCCAACCCGACGGTGGCCTCGCCACTAGAACCGTTTTCGCTGATCCTGATACTGTAGGAACTCGTATTATGTCAGATCTCATTGTCCTTTAGACCCCTTCACACTTAATTGTACCGGCAGCGGCAGCGGCTACAACGAGTGTAGGAGCTGGAGGGCAACGGGCTCCGGTAACACCTGCGGTTCAAGAACCCATCAGGATACCGGAGGTAATGAAGTTGACCATCCCCGTGCCTAAGCTCAATATTTCCGCTGATGAGAAGGCAAAGAATTCAGGACATAGTGTCGTGGATAGGACGCGAGCCTACGTTCGTGATGCTAGACAATACTTACAAGCGGTGCACGGCGGGGGATGTGATTCCATAAAATGCCTGTTCGTTGGAAACACTCTTGAGGGTGCCACAAAGGATTGGTATGATGAGTGGACTACTGCTAGAGTCAAATACACGTTTGATAATCTGATCGATGCTCTCCTTGCTCGTTTTGCTACCAAAGTTTGCTCGCGTAGTAACGAGGCTCGTAAGGTGCTGGCACAAGGCACGTACCATATGCGTCCAAACAAAACCGTCCCTGCTTATCAGTCATGTTTTGAGGCACTGATAACTCCTATCATTAACTTTCTTGAGGAGGATCGTATCTTTTGATTTCATCGCGGTCTTACCAAATCCCTAGCAAGATGGTGTGCAACGGACCTTAATGGAATCCCATTTCAATCCTACGATGCTTTAGTAACCTTCGCGAGAGGTGCGGAGGTTCGAAATTTGGCTGGACGTGACGCTAAACAAATCCATCCTTGCGTCCACGCGATGTGAGTGCAGGAACCGCCTTCGGAGACGGCACCGAAGGACCAGGGTCCTGATCGCCAACACCCTGCAGTGGCCGCGACTACCATTCGAAAGGAAAGACGGTATGATCGCAGACTCCAAAGCCCAAGCACTCGTGGGTCCGCAGGAGCCGGGCCAAGTTCGGGCCATGTTAAAGGAAAACGAAGAGGGAGCACGCCGACTGTAGCTGCAATGCAGAACGCTGCTCCTAGCACTAAAAAGCCCCGGACAGAAGATCTGTACATGCAGAAGTGGGAGTGCCGACGTTCGGAGTTTGATTGTCGGAAGTTTGCTAATCTCTGATTTGTTTGTACGCCGATTCAATCTGTTGTACCTCTGTTGTGTCAGCCTACAAAGGCCCGATCGGAAGATGACAGTCAACTGCCCAATCTTTGACACTACCCGTACATACCCCAGGATACTACACGATCACCACTTGCACCAAAGTAGACTGCAATACACGTGAGCACTATGGAGCATGATATAATCATATTAGCATGGTATATTCGAGTATATCTAGCTAATCAGGCACGTTGCATTATCATCCACGACATCGCGCTGTCGGTCAACATGTTTGACTCAAGGCTGATATTAATGCGCGATCTATCTGTTGGCATAATATCCCACGTAATAATAGTTTAAATATTATTACCTCATCTGTGTCATAAACCATACGCGTATGCAGGAACAGGACGATCGCGATGGTTGGGTCCGCAACCGAATATCGATATTCGGACCCTCACATATTGCATGTGTTGCATCCACTAATATCATGGATTACGCGATATTCAGAGCAGTGTTAAGAAAGTACTCACACTTGAGATCGGAATCCAGTGAGACCTGTACTGCACATGGGTATAGGTGCAAGGACGGCCGCCTAGAGACCTGTTGTATGGCGGTTCGATTACCACTTGCACCGAAGTAGACTGCAATATATTCGAGCACTATGGAGCATGATATAATCATATTAGCATGATATATTCGAGTATATCTAGCTAATCAGGCATGTCACATTATCATCCACGACATCGCACTGTCGGTCAACATGTTTGACTCGAGGCTGATAATTAATGTGCAATCTATCTATTGGCATAATATATCACGTAATAATACTTTAAATATTATTACCTCATCTGTGTCATAAACCATACGCGTATGCGTGAACGCGACGATCGCGATGTTTGGGTCGGCAACCGAATATTGATATTCGGACCCTCGCATATTGCATGCGTTGCATCCATTAATATCACAGATTACACAATATTTAGGACAGTGCTAAGAAGGTACTCACACTTGAGATCGGAATCCAGTGAGACCTGTACTGCACATGGGTATAGGTGCGAGGACGGCCGCCTAGAGACCTGTTGTATGCCGGTTCGATTACCACTTGCACCGAAGTAGACTGCAATACATTCGAGCACTATGGAGCATGATATAATCATATTAGCATGATATATTCGAGTATATCTAGCTAATCAGGCACGTCGCATTATCATCCACGACATCACGCTGTCGGTCAACATGTTTGACTCGAGGCTGATATTAATGCGCGATCTATCTGTTGGCATAATATCCCACGTAATAATACTTTAAATATTATTACCTCATCCGTGTCATAAACCATACGCGTATGCGATCGTCGTGATGGTTGGGTCCGCAACCGAATATCGATATTCGGACCCTCGCATATTGCATACGTTGCATCCATTAATATCACGGATTACGCAATATTTAGGACAGTGCTAAGAAGGTACTCACACTTGAGATCGGAATCCAGTGAGACCTGTACTGCACATCGGTATCGTGACATGATAGGTGCGAGGACGGCCGCCTAGAGACCGAAGTCGGCTCGACACTACTTTGGATCAAGTACTCGCGTACTTAACTCAATTTGATTCTATTATATACATTTTACTCGTTTATATTTGGCCCGAGCTATTTAAGCATACCATCTTCAGCCGGATGATGAACATTGCCCACGGGGTCTGACGGCAGACTACCATTCTGTAATTGAAGACTATTGTAAGTTGAATCTTTCCTTGTTATTGAGTCTTCCGCTCTGCCTCCCTTGCTCGTATCCAACCAGCACTCCTTTTTTACTCACGGGTTGCAGTTTGTTCCGCTTCTCCTTCGGCACGTGTGCATATGCGGTACTGCCGAAAACTCTCAGATGGCTTATGTCCGGCTTCACCCCCATGAACGCCTCATGGGGCGTTACTGATGCCCCCACGACCGGCGAAACGTTGTGCAAAAGATTCACCGTAGCCATGGCTTCTGCCCAGAGCTTCTGCAGTAGTCCTGACTCCGCCAGCATTGCCCGGGTCTTCTCCAATAGGGTCCTGTTGAGGCGCTCCACCGCCCCATTCTGCTCCGGCGAATACCCAACGGTCGTACCATGGATAATCCCTTTTTCGCCGAAGTAGGCGCTCATGGCTGAGTTAAGGAACTCGGTCCCACGATCCGTGCGTGCCTCCTTCACACGACGGCCAGTTATATTCTCCAGCGCCTTGATCATTGTCTTGACCTTCTTTCGAACTGCGTCCTTGGTCTCCGTGAACGCAACAGTAGAAAATCCCGTGCAGTTGTCCAGCAATGTAGTAACGTACCGGGATCCACCTATCGAAGTCTCAGGCATAGGTCCACAGACGTCCAGGTGTATGAGGCCCAGAGGTTTCGCCGCCTTGTGTCCAGTGGACGGGAATGGTCCACGTGTTTGCTTTGCATAAATGCAGGGCTCACAGATCCGCGACCTGGCTGCTTCCAGACTCGTGTGATCCAAATCCATGCCGGTTACCATGTGTTCCCGGCACATACGTTCCAGGCTCTTGTAGCCCAGATGCCCCAAGCGCCGATGCCACAGCGCTGCCTTCGAGCCTTCTGACCCGACCGCCGCACATGAGCGGCCTTTCTTGGCTAAACGCCCTGCTGTGTGATGGCGAACAACATAGAGGCGTCCCACTTTGTCTGCGCGTATGATCGTCCTCCCCTTTGCTTGCACGAGTGCTTTGTTGTGGCCCAGCTGAATGGTGGCGCCACACTCATCAAAGATCCCTGCTGAGATCAACTTCACTGTCGCCTTGGGCACCACATAGACGTTCTTGAGCTCAATTTGCAGCCCCTTGACGGTGTTACTCCACATGGTGTAACGGCCCACGTGGGTCGGCTTATACCTGGAGCCATTGTAGCCAACCACCGTGAACATTTCTTCTGGCTGCACAGCTCTCACGTCCTCCAGCTCTGTCGCGTCGTAGGTGATATGCCATTCTGACGCTGAGTCCAGGTGCCAGGCGTTCGACCACGACTCGTTTCCAACTGCATACGCCATTTTTGTGGGCTCCCTGCACTGAAGGTTGCCCCCGCCGCGTCCATAATTTTGTTGTTGGTCTGCCAGGCGCTTCTTGCATACTCCGATAAAATGCCCTGGCTTGCCGCAGTAATGACAGATAGCGTTTGACTTGCTCCTCTGCTTACTTTGTTGATTACGGCCTGTAGAGCTTGCATTGCCACCACTTTGGTGTGTGATGTATGCGGATGATGACTCCCTGTTGTCATCGACTCATGGCGTATCACATACGCCATGAGTCGCGTGACCACTTGCGAGAAGTCCAGCTCTCCTTCACGCATTGTCAGGGCTGTTGTTACCACATGATACTTGCTCGGAAGTCCTTTGATGACAATTGTAGAGAGCTCCGTGTCTGCGACTGCGTGTCCCACATCCAGCAAGTCCGACTGTAGCTGTCGCGCGCGGCTGATATAAATTGGCAGCTCCTCTCCATTAGCCATTTTAAAATCACTTAGCTCCTGTCGTAGTGCTACCTTTCTCGTGTTGCAGGTTGATGCAAACGTAGCCGCCAAAGCGTCCCAGGCGGCCTTCACATTTGCCGCCCGAACAATTGTTTGGAGGTGATGGTTCTTTACGTTCTTGGCCATCACACTCTTGACCTTGTCGGAGATGATGACATCCGCCTCTGCAATTGGTGCTTGTAGCAGGGCGCGACTGTATCCAAGCTCCGCGCACAACAATTGGAATCGTAGTTTCCAAGTTGAGTAGTTGTGTAGGTCCAGCGGCTCGTCCAGCCTATCCTTTCCCATTGTGAAGACCTATAAACGCGAAGATCAACACTAGAATGGGCAAAAGATGTCAGGCTCCGCGGTCAACGTTGACCGGGGCTCATAACCTATTGAGACGTAGACTATCAGACATTAGGAAGCCTGACGTAATTACGAGAAAGTAGAGTTACATATTATCTGACAGTAAGGAGTCCGAATAGTTCGTTCTGGAGTCGGCACATATACTTGTGCGTATAGCACTACAAACAGTACGAACGCGGGTCGATAGCTTACCGCCGAGTACAGCTACAACAGCGGGATTGTTGCTAGTATGGATCGCTATATCCAACTGATATACCATTTTATAACAGTATATATCAGTATGTTAATCCATCTGCCTAATGCCCATCCAGATATCTTTTCCGGCCATCATATGGGCAATTGATGTAACGTTTTATCAGGATTTTCCAGAAGAAATGTTTCTAATTGTTTTAAATCCTTTATTTTGTGATTATGGCCTTTTTGATAGCCTGATTTTGCTTCTAATTTAGGGTTTAGGGTTTAAATGCCTTAATTTCCTCGTCCGTCAACACCGGGCCTATCACTTGCTTGTAGCTGTTGGTGTCAGCCTTGAATACTGAGCCATCAGCACATGAAACAGCTACGTTAATGGGAAGATAATCGTCCTCGCCAAGAGCTGTATCGGACTTGAGATCGCCGCCCAGCTGCCAGCTGCCAACAAACAGGGGACTGAAGCATGCTCCATTTCTTCACCGTACATAAGAATTTCGGCCTCGTTTGGCTCACCGCCCATTGAAATGTCCCAATCGCCAAAAGTGCTCGAGTACGATAACGCGCGGTCCTCACCGACAGAGCTGCTCCGGCGCGTGTATATCGGCTTTCCGTTATAGCAGGACGTCAGCTTGCAAACACCATCCAAGCCACCGTTAAGCTTATCTGCCTGCTTGTCGACCCCGGCGACTTTGATATCGCAAGAGGCGGTTTCACTTGCCAGCACTGGCTGACCATTGGTATCAAAGAGGCATTCTTCAAAGAAATCATACTTCTCGGCGTGGTAATCCTCGTATCTATTATGCCGTAGTACTCACAGTAGGCCTCGTCCTCATCACCATCGTAGCCATACTCATCGTAATAGGAGTCATCTTCAGTATCATAGGAGTAATAACCATATCCGTAGTTATGTTCATACTGACCCAAACAGCGGGAAGCTGCAACTGACAAGATGGGGAACCCTAAGCCGAAACTGATGATGGCTGCTTCGATGAATTTCACCTGCATCATACTTGTTACTTTCAATAGTCCGTTGCATTTAAAGGTCCGATTAAGTACAGCACCTGTACGGATTGGGCTGTAGGGATCACCGGCAACATTTTCCGTCTTGGTCCATAAGAAATCCACAGTTCTAACATCTGAATATCGCTCGCTATATTTGAAGAATGACATACAGGATTTGCAAAATGCGTCATCTAAACAGGCCTATGTTCTCGCTTACTGAGCTTATTCGGCCCAGAGAAACTTCAAATATAGAATATAAAACAAAATATGGCTTTCATTAGTTTTGGACGAATTCGTGTTGAAGGCGTCAACTTCAAAGACTATTTTGGCAATATTGGCAACCTTTCATCAAACTGAGCTCCAATACAGACAATTAGTTATTAAGCCGTTGGCATACTTATTTTTCCTCTTGCATAGAGGCACTGGTGGAAATTTGATCTAGACTGCTCAACTCGCGAAGAACTTTAGGCGCTGAGCTCAGCAGTGCCCTACCTCCTCGAAACAGAAGAATGACTGTGCCGGTTCTGCCGGCGGCGGCGGCACCGACGATGGCATCCCATCAGCCTAACGGATATGTGCACCAATGGAGGGGATTGGGCCATGTTAGCTGCGACGGGCAGCGAGCTTGGGCTTTTTGGGTCGCTGCGGCCGGCAGGGACCCCCAATAGTGTCGTATAGTAGGAGGCGACATACCACGACCGAATGGGGGGTTGGAGTAAAATGTGGATCCATGTGAACTCTTCAGCCTGTTTGCCGAGCCTCCAAGTAATTCACGGCTCAACTGATTGTGCTCCATAACCATCTGGACCCTCGGGAACCTCCTCATAGGCTGCCATTGAGGAGAAAGGGCGTGAGGCAGACACGCTGGACCGTTTGGAACGAAACGGGTGCAGGGTGGCCGGAGGCTGTGCGGAGGAGGACGAGCTAGTAATCGATTGGAGCGATGGGTTGGTCTTTATATGACAAGAGGATGGCGTCGTCGGTGGATATGCCTGACGGGGGCCGCCGCTCGACTGGTGCAGACACACAAAGTGGATTGGAGGAGGAAGTGTCGTGCACAGGTGGAACATTTAAGAACATGCATCCACTTGGGCTGGGAGAGGCCGAATGACATTTGGGATATCGAGATTCCAAATCATCGGATTCAAAGACAAGGAGCATGGGGAAGGGACTTAAATATAGAGGGTAATCGGGTGGGGTAGGTGTAGCTGGCGGCATTGGTGGTGGTGATCGCCCGCGCGCCACTAGGACATGTCTGGATGCTCCAAATTGGATCCGTGTAGATTCGTTCCTAAGGGTGGATCGTGAAGCGTAGGTCTCGACACAGAACAAGAGGTGAACCACTGGCAGGGCGAAACGTATCGTGCTCGCATCGTCGTTTCTGTGTTCCTATGAAGGAATGTACCTAAATGATTAAATGTTTCACCGCACTTTCACCTCAATACGCGCACATCCATAAAGCGTTGGTGAGCTGCAACCATTCATAATGAGTGTGCCCTTGCGAGGCGGCCGATGTATCCTTGCAGTTATACGAGGGTAGGTATTGCTTTAAGGAACGAGGCAGGCGGCAATGCATGTGTGCAACTTTGGTGATGGCTGATGCCACCATCTTAATTTCTTTCCGTGCATGGCCGCTGCACAGCGGCATATACAGACCGATCAATATCATTATCCAACATGTGGGCATGGCTTAACTTGGCACTGCTGAACACCTCTCTCTGCGTTTTCCCTGTTTCGATTAATTATTTAGCTACTCTTATTCCACGTTATTTAATCTCATCTCATCGTACGACTAGCTCGCGCAGCCCTCTGAGCCTCCTCTTGTTATAGGCTCGTCCGGGGCCTTACGAGCCCCTGAGAGTTTGTAGCGATCATCAACCACCATCACCGGGGTAACTGTTGTTTTCCATTCTGTCAATAGTTGAATGTTAAGTTGTAATTACTTGATCTAATAAACTTGGGGCATTTTTACAAAAATACCGGTGCTGTTATCGGTCCATTTTATGACGCATTACTTTGCTTCAATCAGGAACAATGATCAAAAGCCCTAAGGGAAATAAGCGCTTTTGAATAAAAAAATATTTAATATTAATATTAAAAATAAAAGCTCTGCGCTGCTCTACTGGGCGTGGTCTAGTCGAGAGTCGTAGTTATTAGTGGACTAATATTTTATATGCCTTCTATTACTTCAATGTTATTATGCAACCCTACGAGGCGTTTCAAAGCTCGACGTCTCCCTCCAAATTGTCATGGCAGTTGCTTTAGCCTCGTCATTACAAGCTCCGAATCAAGACTCTTTTGCAGTTTCAAAACATGTGCAACGTTACTGATCGATCGACACGGCATATCTGAGACCCTTTTGTACGTTGTACATTTTGTACATTGAGGCGTGGTTGTCATTTTGCATTATCTAGTGCATCGCGGTTACGTTGTCTTCGAAACGGATTAGGGCTTTGTTCAGAAGCTGCTTACTCGTTTGAAAACGTAAAATATCTTTTTACGGCACACACTGTGTAGCATGCTGCGCAAGTATCTTGGCTCCCCTAAGCGTGAGTGCGTCATAAATGCGAATGTGCTTTGGCACATCTAAATGATTGGATCTGTTTCCTCGGCACCAAGCTATATAATAATACAATACAGATACATACACAATCGGAACAGCATCGCATCGGAAGTCCATTCGTATTTGCGTCGTGTTGTATCCTTAATGCATTTTGGTAATTCATTAAGTATAATAATTATCTGTTTATTATTTTATGATATAATATATTTAATTATCAGATTAACTGTTTCATGTTCCCATCTAGCATTCGATTTGTGGATTTGGTCTCGGCTGTCGACGACCAATACTAACCGATTTCCTGAAACATCCGAACCTGTCGGTTACTCCATAACCTGTATGGAATGGGCCATTTACCGCCTGAATGGTAAATGGTGGAACATCTGGTTCCTGGTTCACTGAATCTCCGGTTGTAGTGGTGACTTCTGAAGGTCACGCCCGGTTCGAGGCCTTATGGTCTCTCAAGTACGACCTAGTCGGCGGCTCTACTTAATCGGGCTCTGGCACAACAACCGGTATCTTTTGATACCACCCTTCGTGGGTACCATATACAACACGTCGACAGGCTCTGATCGCAAAGAGCCCTTGCTTCGTTAAGGCCATCCTGCTGTCGCCCTTAATTCCTGGCTCAACACTACGGTACTTAACATATCCGTACAGATCTCTAACCCGAGTTTGCCTGCCTGCAGATGCGAATGGGACTATCGATGCACTTCACGATCACAATAAATAAAATATATTTATACTAAAGGAAATATTCACCGCTCCCTTAGAAGCTTTCCTGAGCATTTATAAGGAAAAGGGAGACGTCTCTTGCAACTGCTGCCCTAATCCATCCTGCATTCAGCGACTGACATCTTTTCTCTCTCCCACCCCACCCACCCCAATGTCCTCAGCGATTATTAGCAACTGGGTTTTTGTTATTAACGATCCAAGACGCAATGATAATTGACAACAGCAACCTATAGTGCATATGACGCTGGAAAATCTCCACCACATTAGGCTCGCTCAATCTCGATCGTGTATATCTCATGCTGACGTCCAATACCCCAACGACATGCACTGAAATCCTGACGCATGCTTCGACCGGTATACATACTCCCTGACATATGTTTATTACTGTTCGTACTTGTACTACACTTATCTAATACAACAGATAGCCTTCAGTCCGAGGCTACACACACACACATACGTGCAAGGCGATTCCTCTATCTCAAGTTTCAGATCCCCACACCGTACACCCCACCCCGCACACTCCACACCATCCCACAGCGCTTTGCCAAGGCCACATCAATACACGCACATCCATAAAGCATTGGCTTGGTTATCAGAACCCCCAATGGATGACAACATTATCCTCCATCCAGACCTTCAGTACCCAGATGAACAGACGATTCAACGAGATGATGTGGAGAGACTCTGCAAAACTGTCAGTGATGGCGCGCCTCTGCGCCCTCAGTCACATACTAATCATGCATGTGCGGACGGAAGAGCGGACGGACAAATGGAAAACTAAAAAGTACTCTAGTTTACATTACGAAGAGCGGCGTTCCATCACACATAGGGACGATGGGTCCCTGTTTGCTCAACTCCGGTCCCGTTTTTGGGAATCAGCGGCAAGCAGTGAACTGCCGTTTCGGCTCACCCCACCGCGTGTTGGATTTGCTCCTGCCCATACGCCTGCTCCTGCCCATACGCCATCAATCACGCATCACGACATCTTAGTGTAATATCAGCCGTTGCATCACCACCACCATCATCATTTTAAATATTGTCACCATCATGATCTTGAGAAAAACGTTTTGAACGCCGTCGCATACCATCACCCAACGCTCAGGGACAACATGTCCCGCCCAAAGCCGTTTTGGCAGCTGCTTCATCCAGAAAGATCCTAAATCCAAGGGGGAAAACGTCATCGTTGGAAATTGCGCTTGGAAAAAGCCGTAGGTTGCTTGATGTAGATATGTTGTCACCTTTTATACCATGTAAGTTGCAGCAACGGAATTTTAATCTGTGTGTTCTAGGTGCCTGTTCGTAGATGTGGACTTAGGGTTTTACGGACCTCCCTCAAGACGCACGTCTTTAAGTCGCACGAGAGGACAGGAACAGGATGTTGGAAAGGTAGAAACGAGAAATTTGGGATACGTTGTAACCTTTCACACCATGCAAGTTGCAGCAACGGACTTTAAATGTGTGTATTCTAGGTACCTGCTGGTAGATGTGGACTTTGATAAGTTTGACCTGCCCGATTCCTTGGTCAACCGCTGCACTCACGCGTTTATGAAGCAATAGCAAAACAATTACGGTTCGGATTTAACAATTGCCCGAAGAGATCATATACACTTAACCCTTATTTAGCTCTAACAACTATGCAAATGCAATCAAATCGTTGGTTTGGGAGCTTCGACAGTCTTGTCAGTTCACCGTTGATCCATCGCGCTTCTCGACGTGACAGCTTCATCGATGGGCTTGCTCGTAAGAGCATCGAACAATTTTATTTGCCTGTTTCTCTAGATCAATCTGCATGCTTTAGTTCCCTGAGTCAAGAATTTGTGTGCAACTGCCAGGCGTTTCCATAGCTACCACCGCAGGAAGTCAGACGCGGTAGGCCTTGATACATGACCGACCAACCGTCTTCTAATCTTAAAACATTTCATCATATCGAGAGAACTTTACTTTGCAGTAGTGAATGCTAGATAGGGTTCTTGAATTGTTGAACTGGTACATACATATCACACAGCAATCAATACGAGCACGTATAGGAGCAACAGCTGCTGATAATGTTTTTATGGAAACCAACGCCACCGAGGTACTGCGCAGGGTGGCAACGCGGTTCCTTTGCCTGCACGTAGGCCTTGTACAAATGAAATGCGTCTGTCAGCCACGCAACCGTAAGCAGCACCTTGGCAGGTACCAAGTTGTCCAGTCCGTGCAGGGGTCCGAACAGGACCTCTGGGTCCGTCCGTGTGTACATGCGTAAGCGCGCTGACGTACCTTTTTGTGATCGCCGCACTCCAGAAGTCTGAAGACCCTGGGCGGAGTTTGTGGAATTCCAACAGCGGCCGTCGCCCTGTTGAATTTAAATTCGCAGCTTTGGTGGTATTCTTGTCGACGATGCTAAAGACAGCCTATGCAGATGATGCGGCATGCAGGGGCCGGTCAAGCTGGCTGGCGAGCAAAGCATTTTCGTACAGAGAACAGTGCTTCGTATGGTGCTGCTTATTAGGTCGAAGATATGGTGCTTGCACCCCTAGAACGAACGAACAAGCCCTCGTCCAAGCTGAATCCCCGCCCTGCCCCCTCCCACACCCGCCCTCCGCCCAGCTGCCTTATCCCCACTCTCTTCTTCTCCCTCTTTTTCTCTCTCTCCAACCTTGAATTTGTCGCCAGTTAGCACCTTATTCTCCCATTGGTAAGCCGCAACCGCTTCAAAGCCACACATCAGGCGTGTCGGTGGCATTTTGCAACTTGGATCCGAAATCAAGAAGCTGGTGGCGAGATCGTGTCCTAGACTGTTGAGGGGATTTCTGTTTTCTTCACTTTTTGCGGAGACTTGCTCGAGCAAGGCCCTCACCAACACAGCGCCTGTTCAAGTGATGAGCGAGGGACGCACAGCCTTGGAGAGTGGCGAGCCCACAGGTACGGGACCTGGGATCTCTGATTAAGGTGCGGAGGGATGGATCTTTGTTGTAAGGGTAAGTCAGTCAGGGATCACGTGAGGAAAGCAAAGGCAAAACGGCTGCATGTGCGCGGATGTAAACAAGCATCTGCAAAGTGAGCCTGCTAGTGCAAATTTCAACGCGGCCGCTGCTCTGCCCTTATTCCGCATGTCGCTATCACCTGCCCGCCACGTTTCCGTCTAAATACCCTAGCCCAGCTGCGCGCGGTGTAGCCTGTACCCCTATCCAGCTTGTCCAACATACAACCCAGATGCTCCAGTCCCGTGCTGGCGCATTCCGCCGGAGCTACATTTTACCTTCATGGACAGTCGCTATGTCTTTGGTATTGTAAGGATCCGCTTGCGACCTCACTGCTGCTCAACACAGCCTTTCCGTCCCTATACTGGCGCGTCCGTCGCAGGTCACCAAGTACATGTCACCAGATTTCTGGGGCTGGTACAGCCCTCCCGCCCAGCAGCAGTCGCCAGGCGCGCCCTACAAGCTGTAGCGCAGTCCGAACACAGGGCTGTCTTTAGAGAAATGCGCTTGCACGGGCAGTAGGTCAATCCACTGTGTTGCGGTGGGTCCTGACAGGAAGGGGCATGTGCATGCATGCGTTGTGCGGTGGTGAACGGGGGAAATGGAGTTATCGCTGCATGGTGAGCACACCCGGCTGGGGTTCTGGCGATATCTGAGTTTTGCGCGGTTTTATGCATCTGCTCAACTGGAGATTGGCGCGCTTGGCCTCAAGGGCTGGCCTGTCTGTGCGGGTCGAAATTTCACTCGGCTTGCTGTCAACTTGTGCTAGCTTCGGCTGCGCAAGTGTGCGGATGGAGGCTTAGTGGGTTTTCGTGGACACCGGGTATCAATGTCACTGCTTCATGGGTGATATGGCTATGCACAATGAGCTGTTCAACAGCTAGCAGTACCGCTTTGCTTTCTACTATCCCCGTTACCCGAGTACACATGCTAAGCTGGGGATCATGTTTTCTCCCAAGGGGCGGCATTGATAATACTGTGCGTGATCTGGATTGGATTTAGTGGAAGGAGGGTACGCAGCCGTTTATTGATTTCCATGCAAATAAACGAAAGCTCCCTAGGTCCGTGCCGTTGGGAGTGTCCCAGCAGTGATTTAAGGGGGGTCACGATATGGCCCAGTAAGCCTCGTTTGTTCATCAAGTTTCACGTGGTTCCCTGGAGCCATACATGTCACGTTTTGCCCGGAGCTACCCTCAACGAACTCTTGTTAGGCCCTAAGCACAACGTGTCCCCCTGGAGTCATAATCAGAGTGTCTCGGGACAAAAAACACGTCGTGTTTGTTGGATTGTTTCGTGCCAAAATTTGGTTGCGAATTTATTATGCCCCAATCTATTATGCGTTATTTAGCTCACCAGACGGGCTGCATGTGCGGGGATGGTGTGAATGGGTGCGGCAGTTGTCAGGCGACCGGGCAGAAGGGCTACGGACCAATGGGAGGCAGTAGACGGAGGTGTTGGACGAAGCAATAACAGGTCTAGCATGGCTTCATGCCGGTGGCCACGGGCAACAAGCCATGCTTGTATGCTCACTGTCATGCGATCCAGGATCCTTGGGAGCTTCCTTGAACACTTTGCCTGTCCCTGGAACGAAACATATGTATGGGGCTTTGAATTCATATTCGGTGTCTTTCGATACCACCCTTAATAGGGCAGACTCTGATACCTATGTTTTGTACTATATCGTGATTGGTACTTCCATAATTATGTTTGTGTTTCATGTAATTTTCTTAACCCTGAGCTCAGACCCTCGTCATTAATTCCATATTTGCTGCGTAGCCCCAACAGTGTGACAAGATGTCATTATGTTTCAGTTTTCTGTGCCCTTCCTGTCTGAGTACACGCCTACGCAATTAACGCATACGGCAAGATGTTTACACAGCTCTAGTAGCTCGGTAATGCAGTCAACACAGCTGCATGGTTCACATGCTCGTCATCAATATATCACGTGAAGGGATAATTACATACCCATAGCCCATACCAACGGCGGGGTGAGGCTTATCAAACTAGTTTCCAAACAGTGAACGTGAACGTATCATACACAAACATACACACACGTTCAGCCCGCAGCCCATCCACAAATTAGATATGCATGAAGGCACGAGCACACAACAGCCATCAGGCGTACACTGTCGTGGATGTCACTGTTCCCATGCCGTTGCATCCTCTACCAGCCGTATGTGAATACGTCCTGATCAATGTATAAATAGACACGGCCATCCGGCCTCATACACACGTAGTCTAATGCCCAACATGCATTTATTTGAACGGTTCATCTCCGGCTACCCATAGCTCGTTGTGCATACAGCGCATATACAATGAATAAAACTGCATAATCAACGACACAGCAAGCTCCATACGCTTCACAAGTGCGGTGGGTGCATGGATTGCGCCGGATCCATGGTGTCGGACAAAGAGGCTCCTGGCAAGCGCCTAAATGGCTGAGCCCCAACTGATTGCGCCCCAGCTGCTGCCCGCCGCGCGTCAACGCCCCCACACGCACAGTTCTCTCGTGGCATCTCCCCTCCACGCGCTTATCTTCCAGTGAAACGTGTTCGATAATAAGTCTCTTTGAAAGAAAATCAAAGGCATCGAAGCGTGACAGAGCATGCGCCAAGGCCTCATAATTCCATAATAAAACGCTGAGAGCTGCAAATTCTATCCTAGGAAAAAGAGGTTCAACTTGGAGTCGTCCACAGACGCTACTGGCCGTGGTTCCAGCTTAGTACTGAATGCACATAACTTCCCTGTGCCATCATAACCGTGGATTGATTGAAAGCTTTCCGTAAGCAACGAAATACCTCAAAATTTCTCACATATGTAAAGAAGCCCCTGGCAGGGCAGATTATGATGGAGGTACACTCTCCGCCGTACTTTCATCAAACTTTTGCTACTTAGGCCGTTCAGTGCGCATTTTCTCACTACAGCGTTTTAAATGCAACGTTGTTTACTGCTACCTGCTCTGCACACTCTATCTCTATCGAACCTGACTTTGAACATACGCACACCGCGGCCTTAAGCTGCAAGCACACCTGGTCTTTGGATAGGCTTGCTTGTTTGCGTGGATTCAGATACCATGAGCTGTGTCGCTAGGCCCGTACTAAAAGCCATGCTCAGTGGAATCTTTTACCTGGCGCGGACATGCTTCGAGGTCTTCTACCCAAGGTACGCTCAAGCCTTTTCCAATTTTCATGGCTGACTCCACCGATGCCTTTGCTAAGCTTAATTAAAAATTAACTATATGGGCAGCTTTCCTTGCATTGTAGCTGTATGTGATTGGGATGCCGCCGCCGCCTCACGGTCAAGGTCAAAGCCTGAACCATTTTAAGTCACAAAAAATTAATTTTTCGCCCATTGCCGCAGGACCATATTTCTCTCTTCGACCGCGGTGCATCTGCAGCCGAAGGTGCTGTGCTGGCAACTTAGGCTGCCGTCCATGCAGCAAATATCTGGCTGGATTATGGGTTCTCAGACAGTCGTTCCTATGGAGATACCCAGCGAGGCAGACGTCAGTGAGCCTGACCATGAAGTTCAGCCCTGGAAAAAAAGTGATGGGTTTGACTATGAGGTGTCTGTGTTCCAACACCAGGATGCGCAGAGCATCGAGAGCAAAATCGACCACGAGGTGCTAGTGGTCCATATCGGCAATTATGAGAGTGATACCAAAGAGGTTAACTACGAGAGGCACGTGACCGAAAGCGGATATACCCAAAGTGCGGATAACGTGATGTGCCACGAGAGGGACGTGGCCGAAAGTGGAGATACCCAAAGTGCGGATAATGTGGTGTGCCACGAGAGGGACGTGGCTGAAAGCGGGGATACCCAAAGTGCAGATAACGTGGTGTACCACGAGAGGGAAGTGGCTGAAAGCGGGGATACCCAAAGTGCAGATAACGTGGTGTGCCACGAGAGGCACGTGGCCGAAAGCGGAGATACCCAAAGTGCGGATAATGTGGTGTGCCACGAGAGGGACGTGGCTGAAAGCGGGGATACCCAAAGTGCAGATAACGGGTTGCGCCACGTGAGCCATGTCGTCATACTGTTGTATCTCTGTTGTGTCGGCCAACAAAGGCCCGATCGGAAGGATGACCATCTGAGGTCCAGGATCCTTTGCCCGTAGATACCCCAGGATACTACATGTATTCCCCCTCAGATAGGGTCAGGTGGCAGGTGAACCCACACCGTCACCTGCTCGGTGGGCAACACAGGGCGTTGGCCTTCAAAGCCTTTGAACACTTGCAAGTCGCATATAGCAGACTTGAGAACAACAACTAGATGCGCATGCCGAAGGCATATGACGAGCGAGGGGTGGAGCAAGGGAAACAAAGGAGGGATTGCATGCATCTTATCAGGGCTTTATGTTAGTCATCAGAAGGTAAGTGTGGGACTTGGCCTGCCTGTTTTATTGTGTTGCTCTGTTCTTACGATAGTAATTAGACATGTCCTTACTGACTAACAAACCCTTTCCACGCAGATTTAATGCCCTGGTGTTGACTGGTCGGGGGCTCTGCCTCCAGGGCTGCTGTGGCTTGGACGTATTGTCCTTTGCTTGTGTAACGAGTGGCAAAAAGAAGCGGGCTTTAGCCGCCGGAGCGGCTTTGGCTGGGACAAAGTGTTGTATAATGTACCCACGAAGGGTGGTATCAAAAGATACCGGTTGTGGTGCCAGAGCCCGATTAAGTAGAATTGCCGACCAGGTCGTACTTGAGAGACCATAAGGCCTCGAACCGGGTGTGACCTTCAGAAGTCACCACTACAACCGGAGGATCAGTGAACCAGGAACCAGGTGTTCCACCATTTACCATTCAGGCGGTAAATGGCCCAGTCCATACAGGTCGTGGACTAACCGACAGGTTCGGATGATTCGGAAAAGTGGTTAGTAACGTCGATGGTGCGGGATCCAGAAATCGAATGCCAGATGTGAACATGTAACGGTGAGACTGGTAATTATTTGTAATTATTAATGATAAATGGATTATTATTATTATCTCTTAATGATTTACAGCAAGGCACTAAGGATACAACAATTATTCCCCCTCTAGATGCAGCGTCCCGATGCATGAGAAGAAAACAATCAGGATGAAGTAGGGCAGCATCAGAGAGAGCCCTCCTTAGACTGTGCCCGTCGTTTATCTTCATCAAGCAGGGCTTTCATGTCAGGGGTGAAGTTACGTGCCGGTTCCCAGCTATTGTGCTCAGATGAGTACCCAGCCCACTTAACCAGGTACTCATGCACGTTGCACTTGCACTTACCCTTGCCCACACGTCGTGCACGGTAATCTAGGATACGTTCAACAGCATACAGAGTATGCTTGCCAGATAACCAGGTAGAGGGACTAGCTTCCGTAACAGAGGGAATGCTATTGTTAGCCTCAGGCAGAGTACCCCGATATGGTCGTACGAGAGATACATGAAATGTGGGATGAATGCGTAGGTCAGATGGGAGTTGTAATTCTACAGCCACAGACCCTACCATGCGTACGACAGGATAAGGCCCCACAAAGCGCGGTAATAATTTACGAGACCCATCAGCTGTTGTACCTCTCGTTCGCGTTTGCTCATAAGTATCTGCACGTCTGGAGACTTTCGACACCGATGCGCGAGCACTTGCAAGTACAGCAAGGCAAGCGAGAGCAAACAGAGACAGCGGAAGACTTCAAGATGAAGAGAGATATAACTTTCAGTCTTACAGATCGGGACGATGCAATGAACGAAATCGCCGTCAGCGCCGGAAGCAAGCAATTGTTGTATCCTTAATGCATTTTGGTAATTCATTAAGTATAATAATTATCTGTTTATTATTTTATGATATAATATATTTAATTATCAGATTAACTGTTTCATGTTCCCATCTGGCATTCGATTTGTGGATTTGGTCTCGGCTGTCGATGACCAATACTAACCGATTTCCTGAAACATCCGAACCTGTCGGTTACTCCATAACCTGTATGGAATGGGCCATTTACCGCCTGAATGGTAAATGGTGGAACATCTGGTTCCTGGTTCACTGAATCACCGGTTGTAGTGGTGACTTCTGAAGGTCACGCCCGGATCGAGGCCTTATGGTCTCTCAAGTACGACCTAGTCGGCGGCTCTACTTAATCGGGCTCTGGCACAACAACCGGTATCTTTTGATACCACCCTTCGTGGGTACCATATACAACAAGCTGGTATCGAGACTGTTCCTCCCTGGGACGTCTCGTCAAGTCTTCCGCTGAAATCTTTTCAAGCCTTCTCAAGTCTTTCTGTGGTAACTGCTCAAGCCACTCAAGCTGCCCTTTTATAAATGGACATCGACCACGATCTTCCCCCTGCCGACATCCCTCTGGACATGGAGACATTGCCTGAGGAGCTGAGCGCCGCCATTTTCGCTGCGGCTACCACCGTGTCAACACCTCAGACCCGTCGGAGCGGCACTTCTGCCCAGTCACTCCGATCCATCGCAAATCAACTTCACGCGCGGACTTCAAAATTTTTGAAGTTCATCGAAGGCATCCAAGCGTTGGTGTCAAACCATTTGACACCTGGTGCCGTGGATATTCCTGGGATGGCTCCCGCTGCTGCCGCAACAACTTGTGCTGCTGTTGCGGGCACCTCTTCCAGGCCACCTGGGCCTCCTCATACTGGACATGAGGACGAGGACATGGCCTGCGACGACCCTGACGAGGAGACCCCGGCGCCCCCGACCAAAAAACCGCGGGCTGCATCCGTTCGTCCAGGCATCACCGGGCACGAGGATCAGCCGCGGCAGGTTAAGGGTGCCGGTAAGTCTAAGAGGGGCGGCGGACAGCAGGGGAGGCACTTGGCCCCAAAAGGGGGCCACGTGCAGAAGAAGGGGCCTAAGCAGAACCTGGCGGAGTATCTAACCACATTCAAATGTACTAGACGGGAGTTCCATTTTCGTAAACAACATGGGATGTGCCTCCGTTGCGGTTCCGACCAACATAGGGTCGACTCCTGCCCAATGCTGGGGGCGGAGAAAAATAAGGGTAAGGACCACTAGGAACTTGCCCAGGCTGGTATAGAGGGATCACCACCTGGGGTCTTTGTTGTGGGCCAGATGGTAGCAAAGTGCCGTGCAGTACGGGCTCTTTTGCCCTCTGTTTTAAACCAAGTGGAGCAGGTGATAGGGAGACGTTTTTCTTTTGATGCACGAACTATCCGTGCTGGCTTTGATGGCTTTTGTAATCTGTTTGAGCCTCAAGGTCGCCCCCTATCCTCCGCTAACTTGGGTGGGCATACTAGCTTGTTCACTCCCTCTTCACTCTGCGAGCTACAGAAGCAATTAGCTCACTTTAGGGCATGCAAACGTCAACACCCTGATACCTCAGCATGCATCTTGCTGCCTGAGTATGTGTCCCGACGCAACCCTTCTTTTCTGTCGGGAATGCAACGGGTCGTAGGTTTAATCCAGGGACGGCTCTTTTCCATAGCCTTGATATGGCAGGTGAGGTCGTTCAGCTCCCTGGAAGCCCATACTCTGTTGACGTCTGGTTTGCTGCTCCTAAACCGGTTCAGGAGGGCTTGCCTGAGACTGAACCCTGTATTTCAGTTCTCTGCTTGCCTAAAGCTGCTGCCCTGATAGGTGCTGGCGTACCTCTGATCACCGTGAGTACGGCAGGTCGTACGTTCACTGCCCTAGCCGACTCTGGAGCCAGTGATGACTTCATTTCGGCATCAGTGGTTACGCAGCTTGGCCTGAAACCTAGCCCATGCTCCTGGTCAGAAGTTACCCTTGCTGATGGGGGTAAGCAGGCTATCTTGGGGCAGGTTAATCTTCGTCTATCTGCAGGTCCTTTAAGGTTAAATGTCCGCCCATACGTGTTGCCTGAGCTAACTGATGCTGCCACGTATATCTTGGGTTCTTCCACCCTCGCACAGTATGGGGCTGTCCTTGACTATGAGTCTAAGTCTTTGCGCCTGCGCAAGGGGACTCTAGTTTGCAAGGTACCCTTTACTACTGCCGGACAGCCACCAGATCAGACAACACCTGCGCCTTGCTTTAATTATGCAACCACTGCTATCTGTCAGCACACTGAACCTGAAGTTGTTGGCAGAAAAGCAGCAGTTCGCATGATTCGCAAGGGGGCTCATGCTTTACTGGTACGGCCCAAGTTGTACCTGAATGCAACTTCTATCCCAGCTGATGCCACTGACCCTGAGCTTGAGGCCCTGTTACAGGAATATGCAGATATATTCCAGGAGGTCCCTGGTAAGCCTCCAATGCGGCCTGTGGATCACACCATACCTTTGGTGCCTGGTGCAGTACCCGTTTCCCGCCCCATGTATCGGCTAAGCCCCTTGGAGCTGGACGAGGTCAAACGACAGGTTACTGAGCTGCTGAAAAAAGGTATGATACGGCCAAGCACATCCCCATACTCCGCCCCTATTCTGTTTGTGGGAAAGAAGGATGGGACTCTGAGAATGTGCATTGACTATAGGGGGTTAAATGCCGCAACAGTTAAGAACCGTTACCCCCTCCCACGTGTCGATAATCTGCTGGATAAGCTAAAAGATTCTGCATTCTTTAGCTCTATTGACCTCCAGCAGGGGTATAATCAGATTCGTATAGCAGAATCTGACATCCCTAAAACGGCTTTCCGTACGCCGTTTGGCCATTTTGAATATACCGTCCTTAGTTTCGGACTGACGAACGCCCCTGCAACGTTCCAAGCCGTCATGGACCGCATCTTCAGGCCATACATCGACAAATTCGTCATCTGTTATCTGGACGATATCCTGGTGTTTTCAAAGACCCGTGAGGAGCACATACAACACCTCCGCCTGGTCTTTGAGGTTCTGCGGCGTGAGCAGCTGTATGCTAAGCGTTCTAAGTGCCACTGGGCACAACCACAGGTGGAGTATCTGGGGCATATAGTGTCTCAGGGTGGCATACGGATGGACCCCCGGAAAACTGCTGTTGTTCGGGATTGGCCAGTGCCCTCCAACCTTCAGGAACTGCGTAAGTTTTTGGGCCTGACCAACTACTTTCGTAAGTTCATAGAGCGCTACTCAGTCATTGCTGCACCGCTAACAAACCTCACACGTAAGGGAGCCTTCTCGTCACCTGAGGCCTGGACCCCCGCATGCCAAGAAGCTTTTGATGCTTTGAAGCGTGCTATCTCTGATGATATTATCCTGCACTTCCCTGACTACTCATTGCCGTTCCGTGTAGAGGTCATAACTGATGCATCTATACATGGGACGGGGGCAGTTCTGTTGCAGCAGGGACGCCCCATTGCATACACGAGTAAGAAGTTTTCGGGGGCTGAAACCCGTTATACCACTGGGGAACAGGAATTTCTTGCGGTCCTACATGCCTTGAAGGAATGGCGATGTTACCTTGAGGGCCGGCCTTTTGCCCTCAAGACTGATCACAAACCCCTTACGTTTCTGCAAGGTGTGCCCTCCCTTAACCGACGCCAGGCCCGCTGGATGGAATACCTGGCACGGTTTAACTTTGATTGGGAGTACCTGAGCGGCTCACTTAACATAGCTGATGCTCTCAGTAGGCACCCCTCACTGCATGCAGCCATTCTGGCGGTAAGCACACGGAGTAGGTCTCAGGCAAAACCTAACTTCGTGCCCTCCGATTTTACCAAGTGCTTGAAACAGGCTTATGCAGCCGACCCGTGGTTCACAATTCACAACAACACGGGGCACTTGGTACAGGAGCATGGCTTATGGATCCGATCGGAAGGATCCCACCGTCAGATTGTCGTACCTAACAACGATTCATTACGTCGTGAACTTCTCTCACGTTTTCATGACGGCCCTCTTGCTGGGCATCCTGGCTGCACGCGGTTACTAGAGCTTTTGCGGCGTCAATTCTGGTGGCCCCGCATGGCTAAGGACACCGAAAATTATGTCCTCTGTTGCGACCTGTGCCAGCGCAATAAGGCCCAGTCTGGTAAAGCACATGGGCATCTCCAACCTCTTCCTATTCCTGACGCTCCGTGGGAAAGCGTCTCTATGGACTTTATTGTTGCGCTGCCCAAAACTGAGGGAGGATACGATGCCGTGCTGGTCCTGGTCGACCGTTTCACCAAGATGGTCCACCTGGCCCCCACGACATCATCCTGCACAGCTGAGCAAACGGCCTGTCTATTTTTCGACAATGTGGTACGTTTGCATGGGGTCCCCAAGTCCGTGGTATCTGACCGCGGCACTTAATTTGCAAGTAAGTTTTGGGGCGCCCTGGGGACTCTGGTAGGAATGCGGGTGAACCTGTCCACCGCCTACCACCCCCAATCTGATGGGCAAACAGAGCGTGTTAACCGTGTCCTGGGTGATATGCTCCGTAACTTTGCAGGACGCACCCCTACTGCATGGGATACCTACCTAACCGCTGCTGAGTTTGCCATTAATAATGCTACTAACCGGTCCGTTGGTAATAGTCCGTTTTTCCTGAATTACGGTTTTAACCCTGCTTTGCCTGTTTGGTGGGAGTTGGACGTAAATGTTCCAGCTGCAAAAACGTTTGCTAAGTCTTTCGTGTCCCGTCTAACTGACGCTAAAGCTTGCCTGGAAGCTGCACAGCAACGGGCTATGGACTATTATAACAAGTCCAAAAAGGACGTCACGTTCACTAAGGGCCAGCTGGTTATGTTGAGCACGAAGAACCTTCGTTCCCTGGCTGATGGGTCTCGCAAGTTATTACCGCGCTTTGTGGGGCCTTATCCTGTCGTACGCATGGTAGGGTCGGTGGCTGTAGAGTTACAACTCCCATCTGACCTACGCATTCATCCCACATTTCATGTATCTCTCGTACGTCCATATCGGGGTACTCTGCCTGAGGCTAACGATAGCATCCCTCCTGTTACGGAAGCTAATCCCTCTACCTGGTTATTGGGTAAGCAGACCCTGTATGCTGTCGAACGTATCCTGGATTACCGTGCACGACGTGTTGGCAAAGGCAGGCGTAAGCGTAACGTACATGAGTACCTGGTTAAGTGGTCTGGGTATTCGTCTGAGCACAATAGCTGGGAACCGGCACGTAACTTCACCCCTGACATGAAACCCCTGCTTGATGAAGCTAGGCTGCGGGCACAGTCTAAGGACGGACCTCTCTGACGCTGTCCTACCTCAACCTGTCTGCTCTCGTTTCATGCATCGGGACGCTGCATCTAGAGGGGGAACAATTGTTGTATCCTTAATGCATTTTGGTAATTCATTAAGTATAATAATTATCTGTTTATTATTTTATGATATAATATATTTAATTATCAGATTAACTGTTTCATGTTCCCATCTGGCATTCGATTTGTGGATTTGGTCTCGGCTGTCGATGACCAATACTAACCGATTTCCTGAAACATCCGAACCTGTCGGTTACTCCATAACCTGTATGGAATGGGCCATTTACCGCCTGAATGGTAAATGGTGGAACATCTGGTTCCTGGTTCACTGAATCACCGGTTGTAGTGGTGACTTCTGAAGGTCACGCCCGGTTCGAGGCCTTATGGTCTCTCAAGTACGACCTAGTCGGCGGCTCTACTTAATCGGGCTCTGGCACAACAACCGGTATCTTTTGATACCACCCTTCGTGGGTACCATATACAACAGCAATCATCACGCGGCGGTGATTAGCGAAGTTCAGGCTTAGCTCGGGCTAAGTAGAATAGTGTATAGCAATAGTAATATAGAACACACGAGTGTTCTCCGGTATCGAATGTCTTATCTTGCTTAGCCGTCCTCGCATCTGTTATACTCGCAGCATCGCAATGCCGTACGATTCACATCAGGAGGCCGATCCTAGATGTGACAACCCTACTGCATATAGGCGATGTCTACGCATAACAACGTATAAGCCTTTCCGACATTCGCATGATGCAAGGGTCCGGATAACGATATCCGGTTGCAGGGCATGTGTTGCGACGAGTGCGGCGCTCTCAACGTGTGCTGTAATGAAGTAATATTATATCAGATAATATTACTTATCGTTTCGTAGCACGAGCATAGTGCGCACTTCAATGCTTCGGGCTTTCATGCATGCTAGGCGGATTTGCCATGATGCGATGTCGCGATGGATAATGACAACATGCCAAATGCATATATAAATGTACACGAATACATTTATATCATGCAGATTCATTCATATGCAATGTGTTCATCATAATAGCACTTCGCCTTGTAGGATCACATCGACCTACGCATCGGCGGGAAACTAACCGTAGCACAACATCAGCAAGGGAACGAAGGTTCTTCGTGCTCAACATAACCAGTTGGCCCTTAGTGAACGTGACGTCCTTTTTGGACTTGTTATAATAGTCCATAGCCCGTTGCTGTGCAGCTTCCAGGCAAGCTTTAGCATCAGTTAGACGGGACACGAAAGACTTAGCAAACGTTTTTGCAGCCGGAACGTTTATGTCCAATTCCCGCCAAACAGGCAAAGCAGGGTTAAAACCGTAATTCAGGAAAAACGGACTATTACCAACGGACCGGTTAGTAGCATTATTAATGGCAAACTCAGCAGCGGTTAGGTAGGTATCCCATGCAGTAGGTGTGCGACCCGCAAAGTTGCGAAGCATATCCCCCAGGATATGGTTAACACGCTCTGTTTGCCCATCAGATTGGGGGTGGTAGGCGGTGGACAGATTCACCCACATTCCTACCAGAGTTCCCAGGGCGCTCCAAAACTTACTTGCAAATTGAGTGCCACTATCAGACACCACGGACTTGGGGACCCCATGCAAACGTACCACACTGTCGAAGAATAGACGGGCCGTTTGCTCAGCTGTGCAGGATGATGTCGTGGGGGCCAGGTGGACCATCTTAGTGAAGCGGTCGACCAGGACCAGCACGGCGTCGTATCCTCCCTCAGTTTTGGGCAGCGCAACAATAAAGTCCATGGAGACGCTTTCCCAGGGAGCGTCGGGAATAGGCAGAGGCTGGAGATGCCCATGTGCTTTACCAGATTGGGCCTTGTTGCGCTGGCACAGGTTACAAGAGAGGACATAATTTTCAGCGTCCTTAGCCATGCGGAGCCACCAGAATTGACGCCGCAAAAACTCCAGTAACCGCGTGCAGCCAGGATGCCCAGCAAGAGGGCAGTCATGGAAACGTGACATGAGCTCCTGACGTAATGAGTCGTCATTAGGTACGACAATCTGACGGTGGGATCCTTCAGAGCGGATCCATAAGCCATGCTCCTGTACCAAGTGCCCCGTGTTGTTGTGATTTGTGAACCACGGGTCAGCTGCATAAGCCTGTTTCAAGCGCTTGGTAAAACCGGAGGGCACGAAGTTAGGTTTTGCCTGAGACCTACTCCTTGTGCTTACCGCCAGTATGGCTGCATGCAGTGAGGGGTGCCTACTGAGAGCATCAGCTATGTTAAGTGAGCCGCTCAGATACTCCCAATCAAAGTTAAACCGTGCCAGGTATTCCATCCAGCGGGCCTGGCGTTGGTTAAGGGAGGGCACACCTTGCAGAAACGTAAGGGGTTTGTGATCAGTCTTGAGAGCAAAAGGCCGACCCTCAAGGTAACATCGCCATTCCTTCAAGGCATGTAGGACCGCAAGAAATTCCTGTTCCCCTGTGGTATAACGGGTTTCAGCCCCCGAAAACTTCTTACTCGTATATGCAATGGGGCGTCCCTGCTGCAACAGAACTGCCCCCGTCCCATGTATAGATGCATGAGTTATGACCTCTACACGGAACAGCAATGAGTAGTCAGGGAAATGCAGGATAATATCATCAGAGATAGCACGCTTCAAAGCATCAAAAACTTCTTGGCATGCGGGGGTCCAGGCCTCAGGTGAAGAGAAGGCTCCCTTACGTGTGAGGTTTGTTAGTGGTGCAGCAATGACTGAGTAGCGCTCTATGAACTTACGAAAGTAGTTGGTCAGGCCCAAAAACTTACGCAGTTCCTGAAGGTTGGAGGGCACTGGCCAATCCCAAACAACAGCAGTTTTCCGGGGGTCCATCCGTATGCCACCCTGAGACACTATATGCCCCAGATACTCCACCTGTGGTTGTGCCCAGTGGCACTTAGAACGCTTCACATACAGCTGCTCACGCCGCAGAACCTCAAAGACCAGACGGAGGTGTTGTATGTGATCCTCACGGGTCTTTGAAAACACCAGGATATCGTCCAGATAACAGATGACGAATTTGTCGATGTATGGCCTGAAGATACGGTCCATGACGGCTTGGAACATTGCAGGGGCGTTCATCAGTCCGAAACTAAGGACGGTATATTCAAAATGGCCAAACGGCGTACGGAAAGCCGTTTTAGGGATGTCAGATTCTGCTATACGAATCTGATTATACCCCTGCTGGAGGTCAATAGAGCTAAAGAATGCAGAATCTTTTAGCTTATCCAGCAAATCATCGACACGTGGGAGGGGGTAACGGTTCTTAACCGTTGCAGCATTTAACCCCCTATAATCAATGCACATTCTCAGAGACCCATCCTTCTTTCCCACAAACAGAACAGGGGCGGAGTATGGGGATGTGCTTGGCCGTATCATACCTTTTTTCAGCAGCTTGGTAACCTGTCGTTTGACCTCGTCCAGCTCCAAGGGGCTTAGCCGATACATGGGGCGGGAAACGGGTACTGCGCCAGGCACCAAAGGTATGGTGTGATCCACAGGCCGCATTGGAGGCTTACCAGGGACCTCCTGGAATATATCTGCATATTCCTGTAACAGGGCCTCAAGCTCAGGGTCAGTGGCATCACCTGGGATAGAAGTTGCATTCAGGTGCAACTTGGGCCGTACCAGTAAAGCATGAGCCCCCTTGCGAATCATGCAAACTGCTGCTTTTCTGCCAACAACTTCAGGTTCAGTGTGCTGACAGATAGCAGTGGTTGCATAATTAAAGCAAGGCGCAGGTGTTGTCTGATCTGGTGGCTGTCCGGCAGTAGTAAAGGGTACCTTGCAAACTAGAGTCCCCTTGCGCAGGCGCAAAGACTTAGACTCATAGTCAAGGACAGCCCCATACTGTGCGAGGGTGGAAGAACCCAAGATATACGTGGCAGCATCAGTTAGCTCAGGCAACACGTATGGGCGGACATTTAACCTTAAAGGACCTGCAGATAGACGAAGATTAACCTGCCCCAAGATAGCCTGCTTACCCCCATCAGCAAGGGTAACTTCTGACCAGGAGCATGGGCTAGGTTTCAGGCCAAGCTGCGTAACCACTGATGCCGAAATGAAGTCATCACTGGCTCCAGAGTCGGCTAGGGCAGTGAACGTACGACCTGCCGTACTCACGGTGATCAGAGGTACGCCAGCACCTATCAGGGCAGCAGCTTTAGGCAAGCAGAGAACTGAAATACAGGGTTCAGTCTCAGGCAAGCCCTCCTGAACCGGTTTAAGAGCATCAAACCAGACGTCAACAAAGTATGGGCTTCCAGGGAGCTGAACGACCTCACCTGCCATATCAAGGCTATGGAAAAGAGCCGTCCCTGGGTTAAACCTTAAGACCTGTTGCATTCCCGCCAGAAATGAAGGGTTGCGTCGGGATACATACTCAGGCAGCAAGATGCATGCTGAGGTATCAGGGTGTTGACGTTTGCATGCCCTAAAGTGAGCTAATTGTTTCTGTAGCTTGCAGAGTGAAGAGGGAGTGAACAAGATGGTATGCCCACCCAAGTTAGCAGAAGACAGGGGACGACCTTGAGGCTCAAACAGGTTACAGAAGCCATCAAAGCCAGCACGGACAGTTCGTGCATCAAAAGAAAAACGTCTCCCTATCACTTGCTCTACTTGGTTTAAAACAGAGGGCAAAAGAGCCCGCACTGCACGGCATTTAGCTACCATCTGGCCCACAGCAAAGACCCCAGGCGGTGTTCCCTCTATACCAGCCTGGGCAAGTTCCTAGTCATCCTTGCCCTTGGGTTTCTCCGCCCCCAGGAGTGGGCAGGAGTCCACCCTATGCTGGTCGGATCCACAGCGGAGGCACATCCCATGTTGTTTCCGAAACTGAAATTCTCGTCTGGTACATTTAAATGTGCCTAAAAACTCCGCCGGATCCCGTTTCTGGCCTCTCTTTTGCACGTGGCCCCCTTTTGGGGCCAAGTGTCTCCCCTGCTGTCCGCCGCCCCTCTTGGACTTACCGGCACCCTTAACCTCCGGTGGCCGATCCTCCTGCCCACTGATGTCAGTACGAACGGATGCAGCCCGGGGTTTCTTGGTTAGGGGCGCCGGGGTCTCCTCGTCGGGGTCATCACAGACCATGTCCTGTACTGACAGCGTATTCAGTTTGGGACGGGCCAGTTTTTCAGTATTCCGTCGGGCAAGTAACCTTTTCTCAGCTCCCAGGGTGAACTGAATCAAATCCTTATATGACTCAAAGGTTTTACCTGACAGGTCAGTTGCACAGTCCCCACTAAGGTCAGATGAAAGGCCTTGCTGAAACCAAAACACACGCTCACTATCAGACAGATCCGCAATGGGCGTGACAAGGGCCTCAAAGCGGCTCTGATAGGCGGAGACAGTCTCTCCAGGGCGCATGCGGTATTTGCCGGCATTCAACTTAAGGCGTGCCTCAGTAGCACGTGACTGGACTTGGGGTGCAAAACGGACAAGCAGTGCTTCTAGCAGTTCCTCGGATGTATAGGAATCCCTTGCATTAGTCCATTGATCGTGCCATATCCTTGCTGCGCCCTCAAAGGCATTGGCAAGAAAAAGGCGGCGTGTAGAGTCCTGTTGACCCCCACGGACTGTGGCAAAGTAATTCCTAACATTACGGACAAAAGCCCGTGTAAGAGGTGCAGCAACTCGTCCTAAATCGGAAAGCTTAACATCCGTAGGGATATTTAGCTTAGGCACTGAAATCGCTATTTTTATCACCTCGTCCTCATGTCCAGTATGAGGGGGCACAGGTTGCCCAGAAGAGATGCCCGCAGCAGCAGCACCAGTAGTTGCCGCAGCAGCAGGAGCCATCCCAGGAATATCCACTGCACCAGGTGTCAAATGATTTGACACTACGGCAGGGACATGAACATAGAGAGGGGATGGGACATAAATAGGTGATGTAGGTGCCTCAGGGGATGCTGTGCCACCTTGCCCGGGAATAGGTGGGGGCTGGTTCTGCAGGTTGGTACCACCTGCCACAGCAGCATTGGGTGACTGTGCCAACCTAGAAAAACATTCCCACCTATTTGCTTGGCTAGCATTCGCAGCAAACTGAAGTGTGTTGGCAACAAGAGCCGAAACAGCATTCGCTAAGTTTGAGGCTTGCATATTGTATGCCAGAAAGCCTAACAGATCGAACTGCGAGTTGCTGTCCTGGCTGAAGGCAAAGCAAAAGCAAGGACCAGGGCCTACCCAACACTTTAATGCCTTCAAGGAACTTCAAGAATCCGGAAGTTCGACAATGAAGTTGCTGGAGAACAGATTGGAGCGACTTGGCAGCAGTGTCGCTTCGATGGATTTGACTTGAAGAAACTGCGAAGGCACTCACAGCGATCGGAACAGACACAATACCTTTCAAGTAATAAGGATGTATCGGTATGAGTGAAATTTAGAGTAAATTCACGAAGTCAACTCCTCGACAGATTCGATGTAAAGATACTGTCGAACCCGCAACTTCACGGATTCCTCAGCAAGACTGCAATACAAGTTCTAGATAGTACGCAGCATTGCAGGCAGATTTTAGTCAACAGAAAACGTATGATGTCTAGGTCGCGAGTTACGATGATCGCGACTAACAGGTAGTGCGACTAGACAGAAATCACAGCCGAACTCGCAGGAAACAGGTTCTAATCGTCACTAGACTAAGTTCGTAAACTTTCACAGACCGGTACTAGCCGCAGCGAAGATGGCGGCCCCCAGCTCCTCGGGCAATGTCTCTTCGTCCAGAGGGATATCAGCCAGAGGAAGATCGTGGTCGATGTCCATGATTTGCTTAAGGGGGTGGCTTGAACGACTTGAGTGTGTTGCGCGGCTTGAGCGGCTTGAGCGATTTAAACAGGAAGTCTTGAGAAGGCTTGGAAAGATTTCAGCGGAAGACTTGACAAGACGTCCCAGGGAGGAACAGTCTCGATACCAGCTTGTTGTATAATGTACCCACGAAGGGTGGTATCAAAAGATACCGGTTGTGGTGCCAGAGCCCGATTAAGTAGAATTGCCGACCAGGTCGTACTTGAGAGACCATAAGGCCTCGAACCGGGCGTGACCTTCAGAAGTCACCACTACAACCGGAGGATCAGTGAACCAGGAACCAGGTGTTCCACCATTTACCATTCAGGCGGTAAATGGCCCAGTCCATACAGGTCGTGGACTAACCGACAGGTTCGGATGATTCGGGAAAGTGGTTAGTAACATTGATGGTGCGGGATCCAGAAATCGAATGCCAGATGGGAACATGTAACGGTGAGACTGATAATTATTTGTAATTATTAATGATAAATGGATTATTATTATTATCTCTTAATGATTTACAGCAAGGCTCTAAGGATACAACACAAAGGGGGGGCCTTAGCCGCCGGAGCGGCTTTGGCTGGGACAAAAGGGGGGCCTTAGCCGCTGGAGTGGCTTTGGCCGGGACGTCTTGATTGTCCTTGTTTGTGCAATGGAGGAGTAATGGGTGCGAGGTAAAGAAACCCCACCACATGGAGGGTTACGACCCCAGAAACACGCGATCCAGGATCCTTGGGAGCTTCCTTGGACACTTTGCCTGTCCCTGGAAAGAAACATGTATATGAGGCTTTGAATTCATATTCGGTGTCTTTCGATACCACCCTTAATAGGGCAGACTCTGATACCTATGTTTTGTACTATATCGTGATTGGTACTTCCATAATTATGTTTGTGTTTCATGTAATTTTCTTAACCCTGAGCTCAGACCCTCGTCATTAATTCGATATTTGCTGCGTAGCCCCAACAGTGTGACAAGATGTCATTATGTTTCAGTTTTCTGTGCCCTTCCTGTCTGAGTACACGCCTACGCAATTAACGCATACGGCAAGATGTTTACACAGCTCTAGTAGCTCGGTAATGCAGTCAACACAGCTGCATGGTTCACATCCTCGTCATCAATATATCACGTGAAGGGATAATTACATACCCATAGCCCATACCAACGGCGGGGTGAGGCTTATCAAACTAGTTTCCAAACAGTGAACGTGAACGTATCATACACAAACATACACACACGTTCAGCCCGCAGCCCATCCACAAATTAGATATGCATGAAGGCACGAGCACACACCAGCCATCAGGCGTACACTGTCGTGGATGTCACTGTTCCCATGCCGTTGCATCCTCTACCAGCCGTATGTGAATACGTCCTGATCAATGTATAAATAGACACGGCCATCTGGCCTCATACACACGTAGTCTAATGCCCAACATGCATTTATTTGAACGGTTCATCTCCGGCTACCCATAGCTCGTTGTGCATACAGCGCATATACAATGAATAAAACTGCATAATCAACGACACAGCAAGCTCCATACGCTTCACAAGTGCGGTGGGTGCATGGATTGCGCCGGATCCATGGTGTCGGACAAAGAGGCTCCTGGCAAGCGCCTAAATGGCTGAGCCCCAACTGATTGCGCCCCAGCTGCTGCCCGCCGCGCGTCAACGCCCCCACACGCACAGTTCTCTCGTGGCATCTCCCCTCCACGCGCTTATCTTCCAGTGAAACGTGTTCGATAATAAGTCTCTTTGAAAGAAAATCAAAGGCATCGATGCGTGACAGAGCATGCGCCAAGGCCTCATAATTCCATAATAAAACGCTGTGAGCTGCAAATTCTATCCTAGGAAAAAGAGGTTCAACTTGGAGTCGTCCACAGACGCTACTGGCCGTGGTTCCAGCTTAGTACTGAATGCACATAACTTCCCTGTGCCATCATAACCGTGGATTGATTGAAAGCTTTCCGTAAGCAACGAAATACCTCAAAATTTCTCACATATGTAAAGAAGCCCCTGGCAGGGCAGATTATGATGGAGGTACACTCTCCGCCGTACTTTCATCAAACTTTTGCTACTTAGGCCGTTCAGTGCGCATTTTCTCACTACAGCGTTTTAAATGTTGTATCTCTGTTGTGTCGGCCTACAAAGGCCCAATCGGAAGATAACCATTGGTGGTCCATTCTTTGACACAAACCCAGGATACTACTATTATCCCCCTTCTCATGGATGTGTCCTCACATCGCAGGGCCAGGGTGCGCAACGTCCTGGGAGGACCAGATCCCTTCATGTTCCTCATCCCTCATCTGACGGAATTCCTGCATCTCAACCGCCACTATAGGAAATCGGACCCGGATCAGTCCCCAACCTGTCTCAATACTAATTCATTGTATCTCTTCTTCATGTCTGCTCATAAGTATCTGCGCGTCTGAATGCTTCTTAACAAGACAGATACTTATGAGCAAACACGAAGGAGAGGTACAACAAATTGGTATCGAGACAGGTTCGTTGCCTAACTGTCTCTCTTTGTCTAATCGGAAGTAGGTTCCTTCTATGGCGAGTTCCAGCGATGAACCATGAGGACCGCTAGATACTTTTGCCGAAGACCTAGGCCGCGCCGTTTTGGACGCCGCCGCTTCCGGTTTGTAATTGTTTAATTGCTTTTGCTTAGATTGCTGCACTTGTTGTGTAAGTGTACGCTCTGAGTCGCAGGTAATCTCAGTGCACCGGCATTGCTTGCCGCGGCGACTGAGACTGGCTTTCGTCCGGACCAGTTGGCGACTCTCATCGCCCAAACTACGGAGATCAGGACTCAGCTGGGCAAGTACTTGCTGAGTTTACTGAATCTTCTCAAGAGTACTGTCGGTAGGATCACCGAATCGTTTTGTACTCTTGCCTTTGCAATAGAAGTCGGCTTCTATTACGCAAACCTAGGGTATCGCTTCGTGCTCCATGTCCGCGGAACACGATGATACGCCGCACACTAGCCTAGCTAGCCAACCCGATTTTGTTGTGGCTGCTAGAGCTCCGGATAGAGGTCTTGAGACTGTTGGCACGCGAGCCACTCAAGAGCCCCTTGTCCTTCAGACCCCTGCTCACTTAATTGTGCTGCATTCAGCAGTTAATATGAATATGGACAACACTGCTGGTCCACGGGTTCTGCCATTACCTCAAGCGCGAGGTCACGATGACATCCCTGAGGATCCGCTTGGGGAAGCTGTAGCTCTCGACCAGGAACTCGGAGCGACCCGCCCCACGCCTACTGCCGTGACGCGATGCAGCAACCGGCAACGCCAGGCACGCGGGGGCGCTAGCTCGGGTGTCCGCGGGTCAGGAGGAGCAGGTCCGAGCTCGGACCCGGCTAAGAGCAGGAAGCGTGGTGGGGCGCCGTCGTCGGCAGCCGCACAGCGCT
The DNA here is from genome assembly GCA_030268105.1 of Volvox africanus. NCBI lineage: Eukaryota > Viridiplantae > Chlorophyta > Chlorophyceae > Chlamydomonadales > Volvocaceae > Volvox > Volvox africanus. Next base: position 433,484 of record BSDZ01000116.1, on the reverse strand, counting down.
CTGACCCCAATGCGAAGCGGACTCGCACGGATGACTCGTTTATGCCTAAATGGAATTGCAATCGTTCCGAATTCGAGCGTCGGAAAGCGGCCAATGTTTGTCTACGGTGCGCGGAGAGTCATCCTACGAAGGATTGCCCGTTACTGCCGCCGTTTGTACCTCAGCCGAAATAGGGGCTTGCCCGGGTTCCTGTGAAGGGGACACCGCCCGGGATTTCTGAACTAACGCGTGGTCGGTGGTCATCCTTACGGCCAGCCATGAAGGCATTGTTGCCTTGCATACTTGGACACATCGAGCGAGTCATGGCGCGACGCATCACGCTTGACGGACGCACGGGACTTCTCTGCTTCGATCCGTTGTGTAATTTGTTTACACCTCGCCGTCCCCTGTCATCTATCGATCTGTCTAACCACGTGGTTTTGTTCATCCCCTCGTCTCTGCGTGAGATGTCGGAACAGTTGGCCGTTTACAGGAGATGTAGGCATCAATATCCAGGCACCACCGCATGTGTATTACTCCCCGCTTTCTGTCGGCGCAAGGCAGAGGCATCGTTAAGGGGTATGCGGTGTGTCCACCGGTTCGAGCCGGGCACCGTTTTGTTTAATGGTGTGGATCAGGAGGGTATGCTGGCTCCGTGGCCAGGCACATCCTACTCGGTTGACGTTTGGTACGAAGCTCCTGATGAGGGTGCCGTAGGTTACGGACCCGCCCTAAGTGCACTGACGTTATTTGCTGGGCAGTCGCTCGTAGATAACCATGTCCCAGTGGTTCAGATCGGTTTGAATGGCCGTAATCTGAAGGCACTTGTTGACACCGGTGCCAGCAACGACTTCATCTCTGTCGCAGAGGTGAATGCGCTGGGGTTGACCCCAGAGTCGTCCGATTGTCCACAGGTTACCCTTGCTGACGGGGGTAAGCATCCCATTGTGGGCAGGATTACCCTTAGCCTATCGATAGGCCCTTTGCGTGTTGTGACCCGGCCGTACGTGCTGCAGGGCTTAGCAGAGGCTGCACCGTACATAATGGGGTCTTCAACATTACGGCAGTACCACGCGCGCATCGACATGGAGACCGCAACCCTGCATATGTGCAAGGGTACTCTGTCGATTAAGGTACCTTTCCTGTCGTTCAAACATGTCACAACAAAAGGAGGGCGAAGCTGAGGCGGTGCCTATGGTTAATTTCGTTGTGACCGCAATGGCCGCACGAATCAAACCAGAGCTAGTCGGGCGTAAGGAGGCCGTCTGTTTGTTACGGAAGGGTGCCCACGGACTGCTTTTGAGGCCGCGGGTGGGCTGTTGTGCCACCACCGCGCAGATTTCTGCGGATCCTGAGGTTGAGGCCCTACTGTCGCAGTATGAGGACGTCTTTAAAGATATCCCTGGCCTACCACCTATGCGTCCTGTTGATCACACAATCCCTCTCATGCCTGGAGTGCAGCCTACGGCCCGGCCAATGTACAGGTTGAGTCCATTGGAGCTGGACGAGGTAAAGCGCCAGGTGACGGATTTGCTCGCGAAGGGTATGATACACCCCAGCACGTCCCCGTATTCTGCACCGATTTTGTTTGTCGGTAAGAAGGATGGGACCTTGCGCATGTGCATCGATTACCGGGGGTTGAATGTGAGTACGGTGAAAAATCGCTACCCTTTGCCACGCATTGACGACCTGTTGGATAAGCTGAAGGGATTGGCTTATTTTTCCTTGATTGACTTGCAACAGGGCTATAATCAGATCCGCATCGTGTTGTGCTACGGTTCGTTTCCCGCCGATGCGTAGGTCGATGTGATCCTACAAGGCGAAGTGCTATTGTGATGAACACATTGCATATGAATGAACCTGCATGATATAAATGTATTCGTGTACATGTATATATGCATTTGGCATGTTGTCATTATCCATCGCAACATCGCATCATGGCAAAGCCGCCTAGCATGCATGAAAGCCCGAAGCATTGAAGTGCGCATTATGCTCGTGCTACGAAACGATAAGTAATATTATCTGATATAATATTACTTCATTACAGCACACGTTGAGAGCGCCGCACTCGTCGCGACACATGCCCTGCAACCGGATATTGTTATCTGGACCCTTGCATCATGCGAATGCCGGAAAGGGTTATACGTTGTTATGCGTAGACATCGCCTATACGCAGTAGGATTGTCACATCTAGGATCGGCCTCCTAATGTGAATCGTACGGCATTGCGATACTGCGAGTATAACAGATGTGAGGACGGCTAAGCAAGACAAGACATTCGATACCGGAGAACACTCGTGTGTTCTATATTACTATTGCTTTACGCTATTCTACTTAGCCCGAGCTAAGCCTGAACTTCGCTAATCACCACCGCGTGATGATTGCTTGCTTCCGGCGCTGACGGCGATTTCGTCCATTGCATCGTTCCGATCTGTAAGACTGTAAGTTATATCTCTCTTCGTCTTGAAGTCTTCCGCTGTCTCTGTTTGCTCTCGCTTGCCTTGCTGTACTTGCAAGTGCTCGCGCATCGGTGTCGAAAGTCTCCAGACGTGCAGATACTTATGAGCAAACGCGAACGAGAGGTACAACACCATATACATGTTTCTTTCCAGGGACAGGCAAAGTGTCCAAGGAAGCTAGCAAGGATCCTGGATCGCATGTTTCTGGGGTCGTAACCCTCCATGTGGTGGGGTTTCTTTACCTTGCACCCATTACTCCTCCATTGCACAAACAGGGACAATCAAGACGTCCCGGCCAAAGCCACTCCGGCGGCTAAGGCCCCCCTTTTGTTCCAGCCAAAGCCACTCCGGTGGCTAAGGCCCCCCCTTTGTCCAGCCAAAGCGGCTCCGGCGGCTAAAGCCCGCTTCTTTTTGCCACTCGTTACACAAGCAAAGGACAATACGTCCCAGCCACAGCCGCCCTGGAGGCAGAGCCCCCGACCAGTCAACACCAGGGCATTAAATCTGCGTGGAAAGGGTTTGTTAGTCGGTAGGGACATATCTAATTATTATCGTAAGAACTGAGCAACACAATAAAACAGGCAGGCCAAGTCCCACACTTACCTTCTGATGACTAACATAAAGCCCTGATAAGATGCATGCAATCCCCCCCTGTTTCCCTTGCTCCACCCCTCGCTCGTCATATGCCTTCGGCATGCACATCTAGTTGTTGTTCTCAAGTCTGCTATATGCGACTTGCAAGTGTTCGAAGGCTTTGAAGGCCAACGCCCTGTGTTGCCCACCGAGCAGGTGACAGTGTGGGTTCACCTGCCACCTGAACCTGTCGTACACAGCCTTCCGTCCCTGGGTTTTGAACTTCTCCGGAGCAAGCTGGAAGATGAGACGGTTGCCAAGTGCCTCCTCTTCCAGTTTGCTAAATGTGATCACCCACTCAACCACATCCACATTTGTAAGCCCCTCAGTGGGTATGATGACATGGCTCACGTGGCGCAACCCATTATCTGCACTTTGGGTATCCCCGCTTTCAGCCACGTCCCTCTCGTGGCACACCACGTTATCTGCACTTTGGGTATCTCCGCTTTCAGCCACGTGCCTCTCGTGGCACACCATGTTATCCGCACTTTGGGTATCTCCGCTTTCGGCCACGTGCCTCTCGTGGCACACCACGTTATCTGCACTTTGGGTATCTCCGCTTTCAGCCACGTGCCTCTCGTGGCACACCACGTTATCCGCACTTTGGGTATCTCCGCTTTCAGCCACGTCCCTCTCGTGGCACACCACATTATCCGCACTTTGGGTATCCCCGCTTTCAGCCACGTCCCTCTCGTGGCACACCACATTATCCGCACTTTGGGTATCTCCGCTTTTGGCCACGTCCCTCTCGTGGCACAACATGTTATCCGCACTTTGGGTATCTCCGCTTTCGGCCACGTGCCTCTCGTAGTTAACCTCTTTGGTATCACTCTCATAATTGCCGATATGGACCACTGGCACCTCGTGGTCGATTTTGCTCTTGATGCTCTGCGCATCCTGGTGTTGGAACACAGAGACCTCATAGTCAAACCCATCACTTTTGGTCCCATTTTTCCAGGGCTGAACTTCATGGTCAGGCTCACTGACGTCTGCCTCGTTGGGTATCTCCATAGGAACGACTGTCTGAGAACCCATAATCCAGCCAGATATTTGCTGCATGGACGGCAACCTAAGTTGCCAGCACAGCACCTTCAGCTGCAGATGCACCGCGGTCGAAGAGAGAAATATGGTCCTGCGGCAATGGGCGAAAAAATAATTTTCTGTGACTTAAAATGGTTCAGGCTTTGACCTTGACCGTGAGGCGGCGGCGGCATCCCAATCACATACAGCTACAATGCAAGGAAAGCTGCCCATATAGTTAATTTTTAATTAAGCTTAGCAAAGGCATCGGTGGAGTCAGCCATGAAAATTGGAAAAGGCTTGAGCGTACCTTGGGTAGAAGACCTCGAAGCATGTCCGCGCCAGGTAGAAGATTCCACTGAGCATGGCTTTTAGGACGGGCCTAGCGACACAGCTCATGGTATCTGAATCCACGCAAACAAGCAAGCCTATCCAAAGACCAGGTGTGCTTGCAGCTTAAGGCCGCGGTGTGCGTATGTTGAAAGTCAGGCTCGATAGAGATAGAGTGTGCAGAGCAGGTAGAAGTAAACAACGTTGCATTTAATGTTGTACCTCTCCTTTGTGTTTGCTCATAAGTATCTGTGCGTCTGAAGGCTTTCGACACCGATGTGCGAGCACTTGCAAGTACAGCAAGGCAAGCGCGAGCAAACAGAGACAGCGGAAGACTTCAAGACAAGAAGAGATATAACTTACAGTCTTACAGATCGATGCGGTGCAATGGACGTAATCACCGTCAGCACCGGAAGCAAGCAATCATCACGCGGCGATGGATAGCGAAGTTTAGGCTTAGCTCGGGCTAAGCAGAATAGCGTATAGTAATTATAATGTAGAACACACGAGTGTTCTCCGGTATCGAATATCTTCTCTTGCTTAGCCGTCCTGCATCTGTTATACTCCCAGCATCGCAATGCCGTACGATTCACACTAGGAGGCCGATCCTAAGTGTGACAATCCTACTGCGTATAGGCGATGTCTACGCATAACAACGTATAAGCCTTTCCGGCATTTGCATGATGCAAGGGTCCGAATAACGCTATTCGGTTGCAAGGCATGCATCGTGACGAGTGCGGCGCTCTCAACGTGTGCTGTAATGAAGTAATATTATATCAAATAATATTACTTATCGTTTCATAGCACGAGCATAATGCGCACTTCAATGATTCGGTATTTCATGCATGCTAGGCGGATTTGCCATGATGCGATGTCGTGATGGATAATGATAACATGCCAAATGCATATATAAATGTATGCGAATACATCTATATCATGCAGGTTCATTCATATGCAATAATCATTCATGCGTTCATCAAGATAACACTTCGCCCTGTAGGGTCGCATCGACCTACGCATTGGCGGGAAACGAACCGTAGCACAACAATTATCCCCCCTCCCGTATGCAGCGTCCTCGCTGCTTCATACAGCATCGACTGCAGGGGTCATTGGGCTTGCGTTGCACGTTTGCGGGCTTCTTCGAGCAGGGGCTTCATGTCCTGTGAGAAGTTGCGTGCCGGTTCCCATGAGTTGTGTTCGCTGGTATACCCTGTCCACTTGACCAAGTACTCGTGTACTGTCCGCTTACGTCGGTGTCGGCCCACACGACGCGCGCGATAATCTAACACCCGCTCCACATCGTAAAACTTCTGTTTACCAGCGATCCAGGTCTCGGGAACTGGTTCGATCGCTGCGGGGGCGTTAGCAGGCTCAGAGGCGGGTTCCGTACCACAATAAGGACGGACAAGCGATACGTGAAACGTGGGGTGAATGGTCATATTAGCGGGCAATGCAAGCTCCACAGCCACATTCCCAACCATGCGCATGACAGGATACGGACCAATCCAGCGGGGTAAGAGTTTTCGGGATCCGTCGGCCAAGGAACGCAAGTTCTCGGTGCTTAGCAACACGAGTTGCCCTTCCGAAAACGTCACATCCTGCTTGAATTTGTTGTAATACTCCATCGTTCGTTGCTGCGCCGCATCCAAACACGACTTCGCGTCTGTGATTCTGGACAGAAAAGACTTGGCAAAAAGTTTAGCAGCAGGCACGTTCACTTCCAACTCACGCCACACAGGTAACACGGGATGAAATCCGTAGTTGAGAAAGAACGGACTTTTGCCTGTAGAGCGGTTAACAGCATTGTTAAGCGCGAATTCTGCCGCAGTCAAATACGTATCCCAAACGAGTGGTGTGCGACCAGCATAAATGCGCAACATATCACCCAACGTGCGATTCGTGCGTTCGGTTTGACCATCAGTCTGCGGGTGGTACGCTGTGCTCAGGTTGACACGCATGCCAACTAGCTTGCAGAGCGCTTCCCAAAACTTAGACGTGAACTGCCCACCGCGGTCAGAGATCACGTTTTTGGGAACCCCATGTAACCGAACCACATTATCGAAAAACAAGCGTGCGGTTTGTTCAGCCGTGCAGGACGATGTGCATGGTGCTAGGTGGACCATCTTAGTCAGGCGATCAACCATTACGAACACCGCATCATATCCCCCCTCAGTTTTGGGCAGCGTGACTACGAAGTCCATGGAAACACTTTCCCAAGGCGCATCCGGGACAGGCAACGGTTGCAACAACCCATGGCCCTTACCGGACAAAGCCTTATTGTGCTGGCACAGACTGCATGTCTGTACGAAGTTCGCCGCATCCTTAGCCAAATGAGGCCACCAAAAGGAACGTTGCACCAAGTCAATCAACCGCTTGCTACCAGGGTGTCCTGCTAACGGGTCCTCGTAGAACCGCGCAAGGATGTCGTAGCGTAGCACGTCGTCGTTCGGAACGACGATTTGCGTAGCTGCACCCTCTGTCCGTAGCCAAAGGCCATTCTGCTTGTGAAGGTTTTCTACATTAGCCAGCTCCGAGAACCAGGCATCTGCGTTGTAGGCAACCTTCAACTGCTCCGTGAGGTCTGTCGCGATCGGCACCTCCTCGTTATGCGGTCGCACGACGGGCGCTGCTAAAATTGCAGCGTGTAGCGACGGATGTCGACTGAGAGCATCGGCAATATTCAGTTTACCAGAAATGTACTCCCAGGTGCAGTTGAACCTAGCTAGGTATTCCATCCACCTAGCCTGACGGCGGTTCAACGTCGGAACGCTTTGCAAAAACGTTAGGGGCTTGTGGTCAGTCTTTAAAGTAAATGGGCGTCCCTTGAGGTAACAGCGCCATTCCTTTAAAGCATGCAGCACTGCCAGAAGCTCCTGTTCCCCGGTGGTGTAGCGAATCTCCGCACCAGAAAACTTCTTACTCGTGAAGGCGATCGGTCGTCCTTCCTGTAACAATACAGCGCCGCTTCCAAATACTGAGGCATCAGACACTACCTCAACACGAAATGGCAACGAGTAATCAGGGAATGCAAGGGTGACATCTTCGGCAACGGTTCACTTGAGCTCTTCGAATGCCCGCTGGCATTGCGACGTCCACGACTCGAGCGAAACGAAAACGCCTTTGCAAATTAAGTTAGTAAGCGGGGCCGCAATGATGGAATATTTTTCAATGAACTTTCGGAAATAATTGGTCAAGCCAAGGAACTTACGCAGCTCCGTGAGGTTCTGAGGCGCGGGCCAATCGCGAACCACGGCGACCTTCCGCGGGTCCATCTTCACACCGGTAGCCGACACAATGTGGCCCAAATATTCTACCTGAGGCTGCGCCCAAAAGCATTTGGCGCGTTTAGCAAACAATTGCTCCCGCCTCATGACATCGAGCACGAGCCGAAGATGCTCCAAGTGCTCCTCGCGCGTCTTAGAATAAACCAAGATGTCATCCAGGTAGCAAACAACGAACCTGTCGATAAACGGCCTAAACATTCGGTCCATGACCGCCTGAAACGTCACAGGGGCATAAGTCAAACCAAATGATAGAACCGTATACACGAAGTGACCGAAGGGCGTCCCAAAAGCGGTTTTCGGAATATCAGAGGCAGCGATGCGGATCTGATTATAGCCCTGTTGCAAGTCAATCGAGGAAAAATAAGCCGAGCCCTTCAGCTTATCCAACAGGTCGTCAACGCGTGGCAAAGGGTAGTGATTTTTCACCGTACTCACATTCAACCCCCGGTAATCGATGCACATGCGCAAGGTCCCATCCTTCTTACCGACAAACAAAATCGGTGCAGAATACGGGGATGTGCTGGGGCGTATCATACCCTTTGCGAGCAAATCCGTCACCTGGCGCTTTACCTCGTCCAGCTCCAATGGACTCAACCTGTACATTGGCCGGGCCGTAGGCTGCGCTCCAGGCATGAGAGGGATTGTGTGATCAACAGGACGCATAGGTGGTAGGCCAGGGATATCTTTAAAGACGTCCTCATACTGCGACAGTAGGGCCTCAACCTCAGGATCGACAGAAATCTGCACGGTGGTGGCACAACAGCCCACCCGCGGCCTCAAAAGCAGTCCGTGGGCACCCTTCCGTAACAAACGGACGGCCTCCTTATGCCCGACTAGCTCTGGTTCGATTCGCGCGGCCATTGCGGTCACAGCGAAATTAACCATAGGCACCGCCTCAGCTTCGCCCTCCTTTTGTTGTGACATGTTCGAACGACAGGAAAGGTACCTTAATCGACAGAGTACCCTTGCACATATGCAGGGTTGCGGTCTCCATGTCAATGCGCGCGCGGTACTGCCGTAATGTCGAAGACCCCATTATGTACGGTGCAGCCTCTGCTAAGCCCTGCAGCACGTACGGCCGGGTCACAACACGCAAAGGGCCTATCGATAGGCTAAGGGTAATCCTGCCCACGATGGGATGCTTACCCCCGTCAGCAAGGGTAACCTGTGGACAATCAGACGACTCTGGGGTCAACCCCAGCGCATTCACCTCTGCGACAGAGATGAAGTCGTCGCTGGCACCGGTGTCAACAAGTGCCTTCAGAGTATGGCCATTCAAACCGATCTGAACCACTGGGACACGGTTATCTACGAGCGACTGCCCAGCAAATAACGTCAGTGCACTTAGGGCGGGTCCGTAACCTACGGCACCCTCATCAGGAGCTTCGTACCAAACGTCAACCGAGTAGGATGTGCCTGGCCACGGAGCCAGCGTACCCTCCCGATCCACACCATTAAACAAAACGGTGCCCGGCTCGAACCGGTGGACACACCGCATACCCCTTAACGATGCCTCTGCCTTGCGCCGACAGAAAGCGGGGAGTAATACACATGCAGCGGTGCCTGGATATTGACGCCTACATCTCCTATAAACGGCCAACTGTTCCGACATCTCACGCAGAGACGAGGGGATGAACAAAACCACGTGGTTAGACAGATCGATAGACGACAGGGGACGGCGAGGTGTAAACAAATTACACAACGGATCGAAGCAGAGAAGTCCCGTGCGTCCGTCAAGCGTGATGCGTCACGCCATGACTCGCTCGATGTGCCCAAGTACGCAAGGCAACAATGCCTTCACGGCTGGCTGTAAGGATGACCACCGACCACGCGTTAGTTCAGAAATCCCGGGCGGTGCCCCCTCCACAGGAACCCGGGCAAACCCCTATTTCGGCTGAGGTACAAACGGCGGCAGTAACGGGCAATCCTTCGTAGGATGACTCTCCGCGCACCGTAGACAAACATTGGCCGCATTCCGACGTTCGAACTCGGAACGATTGCAATTCCATTTTGGCATAAACCAGTCATCCGTGTGAGTCCGCTTCGCATTGGGGTCAGAGTGCTGTGCGGCTGCCGACGACGGCGCACCACCACGCTTCCTGCTCTTAGCCAGGTCCGAGCTCGGACCTGCTCCTCCTGACCCGCGGACACCCGAGCTAGCGCCCCCGCGCGCCTGGCGTTGCCGGTTGCTGCGTCGTGTTGCGGCAGTAGGTGTGGGGCGGGTCGCTCCGAGTTCCTGGTCGAGAGCTACAGCTTCCCCAAGCGGATCCTGCACCTGCACGGCATTTGCACGAGGGACAGACTTGACTTCTTCCTCACCGACAAGGAGTCGTATCTCCGTACCCTTAGCAAAAGTGACCAAGGCATCATACGACTTGATCGGCACCCCAGCCAAGTCAGTAGCGCACCATTTAGCCAAAAGTTTCGTCAGGCCTCGCTTAAACCAAAAGACACGCTCGGTTTCGGTGAGATCAGCAATGGGGGTCACAAGTGCTTCGAAGCGTGACTGGTACGCAGGTACATTTTCACCCCGACGCATGTGGTAACTACCGGCCGCCAAGACCTTATGAGCCTCCACATCACGTGCTTGCACCTCAGTAGCGAACCGTGCGAGCAAAGCGGCGATCATCTCGTCAAAAGTATAGTTGCCCCGGGCTGTGGTCCATTCGCGATACCAGTCCTTCGCTGAGCCCTCGAGGGTGTTACCAACAAAGAGACACCTGATACCATCATTATCGCCACCATGAACAGCCTGGAGATACTTTTTAGCGTCATGCACGTACGCACGAGTTGCATTGGCTATGCTATGTCCTGGTGTCTTTTCAGTCAGCGAGATATTGAGCCTAGGAACGGGAATTGACAACCTCATCACCTCAGGGATGTCATCATGCCCTCGAGTTTGAGGTAATGGCAGAACTCTTGGTCCAGCAGTGTTGTCCATATTGGTGTTAACTGCTGAATGCGGCACAATTAAGTGAGCAGGGGTCTGAAGGACAAGGGGCTCTTGAGTGGCTCGCGTGCCAACAGTCTCAAGACCTCTATCCGGAGCTCTAGCAGCCACAACAAAATCGGGTTGGCTAGCTAGGCTAGTGTGCGGCGTATCATCGTGTTCCGCGGACATGGAGCACGAAGCGATACCCTAGGTTTGCGTAATAGAAGCCGACTTCTATCGCAAAGGCAAGAGTACAAAACGATTCGGTGATCCTACCGACAGTACTCTTGAGAAGATTCAGTAAACTCAGCAAGTACTTGCCCAGCTGAGTCCTGATCTCCGTAGTTTGGGCGATGAGAGTCGCCAACTGGTCCGGACGAAAGCCGGTCTCAGTCGCCGCGGCAAGCAATGCCGGTGCACTGAGATTACCTGCGACTCAGAGCGTACACTTACACAACAAGTGCAGCAATCTAAGCAAAAGCAATTAAACAATTACAAACCGGAAGCGGCGGCGTCCAAAATGGCGCGGCCTAGGTCTTCGGCAAAAGTATCTAGCGGTCCTCGTGGTTCGTCGCTGGAACTCGCCATAGAAAGAACCTACTTCCGATTAGACAAAGAGAGACAGTTAGGCAACGAACCTGTCTCGATACCAATTTGTTGTATCTCTGTTGTGTCGGCCTACAAAGGCCCGATCGGAAGATGACCATCGGTGGTCCAATCTTTGACACTACCCGTAGATACCCCAGGATACTACATATGGGGCTTTGAATTCATATTCGGTGTCTTTTGATACCACCCTTAATTGGGCAGACTCTGATACCTATGTTTTGTACTATATCGTGATTGGTACTTCCATAATTATGTTTGTGTTTCATGTAATTTTCTTAACCACGCACACCCTGAGCTCAGACCCTCGTCATTAATTCGATATTTGCTGTGTAGCCCCTACAGTGTGACAAGATATCATAATGTTTCAGTTTTCTGTGCCCTTCCTGTCGGAGTACACGCCTACGCAATTAACGGATACGGCAAGATGTTTACACAGCTCTAGTAGCTCGGTAATGCAGTCAACACAGCTGCATGGTTCACATGCTTGTCATCAACATATCACGTGAAGGGGTATAAACACATACCCATAGCCCATACTAACGGCGGGGTGAGGCTTGTCAAACTAGTTTCCAAACAGTGAACGTGAACGTGATCACTTGTTTAACATGAGGCATCGAACAGCCTGGGAGCTGCGCATTGGCATCAACATGGGGTCAGGTGGGTCGTCGTACTCCACAAACTCCCCTGCATGCAAACCGCTCCAAGTCGTGGTAATGACAGGAGTAAGAGGGGGCAGCGGGCGGGTGACCAGTAGTGTCAGATAGCGATTAGTGTTTGGTGATGAGCAGGTGCGGGACAGAATCCAGAGGCAGCACTAATGCAAGCCTGTGCAGTGTAGCAATGGCAATCGGTACACAGTCCTGGTGACGGTGGGTATGGATGCACAATGTTCGGGATGGCGGCATGTATTGATTGGGATTCATCAGGAATGAATGTATGCACGTATACACAGACAAACACAACCACATTTTACACGATCATCTGTGTGCGTGGCGGTGACCAATGTTGTGCTGCAGCTCGTGAAAAAACACGCCCTCACGTCAGCAGCGGAGGTGCCCTGGGTGTTGACGCGCGCGGCGGGTCACGGGTTCAGGGTCCCAATGTGCATGTGGGAAGATCGTGCACTGAGGATTCGTTCACGTACTTCCCTGAGGGGACTCATCCATAAGGTCCGTTACGCGGCTTGATGATCCCTCTCGAGGATACACGCAACAACGGATCGTGACGTAATCCCTAGCCAAGATATCCAGTTGGTACCTTACAGCAGCTGCCAACGGGCACCCACTCTGCGTGTACGTGCATGTCGCTCACTTTGCTGGCCGCCCCGTTGATCCCTATAATAATTTCACTACGTTCACTGGCCTCACCTTGATGGTACGGATGTATGTTGTGCTGCTGCATGCCACATCCGCAAGGCCAGCAAAGCTGCACTTGATCTCACTCCCCGCACAGCACCACCAGGAGACGCCGCCGGGTGCAGTGCTGCAGAACGGCCCCTAGGACGGATCCCTTCGTTGCCATCTGAATGCAGTCGTCGGTGCGAAATACGCCATGTAGATGCCATACTTTGATGAAAGTGGGAGACGGACGTTGGGGCGGCCCAGGCGGTCGTCAAGACGCACGTCTTTAAGTCGCACGAGAGGAAAGGAACAGGATGTTGGAAAGGTAGAAACGAGAAATTTGAGATATGTTGTAACCTTTCATACCATGCAAGTTGCAGCACGGACTATAAATGTGTGTATTCAAGGTGCCTGCTGGTAGATGTGGACTTTGATAAGTTCGACCTCCCCGATTCCTTGATCAACCGCTGCACTCACGCGTTTATGAAGCAACAGCAAAACAATTACGGTTGGGATTGAACAATTGCCCGAAAAATCATGTACACTTTACAAGTATTTAATTCTCACAAGTATGCAAATGCAATGAAGTCTTATGTTAGGGATCTTTGACAGTCTTGTCAGTTGATCCATCGCGCTTCTCGACGAGACAGCTTCACCGATGGGCTCGCTCGTAAGAGCATCGAACAATTTTATTTGCCTTTTAGTCTCTAACTTATTTATTTTAGTTCCCTGAATCAAGAATTTGTGTGCAACTGCCAGGCGTTTCCATAGTTACCACCGCAGGAAGTCAGACACGGTAGCTCTTGACACATGACCGACCAACTCTTAACCCTACGACTTCAAGTACGGGATGCGGATACGGTGACGGGATGGCTGTAAACGTCTGTGGTGCAAATCAAGTAAGGTTAGTTGCACATCACAGCCATACACGAAAATCACTAGCATTACATGTGCTCATTCCTTGGGTACGTAAAATAAAACAAGCCCTTAGCTTAGGGCACCTAAATGATGGGTGCTGTGACCTGCATGCTGGCAGGCCGGCGGGGAAACCTACGGTAGCGTGCCGCCGCGGAAAAGCCTATCTATTACGTAGCCAGATAGTCGTTCCTAATAATACTGTCTGCCTGTCTGTCTGTACGTATGTATGTATGCCTTTATCCGCCACCGCGTACGACATAGTTATTTATCATCCGTGATGACGATTCCTGCCGTATACATCTGTCCCGGAACACCGCAGTGCAGCAATGCACGGCGGCTATTATGTATGAAGATATATATAGGATGACATCGCCCTAATACGCACTTACGTAATTCATGCCTGCTGTATGTGCTCCTGCCTGCTCGCTCGCTGTGCATAGATGTAGCTATCTCTGGAGACCTGATCGTTCAAAGATGGTCTGTCTGTCTCTCTTACAGTATAGAGCAGTATCTTACTTTTTATTATTGTTCGTCTCACTATTAATAATTAGCGCACGAAAGGCAGCAAAATGTATATAGAGTTGCGTTTTTGATTTCAATCGATCGTCGGTTGTTTGGTTGGTTGTCAGTTACTTTACAAGGTTATTTGTATGTTGACGTCACTCAGTTGCAAGATGACCGGCCGTGCATTGCTTACATCCCGCCGCGCTCGCATATTCCGTATTAAGGTTCCGTAAAAGTCCGCAAATTCTGTTCACACGCACTGACGAGGTTTGCTTACTTGCTCTTTAGTAATAAACAATAAGGCGGCGTCCACAGCTGCCTTGCTGCTTCTTTATAATTGGTGCGGGTGCGTGCGGGTGCCTTGACCTTTTCATTCTGCTTTTGCGGAGCCAAGCAAGTACCATTACATACACTCCATTAAGTTGGGCGTTGTACGTAACGAAGCTCGTCACCAGCAGCATCAGGTAATAACAACGATACATAGATTTCTAGGGTCGCAGACGTGCCTGGATTGGATAGTGTTGGTCGGCAGGCCGACGGCGATATGGCGTGACCAGCATACATATGTGATGATGCGTGACATTGATGGTTGCGATCCGATCAGCGAAGGGCTTACTGTCTCTATTTATTTGTTGTTACTAGTTTGCCTCATCAGCGAGCAGTAGTATCGATGCACATCTATACCTATTTAGATATATGTATACATATATGCATATATACATATACATATACCCTATACATATGTATTATGGATGTTACACTGTGGGCGACTCGCCCTCCAAAGCCGAGCACCGGGGGTCCTGACCGGACCGAGCCACAGCGCAGGGGAGGAGCACGTGGCTTTGTCTGTCTGTCCTGCCACGTGCTCCCCCTCTCACTCGGGCCAGCAAGACCTCTGAGGCTCTCGCCTGGCCACTAACAGAGCACTGAGGAGCACCAAGATACCACAGAAGGACCCACCGGAAAACGGGGGACATCTAGCTGCTCAACGGATATGTATGTATAAATAAAATAAAATAGATCTATTATAAACATCCTGAGAAGAAAGCATCACCAGGCGGGAGCAAATGAATCATTATCAGGACCGTGCGTATGTACGTTGCATGCTGCATATATGTGCACGCATGAAGCTAGAAGAGGCCCATGGGTCGATTACACACCGCGTGACACAACACACAGCGACTGGAAATTAATATATAGGGAAACATTCCTTTCTAGAATGCCTTAGGACTATGTATGTATTAAGTATTTACGTAGTTACAGAGATAGCTAGATTGTGGAAGGGATCTACCTGCATGCTATCACAATAATGTGATAGTACGCTAACATATAAGATATATAGATATATAGATATTAGATAGTAGGGCTTTAGAGAGAGACAAAGAGAGAGAGAGAGAGAGAGAGAGAGAGAGAGAGAGATACGTGCACACGCATGCCTACCACTCATTATTCATCATTACAAATAATACCATGAACACACACATGTATATTCATATGAACGTACATATGTGTGTGTGGGTTTCCGTACAGATGCTCCATCTATCACTCCTCTGTTCCCAGCCCCTTATAACCCATGTTATTACATTATGCTGGCTGCAAGTCAAAAATACACCCTCGCTACCTTTCCGCCGCCCACAATTAACTGATGCAGGGCGTACTACAGGTGTATATGGATGGAGTCCTCACCATCAGGTCCGGGTGATGACACCAAACCATCAGCAGCTCAAGCAGCAGCCGCCCGGAAGAAGAGGAGCTCCAACCAGGTGGATGAAGTCCAGCAGGGTCGTCGGGAGGGGCAAGTGAGAAGGCGTGTCGTGATCATGCAGGAGGAGGAGGAGGAGGAGGCTGCTGCGGAGCCTGCTACGCAGGATGTCCGATGTATGCGTGGGGACCCAACATTGCAGGAGGGCCAGCATGAGGCTGCTGGCATGGCATCCAATCAAGCTGGTGAGGCATCTGCCCTGGCATCAACAGCAGCACCCAGCACCAGCAGCCCTATCACCCACCAACCAAATCCGCCCCCACCCACAACCACACCTCAACCTCAACCCCAGCCCCAGCCCCAGCCCCAGCCCCAGCCCCGGCCCCAGGCCCTGCAGCCGATGCAACCATCATGCCCCCAGTCATGGGACCACGGCCGCAGCGGGGCCTCTGAGGGCCCCACAGCGGTGCATTTACATTCGTTCCAGCCCCAACAACGACACATTTATCCCATCGACAATCGTATCCCATGGACACAACAGCCGCCTCCACTACGGCCTCAGGTGCCAGAGCAACAGCAAGCACATCCGTGGTGTTCTCGTCAGCCCAATACCTTCGAAAACCCGCATGTGGTCATCTGGGGCTTGCAGCGTGACCTTGCAGCCGCCAATGCAAGGGCCAGGGCGCAGTTGGAGCACACACACCACCAAACTGCCAGGGCGGAGGCGCTTCAGGCGGAGGTGGCGAGGTGGGAGCGGGAGGCTCAGGAAGCACAGTGGAGATACTCTGGTTCTTTGGACCGTGAGCGTCGGCTCAAAGAGCAGCTGAGGTCCTTGGGATGGGAACTGACCTCAAGGCAGAAGATGCACGACCAAGCCCTGGAGCGTGAGCGCCGGAGTTATTCTGAGTCGCTGGAGCAGATGACTCAGAAGCTGGATGCATCGAAATTGGAGCTACATAAGCTGTGGCAGAAGCACACAAAATCCATACAGCATGTACAGCAGCTGACGGAAGAGCTCGGCTTATATAAGGCCTGTGAATCGCAGGCGGTCGCACATGCGCAGGTGGCGGCACAGGCGCAGGCGGCGATGGAGGCGCGGGCTGCGGCGGAGGCGCAGGCAGAGGTGGAGGCGCAGGCGGAGGTGGAGGCGCAGGCGGAGATGGAGGCGCAGGCGGCTGCGAAGGCACGGGCGGCGGCTGACGCGCAGGCGGCCACAGAGGCGCAGGCGGCGTCAGAGCGCGTGACATTTGAGCAGATGATGGCGGGAAAGAAGGGGACACAGGCGGCAGTTACACGAGGCATTGCGGCCGCAGCACACAGCATGGCGGCCAGGTCAGCAGCGGCAGCACAGGTGGCAGCAGGACAGGCCACCGCTGCGGCATTCCACACGACAGCCGAATTATTCCGCAGCAGCAGTCAGCACGCGGCGATGACAGAGGACTCAGTTCCGCAGAAGGAACCCATGCGACCTTGTGTTCATCTGTATGACAGCACCTGGGGCACGGAGCCCTCCTCAGGTTGGGGCCACATGCCACCGCCGCCGCCCCAGCAGAAGGGTGGTGACGACGATGCCTGGCTTGGAGGCATGAGGTCGGAAGGGGCGGCCACCACCAAAAGCCATCCTGGGGGCCACCAAGGTGCTGTCACTCCAGATTTGTCTTACAAGAGGGGTGGGTCTGCTGGGACGTATGGCAGTGGGTATGGCAGTGGATACAGCAGCAGCGAGAAGGGCGGCGCAGGTAGTAGTCCTGGCCCATCAGCAAATGGTATAGACCATGGTGGTGAAGGCGTTATGACATAATGTATATTAAACCCCTCAGCAATCAAGTTACCGTGTTTAAGTTTTAAAAATACCGTTGGATACCAATCTTTTTGTTTATCACTCATATTACTTTCCTTCCAACCTTCCAACAATCTTTAATTTTAATATCTTTACCAATTTCCAAATAGAAATAGGAAACGTTAAAATTGCAAATAACCTACCTCCTTGCTTTAGTGGCCGGCCCCTGTCAGATAGAAACTCTTGACCATGCTTTATTCATGGCAAGCAGCAGAAAAAAATAACCGATAAGCTGAATATTCCTTTTATTTACAAATCTTGTTACGATAAAGCGAATGGAACCTCTGAAGCAGTCCCTTTTAAGTTTTCATGTTCAAACTCGTGTAATTTTTCTTTTGCGACCGAATTTTATGCCTTTAAATTTAGCCTTAGAATGTTATGGGTAAAAATATTACTTACAAGGTGTGAAGAAGATAATAATTACTCACGAAATATTCATGTTCTTATCACCTCTGGTTTGGGTCATTTTAAATTGACGCGAGTTTCGCATTAGAAGGTTAAGGATGTTGCAACTGTTATAGATATTTCATGCTGTTATTAGTATGGGATTTAGTTTGAATTTATTACCAACAAAAGGTATGACCCTACCCTTTATAAGCTATGGAGGCTCATCTACTTTAGCTATTAGTATAGGAATCGGTCACTTGTTCAAACAATTGGTAGGGCAGCTAGAAATAGCGAAGGGAGGGCAAATTCTGCTGGTGATAAACAATCATTAGCCGAATGAATCCTTACACGGTTATAAAACACTTCAATATACTCAAATATTACATTCTGAGCCTCCTCTCTGCTTATTAAAGTTACACTAATGGGTCGACTCAGTTTTAAAAGTATGAAAAAAACCCCTCTGCAACCGCATTATCCCAACAATCTCCCTTATGGCTCATTTTCTGAATAATATGATGCTGCTTTATAATTCCCACATGGCTACCAGAAGCATACTGGCTACCACGATCAGTATGCCAGATAAGCCCCTTAAGAGGCTTGCGTTGCCAGATTGCCATCAGCAAGGCTTTATTCACTAGTTCAGCCTGCATTCCGTTACTCATTGACCAACCAAGAACATTTCTGGAATACAAATCAGTTACCGTCGCTAGATATAACCATCCTTCCTCAGTCGGAACATAGGTAATATCCCCAACCCAACATCAGTTAGGAGCATCAACCTTGCTGATGCCTGGCTAACAAATTAGGAGCTACAGGCAGTTTATGATTGGAATTGGTAGTAGCCCTGAATTTATGTCTTGTTTTACATATTAAATTAGCCTCTTTCATCCACCTTGCTGTACGTCTGCGGCTAATCACTATATCTTGCTTATCGAGTATGGTCTTAGTACGCCTAATACCAGAAGTATTACGCCCTTTCTTACAAATAGTTCTAATCATCGCTATTACCTTCTTATCCTGTTCTATTCTCTTGCTGATACTATATTATAAGTCCATTCATAATAACAGCTACGGGATACATTCAGTATCTTGCACATGGAAGCAATAGAAAATGCATTACTATATTTTTTTATCCATGCATACTTTACCTGGACTCTTTTGCAAAGTACGCCGTTCCTTTTTTAAATATATCGCACTCCTGTGTAACTCTGGCTAGTTTGTTTCTTAACGCGAGTTTTGAAATAGAATGTTAGCTGTACAGTAGTACACCAGTAGGTTATAGGTTACTTCATTTCACAAAATAATGGAAATAACCTATGAAAATGGATTTTACATAAATATACTGTCACTTCGATGATTTTTAAAGAGAATTCGATAACAGGATAGGTTTGATTGCAAATAACAGTAATAGATGGTGTCGGCAATATTAATGTTGGTACAGGGATGGCTTCTGGAGGAGGTGGCAGCAGTGGAGGCTCCACCAGCAGTGGTAGCAGCAGCAGTAGCAGTAGTCATGGTGGCGATAGGCCCATTTGGGGCAGAGCAAACGCACCTCCTCCATCTCCATCTCCATCTCCGTGGTCAAGGCCGCCGCCGCATGCATCCGCCGGCCACACCGCCACTGCTGCCGCCACTGCCGCCACAGGCCGCAGAGCACCAGCAGGTAATAATAAAGCTTACGACAGCGGTGACGGTGACGGTGGGGACGACGATGACAACCATGATCAGACCAGTCAGCGGCTGCTGATGGCCTTCGCGAGGGCTTATCCTCCAATACTGGATGAGTACACTCCCGTGCATGTGCTGAAGAAATTTCTTAGAGAGGCATGTGCAGAAGACCTCGCCAAGAACTGCACCGAGAAATCAGAGCTGCTGGCGCTGGCTCGTGGCCAGCTGAACAGATGGGAGGTCCGCCGGGCACTAGCCTGTAGCCGCCTGCGACCGGCAGCCAGCAGCAACACCCAGAAGAGCAAGGGCAACAATCCCCATCACGTGGCTCATCATCAGCAGGCACTGGGAGACTGGGCACTATTCCGCCGCCATCAGCAGCAGCAGCCACTCGGTTCTCATCAGGGTGCCTGGGGAGGGCAGATGATGGATGACGCTCCTCCTCTTTCCAAGGTACACAAAGAGCTGCTTCTGCGTCTCCACCCGGACAAGAACAGTGGTGATGAGCTTGCTAAAGAGGCCTTCCAGTACCTGCAAGAGGCCTACAAGCGTGTCTCCGTGGCTGAGAGACTGGGCGCCTTGGCGCAAGCTGGTAATAACTAGTCCGTACATAGTTCGTACACAGTTTGTACATAGATGAGTAAAGTGCATATATATATGAGTTAGAAAGGTTTTTTCTGTTGAATTCATCTTTTTTCATCCATCCATGATAGGGAGTGTGCTTGAGATTGAAGCAAGCTGCTGTTCGCACTTCGTGTCAAATGAACGCGAGGGAGCTGTGGAAGATAGATATATAGATAGATCTGCATGTAGCTAGATATTTGGATAGATGGGTAGGGGGCGCATCAAGAAGTGCTTGGGGCTGTTGGGGGCTCAGTTCTAGGCAAGGGATGAATCGAACATTAGATATGTTCTATGGTTCTGGTTTTGGGATGTGGGGATTTCTAAACATTCTCGGTTGCCGTACATGCATTATGAGTTTGGTTGGTGGAATACAGGGGGTGTGTACATGCGTGTCTTGGACTGTATGGTTGGTATGCAGGCAGCAGGAGCTTTGCTTGCTAGGTTAATGTCCAGCAGCCTGACAACAAAATCGCTTTCAGAGCCATGGGTGCCGAAGTTCGGATGGAAACTTGGAGAGCATTTCGGGGTGCCTCTCTAAGCCGGCACGAAATCAACTAAATTGTCCCCTGTACTCCGTGTAAGCACTGCAGCCAATCACCGCCGTCGGATGCTATTCCGTTGAATACCCCTGAGCACAAAGTCACGTGCAGGATGCCAAGCCACCTGCAGAATGCCATCTTGCCCAACCTCGACGGCCGGGCGCCCCTCCGACCTAAAACATCCTGAGTAGACAATGTCCTTAAAGCGGCTGGTAGTGCGGCTGACTACATTCGTTGCACGGGCGCTTTACAGAATCACCTGGGAGGAGGACAGGTGTCCAGGAGGTAGGGCGGGACGGAATTAGCCTTGACCAGAAGAGGTCGGAGAACAAGTATGCAGGAGGTGAGGGATGGGAGATGTGTAAGAAGTCGTGGAGTTTAGTTGTGTTCAGGACTACGTGGCTGGAGTAGAGCGGACCTGCTACTAGCGGCACCGGTTGCGACATTCCTCTAGAGGCTACCATGGAATCGGTGTTGGTAGCATCCTCTCCGGCTACTGCGGGTCAGCCATTCTGTCCTTCAGCGAGTCGCTGCACCTGGTGCATCCGCTGCTATCCGCTGTTTAATGGGACCACGTATCCAGTGCTCACACGTATGGGTGTTTGTGCCGGATTATGTTGCCTGATTACCTGGGGGGTCGTCCTAACCCCCATTCCCAGGACCGATTGATAAATGACAAGCCACAGAGTCTTACCCGTGTTGATGCGGTAACTGACACCTTGAACGGATACTGCTGGCAAAAGTCAATATGACTGATGGCGCCAAACTGCAGCGACAGGGTAAAGGCGATGTCGGTGTAAGTCCTACGGGAATGGGGAATTCACAGGCACCGATGAGGGATCCTGTGCATCGGGCATACCGAACGCACCTGTTCGAAGCTATGGGCGCGTTAATGTGTCGCCAGTGTTTGTCCTCCGCTGTCTCACAGATGCTTCGCGGCGCATACTGGCGAATTTGAAAACCTGCTAACTCGTGCTCCATTGCTATATGATAGGTTTCAAATTTCACCCCCAAAGTCTTATGTTCTAACCTTTTGTTCAATAACGGCAACAGCCCCCAAGCCAACCAACGTCATGCTTTGCATGAAATGAGCATATCTTGAAATACTTCTTCCGTCGAGTAAAGGCACGTAAGAATTTCCGTCAAATATATCGTTTAATCCAAAGAAATTTCAAAGAAGCGATTTCTAAATGTAATGCTGTATCTGGGTATCATCACATTTTTGGCATCTGTAGCACGGCGTCCAAACTCTATCCTTATCCTTGTAGATGATGTAGATTAATCTCAGTACAGCAGCGGTGAGCTGGCGATACCGGCGACGAAACGGCTTTTGCGAGACCGAGGTAAGGGCATCGTAACCGGACCATCAATCATTTGGCGACGTGCGACTTTCGTGCACGCCGACGCGACCAGGAATGTTCAGAAATTTTCTTGAATCATAGATGTTGTTCAAGATTCTTTGAGCTGGTAAGTAAAAATGGTTGGTCGTTGGCAGTTGGTAATCCTCCTGTCAGTTCCTGCAGGCATCGGTTCCTTATTCGGTTATATCCCGATGTTGCTGCAAACCAGGTGTCACCTTTACGAACCATTTCGTCACTACTCCCATCTGCTGCCCTTCCCGGGTCAGCCTCCAACGCGGCCAGCTGAGTCCCAAAACCAATTTCACAGACGTGCTCGGACCACACGGTACGTCCAAGTTTTAAATGACAGGTTCCACCCTGCCGCCCCCGACTAGCCTGCATACGATCGTAAGCCTCAGACGGTAATACCCGATCTCCCCCGATGGAAGAAGTATTCCTGGGTGGACGGGTGGCTTCGAAGCCACATTGCGACGTGCGGCCCCTTGTCATAACCGTCAATCAGGTAAATTGGCGGAGCGAACATAGACCCGGGTTTTGGTGTAGGTCATGCTCCGGAACCAGACATATTTAAGAGTTTCTCATTACCACCTTTTTCCAAGCACAGATTTACATTTATGAACGAGACAGGAGACAAGGAAAGGCCGCCCCAAAAAACCCCTAAGATAGTATACATCATCACGGTTCCCATCGCTCTTCTTTCTACGATTATGCACGGCCTTGGCGGCTACTTAGCTTACGCCCCGATTGGTTCCACATTTCCTACCGGGGACGACGCCAGCCACCATCCAAACGTGTAGGCCTTATTTACTTGCGGCCCGACACTGTGGGAGGAGCTGAGTGGAGCGGCACTGCCACGACCGCCCAGAATAACCCGGGGGTTAGTGGGAAGCCAGCGTGGCTGCGGGCGCGAGACCCCCTCACGGCCGCAAATGTGACCTTCTTAGAGGAGGTCCACCGAGTGCCGCTGAGGTGCATGCGGGCTGTGGATGAGAGATGGTCGTGGCGTTAGGTGGGAGGGGCGTGGGTGGGGTGGGGATAGGGGTATGATAATATAGATTATAGATTGTAGATTTCGTATCATCGCCCCCTCCTTCACCCGCCTATCCGGCCCCTCAGTCATTGAGCTGGATTCTCTGGGTCTGTCGGACAGCACCTTCATGCTCTTCACCAGCGACAACGGCTACCACAAAGGGGTCCACCGCATGGGAAGACCTCCGCCTTCGAGGAGGACCTTCGAGTGCCTATGATGATGATGGCGCAGAGGGCGGGTGGGATGGGCTTGGCTTCTTGTTAGTCAGATCACTTGTTTAACATGAGGAAACCACTGGCACCAGAACCAGGCCCTCCGTCGTCCTTGCCATATATCCTTGCGCGCACCTATCTGTTGCATCTTTAGCCCTGCCTCCCCCGCCTAAAATCGTAGTCCCAATCTCCATCCGCCTGTCCTTTGCCCTCCTAGCCTAATACTCAAGAACCCTTATCCTTTTGTGACAGAAATCCCTGGACTTCACCCCTCCACCCGTCGTCCCTGGCCTCAGGGCCCGGGTCAGGCTGCCGGCTCCAAGGTGGTTACCACGACGCAGCACATTGACATTGCCCCCACCGTGTTAGTGCTGGCCGGTGAGTAGGGAGTGGGGCTCATGGGGCGGGGCTCAGAGGGCGAGGGAGGGAGGGAGGGCATGCTAAGCCATGGACCCGTGGGTCTCAGCCATCCAGGTGCTTACTAGGGTGCACCGGGAAGGATGGATGGAAGGAAGATGATTAGAGACCTGGTATTCCACTTTGGGAGGAACAAAACTTACTACTCGTGTCCTTTCGGGTTAGGCGTCCAAGCTAGCCCTGGCCCTGGCCCTGATTATCTGGTTGACTTGTTACGACAGATCAAATCTTTTTATGTCCTACCGTTGTACAAATGATAAAACCCTAAGGCTTATGCGCGGCCCTGCACGGATATACGGCTGCAGGGGCTTCACACCGATGGCAGCGTCTCGGATCTGTGGGATGCCATGGACGAGCAGTACGATGATATGTACTATGCAATACCGGCCTTTTCTTTCGGCCGTTGTCTGCCATATTAGGACCTGGAAAACGAATGGTCGTTATTTCGCGGCGCGGTCGTGGCGGTCGTGCCGGATTGCGCGGTAAGAGTGAATACCGCGTAATAAAGAGGAAGGCACAAAGTTAAGATTGAGATTGGGATTCTATCCCTTCCTGTGTTGCTGTTCTTGCTAAATTTTATTCGAAATGGATGAGAATGCTGCTTATTACCAAGGATCGGGCTTACGTTCCAACTTTGCCGAGAGAGGTTTGCAGCAGGGGGTTGTAGCAAGCGCCACACGTTCCGCCATGTTTCCTTTTCCTCTCTCGTGGCTCTACTCCTCTCTCTCCCGCCTCCATCTACTATCGGCCTATCGGCATATCGGCCTACGTAATCGAACTTTCGGTAATGCTGCATTCTGCTTCCGGCAGAAGATATGGGGAGTTGATAATTTATTAAGCGATCAGTTGTATGTTGTACATGTTGTACTCAGACCCCGGATGCGAGGCATGCAACGGTCGGTACGGGCTTAGAATTTGGAGCTGTAGGCTTCGGAAATTTGGATAGTTGGAGTTAAGATTATTGTGCATCTGGGGCTGATTGGAGGCCTTAGAATGAAGGCGGGAATGGCTACATGTGGTCCGTCTAGGGTAGGGCGTCACGGGTAGGCAACATCACCGCAGCATAGATGTGGGCGTCAATGCAAAATATTGGAAACGCTTAGTAAAAGCTCATTTTTAATTTCGTATAACTTGGTCAGTTCTTTCTTCTGGTCTATTACTTTATGTTCTAAATAAATTGAATTTTGTTCTATTTCTTCTTCATAAGCTTGTTTTGGTCTAAAAAACCTTAACTACATTTGTTTTGACAAGATCAAAGGCACAAATGAATGCTTGGGTTAGGCAAAAGGTAAGCAAGACTGCTCAAAGAGCTCGAAAAGGCTAAGGTTCCAACACCATGCACCTCCAGACCCAATTTTCCCAGACCCAATTTTAAGTTACACTTCTATCTATCAAGCCAGGGGAACATACTTGTTACAAGACCAGAATGGGTGCAGTGTTGGATAAGCCCCTGTGCCCGCAAAAATGACCATTTGCGTTTGTCCCGGAGCAGTCCCAGCTCTGGTTTGTCCATTCTGGCTGTACTGTCCATTCAGTATAGAAAGCTTTACTTCGCTCTTTACTTTGTTTGTGGTCATTGGTAATGTGGACTCCTCTTGCATATATAAATGCAACTGACTACGTAAAATCGACATATTTCAAACTCTTATTTAACTGTACGAGGCAGCCAAAGCGATCAGCGCCTGGCGGACAGAATCTTTAAAGCTGAAGAACCTCCTTTATTCGATTCTTAAATTCCGCGGCCTGGCTAAAGTGAGCTATCAGTAATACTGGCTATAAATATGTATATATGCTGCGCTGCTTAAATGTAAAAT
Organism: Volvox africanus; assembly: GCA_030268105.1. Lineage (NCBI taxonomy): Eukaryota > Viridiplantae > Chlorophyta > Chlorophyceae > Chlamydomonadales > Volvocaceae > Volvox > Volvox africanus. The sequence goes on along the minus strand of BSDZ01000116.1, from coordinate 407,883 downwards.
TCTGTGAATTTAGAAGTTTGCTCGGGTGATGTGGGGCAGCACAACGTGGCGCGGCGCGACATGGTGTGCCAACATCCCGAATCACTCCTCGCGCGCAAATGGATGAGTTTGGGGATGCAAAATAAGCACTCCCAATTAGTGCAGGCATGCGGCGTGCACGTTCACTTGCCCCTGTGTGTGTGTGTGTGTGTGTGTGTGTGTGTGTGTTCATATCATTAATCCTCACACGGCATATTTTGTTGCTATTTCCCAGGTTGCACAGATGGAAAGAACCATCTGCAAGGAAATCGTCAGTACAATAGTGATATATAGTTACATATACACCTCAAGCCTTGTGCCACGCCAGTAAGGAGCCATATGCTCTCACATAGAACAAATCCAATATTGTCCTGCGGGCCCTGAACCCACCACCGCTGTACAACAACAGGCCACAACTTCCGCCGAACAATTTCTCAAAGAATTCTCAAAGCAGGCTCATTCCAAGCGCAAGTTCCAATGATGGTGTTTTCCCCCTAGATGTAGGATCTATCTGGATGGTTGCAACCTATCTACATCATCTGGATGAAGTGCAACCATTGACCATTGAATTACTGTGGCAGTGTGCCCTAAGCACAACGTGTCCCCCTGGAGTCATAATCAGTGTGTCTCGGGACAAAAAACACGTCGTGTTTGTTGGATTGTTTCGTGCCAAAATTTGGTTGCGTGGTGAATTTGTTATGCCCCAATCTATTATGCGTTATTTAGCTCGCCAGACGGTCTGCATGTGCGGGGATGGTGTGAATGGGTGCGGCAGTTGTCAGGCGACCGGGCAGAAGGGCTACGGACCAAGGGGAGGCAGTAGACGGAGGTGTTGGACGAAGCCATAACAGGTCTCAGCTAGGGTGGGGTGCAAACCTCCAACGAACGGGTGGGCATCGCGAAGGTGACTGGTTGCCAGAGCGAGGTTCTGAGCGAGATCTATCCCGGGTGTTCATCGCGTTGGAGTAATGTAATTTACATGGAGCATCATGCCGGCGCCATGCATGCGCGGAAGGCAGTATGTATTGGCAAGCAGTGTTCTTCCCCGGGGCAGTAACCCTAAGCCTTCCAAAGGAACCTACAAAACATATGTGTATTCTATTCTGTGTCCTGTATTATGTCTACAATAATGTGATTCTAGTTCATATACTTCCATGTACATGTGCGACTTCGTATCAAGTTTGCTTCGGAATTGTGGTTCTCAGAAAGCAAGGAGGTGGTTTGCCCTTTTCAGATGCAGTAATAGACCCTGTCATTCCCAAGCTTCAGTTATTAAAAAGAGGTTCAACTTCGCGTCGTCCTCAGACGCTACTGGCCGTGATTCCAGCTTAGTACTGAATGCACATAACTTCCCTGTGCCATCATGACCGTGGATTGATTGAAAGCTTTCCGTAAGCAACGAAATACCTCAAAATTTCTCACAGATGTAAAGAAGCCCCTGGCAGGGCAGATTATGATGGAGGTACACTCTCCGCCGTACTTTCATCAAACTTTTGCTATTATTATTATATTATTATGGTTACTCCGCCCTTGTGGGCTGGCGTGTATTATGGGAATCTCCGGGATTTTAACCGAGTGGGCACGCATACCTCAGCGTCTTCATCTGAGGCCGCTAGAGATCACCTGTTCTTTGGTTACGCAGAGTTTCCTACTCTCTACGGCCCCTATCCATGTGCCAGCCCCTTCGGACCTACAGGCATTTAGGTGGGTGTCAAACCAACCCGCTCCATCAGCCCAGTTACGTGTCTCAGATGCGCACTTTACGGGCTATGCATTTAATCTTCTGTGGACTCGGACCCAACTCCGTAGAGTCGGGCAATCCAAGCTACATCCCTCCTACGCCATTTTGCCCCGACCCAAATTCGATCTGGCGACATTGTTATCACTGGCTCGGATCCTTAGGGAATGGCCTCGTGAGGCGGACTTTTGCTACTTAGGCCGTTCAGTGAGCATTTTCTCACTACAGCGTTTTAAATGCAACGTTGTTTACTGCTACCTGCTCTGCACACTCTATCTCTATCGAACCTGACTTTCAACATACGCACACCGCAGCCTTAAGCTACAAGCACACCTGGTCTTTGGATAGGCTTGCTTGTTTGCGTGGATTCAGATACCATGAGCTGTGTCGCTAGGCCCGTCCTAAAAGCCATGCTCAGTGGAATCTTCTACCTGGCGCGGACATGCTTCGAGGTCTTCTACCCAAGGTACGCTCGAGCCTTTTCCAATTTTCGTGGCTGACTCCACCGATGTCTTTGCTAAGCTTAATTAAAAATTAACTATATGGGCAGCTTTCCTTGCGTTGTAGCTGTTTGTGATTGGGATGCCGCCGCCGCCTCACGGTCAAGGTCAAAGCCAGAACCATTTTAAGTCACAGAAAATTAATTTTTCGCCCATTGCCGCAGGACCATATTTCTCTCTTCGACCGCGGTGCATCTGCAGCCGAAGGTGCTGTGCTGGCAACTTAGGTTGCCGTCCATGCAGCAAATATCTGGCTGGATTATGGGTTCTCAGACAGTCGTTCCTATGGAGATACCCAACGAGGCAGACGTCAGTAAGCCTGACCATGGCGTTCAGCCCTGGAAAAATGGGACCAAAAGTGATGGGTTTGACTTTGAGGTGTCTGTGTTCCAACACCAGGATGCGCAGAGCATCAAGAGCAAAATCGACCACGAGGTGCCAGTGGTCCATATCGGCAATTATGAGAGTGATACCAAAGAGGTTAACTACGAGAGGAACATGGCCGAAAGCGGAGATACCCAAAGTGCGGATAACGTGGTGTGCCACGAGAGGCACGTGGCCGAAAGCGGAGATACCCAAAGTGCAGATAACGTGGTGTGCCACGAGAGGCACGTGGCCGAAATCGGAGATACCCAAAGTGCAGATAACGTGGTGTGCCACGAGAGGCACGTGGCCGAAATCGGAGATACCCAAAGTGCGGATAATGTGGTGTGCCACGAGAGGGACGTGGCAGAAAGCGGAGATACCCAAAGTGCGGATAACGTGGTGTGCCACGAGAGGGACGTGGCAGAAAGCGGAGATACCCAAAGTGCAGATAACGTGGTGTGCCACGAGAGGGACGTGGCCGAAAGCGGAGATACCCAAAGTGCGGATAACGTGGTGTGCCACGAGAGGGACGTGGCAGAAAGCGGAGATACCCAAAGTGCAGATAACGTGGTGTGCCACGAGAGGCACGTGGCCGAAAGCGGAGATACCCAAAGTGCGGATAATGTGGTGTGCGACGAGAGGGACGTGGCTGAAAGCGGGCATACCCAAAGTGCAGATAACGGGTTGGGCCACGTGAGCCATGTCGTCATACCCACTGAGGGGCTTACAAATGCGGATGTGGTTGAGTGGGTGATCACACTTAGCAAACTGGAAGATGAGGCACTTGGCGACCGTCTCATCTTCCAGCTTGCTCCGGAGAAGTTCAAAACCCAGGGACGGAAGGCTGTGTACGACAGGCTCAGGTGGCAGGTGAACCCACACCATCACCTGCTGGGTGAGCAACACAGGGCGTTGGCTTTCAAAGCCTTTGAACACTTGCAAGTCGCATATAGCAGACTTGAGAACAACAACTAGATGCGCATGCCGAAGGCATATGACGAGCGAGGGGTGGAGCAAGGGAAACAAAGGGGGGATTGCATGCATCTTATCAGGGCTTTATGTTAGTCATCAGAAGAAAAGTGTGGGACTTGGCCTGCCTGTTTTATTGTGTCGCTCAGTTCTTACGATAATAATTAGACACGTCCTTACTGACTAACAAACCCTTTCCACGCAGATTTAATGCCCTGGTGTTGACTGGTCGGGGGCTCTGCCTCCAGGGCGGCTGTGGCTGGGACGTATTGTCCTTTGCTTGTGTAACGAGTGGCAAAAAGAAGCGGGCTTTAGCCGCCGGAGCGGCTTTGGCTGGGACAAAGGGAGGGCCTTAGCCGCCGGAGCGGCTTTGGCTGGGACAAAGGGGGGGCCTTAGCCGCCGGAGTGGCTTTGGCCGGGACGTCTTGATTGTCCCTGTTTGTGCAATGGAGGAGTAATGGGTGCGAGGTTAAGAAACCCCACCACATGGAGGGTTACGACCCCAGAAACACGCGATCCAGGATCCTTGGGAGCTTCCTTGGACACTTTGCCTGTCCCTGGAACGAAACATGTATATGGGGCTTTGAATTCATATTCGGTGTCTTTCGATACCACCCTTAATTGGGCAGACTCTGATACCTATGTTTTGTACTATATCGTGATTGGTACTTCCATAATTATGTTTGTGTTTCATGTAACTTTCTTAACCACGCACACCCTGAGCTCAGACCCTCGTCATTAATTCGATATTTGCTGCGTAGCCCCTACAGTGTGACAAGATGTCATTATGTTTCAGTTTTCTGTGCCCTTCCTGTCGGAGTACATGCCTACACAATTAACGGATACGGCAAGATGTTTACACAGCTCTAGTAGCTCGGTAATGCAGTCAACACAGCTGCATGGTTCACATGCTCGTCATCAACATATCACGTGAAGGGGTATAAACACATACCCATAGCCCATACCAACGGCGGGGCGAGGCTTATCAAACTAGTTTCCAAACAGTGAACGTGAAAATTAGATATGCATGAAGGCGCGAGCACGCACCAGCCATCAGGTGTACAATGTCGTGGATGTCACTATTCCCATGCCGTTGCATCCTCTACCATACATGTTGTGCTACGGTTCGTTTCCGCCGATGTGTAGGTCGATGCGACTCTACAAGGCGAAGTGCTATCTTGATGAACGCATGAACGATTAATGCATATGAATGAACCTGCATGATATAAATATATTCGTATATATTTATATATGCATTTGGCATGTTATCATTATCCATCGCGGCATTGCATCATGGCAAATCCGCCTAGCATGCATGAAATCCCGAATCATTGAAGTGCGCATTATGCTCGTGCTACGAAACGATAAGTAATATTATCTGATATAATATTACTTCATTACAGCACACGTTGAGAACGCCGCACTCGTTGAGATGCATGCCTTGCAACCGAATATCGTTATTCGGACCCTTGCATCATGCGAATGCCGGAAAGGCTTATACGTTGTTATACATGGACATCGCCTATACGCAGTAGGGTTGTCACACTTAGGATCGGCCTCCTAGTGTGAATCGTACGGCATCACGATGCTACGAGTATAACAGATGCGAGGACGGCTAAGCAAGATAAGACATTCTATACTGGAGAACACTTGTGTGTTCTACATTATTATTGCTATACGCTACTCTACTTAGCCCGAGCTAAGCCTAAACTTCGCTATCACCGCCGCGTGATGATTGCTTGCTTCCGGCGCTGACGGCGATTACGTCCATTGCACCGCCTCTATCTGTAAGACTGTAAGTTATATCTCTTCCTGTCTTGAAGTCTTCCGCTGTCTCTGTTTGCTCGCGCTTGTCCTGCTGTACTTGCAAGTGCTCGCGCATCGGTGTCGAAAGCCTTCAGGCGCGCAGATACTTATGAGCAAACACGAAGGAGAGGTACAACAAATTGGTATCGAGACAGGTTCGTTGCCTAACTGTCTCTCTTTGTCTAATCGGAAGTAGGCTCTTTCTATGGCGAGTTCCAGTGACGAACCACGAGGACCGCTAGATACTTTTGCCGAAGACCTAGGCCGCGCCGTTTCGGACGCCGCCGCTTCCGGTTTGTAATTGTTTAATTGCTTTTGTTTAGATTGCTGCACTTGTTGTGTAAGTGTACGCTCTGAGTCGCAGGTAATCTCAGTGCACCGGCATTGCTTGCCGCGGTGACTGAGACCGGCTTGCGTCCGGACCATTTGGCGACCCTCATCGCCCAAACTACGGAGATCAGGACTCAGCTGGGCAAGTACTTGCTGAGTTTACTGAATCTTCTCAAGAGTACTGTCGGTAGGCTCACCGAATCTCTTTGTACTCTTGCCTTTGCGATAGAAGTCGGCTTCTATTACGCAAACCTAGGGTATCGCTTCGTGCTCCATGTCCGCGGAACACGACGATACGCCGCACACTAGCCTAGCTAGCCAACCCGATTTTGTTGTGGCTGCTAGAGCGCCGGATAGAGGTCTTGAGACTGTTGGCACGCGAGCCACTCAAGAGCCCCTTGTCCTTCAGACCCCTGCTCACTTAATTGTGCCGCATTCAGCAGTTAACACCAATATGGACAACACTGCTGGACCAAGGGTTCTGCCATTACCTCAAGCTCGAGGGCATGATGACATCCCTGAGGTGATGAGATTGTCAATTCCCGTTCCTAGGCTCAATATCTCGCTAACTGAAAAGACATCAGGACATAGCATAGCCGATGCAACTCGTGCGTACGTGCGTGACGCTAAAAAGTATCTCCAGGCTGTTCATGGTGGTGATAATGATGGTATCAGGTGTCTCTTCGTTGGTAATACCCTCGAGGGCTCAGCGAAGGACAGGTATCGCGAATGGACCACCGCCCGGGGCGACTATACTTTTGACGAGATGATCGCCGCTTTGCTCGCACGGTTCGCTACTGAGGTTCAAGCACGTGATGTGGAGGCTCGTAAGGTCTTGGCGGCCGGTAGTTACCACATGCGTCGGGGTGAAAATGTACCTGCGTACCAGTCACACTTCGAAGCACTTGTGACCCCCATTGCTGATCTCACCGAAACCGAGCGTGTCTTTTGGTTTAAGCGAGGCCTGACGAAACTTTTGGCTAAATGGTGCGCTACTGACTTGGCTGGGGTGCCGATCAAGTCGTATGATGCCTTGGTCACTTTTGCTAAGGGTACGGAGATACGACTCCTTGTCGGTGAGGAAGAAGTCAAGTCTGTCCCTCGTGCAAATGCCGTGCAAGTGCAGGATCCGCTTGGGGAAGCCGTAGCTCTCGACCAGGAACTCGGAGCGACCCGCCCCACGCCTACTGCCGCGACGCGATGCAGCAACCGGCAACGCAAGGCGCGCGGGGGCGCTAGCTCGGGTGTCCGCGGGTCAGGAGGAGCAGGTCCGAGCTCGGACCCGGCTAAGAGCAGGAAGCGTGGTGGTGCGCCGTCGTCGGCAGCCGCACAGCACTCTGACCCCAATGCGAAGCGGACTCGCACGGATGACTCGTTTATGCCAAAATGGAATTGCAATCGTTCCGAGTTCGAACGTCGGAAAGCGGCCAATGTTTGTCTACGGTGCGCGGAGAGCCATCCTACTAAGGATTGCCCGTTACTGCCGCCGTTTGTACCTCAGCCAAAATAGGGGCTTGCCCGGGTTCCTGTGGAGGGGGCACCACCCGGGATTTCTGAACTAACGCGTGGTCGGTGGTCATCCTTACGGCCAGCCGTGAAGGCATTGTTGCCTTGCGTACTTGGACACATCGAGCGAGTCATTGCGCGACGCATCACGCTTGACGGACGCACGGGACTTCTCTGCTTCGATCCGTTGTGTAATTTGTTTACACCTCGCCGTCCCCTGTCGTCTATCGATCTGTCTAACCACGTGGTTTTGTTCATCCCCTCGTCTCTGCGTGAGATGTCGGAACAGTTGGCCGTTTACAGGAGATGTAGGCGTCAATATCCAGGCACCGCCGCATGTGTATTACTCCCCGCTTTCTGTCGGCGCAAGGCAGAGGCATCATTAAGGGGTATGCGGCATGTCCACCGGTTCGAGCCGGGCACCGTTTTGTTTAATGGTGTGGATCGGGAGGGTACGCTGGCTCCGTGGCCAGGGACATCCTACTCGGTTGACGTTTGGTACGAAGCTCCTGATGAGGGTGCCGTAGGTTGCGGACCCGCCCTAAGTGCACTGACGTTATCTGCTGGGCAGTCGCTCGTAGATAACCGTGTCCCAGTGGTTCAGATCGGTTTGAATGGCCGTACTCTGAAGGCACTTGTTGACACCGGTGCCAGCGACGACTTCATCTCTGTCGCAGAGGTGAATGCGCTGGGGTTGACCCCAGAGTCGTCCGATTGTCCACAGGTTACCCTTGCTGACGGGGGTAAGCATCCCATCGTGGGCAGGATTACCCTTAGCCTATCGTTAGGCCCTTTGCGTGTTGTGACCCGGCCGTACGTGCTGCAGGGCTTAGCAGAGACTGCACCGTACATAATGGGGTCTTCGACATTACGGCAGTACTGTGCGTGCATCGACATGGAGACCGCAACCCTGCATATGTGCAAGGGTACTCTGTCGAATAAGGTACCTTTCCTGTTGTTCGAACATGTCACAACAAAAGGAGGGCGAAGCTGAGGCGGTGCCTATGGTTAATTTCACTGTGACCGCAATGGCCGCACGAATCAAACCAGAGCTAGTCGGGCGTAAGGAAGCCGTCCGTTTGTTACAGAAGGGTGCCCACGGACTGCTTTTGAGGCCGCGGGTGGGCTGTTGTGCCACCACCGCGCAGATTTCTGTGGATCCTGAGGTTGAGGCCCTACTGTCGCAGTATGAGGACGTCTTTAAAGATATCCCTGGCCTACCACCTATGCGTCCTTTTGATCACACAATCCCTCTCATGCCTGGAGCGCAGCCTACGGCCCGGCCAATGTACAGGTTGAGTCCATTGGAGCTGGACGAGGTGAAGCGCCAGGTGACGGATGTGCTCGTGAAGGGTATGATACGCCCCAGCACATCCCCGTATTCTGCACCGATTTTGTTTGTCGGTAAGAAGGATGGGACCTTGCGCATGTGCATCGATTACCGGGGGTTGAATGTGAGTACGGTGAAAAATCGCTACCCTTTGCCACGCGCTGACGACCTGTTGGATAAGCTGAAGGGATCAGCTTATTTTTCCTCGATTGACTTACAACAGGGCTATAATCAGATTCACATCGCTGCCTCTGATATTCCGAAAACCGCTTTTCGGACACCCTTCAGTCACTTCCAGTATACGGTCCTATCGTTTGGTTTGACTAATGCCCCTGCGACGTTTCAGGCGGTCATGGACCGAATGTTTAGACCGTTTATCGACAGGTTCGTTGTTTGCTACCTGGATGACATCTTGGTTTATTCTAAGACGCGCGAGGAGCACTTGGAGCATCTTCAGCTCGTGCTCGACGTTATGAGGCGGGAGCAATTGTTTGCTAAACGTGCCAAATGCTTTTGGGCGCAGCCTCAGGTGGAATATTTGGGCCACATTGTGTCGGCCACTGGTGTGAAGATGGACCCGCGGAAGGTCGCCGTGGTTCGCGATTGGCCCGCCCCTCAGAACCTCACGGAGCTGTGTAAGTTCCTTGGCTTGACCAATTATTTCCGAAAGTTCATTGAAAAATATTCCATCATTGCGGCCCCGCTTACTAACTTAACTCGCAAAGGCGTTTTCGTTTCACTCGAGTCGTGGACGTCGCAATGTCAGCGGGCATTCGAAGAGCTCAAGCGAACCGTTGCCGAAGATGTCACCCTTGCATTCCCTGATTACTCGTTGCCGTTTCGTGTTGAGGTAGTGTCTGATGCCTCAATATTTGGAAGCTGCGCTGTATTGTTACAGGAAGGGCGACCGATTGCCTTCACGAGTAAAAAGTTTTCTGGTGCGGAGATTCGCTACACCACCGGGGAACAGGAGCTTCTGGCAGTGCTGCATGCTTTAAAGGAATGGCACTGTTACCTCGAGGGACGCCCATTTACTTTAAAGACTGACCACAAGCCCCTAACGTTTTTGCAAAGCGTTATGACGTTGAACCGCCGTCAGGCTAGGTGGATGGAATACCTAGCTAGGTTCGACTGCACCTGGGAGTACATTTCTGGTAAATTGAATATTGCCGATGCTCTCAGTCGACATCCGTCGCTACACGCTGCAATTTTAGCAGCGCCCGTCGTGCGACCACATAACGAGGAGGTGCCGATCGCGACGGACCTCGTGGAGCGGTTGAAGGTTGCCTACAACGCAGATGCCTGGTTCTCGGAGCCGGCTAATGTAGAAAATCTTCGCAAGCAGAATGGCCTTTGGCTACGGACGGAGGGTGCGGCTACGCAAATCATCGTTCCGAACGACGACGCGCTACGCCACGACATCCTTGCGCGGTTCCACGAGGACCCGTTAGCAGGACACCCTGGTAGCAAGCGGTTGGTCGAGTTGGTGCAACGTTCCTTTTGGTGGCCTCGTTTGGCTAACGATGCGGTGAACTTCGTACAGACATGCAGTCTGTGCCAGCACAATAAGGCTTTGTCCGGTAAGGGCCATGGGTTGTTGCAACCGTTGCCTGTCCCGGATGCGCCTTGGGAAAGTGTTTCCATGGACTTCGTAGTCGTGCTGCCCAAAACTGAGGGGGGATATGATGCGGTGTTCGTAATGGTTGATCGCCTGACTAAGATGGTCCACCTAGCACCATGCACATCGTCCTGCACGGCTGAACAAACCGCACGCTTGTTTTTCGACAATGTGGTTCGGTTACATGGGGTTCCCAAAAACGTGATCTCTGACCGCGGTGGGCAGTTCACGTCTAAGTTTTGGGAAGCGCTCTGCAAGCTAGTTGGCATGCGTGTCAACCTGAGCATAGCGTACCACCCGCAGACTGATGGTCAAACCGAACGCACAAACCGCACATTGGGTGATATGTTGCACAATTATGCTGGTCGCACACCCCTCGTTTGGGATATGTATTTGACTGCGGCAGAATTCGCGCTTAACAACGCTGTTAACCGCTCTACAGGCAAAAGTCCGTTCTTTCTTAACTACGGGTTTCATCCCGCACTACCTGTGTGGCGTGAGTTGGAAGTGAACGTGCCTGCTGCTAAACTTTTTGTCAAGTCTTTTATGTCCCGAATCACAGACGCAAAGTCGTGTTTGGACGCGGCGCAGCAATGAACGACGGAATACTACAACAAATCCAAGCAGGATGTGACGTTTTCGGAAGGGCAACTCGTGTTGCTAAGCACCAAGAACTTGCGTTCCTTGGCCGACGGATCCGGAAAACTCTTACCCTGCTGGATTGGTCCGTATCCTGTCGTGCGCATGGTTGGGAATGTGGCTGTGGAGCTTGCATTGCCCGCTGATATGACCATTCACCCCACGTTTCACGTATCGCTTGTCCGTCCTTATCGTGGTACGGAACCCGTCCCTGAGCCTGCTAACGCCCCCGCAGCGATGGAACCAGTTCCCGAGACCTGGATCGCTGGTAAACAGAAGTTTTACGATGTGGAGCGGGTGTTAGATTATCGCGCACGTCGTGTGGGCCGACACTGATGTAAGCGGACAGTACACAAGTACTTGGTCAAGTGGACAGGGTATACCAGCGAGCACAACTCATGGGAACCGGCACGCAACTTCTCTCAGGACATGAAGCCCCTGCTCGAAGAAGCCCGCAAACGTGCCACGCAAGCCCAATGACCCTTGCAGTCGATGCTGTATGAAGCAGCGAGGACGCTGCATACGGGAGGGGGGATAATTGTTGTGCTACGGTTCGTTTCCGCCGATGTGTAGGTCAATGCGACTCTACAAGGCGAAGTGCTATCTTGATGAACGCATGAACGATTAATGCATATGAATGAACCTGCATGATATAAATATATTCGTATATATTTATATATGCATTTGGCATGTTATCATTATCCATCGCAGCATTGCATCATGGCAAATCCGCCTAGCATGCATGAAATCCCGAATCATTGAAGTGCGCATTATGCTCGTGCTACGAAACGATAAGTAATATTATCTGATATAATATTACTTCATTACAGCACACGTTGAGAACGCCGCACTCGTTGAGATGCATGCCTTGCAACCGAATATTGTTATTCGGACCCTTGCATCATGCGAATGCCGGAAAGGCTTATACGTTGTTATACATGGACATCGCCTATACGCAGTAGGGTTGTCACACTTAGGATCGGCCTCCTAGTGTGAATCGTACGGCATCACGATGCTACGAGTATAACAGATGCGAGGACGGCTAAGCAAGATAAGACATTCTATACTGGAGAACACTCGTGTGTTCTATATTATTATTGCTATACGCTACTCTACTTAGCCCGAGCTAAGCCTAAACTTCGCTATCACTGCCGCGTGATGATTGCTTGCTTCCGGCGCTGACGGCGATTACGTCCATTGCACCGCCTCTATCTGTAAGACTGTAAGTTATATCTCTTCCTGTCTTGAAGTCTTCCGCTGTCTCTGTTTGCTCGCGCTTGTCCTGCTGTACTTGCAAGTGCTCGCGCATCGGTGTCGAAAGCCTTCAGACGCGCAGATACTTATGAGCAAACACGAAGGAGAGGTACAACAATATCCCTCCCCCGCCTAAAATCGTAGTCCCATGATCAGTGTGCCCTTGCGCGACGGCCGATGTATCCTTGCAGTTATACGAGGGTAGGTATTGCTTTAAGGAACGAGGCAGGCGGCAAGGCATGTGTGCAACTTTGGTGATGGCTGATGCCACCATCTTAATTTCTTTCCGTGCATGGCCGCTGCACAGCGGCATATACAGACCGATCAATATCATTATCCAACATCGAACTTGAATGTGGGCATGGCTTAACTTGGCACTGCTGAACACCTCTCTCTGCGTTTTCCCTGTTTTGATTAATTATTTAGCTACTCTTATTCCACGTTATTTAATCTCATCTCATCGTACGACTAGCTCGCGCAGCCCTCTGAGCCTCCTCTTGTTATAGGCTCGTCCGGGGCCTTACGAGCCCCTAAGAGTTTGTAGTGATCATCAACCACCATCACCGGGGTAACTGTTGTTTTCCATTCTGTCAATAGTAAAATGTTAAGTTCTAATTATTTGATTTAATAAACTTGGGGCATTTTTACAAAAATACCGGTGTTGTTATCGGTCCATTTTATGACGCATTACTTTGCTTCAATCAGGAACAATGATCAAAAGCCCTAAGGGATATAAGCACTTTGGAATAAAAAATATTTAAAATTTATATTAAAAATGAAAGCTCTGCGCTGCTCTACTGGGCGTGGTCTAGTCAAGAGTCGTAGTTATTAGTGGACTAATATTTTATATGCCTTCTATTACTTCAATGTTATTATGCAACCCTACGAGGCGTTTCAAAGCTCGACGTCTCCCTCCAAATTGTCATGGCAGTTGCTTTAGCCTCGTCATTACAAGCTCCGAATCAAGACTCTTTTGCAGTTTCAAAACATGTGCAACGTTACTGATCGATCGACAAGGCATATCTGAGACCTTTTTGTACGTTGTACGTATTGTACATTGAGGCGTGGTTGTCATTTTGCATTATCTAGTGCACCGCGGTTACATTGTCTTCGAAACGGATTAGAGCTTTGTTCAGAAGCTGCTTACTCCTTTGAAAACGTAAAATATCTTTTTTACGGCACACACTGTGTAGCATGCTGCGCAAGTATCTTGGCTCCTCTAAGCGCGAGTGCGTCATAAATGCGAATGTGCTTTGGCACATCTAAATGATTGGCCAGTCATGTCTTTCTTGCTGGAGGCGGCGGTGACTCAGGCAGCTGAGGAGAGGGAAGAAGGATGGCGTGTGTACGAGTAACAATTATTGAATTGTGTTGTGAGTAACCGACAGGTGGACGGTTGATATGCTCGTATCACTCGTGTATACGTGTATACACGGCTACAATGTAAACCTTTGCGAGGCAATTTGTTCCTCTTCATGGTGTCCATCTGAACGAATCAGATTCTGTTTCCTCGGCACCAAGCTATATAGTAATACAATACAGGTACATACACAATCGAAAGCGCATTGCATCAGAAGTCAATTCGCATTTGCGTCGACAGGCTCTGATCGCAAAGAGCCCTTGCTTCCTTAAGGCCAACCTGATGTCGCCCTTAATTCCTGGCTCAACACTATCGTACTTAACATATCCGTACAGATGTCCCACCCGAGTTTGCCTGCCTGCAGATGCGAATGGGACTTACGATGCACTTCACGATCACAAAAATAAAATATATTTATAATAAAAGAAATATTCACCGCTCCCTTAGAAGCTTTCCTGAGCATTTATAAGGAAAAGGGAGACGTCACTTGCAACTGCTGCCCTAATCCATCCTGCATTCAGCGACTGACATCTTTTCTCTCTCCCACCCCACCCACCCCAATGTCCTCAGCGATTATTAGCAACTGGGTTTTTGTTATTAACGATCCAAAGCGCAACGATAATTGACAACAGCAACCTATAGTGCATATGACGCTGGAAAATCTCCACCACATGAGGCTCGCTCAATCTCGATCGTATATATCTCATGCTGACGTCCAATACCCCAACGACATGCACTGAAATCCTGACGCATACTTCGACCGGTATACATACTCCCTGACATTTGTTTATTACTGTTCGTACTTGTACTTTACTTATCTAATTCAACAGATAGCCTTCAGTCCGAGGCTACACACACACACATACGTGCAAGGCGATTCCTCTATCTCAAGTTTCAGATCCCCACACCGTACACCCCACCCCGCACACTCCACACCATCCCACAGCGCTTTGCCAAGGCCACATCAATACACGCACATCCATAAAGCATTGGCTTGGTTATCAGAACCCCCAATGGATGAAAACATTATCCTCCATCCAGACCTTCAGTACCCAGATGAACAGAGGATTAAAAGAAATGATGTGGAGAGATGTTGTGCCACGGTTCGTTTCCCGCCGATGCGTAGGTCGATGCGACGCTACAAGGCGAAGTGCTATTTTGATGAACGCATGAGCGAACACTGCATATGAATGACCTTGCATGATATAAATGTATTCGTAAACATTTATATATGCATTTGGCATGACACCATTATCCATCGCGACATCGCATCATGGCAAATCCGCCTAGGATGCATAAGATCCCGAATCATTGAAGTGCGCATTATGCTCGTGCTACGAAACGATAAGTAATATTATCTGATATAATATTACTTCATTACAGCACACGTTGAGAGCGCCACACTCGTCGCGATACATGCCTTGCAACCGAATATCGTTATTCAGACCCTTGCATCATGCGAATGCCGGAAAGGCTTATACGTTGTTATACGTAGACATTGCCTATACACAGTAGGGTTGTCACACTTAGGATCGGCCTCCTAGTGTGAACCGTCATCGCGATGCTGCGAGTATAACAGATGCAAGGACGGCTAAGCAAGACAAGACATTCGATACCGGAGAACACTCGTGTGTTCTACATTATTACTGCTAATCGCTATTCTACTTAGCCCGAGCTAAGCCTGAACTTCGCTTAACACTGATGATTGCTTGCTTCCGGCGCTGACGGCGATTACGTCCATTGCACCGCTTCCATCGGTAAGACTGTAAGTTATATCTCTTCTTGTCTTGAAGTCTTCCGCTGTCTCTGTTTGCTCACGCTTGCCTTGCTGTACTTGCAAGTGCTCGCGCATCGGTGTCGAAAGCCTTCAGATGCACAGATACTTATGAGCAAACACGAAGAAGAGGTACAACAAATTGGTATCGAGACAGGTTCGTTGCCTAACTGTCTCTCTTTGTCTAATCGGAAGTAGGCTCTTTCTATGGCGAGTTCCAGCGACGAACCACAAGGACCGCTAGATACTTTCGCTGATGACCTAGGCCGCGCCGTTTTGGAGGACGCCGCCTCCGGTTTGTAATCGCTTGATTGCTTTGTTTAGATTGCTGCACTTGTTGTGTAAGTGTACGCTCTGAGTCGCAGGTAATCTCAGTGCACCGGCATTGCTTGCCGCGGCGACTGAGACCGGCTTTCGTCCGGACCAGTTGGCAACTATCATTGCCCAAACTACGGAGATCAGGACTCAGCTGGGTAAGTACTTGCTGAGTTTACTGAATCTTCACAAGAGTACTGTCGTTAATACGAATATGGACAACACTGCTGGACCACGGGTTCTGCCGTTACCTGAAGCGCGAGGGCACGACGCCATCCCTGAGGATCCGCTTGGGGAAGCTGTAACTCTAGACCAGGAACTTGGAGCGACCCGCCCCGCTCCTACTGCCGCGACGCGATGCAGCAACCGGCAACACAAGGCGCGCGGGGGCGCTAGCTCGGGTGTCCGCGGGTCAGGAGGAGCATGTCCGAGGTCGGATCCAGCTAAAAGCAGGAAGCGTGGGGGCGCACCGTAATCAGCAGCCGCACAGTGTTCTGATCCCAATGCAAAGCGGACTTGCACAGATGACTCGTTTATGCCAAAATGGAATTGCAATCGTTCCAAGTTTGAGCATTGGAAAGCGGCCAATGTTTGTCTACGGTGCACGGAAAGTCATCCTACGAAGGATTGCCCGTTACGACCGCCGTTTGTACCTCAGCCGAAATAGGGGCTTGCCCGGGTTCCTGCGGAGGGGGCACCGCCCGGGATTTCTGAACTAACACGTGCTCGGTGGTCATCCTTACGGCCAGCCGTGAAGGCATTGTTGCCTTGCGTACTTGGACACATTGAGCGAGTCATCACGCGACGCTTGACGGACGCACGGGACTTCTCTGCTTCGATCCGTGTGTAATTTGTTTACACCTCGCCGTCCCCTGTCGTCTATCAATCTGTCTAACCACGTGGTTTTGTTCATCCCCTCATCTCTGCGTGAGATGTCGGAACAGTTGGCCGTTTACAGGAGATGTAGGCGTCAATATCCAGGCACCGCGGCATGTGTGTTACTCCCTGCTTTCTGTCGGCGCAAGGCAGAGGCATCATTAAGGGGTATGCGGTGTGTCCACCGGTTCGAGCTGGACACCGTTTTGTTTAATGGTGTGGATCGGGAGGGTATGCTGGCTCCGTGGCCAGGGACATCCTACTCGGTTGACGTTTGGTACGAAGCTCCTGATGAGGGTGCCGTAGGTTGCGGACCCGCCCTAAGTGCACTGACGTTATCTGCTGGGCAGTCGCTCGTAGATAACCGTGTCCCAGTGGTTCAGATCGGTTTGAATGGCCGTACTCTGAAGGCACTTGTTGACACCGGTGCCAGCGACGACTTCATCTCTGTCGCAGAGGTGAATGCGCTGGGGTTGACCCCAGAGTCGTCCGATTGTCCACAGGTTACCCTTGCTGACGGGGGTAAGCATCCCATCGTGGGCAGGATTACCCTTAGCCTATCGTTAGGCCCTTTGCGTGTTGTGACCCGGCCGCAGGGCTTAGCAGAGACTGCACCGTACATAATGGGGTCTTCAACATTACGACAGTACCGCGCGCGCATTGACATGGAGACCGCAACCCTGCATATGTGCAAGGGTACTCTGTCGATTAAGGTACCTTTCCTGTCGTTCGAACATGTCACAACAAAAGGAGGGCGAAGCTGAGGCGGTGCCTATGGTTAATTTCGCTGTGACCACAATGGCCGCGCGAATCAAACCAGAGCTAGTCGGGTGTAAGGAAGCCGTCCGTTTCTTACGGAAGGGTGCCCACGGACTGCTTTTGAGGCCGCGGGTGGGCTGCAGTGCCACCACCGCGCAGATTTCTGTAGATCCTGAGGTTGAGGCCCTACTGTCGCAGTATGAGGACGTCTTTAAAGATATCCCTGGCCTACCACCTATGCGTCCTTTTGATCACACAATCCCTCTCATGCCTGGAGTGCAGCCTACGGCCCGGCCAATGTACAGGTTGAGTCCATTGGAGCTGGACGAGGTGAAGCGCCAGGTGACGGATGTGCTCGTGAAGGGTATGATATGCCCCAGCACATCCCCGTATTCTGCACCGATTTTGTTTGTCGGTAAGAAGGATGGGACCTTGCGCATGTGCATCGATTACCGGGGGTTGAATGCGAGTACGGTGAAAAATCGCTACCCTTTGCCATGCGTTGACGACCTGTTGGATAAGCTGAAGGGATCGGCTTATTTTTCCTCGATTGACTTACAACAGGGCTATAATCAGATCCGCATCGCTGCCTCTGATATTCCGAAAACCGCTTTTCGGACGCCCTTCGGTCACTTCCAGTATACGGTCCTATGTATATGGTATTCGGTATTATGGACCGAATGTTTAGGCCGTTTATCGACAGGTTCGTTGTTTGCTACCTGGATGACATCTTGGTTTATTCTAAGACGCGCGAGGAGCACTTGGAGCATCTTCGGCTTGTGCTTGACGTTATGAGGCGGGAGCAATTGTTTGCTAAACGCGCCAAATGCTTTTGGGCGCAGCCTCAGGTGGAATATTTGGGCCACATTGTGTCGGCCACTGGTGTGAAGATGGACCCACGGAAGGTCGCCGTGGTTTGTGATTGGCCCGCGCCTCAGAACCTCACGGAGCTGCGTAAGTTCCTTGGCTTGACCAATTATTTCCGAAAGTTCATTGAAAAATATTCCATCATTGTGGCCCCACTTACTAACTTAACTCGCAAAGGCGTTTTCGTTTCACTCGAGTCGTGGACGTCGCAATGCCAGCGGGCATTCAAAGAGCTCAAGCGAACCGTTGCCGAAGATGTCACCCTTGCATTCCCTGATTACTCGTTGCCGTTTCGTGTTGAGGTAGTGTCTGATGCCTCAATATTTGGAAGCTGCGCTGTATTGTTACAGGAAGGGCGACCGATTGCCTTCACGAGTAAAAAGTTTTCTGGTGCGGAGATTCGCTACACCACCGGGGAACAGGAGCTTCTGGCAGTGCTGCATGCTTTAAAGGAATGGCACTGTTACCTCGAGGGACGCCCATTTACTTTAAAGACTGACCACAAGCCCCTAACGTTTTTGCAAAGCGTTCCGACGTTGAACCGCCGTCAGGCTAGGTGGATGGAATACCTAGCTAGGTTCGACTGCACCTGGGAGTACATTTCTGGTAAATTGAATATTGCCGATGCTCTCAGTTGACATCCGTCGCTACATGCTGCAATTTTGGCAGCGCCCGTCGTGCGACCGCATAACGAGGAGGTGCCGATCACGACGGACCTCGCGGAGCAGTTGAAGGTTGCCTACAACGCAGATGCCTGGTTCTCGGAGCCGGCTAATGTAGAATACCTTTGCAAGCAGAATGGCCTTTGGCTACGGACGGAGGGTGCAGCTACGCAAATTGTCATTCCGAACTACGACACGCTATGCCACGACATCCTTGCGCGGTTCCACGAGGACCCGTTAGCAGGACACCCTGGTAGCAAGCGGTTGGTTGACTTGGTGCAACGTTCCTTTTGGTGGCCTCGTTTGGCTAACGATGCGGCGAACTTCGTACAGACATGCAGTCTGTGCCAGCACAATAAGGCTTTGTCTGGTAAGGGCCATGGGTTGTTGCAACCGTTGCCTGTCCCGGATGCGCCTTGGGAAAGTGTTTCCATTGACTTCGTAGTCGCGCTGCCCAAAACGGAGGGGGGATATGATGCGGTGTTCGTAATGGTTGATCGCCTGACTAAGATGGTCCACCTCGCACCATGCACATCATCCTGCACGGCTGAACAAACCGCACGCTTGTTTTTTGACAATGTGGTTCGGTTACATGGGGTTCCCAAAAACGTGATCTCTGACCGCGGTGGGCAGTTCACGTCTAAGTTTTGGGAAGCGCTCTGCAAGCTAGTTGGCATGCACGTCAACCTGAGCACAGCGTACCACCTGCAGACTGATGGTCAAACCGAACGCACAAACCGCACGTTGGGTGATATGTTGCGCATTTATGCTGGTCGCACACCCCTCGTTTGGGATATGTATTTGACTGCGGCAGAATTCGCGCTTAACAACGCTGTTAACCGCTCTACAGGCAAAAGTCCGTTCTTTCTTAACTACGGGTTTCATCCCACGCTACCCGTGTGGCGTGAGTTGGAAGTGAACGTGCCTGCTGCTAAGATCTTTGCCAAGTCTTTTATGTCCCGAATCACAGACGCGAAGTCGTGTTTGGACGCGGCGCAGCAACGAACGACGGAGCACTACAACAAATCCAAGCAGGATGTGACGTTTTCGGAAGGGCAACTCGTGTTGCTAAGCACCAAGAACTTGCGTTCCTTGGCCGACGGATCCGGAAAACTCTTACCCCGCTGGATTGGTCCGTATCCTGTCGTGCGCATGGTTGGGAATGTGGCTGTGGAGCTTGCATTACCCGCTGATATGACCATTCACCCCACGTTTCACGTATCGCTTGTCCGTCCTTATCGTGGTACGGAACCCGTCCCTGAGCCTGCTAACGCCCCCACAGCGATCGAACCAGTTCCCGAGACCTGGATCGCTGGTAAACAGAAGTTTTACGATGTGGCGCGGGTGTTAGATTATCGCGCGCGTCGTGTGGGCCGACACCGACGTAAGCGGACAGTACACGAGTACTTGGTCAAGTGGACAGGGTATACCAGCGAGCACAACTCATGGGAACCGGCACGCAACTTCTCTCAGGACATGAAGCCCCTGCTCGAAGAAGCCCGCAAACGTGCCACACAAGCCCAATGACCCCTGCAGTCGATGCTATATGAAGCAGCGAGGACGCTGCATACGGGAGGGGGGATAATTGTTGTGCCATGGTTCATTTCCCGCCGATGCATAGGTCAATGCGACGCTACAAGGCGAAGTGCTATTTTGATGAACGCATGAATGATCACTGCATATGAATGAACTTGCATGATATAAATGTATTCGTAAACATTTATATATGCATTTGGCATGACACCATTATCCATTGCGACATCGCATCATGGCAAATCCGCCTAGGATGCATAAGATCCCGAATCATTGAAGTGCGCATTATGCTCGTGCTACGAAACGATAAGTAATATTATTTGACATAATATTACTTCATTACAGCACACGTTGAGAGTGCCACACTCGTCGCGATACATGCCTTGCAACCGAATATTGTTATTCGGACCCTTGCATCATGCGAATGCCGGAAAGGCTTATACGTTGTTATACGTAGACATTGCCTATACACAGTAGGGTTGTCACACTTAGGATCGGCCTCCTAGTGTGAACCGTACGACAACGTGATGCTGCGAGTATAACAGATGCGAGGATGGCTAAGCAAGACAAGACATTTGATACCGGAGAACACTTGTGTGTTCTAGACTATTACTGCTAATCGCTATTCTACTTAGCCCGAGCTAAGCCTGAACTTCGCTTAACACTGATGATTGCTTGCTTCCGGCGCTGACGGCGATTACGTCCATTGCACCGCTTCCATCTGTAAGACTGTAAGTTATATCTCTTCCTGTCTTGAAGTCTTCCGCTGTCTCTGTTTGCTCGCGCTTGCCTTGCTATACTTGCAAGTGCTCACACATCGGTGTCGAAAGCCTTCAGACGCGCAGATACTTATGAGCAAACACGAAGGAAAGGTACAACAAATTCTCGATAGGGTCTCGATACCAATTGTTGTACCTCTGTTGTGTCAGCCTACAAAGGCCCGATCGGAAGATGACCATCGGTGGTCCAATCTTTGACACTACCCGTAGATACCCCAGGATACTACAAGAGACTCTGCAAAACTGTCAGTCATGGCGCGCCTCTGCGCCCTCAGTCACATACTAATCATGCATGTGCGGACGGAAGAGCGGACGGACAAATGGAAAACTAAAAAGTACTCTGGTTTACATTACGGAGAGCGGCGTTCCATCACACATAGGGACGATGGGTCGCTGTTCGCTCAACTCCGGTCCCGTTTTAGGGAATCAGCGGCAAGCAGTGAACTGCCGTTTCGGCTCACCCCACCGCGTGTTGGATTTGCTCCTGCCCATACGCCTGCTCCTGCCCATACGCCATCAATCACGCATCACGACATCTTAGTGTAATATCAGCCGTTGCATCACCACCACCATCATCATTGTAAATATTGTCACCATCATGATCTTGAGAAAAAAAGTTTTAAACGCCGTCGCATACCATCACCCAACGCACAGGGACAACATGTCCCGGCCAAAGCCGCTTTGGCAGCTGCTTCATCCAGATAGATCCTATATCCAGGGGGAAAACGTCATCTTTGGAAATTGCGCTTGGAAAAAGCCGTAGGTTGCTTGATGTAGATATGTTGTCACCTTTTATACCATGTAAGTTACAGCGACGGAATTTTAATCTGTGTGTTCAAGGTGCCTGTTCGTAGATGTGGACTTAGGGTTTTAGGGACCTCCCCGATTCCTTGATCAACCGCTGCACTCACGCGTTTATGAAGCAATAGCAACACAATTACGGTTCGGATTTAACAATTTCCCGAAGAAATCATATATACTTAACCATTATTTAGTTTTTACAACTATGCAAATGCAATCAAATCGTTGGTTTGGGAGCTTTGGCAGTCTTGTCAGTTCACCGTTGATCCATCGCGCTTCTCGACGTGACAGCTTCATCGATGGGCTTGCTCGTAAGAGCATCGAACAATTTTATTTGCCTTTTCGTCTCGAACTTATTTTCTTTAGTTCCCTGAATCAAGAATTTGTGTGCAACTGCCAGGCGTTTCCATAGCTACCACCGCAGGAAGTCAGACGCGGTAGGCTTTGATACATGACCGACCAACCGTCTTATAATCTTAAAACATTTCATCATATCGAGAGAACTTTACGTTGCAGTAATGAATGCTAGATAGGGTTCTTGAATTGTTGAACTGGTAC
This sequence comes from Volvox africanus, assembly GCA_030268105.1. NCBI lineage: Eukaryota > Viridiplantae > Chlorophyta > Chlorophyceae > Chlamydomonadales > Volvocaceae > Volvox > Volvox africanus. The sequence continues at coordinate 385,525 of BSDZ01000116.1, read as the reverse complement.
ATACATATCACACAGCAATCAATACGAGCACGTATAGGAGCAACAGCTGCTGATAATGTTTTTATGGAAACCAACGCCACCGAGGTACTGCGCAGGGTGGCAACGCGGTTCCTTTGCCTGCACGTAGGCCTTGTACAAATGAAATGCGTCTGTCAGCCACGCAACCGTAAGCAGCACCTTGGCAGGTACCAAGTTGTCGAGTCCGTGCAGGGGTCCGAACAGGGACCTCTGGGTCCGTCCGTGTGTACATGCGTAAGCGCGCTGACGTACCTTTTTGTGATCGCCGCACTCCGGAAGTCTGAAGACCCTGGGCGGAGTTTGTGGAATTCCAACAGCGGCCGTCGCCCTGTTGAATTTAAATTCGCAGCTTTGGTGGTATTCTTGTTGACGATGCCAAAGACAGCCTATGCAGATGATGCGCCATGCAGGGGCCGGTCAAGCTGGCTGGCGAGCAAAGCATTTTCGTACAGAGAACAGTGCTTCGTATGGTGGTGCTTATTAGGTCGAAGGTATGGTGCTTGCACCCCTAGAACGAACGAACAAGCCCTCGTCCAAGCTGAATCCCCGCCCTGCCCCCTCCCACACCCGCCCTCCGCCCAGCTGCCTTATCCCCACTCTCTTCTTCTCCCTCTTTTTCTCTCTCTCCAACCTTGAATTTGTCGCCAGTTAGCACCTTATTCTCCCATTGGTAAGCCGCAACCGCTTCAAAGCCACGCATCAGGCGTGTCGGTGGCATTTTGCAACTTGGATCCGAAATCAAGAAGCTGGTGGCGAGATCGTGTCCTAGACTGAGGGGATTTCTGTTTTCTTCACTTTTTGCGGAGACTTGCTCGAGCGAGGCCCTCACCAACACAGCGCCTGTTCGAGTCATGAGCGAGGGACTCACAGCCTTGGAGAGTGGCGAGCCCACAGGTACGGGACCTGGGATCTCTGATTAAGGTGCGGAGGGATGGACCTTTGTTGTAAGGGTAAGTCAGTCAGGGATCACGTGAGGAAAGCAAAGGCAAAACGGCTGCATGTGCGCGGATGTAAACAAGCATCTGCAAAGCGAGCCTGCTAGTGCAAATTTCAACGCGGCCGCTGCTCTGCCCTTATTCCGCACGTCGCTATCACCTGCCCGCCACGTTTCCGTCTAAATACCTTAGCCCAGCTGCGCGCGGTGTAGCCTGTACCCCTATCCAGCTTGTCCAACATACAACCCAGATGCTCCAGTCCCGTGCTGGCGCACTCCGCCGGAGCTACATTTTACCTTCCTGGACAGTCGCTATGTCTTTGGTATTGTAAGGATCCGCTTGCGACCTCACTGCTGCTCAACACAGCCTTTCCGTCCCTATACTGGCGCGTCCGTCGCAGGTCACCAAGTACATGTCACCAGATAGCTAGGGCTGGTTCAGCAGCAGTCACCAGATATCTGGGGCTGGTACAGCCCTCCCGCCCAGCAGCAGTCGCCAGGCGCGCCCTGCAAGCTGTAGTGCAGTCCGAACACAGGGCTGTCTTTAGAGAAATGCGCTTGCACGGGCAGGCGGTCATACCACTGTGTTGCGGTGGGTCCTGACAGGAAGGGGCATGTGCATGCATGCGTTATGCGGTGGTGAACGGGGGAAATGGATTTATCGCTGCATGGTGAGCGCACCCGGCTGGGGTTCTGGCGATATCTGAGTTTTGCGCGGTTTTATGCATCTGCTCAACTGGAGATTGGCACGCTTGGCCTCAAGGGCTGGCCTGTCTGTGCGGGTCGAAATTTCACTCGGCTTGCTGTCAACTTGTGCTAGCTTCGGCTGCGCAAGTGTGCGGATGGAGGCTTAGTGGGTTTTCGTGGACGCCGGGTATCAATGTCACTGCTTCATGGGTGATAATGAGCTGTTCAACAGCTAGCAGTACCGCTTTGCTTTCTACTATCCCCGTTACCCGAGTACACATGCTAAGCTGGGGATGATGTATTCTCCCAAGGGGCGGCATTGATAACATTGTGCGTGATCTGGATTGGATTTGGTGGAAGGAGGGTATGCAGCCGTTTATTGATTTCCATGCAAATAAACGAAAGCTCCCTTGGTCCGTGCCGTTGGGAGTGTCCCAGCAGTGATTTAAGGGGGGTCACGATATGGCCCAGTAAGCCTCGTTTGTTCATCAAGTTTCATGTGGTTCCCTGGAGCCATACATGTGTCTTTTTGCCCGGAGCTACCCTCAACGAACTCTTGTTAGGCCCTAAGCACAACGTGTCCCCCTGGAGTCATAATCAGTGTGTCTCGGGACAAAAAACACGTCGTGTTTGTTGGATTATTTCGTGCCAAAATTTGGTTGCGTGGTGAATTTGTTATGCCCCAATCTATTATGCGTTATTTAGCTAGCCAGACTGGCTGCATGTGTGGGGATGGTGTGGGAGGTTTTGGACGGAGCCATAACAGGTCTCAGCTAGGGTGGGGCGCACGGCAGCAGGCATGGCTTCATGCCGGTGGCCACGGGCGACAAGCCATGCTTGTATGCTCACTGTCATGCGATCCAGGATCCTTGGGAGCTTCCTTGGACACTTTGCCTGTCCCTGGAACGAAACATGTATATGGGGCTTTGAATTCATATTCGGTGTCTTTCGATACCACCCTTAATTGGGCAGACTCTGATACCTATGTTTTGTACTATATCGTGATTGGTACTTCCATAATATGTTTGTGTTTCATGTAATTTTCTTAACCACGCACACCCTGAGCTCAGACCCTCGTCAATAATTCCATATTTGCTGCGTAGCCCCTACAGTGTGACAAGATATCATAATGTTTCAGTTTTCTGTGCCCTTCCTGTCTGAGTACACGCCTACGCAATTAACAGATACGGCAAGATGTTGTTGTATATGGTACCCACGAAGGGTGGTATCAAAAGATACCGGTTGTTGTGCCAGAGCCCGATTAAGTAGAGCCGCCGACTAGGTCGTACTTGAGAGACCATAAGGCCTCGAACCGGGTGTGACCTTCAGAAGTCACCACTACAACCGGAGATTCAGTGAACCAGGAACCAGATGTTCCACCATTTACCATTCAGGCGGTAAATGGCCCATTCCATACAGGTTATGGAGTAACCGACAGGTTCGGATGTTTCAGGAAATCGGTTAGTATTGGTCGTCGACAGCCGAGACCAAATCCACAAATCGAATGCTAGATGGGAACATGAAACAGTTAATCTGATAATTAAAAATATTATATCATAAAATAATAAACAGATAATTATTATACTTAATGAATTACCAAAATGCATTAAGGATACAACAGATGTTTACACAGCTCTAGTAGCTCGGTAATGCAGTCAACACAGCTGCATGGTGTTGTGCTACGGTTCGTTTCCCACGGATGCTTAGGTCGATGCGACCCTACAAGGTGAAGCGTTATCTTGATGAACGCATGAATGATTATTGCATATGAATGAACCTGCATGATATAGATGTATTCGCATACATTTATATATGCATTTGGCATGTTATCATTATCCATCGCGACATCGCATCATGGCGAATCTGCCTAGCATGCATGAAATACCGAATCATTGAAGTGCGCATTATGCTCGTGCTATGAAACGATAAGTAATATTATTTGACATAATATTACTTCATTACAGCACACGTTGAGAGCGCCGCACTCGTCGCGATGCATGCCTTGCAACCGGATATTGTTATTCAGACCCTTGCATCATGCGAATGCCGGAAAGGCTTATACGTTGTTATGTGTAGACACCGCCTATACGCAGTAGGATTGTCACACTTAGGATCGGCCTCCTAGTGTGAATTGTACGGCATTGCGATGCTGCGAGCATAACAGATGCGAGGACGGCTAAGCAAGATAAGACATTCAATACTGGAGAACATTCGTGTGTTCTACGCTATTATTACTATACGCTATTCTACTTAGCCTGAGCTAAGCCTAAACTTCGCTATTCACCGCCGCGTGATGATTGCTTGCTTCCGGCGCTGACGGCAATTACGTCCTTTGCACCGCACCGATCTGTAAGACTGTAAGTTATATCTCTTCTTGTCTTGAAGTCTTCCGCTGTCTCTGTTTGCTCGCGTTTGCCTTGCTGTACTTGCAAGTGCTCGCGCATCAGTGTCGAAAGCCTTCAGACGCGCAGATACTTATGAGCAAACACGAAGGAGAGGTACAACAAATTGGTATCGAGACAGGTTCGTTGCCTAACTGTCTCTCTTTGTCTAATCGGAAGTAGGTTCTTTCTATGGCGAGTTCCAGCGATGAACCATGAGGACCGCTAGATACATTCGCCGAAGACCTAGGCCGTGCCGTTTCGGACGCCGCTGCTTCCGGTTTGTAATTGTTTAACTGCTTTTGCTTGGATTGCTGCACTTGTTGTGTAAGTGTACGCTCTGAGTCGCAGGTAATCTCAGTGCACCGGCATTGCTTGCCGCGGCGACTGAGACCGGCTTTCGTCCGGACCAGTTGGCGACTCTCATCGCCCAAACTACGGAGATCAGGACTCAGCTGGGCAAGTACTTGCTGTGTTTACTGAATCTTCTCAAGAGTACTGTCGGTAGGATCACCGAATCGTTTTGTACTCTTGGCTTTGCGATAGAAGTCGGCTTCTATTACGCAAACCTAGGGTATCGCTTCGTGCTCCATGTCTGCGGAACGCGACGATACGCCGCACACTAGCCTAGCTAGCCAACCCGATTTTGTTGTGGCTGCTAGAGCTCCGGATAGAGGTCTTGAGACTGTTGGCACGCGAGCCACTCAAGAGCCCCTTGTCCTTCAGACCCCTGCTCACTTAATTGTGCCGCATTCAGCAGTTAACACGAATATGGACAACACTGCTGGACCAAGGGTTCTGCCATTACCTCAAGCTCGAGGGCATGATGACATCCCTGAGGTGATGAGATTGTCAATTCCCGTTCCTAGGCTCAATATCTCGCTGACTGAAAAAACACCAGGACCTAGCATAGCCGATGCAACTCGTGCGTACGTGCGTGACGCTAAAAAGTATCTCCAGGCTGTTCATGGTGGCGATAATGATGGTATCAGGTGTCTCTTCGTTGGTAACACCCTCGAGGGCTCAGCGAAGGACTGGTATCGTGAATGGACCACCGCCCGGGGTGACTATACTTTTGACGAGATGATCGCCGCTTTGCTCGCATGGTTCGCTACTGAGGTTCAAGCACGTGATGTGGAGGCTCGTAAGGTTTTGGCAGCCGGTAGCTACCACATGCGTCGGGGTGAAAATGTACCTGCGTACCAGTCACGCTTCGAAGCACTTGTGACCCCCATTGCTGACCTCACCGAGACCGAGCGTGTCTTTTGGTTTAAGCGAGGCCTGACGAAACTTTTGGCTAAATGGTGCGCTACTGACTTGGCTGGGGTGCCGATCAAGTCGTATGATGCCTTGGTCACTTTTGCTAAGGGTACGGAGATACGACTCCTTGTCGGTGAGGAAGAAGTCAAGTCTGTCCCTCGTGCAAATGCCGTGCAAGTGCAGGATCCGCTTGGGGAAGCCGTAGCTCTCGACCAGGAACTCGGAGCGACCCGCCCCACGCCTACTGCCGCGACGCGATGCAGCAACCGGCAACGCAAGGCGCGCGGGGGCGCTAGCTCGGGTGTCCGCGGGTCAGGAGGAGCAGGTCCGAGCTCGGACCCAGCTAAGAGCAGGAAGCGTGGTGGTGCGCCGTCGTCGGCAGCCGCACAGCACTCTGACCCCAATGTGAAGCGGACTCTCACAGATGACTCGTTTATGCCTAAATGGAATTGCAATCGTTCCGAATTCGAGCGGCCAATGTTTGTCTATGGTGCGCGGAGAGTCATCCTACGAAGGATTGCCCATTACTGCCGCCGTTTGTACCTCAGCCGAAATAGGGGCTTGCCCGGGTTCCTGTGAAGGGGACACCGCCCGGGATTTCTGAACTAACGCGTGGTCGGTGGTCATCCTTACGGCCAGCCGTGAAGGCATTGCGCGACGCATCACGCTTGACGGACACACGGGACTTCTCTGCTTCGATTCGTTGTGTAATTTGTTTACACCTCGCCGTCCCCTGTCGTCTATCAATCTGTCTAACCACGTGGTTTTGTTCATCCCCTCGTCTCTGCGTGAGATGTCGGAACAGTTGGCCGTTTATAGGAGATGTAGGCGTCAATATCCAGGCACCGCCGCATGTGTATTACTCCCCGCTTTCTGTCGGCGCAAGGCAGAGGCATCATTAAGGGGTATGCGGCGTGTCCACCGGTTCGAGCCGGGCACCGTTTTGTTTAATGGTGTGGATCGGGAGGGTATGCTGGCTCCGTGGCCAGGCACATCCTACTCGGTTGACGTTTGGTACGAAGCTCCTGATGAGGGTGCTGTAGGTTACGGACCCGCCCCAAGTGCACTGACGTTATTTGTGTTGTGCTACGGTTCATTTCCCGTCGACGCGTAGGTCGACGCGATCCTATGAGTCGAAGTGCTTTTGTGATGAATGCATTACATATGAATGAATCTGCATGATATAAATGTATTCGCATACATTTATATATGCATCTGGCATGTTGTCATGATCCATCGCGACATCGCACCATGGCAAATCCGCCTAGCATGCATGAATGACCGAATCATTGAAGTGCGCATTATGCTCGTGCTACGAAACGATAAGTAATATTATCTGATATAATATTACTTCATTAAAGCACACGTTGAGAGCGCCGCACTCGTCGCGATGCATGCCCTGCAACCGGATATCGTTATCCGGACCCTTGCATCATGCGAATGCCGGAAAGGCTTATACGTTGTTATGCGTAGACATCGCCTAGACGCAGTAGGGTTGTCACATCTAGGATCGGCCTCCTAATGTGAATCGTACGGCATTGCGATGCTGCGAGTATAACAGATGCGAGGACGGCTAAGCTAGACAAGATATCCGATACCGGAGAACACTCGTGTGTTCTAAATTACTATTTCTATACACTATTCTACTTAGCCCGAGCTAAGCCTTAACTTCGCTAATCACCGCCGCGTGATGATTGCTTGCTTCCGGCGCTGACGGCGATTTCGTCCATTGCATCATTCCGACCTGTAAGACCGTAAGTTATATCTCTCTTCGTCTTGAAGTCTTCCGCTGTCTCTGTTTGCTCTCGCTTGCCTTGCTGTACTTGCAAGTGCTCGCGCATCGGTGTCAATAGTCTCCAGACGTGCAGATACTCATGAGCAAACGCGAACGAGAGGTACAACAATTTGGTAGCGAGACAGGTTCGTTGCCTAACTGTCTCTCTTTGTCTAATCGGAAGTAGGTTCTTTCTATGGCGAGTTCCAGCGATGAACCATGAGGACCGCTAGATACTTTTGCCGAAGACTTAGGCCGCGCCGTTTTGGACGCCGCCGCTTCCGGTTTGTAATCGTTTAATTGCTTTTGCTTAGATTGCTGCACTTGTTGTGTAAGTGTACGCTCTGAGTCGCAGGTAATCTCAGTGCACCGGCATTGCTTGCCGCGGCGACTGAGACCGGCGTTCGTCCGGACCAGTTGGCGACTCTCATTGCTCAAACTACGGAGATCAGGACTCAGCTGGGCAATTACTTGCTGAGTTTGCTGAATCTTCTCAAGAGTACTGTCGGTAGGCTCACCGAGTCGCTTTGTACTCTTGCCTTTGCGATAGAAGTCGGTTTCTATTACGCAAAACTAGGGTATCGTTTCGTGCTCCATGTCCGCGGAACACGACGATACGCCGCACACTAGCCTAGCTAGCCAACCCGATTTCGTTGTAGCTGCTAGAGCGCCGGATAGAGGTCTTGAGACTGTTGGCGCGCGAGCCACTCAAGAGCCCCTTTTCCTTCAGACCCCTGCTCACTTAATTGTGCCGCATTCAGCAGTGAACACGAATATGGACAACACTGCTGGACCAAGGGTTCTGCCATTACCTCAAGCTCGAGGGCATGATGACATCCCTGAGGTGATGAGATTGTCGATTCCCGTTCCTAGGCTCAATATTTCGCTGACCGACAAGACACCAGGGCATAGCATAGCCGATGCAACTCGTGCGTACGTGCGTGACGCTAAAAAGTACCTCCAAGCTGTTCATGGTGGCGATAATGACGGTATCAGGTGTCTCTTCGTTGGTAACACCCTCGAGGGCGCAGCGAAGGACTGGTATCGCAATTGGACCAACGCCCGGGGCAGCTATACTTTTGACGAGTTAGTCGCCGCTTTGCTCGCACGATTCGCTACTGAGGTTCAAGCACGCGATGTGGAAGCTCGTAACGTTTTGGCAGCGGGTAGCTACCACATGCGTCGGGATGAAAACGTACCTGCGTACCAGTCACGCTTCGAAGCACTTGTGACTCCCATTGCTGACCTCACCGAATCTGAGCGTGTCTTTTGGTTTAGGCGAGGCCTAACGAAACTTTTGGCTAAATGGTGCGCCACTGACTTGGTTGGAGCGCAGATCAAGTCGTATGACGCGTTGGTCGCTTTTGCTAAGGGCGCGGAGATACGACTTCTTGCCGGCGAGGAAGAAGTCAAGTCTGCCCCTCGTGCAAATGCCGTGCAAGTGCAGGATCCGCTTGGGGAAGCTGTGGCTCTCGACCAGGACCTCGGCGCGACCCGCCCCACGCCTACTGCCGCGACGCGACGCAGCAACAGGCAACGCAAGGCGCGCGGGGGCGCTAGCTCGGGTGTCCGTGGTACAGGAGGGGCAGGTCCGAGCTCGGACCCAGCTAGGAACAGGAAGCGTGGTGGTGCGCCGTCGTCGGCAGCCGCACAGCGTTCCGACCCCAACGCGAAGCGTACTCGTACGGACGACACATTTATGCCAAAATGGAATTGCAATCGTTCCGAATTCGAGCGTCGAAAATTGGCCAACGTTTGTCTACGGTGTGCGGAGAGCCATTCTACGAAGGATTGCCCTCTAATGCCGCCGTTTGTACCTCAGCCGAAATAGGGGCTTGCCCGGGTTCCTGCGGAGGGGGCTCTACCTGGGTTTTCTGAACTAACGCGTGGTCGGTGGTCATCCTTACGGCCAGCCGTTAAGGCATTGTTGCCTTGTGTACTTGGACACATCGAGCGAGTCATTGCGCGACGCATCACGCTTGACGGACGCACGGGACTTCTCTGCTTCGACCCGTTGTGTAATTTGTTTACACCTCGCCGTCCCCTGTCGTCTATCGATCTGTCTAACCACGTGGTTTTGTTCATCCCCTCGTCTCTGCGTGAGATGTCGGAACAGTTGGCCATGTACAGGAGGTGTAGGCGTCAATATCCAGACACTGCCGCATGTGTTTTACTCCCCGCTTTCTGTCGGCGCAAGGCAGAGGCATCGTTAAGGGGTATGCGGCATGTCCACCGGTTCGAGCCGGGCACCGTTTTGTTTAATGGTGTGGATCGGGAGGGTACGTTGGCTCCGTGGCCACACCTATCCTACTCGGTTGACGTTTGGTACGAAGCTCCTGATGGGGGTGCCGTTGGTTACGGACCCGCCCTAAGTGCACTGACGTTGTCTGCTGGGCAGTCGCTCATAGATAACCGTGTCCCTGTGGTTCAGATCGGTTTGAATGGCCGTACTCTGAAGGCACTTGTTGACACCGGTGCCAGTGACGACTTCATCTCTGTCGCAGAGGTGAATGCGCTGGGGTTGTCCCCAGAGTCGTCTGATTGTACACAGGTTACCCTTGCTGACGGGGGTAAGCATCCCATCGTGGGCAGGATTACCCTTAGCCTATCGTTAGGCCCTTTGCGTGTTGTGACCCGGCCGTACGTGCTGCAGGGCTTAGCAGAGACTGCACCGTACATAATGGGGTCGTCGACATTACGACAGTACCGCGCGCGCATCGACATGGAGACCGCAACCCTGCATATGTGCAAGGGTACTCTGTCGATTAAGGTACCTTTCCTGTCGTTCGAACATGTCACACCAAAGGGGGGCGAAACTGAGGCGGTGCCTATGGTTAATTTCGCTGTGACCGCAATGGCCGCGCGAATCGAACCAGAGCTAGTCGGGCGTAAGGAGGCCGTCCGTTTGTTACGGAAGGGTGCCCACGGACTGCTTTTAAGGCCGCGGGTGAGCTGTTGTGTCACCACCGCGCAGATTTCTGTGGATCCTGAGGTTGAGGCCCTACTGTCGCAGTATGAGGACGTCTTTAAAGATATCCCTGGCCTACCACCTATGCGTCCTGTTGATCACACAATCCCTCTCATGCCTGGAGCGCAGCCTACGGCCCGGCCAATGTACAGGTTGAGTCCATTGGAACTGGACGAGGTGAAGCGCCAGGTGACGGATTTGCTCGCGAAGGGTATGATACGCCCCAGCACATCCCCGTATTCTGCACCGATTTTGTTTGTCGGTAAGAAGGATGGGACCTTGCGCATGTGCATTGATTACCGGGGGTTAAATGCGAATACGGTGAAAAATCGCTACCCTTTGCCACGCGTTGACGACCTGTTGGATAAGCTGAAGGGATCGGCTTATTTTTCCTCAATTGACTTACAACAGGGCTACAATCAGATTCGCATCGCTGCCTCTGATATCCCGAAAACCGCTTTTCGGACGCCCTTCGGTCACTTTGAGTATACGGTCCTATCGTTTGGTTTGACTAATGCCCCTGCGACGTTTCAGGCGGTTATGGACCGAATGTTTAGGCCGTTTATCGACAGGTTCGTTGTTTGCTACCTGGATGACATCTTGGTATATTCTAAGACGCGCGAGGAGCACTTGGAGCATCTGCGGCTCGTGCTCGACGTTATGAGGCGGGAGCAATTGTTTGCTAAACGCGCCAAATGCTTTTGGGCGCAGCCTCAGGTGGAATATTTGGGCCACATTGTGTCGGCCACCGGTGTGAAGATGGACCCGCGGAAGGTCGCCGTGGTTCGCGATTGGCCCGCGCCTCAGAACCTCACGGAGCTGCGTAAGTTCCTTGGCTTGACCAATTATTTCCGGAAGTTCATTGAAAAATATTCCATCATTGCGGCCCCGCTTACTAACTTAACTCGCAAAGGCGTTTTCGTTTCACTCGAGTCGTGGACGTCGCAATGCCAGCGGGCATTCGAAGAGCTCAAACGAATCGTTGCCGAAGATGTCACCCTTGCATTCCCTGATTACTCGTTACCATTTCGTGTTGAGGTAGTGTCTGATGCCTCAATATTTGGAAGCGGCGCTGTATTGCTACAGGAAGGGCGACCGATCGCCTTCACGAGTAAGAAGTTTTCTGGTGCGGAGATTCGCTACACCACCGGGGAACAGGAGCTTCTGGCCGTGCTGCATGCTTTAAAGGAATGGCGCTGTTACCTCGAGGGACGCCCGTTTACTTTAAAGACTGACCATAAGCCCCTAACGTTTTTGCAAAGCGTTCCGACGTTGAACCGCCGTCAAGCTAGGTGGATGGAATATCTAGCTAGGTTCAACTGCACCTGGGAGTATATTTCTGGTAAATTGAATATTGCCGATGCTCTCAGTCGACATCCGTCGCTACACGCTGCAATTTTGGCAGCGCCCGTCGTGCGGCCGCGTAGCGAGGGGGTTCCGATCGCGACGGACCTCGCGGAGCGGTTGAAGGTTGCCTACAATGCAGACGCCTGGTTCGCGGACCCGGCTAATGTAGAAAACCTTCGCAAGCAGAATGGCCTTTGGCTACGGACGGAGGGTGCAGCTACGCAAATCGTCGTTCCGAACGACGACGCGCTACGCTACGACATCCTTGCGCGGTTCCACGAGGACCCGTTAGCAGGACACCCTGGTAGCAAGCGATTGATCGACTTGGTGCAACGTTCCTTTTGGTGGCCTCGTTTGGCTAAGGATGCGGCGAACTTCGTCCAGACATGCAGTCTGTGCCAGCGCAATAAGGCTTTGTCCGGTAAGGGCCATGGGTTGTTGCAACCGTTGCCTGTCCCGGATGCGCCTTGGGAAAGTGTTTCCATGGACTTCGTAGTCGCGCTGCCCAAAACTGAGGGGGGATACGATGCGGTGTTCGTAATGGTCGATCGTCTGACTAAGATGGTTCACCTAGCACCATGCACATCATCCTGCACGGCTGAGCAAACCGCACGTTTGTTTTTCGATAATGTGGTTCGGCTACACGGGATTCCCAAAAATGTGATCTCGGACCGCGGTGGACAGTTCACGTCTAAGTTTTGGGAAGCGCTCTGCAAACTAGTTGGCATGCGCGTCAACCTGAGCACGGCGTATCACCCGCAGACTGATGGTCAAACCGAACGCACAAACCGCACGTTGGGTGATATGTTGCGCAATTATGCTGGTCGCACACCACTTGTTTGGGATACATATTTGACTGCGGCAGAATTCGCGCTTAACAACGCTGTTAACCGCTCTACAGGCAAAAGTCCGTTCTTTCTTAACTACGGGTTTCATCCCGCGCTACCCGTGTGGCGTGAGTTGGAAGTGAACGTGCCTGCTGCTAAACTTTTTGCCAAGTCTTTTATGTCCCGAATCACAGACGCGAAGTCGTGTTTGGACGCGGCGCAGCAACGAACGACAGAATACTACAACAAATCCAAGCAGGATGTGACGTTTTCGGAAGGGCAACTCGAGGACGCTGCATACGGGAGGGGGGATAATTGTTGTGCTACGGTTCATTTCCCGTCGACGCGTAGGTCGACGCGATCCTATGAGTCGAAGTGCTTTTGTGATGAATGCATTACATATGAATGAATCTGCATGATATAAATGTATTCGCATACATTTATATATGCATCTGGCATGTTGTCATGATCCATCGCGACATCGCACCATGGCAAATCCGCCTAGCATGCATGAATGACCTAATCATTGAAGTGCGCATTATGCTCGTGCTACGAAACGATAAGTAATATTATCTGATATAATATTACTTCATTAAAGCACACGTTGAGAGCGCCGCACTCGTCGCGATGCATGCCCTGCAACCGGATATCGTTATCCGGACCCTTGCATCATGCGAATGCCGGAAAGGCTTATACGTTGTTATGCGTAGACATCGCCTAGACGCAGTAGGGTTGTCACATCTAGGATCGGCCTCCTAATGTGAATCGTACGGCATTGCGATGCTGCGAGTATAACAGATGCGAGGACGGCTAAGCTAGACAAGATATCCGATACCGGAGAACACTCGTGTGTTCTAAATTACTATTTCTATACACTATTCTACTTAGCCCGAGCTAAGCCTTAACTTCGCTAATCACCGCCGCGTGATGATTGCTTGCTTCCGGCGCTGACGGCGATTTCGTCCATTGCATCATTCCGACCTGTAAGACCGTAAGTTATATCTCTCTTCGTCTTGAAGTCTTCCGCTGTCTCTGTTTGCTCTCGCTTGCCTTGCTGTACTTGCAAGTGCTCGCGCATCGGTGTCAATAGTCTCCAGACGTGCAGATACTCATGAGCAAACGCGAACGAGAGGTACAACAATTTGCTGGGCAGTCGCTGGTAGATAACCGTGTCCCAGTGGTTCAGATCGGTTTGAATGGCCGTACTCTGAAGGCACTTGTTGACACCGGTGCCAGCGACGACTTCATCTCTGTCGCAGAGGTGAATGCGCTGGGCCGCCCGTTTGTTACGGAAGGGTGCCCACGGACTGCTTTTGAGGCCGCGGGTGGGCTGCAGTGCCACCACCGCGCAGATTTCTGTGGATCCTGAGATTGAGGCCCTACTGTCGCAGTATGAGGATGTCTTTAAAGATATCCCTGGCCTACCACCTATGCGTCCTGTTGATCACACAATCCCTCTCATGCCTGGAGCGCAGCCTACGGCCCGGCCAATGTACAGGTTGAGTCCATTGGAGCTGGACGAGGTAAAGCGCCAGGTGACGGATTTGCTCTCGAAGGGTATGATACGCCCCAGCACATCCCCGTATTCTGCACCGATTTTGTTTGTCGGTAAGAAGGATGGGACCTTGCGCATGTGCATCGATTACCGGGGGTTGAATGTGAGTACGGTGAAAAATCGCTACCCTTTGCCACGCGTTGACGACCTGTTGGATAAGCTGAAGGGATCGGCTTATTTTTCCTCGATTGACTTGCAACAGGGCTACAATCAGATTCGCATCGCTGCCTCTGATATTCCGAAAACCGCTTTTCGGACGCCCTTCAGTCATTTCGAGTATACGGTCCTATCGTTTGGTTTGACTAATGCGCCTGCGACGTTTCAGGCGGTTATGGACCGAATGTTTAGGCCGTTTATCGACAGGTTCGTTGTTTGCTACCTGGATGACATCTTGGTTTATTCTAAGACGCGCGAGGAGCACTTGGAGCATCTTCGGCTCGTGCTCGACATTATGAGGCGGGAGCAATTCTTTGCTAAACGCACCAAATGCTTTTGGGCGCAGCCTCAGGTGGAATATTTGGGCCACATTGTGTCGGCCACTGGTGTGAAGATGGACCCACGGAAGGTCGCCGTGGTTTGTGATTGGCCCGCGCCTCAGAACCTCACGGAGCTGCGTAAGTTCCTTGGCTTGACCAATTATTTCCGAAAGTTCATTGAAAAATATTCCATCATTGTGGCCCCACTTACTAACTTAACTCGCAAAGGCGTTTTCGTTTCACTCGAGTCGTGGACGTCGCAATGCCAGCGGGCATTCAAAGAGCTCAAGCGAACCGTTGCCGAAGATGTCACCCTTGCATTCCCTGATTACTCGTTGCCGTTTCGTGTTGAGGTAGTGTCTGATGCCTCAATATTTGGAAGCGGCGCTGTATTGTTACAGGAAGGGCGACCGATCGCCTTCACGTGTAAGAAGTTTTCTGGTGCGGAGATTCGCTACACCACCGGGGAACAGGAGCTTCTGGCAGTGTTGCATGCTTTAAAGGAATGGCGCTGTTACCTTGAGGGACGCCCATTTACTTTAAAGACTGACCACAAGCCCCTAACGTTTTTGCAAAGCGTTCCGACGTTGAACCGCCGTCAGGCTAGGTGGATGGAATACCTAGCTAGGTTCGACTGCACCTGGGAGTACATTTCTGGTAAACTGAATATTGCCGATGCTCTCAGTCGACATCCGTCGCTACACGCTGCAATTTTAGCAGCGCCCGTCGTGCGACCACATAACGAGGAGGTGCCGATCGCGACGGACCTCGTGGAGCGGTTGAAGGTTGCCTACAACGCAGATGCCTGGTTCTCGGAGCCAGCTAATGTGGAATACCTTCGCAAGCAGAATGGCCTTTGGCTGCGGACGGAGGGTGCAGCTACGCAAATCGTCGTTCCGAATGACGACGCGCTACGCTATGACATCCTTGCGTGGTTCCACGAGGACCCGTTAGCAGGACACCCTGGTAGCAAGCGGTTGGTCGAGTTGGTGCAACGTTCCTTTTGGTGGTCTCGCTTGACTAAAGATGTGGTGAACTTCGTACAGACATGCAGTCTGTGCCAGCGCAATAAGGCTTTGTCTGGTAAGGGCCATGGGTTGTTGCAACCGTTGCCTGTCCCGGATGCGCCTTGGGAAAGTGTTTCCATGAACTTCGTAGTCGCGCTGCCCAAAACGGAGGGGGGATATGATGCGGTGTTCGTAATGGTCGATCGCCTGACTAAGATGGTCCACCTAGCACCATGCACATCGTCCTGCACGGCTGAACAAACCGCACGCTTGTTTTTCAACAATGTGGTTCGGTTACACGGGGTTCCCAAAAATGTGATCTCGGACCGCGGTGGGCAGTTCACGTCTAAGTTTTGGGAAGCGCTCTGCAAGCTAGTTGGCATGCGCGTCAACCTGAGCACAGCGTACCACCTGCAGACTGATGGTCAAACCGAACGCACAAACCGCACGTTGGGTGATATGTTGCGCATTTATGCTGGTCGCACACCCCTCGTTTGGGATATGTATTTGACTGCGGCAGAATTCGCGCTTAACAACGCTGTTAACCGCTCTACAGGCAAAAGTCCGTTCTTTCTTAACTACGGGTTTCATCCCGCGCTACCCGTGTGGCGTGAGTTGGAAGTGAACGTGCCTGCTGCTAAGCTTTTTGCCAAGTCTTTTATGTCCCGAATCACAGACGCGAAGTCGTGTTTGGACGCGGCGCAGCAATGAACGACGGAGCACTACAACAAATCCAAGCAGGATGTGACGTTTTCGGAAGGGCAACTCGTGTTGCTAAGCACCAAGAACTTGCGTTCCTTGGCCGACGGACCCCGAAAACTCTTACCCCGCTGGATTGGTCCGTATCCTGTCGTGCGCATGGTTGGGAATGTGGCTGTGGAGCTTGCATTGCCCGTTGATATGACCATTCACCCCACGTTTCACGTATCGCTTGTCCGTCCTTATCATGGTACGGAACCCGTCCCTGAGCCTGCTAACGACCCTGCAGCGATCGAACCAGTTCCCGAGACCTGGATCGCTGGTAAACAGAAGTTTTACAATGTGGAGCGGGTGTTAGATTATCGCGCACGTCGTGTGGGCCGACACTGACGTAAGCGGACAGTACACGAGTACTTGGTCAAGTGGACAGGATATACCAGCGAGCACAACTCATGGGAACTGGCACGCAACTTCTCGCAGGACATGAAGCCCCTGCTCGAAGAAGCCCGCAAACGTGCCACGCAAGCCCAATGACCCCTGCAGTCGATGCTGTATGAAGCAGCGAGGATGCTGCATACGGGAGGGGGGATAATTGTTGTGCCATGGTTCGTTTCCCGCCGATGTGTAGGTCGATACGACGCTACGAGGCGAAGTGCTATTTTGATGAACGCATGAACGATCAATGCATATGAATGAACTTGCATGATTTAAATATATTCGTATGTATTTATATATGCATTTGGCATGTTACCATTATCCATCGCGACATCGCATCATGGCAAATCTGCCTAGCATGCATGAAATCCCGAATGCCCTGCCGCTAGCCTCCCACAGCGCTTCCAACATGTCCTCCGATGGCTGCACCCTCAGGAACATCATGCCACGCACGAGCTGGCTCATCTCCCCCGGCCTCAGCATGCCCGCCGCCAGGGCATCGTGCGCCGAGGCCATAAAAGCCTCCATCCACGTCGGCCGGGGCTTGTACTGCAGTCGCCCTAGTGAGTGCATCACTGCCGCTAACCCGGCACACCATTAAATTGCCTGAGCCGCGGACCTGTGGCGAGCAGAGGGCAGGAGGTGCGCGTCGGTGGAATGAGAAGAGAGGGGCCGGTAGGCCCGACTAGGAGCACCAATCGTGGGAGTAGTGGATCCCGAAATAGCCCTTTCCGCAACTCCACCTTGCTAGCCGCCTTGCCCTTCAGCACAGCACGTACCGCACTGGGCGATGTGCACTTTGGGTTGTTGTACTGCGTCACACAACAAAAGTGCCGGCATTGATAACCAATGTGTGTGTGTGCGTGTGTAGTGTGTGTAATTAGCCGTACCTCGTGGTTCGGGCGTCAGGGAGTCGGGAGTCAGGCTCTGGCGAAATATGGAGCAAGCTAGAGATGTTGTGGGAAGCCATAATGGACCAGACCGAGATCCTCAAACCAGGCAGCTCTAGATTTACAAGGGACACTGTGTCCCAATCTTGTAACGAACTCTGGCGCGTGAACAGCATGATACTCTTTACTACATTGACGCAGCATATGCACGGCTATACATCCTCCATCATATTGTTTGTCGATTTATTTGGATTCGCCATATGCAGTTGATGAAAATAACAGGTAACTAACAACGGTATGTCACCGTGTTTAGGACCGGACTGGACCGGGAATGTCACCAGCATACCAGACATCCGAACCTAGACAAGTAAGCCACCCTGCTACCAGGCGGCATTCAGCTAAGCGACTAAATAAAAACTAGGCAGCTATATCACGCGCGCCACTTTTAGTCCCATCATTTCTAAATTAACACACCTGCCTCCATAAATCCATATCTACCACCGACTGCTGCCCACCCATCAAACCCGTCCGCAGCCCCATTACAGGAAGCCTTAAATCGTGAGGACGACTAAATAACAAATGCAATAACACCGGCATGCCCGAAGTCACCATATCACGTGAGGGATGTTGTCACATATGGATCGTTCATACCATGGTGAAAACCGCCCATCCCATCAGCACTGGGCACGTAAGCACCATTGGGCCAAATCAGTAGGACGGTGGGGCACCACGTGCGAACCGTTGGAGACGTTCTGTTGGCACGACTAGTATGCCTCTGGAGTTCCAGGTTCTACCCCGACCGAGAGCGGGCCAAAGACTCTAAAGTCAAGGGCAGGGTGCCCCCGTGTCGATGGACGTTGACGACCCCAAATAAAGTGACCTGCGAGCTGACCAGTAGCGGAGTTGACGCCTAAGTTGATTCGGCAGATTCCGCTGGATGCTGGTGGTGGGTGCTGAACCTGGGAAAACCACTGATTTCGGAGAAGTCGGCATGGGAGACTGGATGAGGGTGCCCCGAAATACCGGGGAAGGTAGGGAATGCCAGGTTAGTGGCCATGGGTGATGTACCCCCCTATCCTACACACATATCACATACACGTCACTCAACTGTGGGAACAGAACACAACCACATAAGGAGTAGGGTGTACAAAACGAGTGAGGTAACAGTGCCTGAGATCTCCAGCAGGCTTGCATCATCACGCCTAGCATCGGCTTGCATCAGTAATAAGGCCCCCACAGAGATCTCGCAGAGGCCTTACGAATATCAAACAACATGTTGCTATTTAGCCATGCCTTGCGCCTCCTGGGTGCCAACGGCCACCATCAGGCAATACATTTATACATACGTTGCCTCTCAAAACCTCCTTACGGCCATCAATGCAGGTGCAGGGTGTGGCCGCAGCTCAAAAATTATTTAGTTACCAGATCGGGATTGGCATATAGGTGTGGCTGCGCCACCCCTCACTTGCCCACCACCCTAATTAACGCATGCGGGGCTTCGGCAGGCACAAAGTTATAGCTAGTTTATCATCCGCATCATTATTTAATCACCGCATCATGGCTGATCAAGCGCACAGCTTCGATTAATTACAAGAAAACATCAATGATGACTTTTGTGGTTGCTGCTCACCACATCACCAGGTGGAAAACTGAAAATTGTCTTCCATATCTTAAATCCAATGACTTCATCCGAAATCCAGTATCGTACCATTGGTGCCGTGTCCGGGGAACCTTCGGGTCATCTTCCACGTACGGACGCTCAAACCATGAAACTTAACACCGCATCCGACACATATTTTTTCGTATGTCGTACCCTGCGCCCGTGCAAGCTCGTACGAGCGATGAAGTCTACCAGGTTTGCGCGCTGCTGCGTGCTTTCCGCCTGCCATGCTCTCTGTCTTGTCTCAAAGTAGGGATCAATTCTGCGGGCGTGCGGGAGATAGTGGCACATTTGGCGATCGAGTCGTTGGGATAATGGGATCTTGGTGGGAATGGCATGCAGCATGTACACAGGGAAGACATGACTGCCGATGCTGGTGCACTCGTCGTTGCCCCTCGAGGCCCATCCGGACCCAGCACCTTGACACCCATGTCAAGCACGCACCCATGACACAGCATGCGACAAGAACATCCGCCTTGGCGATACAATTTGCCCTGGAGCTCTTGCTTGGTAGAGTGGTAACACAAGTGTACTGCCGGGACGCCATGTCGCGTCGATGTGGTGCAGAGGTGCATGAGTGGCGCATATGCGGTTGGGGTTGTTGAGTTGCTAGCGTGTGCCAGTTTATCCCGATTCCGGAGTGGCGCAGGGGTAAGTGGTCACTGCATTTGTGCATGGAGCACGTGGGGGCTGTCAATGCTGTAAGGTTGGTAATGGTGGTGGTGGTGGCGCGTATGAGGGTTTAGGGACAAGGGGATCACTGGCTGGCATCTGGAGTACGAAGTGAAGTGAGCGAAGGCGAGGTGTGGGCACAAGCAGGGACGCGGCAGGGGCGCGTGGGTGGTTGAATGATTCCCAGGCCCCGGGTTCATAGGTGATGGTGAAACGACCGGACGCACCCCTGCATTTCGGTAGGTTGCTGTGCTGGTGCTCTAATGTCCCATCATGTAATGACTACATTGCGTAACTATGTGTATTGTAAACTGCCATGTGGGCCTTGTTGCCAAGAGACTCGTAGCCAGCGAAGCCCAACAATCATAACTACAATTAAGTACAGTGCGGCTCTCCCTTGGCAGTCGTTACCTTTGACCTGCCGTCAAAGGCAGGTCAAAGGTAACGTCTTCGCCACCACCCACACCAAGGACCGGGACATGGTTATCAACGGAAAGTCGTGTGCTGGCAGACTCTGAGAGCACGAAAATCGGCAAGCAGTGACCAAAAGCCGAGAATTCCAACTACCCAACATCCAACCACTGGTCCAGGTATCCACACATGCCGTGTACGCGAACCATGCGCCTGTCTGGCGGAGCCTCAACGCCCAGCCCCCTCAAGGAGGAGATTCACGTGGATTTGATATCCTAGCGCGCCGTTTACCGAATGATAAGGGTCACAGTCTTTGTAATGTGATCATCAGGGCCAGGGCCAGGGCCAGGGCCAGGGCCAGGGCTAGCTCGGACGCCTAACCCGATAGGACACGAGTAGTAAGTTTGCTCCTCCCAAAGTGGAATACCAGGTCTCTTTTCATCTTCCTTCCATCCATCCTTCCCGGTGCACCCTAGTAAGCACCTGGATTGCTGAGACCCACGGGTCCATGGCTTAGCATGCCCTCCCTCCCCCCCTCGCCCTCTGAGCCCCGCCCAATGAGCCCCACTCCCTTCTCACCGGCCAGCACTAATACGGTGGGGGCAATGTCAATGTGCTGCATCGTGGTAACCACCTTGGAGCCGGCAGCCAGACTCGGGCCCTGAGGCCAGGGACGACGGATGGAGGGATGAAGTCCCGGGATTTCTGTCACAAAAGGATAAGGGTTCTTGAGTATTAGGCTAGGAGGGCAAAGGACAGGCGGATGGAGGTTGGGACTACGATTAAAGCCGGGGGAGGCAGGGTTAAAGATGCAACAGATAGGGGCGCGCAAGGATATATGGCAAGGTGTAGTATTCTGGGGTATCTAAGGGCAGTGTCAAATGACCCTGGACCTTAGATGGTCATACTACCGATCGGGCCTTTGTTGGCCGACACGACAGAGATACAACATCGAGCAGGTTCGTCCGGGTTCTAATCCCCCCACCAACGGGATGGTTAGGGCGGTTCTGACTGGTAATTGGCTTGGGAAACCGTCACCAGGCCATGAGGGATCGAATCGTCTTACCACAGACTAGGGTGAGGGCTGGCCCTTAGACTGTAGGATGCGAGGACGCACCCTATCTGAGGGGGAATATTTGAAGTATCCTGGGGTATCTACGGGCAGTGTCAAAGGATCCTGGACCTTAGATGGTCATCCTTCCGATCGGGCCTTTGTTGGCCGACACGACAGAGATACAACACAAGGACGACGGAGGGCCTGCTTCTGGTGGCAGTGGTTGCCTCATGTTAAACAAGTGATCAGTCCACGACTCCTGACTAACAAGAAGCCAAGCCCATCCCACCCGCCCTATGCGCCCCTCACAGCCATCATCACCATAGGCACTCGAAGGTCCTCCTCGAAGGCGGAGGTCTTCCCGCTGCCCATGCGGTGGACCCCTTTGTGGTAGCCGTTGTCGCTGGTGAAGAGCATGAAGGTGCTGTCCGACAGACCCAGAGAATCCAGCTTAATGACTGAGGGGCCGGAATAGGCGGGTGAAGGAGGGGGCGATGATACGAAATCTACAATCTATAATCTATATTATCATACCCCTATCCCCACCCCACCCACGCCCCTCCCACCTAACGCCACGACCATCTCTCATCCACAGCCCGCATGCACCTCAGCGGCACTCGGTGGATCTCCTATAAGAAGGTCACATTTGCGGCCGTGAGGGGGTCTCGCGCCCGCAGCCACGCTGGCTTCCCACTAACCCCCGGGTCATTCTGGGCGGTCGTGGCAGTGCCGCTCCACTCAGCTCCTCCCACAGTGTCGGGCCGCAAGTAAATAAGGCCTACGCGTTTGGATGGTGGCTGGCGTCGGTCCCGGTAGGAAATGTGGAACCAATCGGGGCGTAAGCTAAGTAGCCGCCAAGGCCGTGCATAATCGTAGAAAGAAGAGCGATGGGAACCGTGATGATGTATACTATCGGTGTTGTTGGCGACAGCAAAGCGGTGCTGCGAGAAACGTTGGTAGATGCAAGCAAAAGTTAATGTATGAGTGCTTGCCCCCTCCCCCCGCATTCACCTGTGTGTAGCGTGTTGTACCCAGCTTTCTGCAGCCAGGTGGGGAGCCACTCGCGATCCAAATCCAGCGCACGGAATTTTGCATAACCTCCTGTATATGAGGGAGGGGTTGTGGGTTCGCGGGCCAGGGCCTCGAGGATGACGAATTTAATTTGTGGGAAAATGGTTTCCGCGGCCAGACGGCGAACCCCTTGGGGTGGCAAAAGAATGAATGGAAGAACGGAAGGACAGAACGAACTCGCTATGTGGACGGCCCAGAAAGGGGAGAGGTCTGCGGTGAGAACAGGAAGGTTGCCTAGAAAGGATGATAGTGCCTATAGTTGAAGGGATGCAGAGCCGCGGAGGGCGGAGGGCTGGCGGGTTTCAGTTGCTGTTGGGTCAAATGACAGTCATCCGTCCACCTCCGGGAGAGGGGTTTTCATCAATGGCCATTGGCCTTTCCTTGTCTCCTGTCTCGCTCATAAATGTAAATCTGTGCTTGGAAAAAGGTGGTAATGAGAAACTCTTAAATATGTCTGGTTCCGGAGCATGACCTGCACCAAAACCCGGGTCCATGTTCGCTCCGCCAATTAACCTGATTGACGGTAATGACAAGGGGCCGCACGTCGCAATGTGGCTTCGAAGCCACCCGTCCACCCAGGAATACTTCTTCCATCGGGGGAGATCGGGTATTACCGTATGAGGCTTACGATCGTATGCAGGCTAGTCGGGGACGGCAGGGTGGAACCTGTCATTTAAAAATTGGACGTACCGTGTGGTCCGAGCACGTCTGTGAAATTGATATTGGGACTCAGCTGGCCGCGGAGGAGGCTGACCCGGGAAGGGCAGCAGATGGGAGTAGTGACGAAATGGTTCGTACAGGTGACACCTGGTTTGCAGCAACATCGGGATATAACCGAATAAGGAACCGATGCCTGCAGGAACTGACAGGAAGATTACCAACTGCCAACGACCAACCATTTTTACTTACCAGCTCAAAGAATTTTGAACAACATCTATGATTCAAGAAAATTTCTGAACATTCCTGGTCGCGTCGTCGTGCACGAAAGTCGCACGTCGCCAAATGATTGATGGTCCGGTTACGATGCCCTTACCTCGGTCTCGCAAAAGCCGTTTCGTCGCCGGTATCGCCAGCTCACCGCTGCTGTACTGAGATTAATTTACATCATCTACAAGGATAAGGATAAAGTTTGGACGCCGTGCTACAGATGCCGAATATGTGATGATACCCAGATACAGCATTACATTTAGAAATCGCTTCTTTGAAATTATTTCTTTGGATGAAACAATGTATTTGAATGTAATTCTTACGTGCCTTTACTCGACGGAAGAAATATTTCAAGTTATGCTCATTTCATGCAAAGCATGACGTTGGTTGGCTTGGGGGCTGTTACCGTTATTGAACAAAAGGGTAGAACAAAGGTGAGGGACGAGAGGGGACTAATGTTTCCTTCATGTAGCGCCTATCACCCTACACTTGCCGCCCTCCGCCCGACCGCTGCATTGTAGCACGGAGCTGAAGTTGTCTGCCGCGTCTGACTTCCTGCAATGGTAACTATGGAAACGCCTGGCAGTTGCACACAATTCTTGATTCAGAGAACTAAAGAAAATAAGTTCGAGACGAAAAGGCAAATACAATTGTTCGACGCTCTTACGAGCAAGCCCATCGGTGAAGCTGTCACGTCGAGAAGCGCGATGGATCAACGGTGAACGGACAAGACTGTCGAAGCTCCCAAACCAACGATTTGATTGCATTTGGATAGTTGTGAGAACTAAATAAGGGTTAAGTGTATATGATTTTTTCGGGCAATCGTTCAATCCCAACCGTAATTGTTTTGCTTCACAAACGCGTGAGTGCAGCGGTTGACCAAGGAATCAAAGTCCACATCTACCAGCAGGCACCTAGAATACACACATTTATAGTCCGTTGCTGCAACTTGCATGGTATGAAAGGTTACTACATATCTCAAATTTCTCGTTTCGACCTTTCCAACATCCTGTTCCTGTCCTCTCGTGCGACTTAAAGACGTGCGTCTTGACGACCGCCTGGGCCGCCCCAACGTCCGCCTCCCACTTTTGCACCGACGACTGCATTCAGATGGCAACGAAGGGATCCGTCCTAGGGGCCGTTCTGCAGCACTGCACTCGGCGGCGTCTCCTGGTGGTGCTGTGCGCGGAGCGAGATCAAGTGCAGCTTTGCTGGCCTTGCGGATGTGGCATGCAGCAGCACAACATGCCGCAGTACCATCAAGGTGAGGCCAGTGAACGTAGTGCAATTCTTATAGGGATCAACGGGGCGGCCAGCAAAGTGAGCGACATGCACGTACACGCAGACTGGGTGCCCGTTGGCAGCTGCTGTAAGGTACCAACTGGATATCTTGGCTAGGGATTACGTCACGATCCGTTGTTCCCTGTATCCTCGAGAGGGATCGTCAAGCCGCGTAACGGACCTGATGGATGAGTCCCCTCAGGGAAGTACGTGAACGAATCCTCAGTGCACGATCTTCCCACATGCACATTGGGACCCTGAACCCGTGACCCGCCGCGCGCGTCAACACCCAGGGCACCTCTGCTGCTGACGTGAGAGCGTGTTTTTTCACGAGCTGCAGCACAACATTGGTCTCCGCCACGCACACAGATGATCGTGTAAAATGTGGTTGTGTTTGTTTGTGTGTACGTGCATACATTCATTCCTGACGAATCCCAATCAATGCATGCCGCCATCCCGAACATTGTGCATCCATACCCACCGTCACCAGGACTGTGTACCGCTTGCCATTGCTACACTGCACAGGCTTGCATTAGTGCTGCCTCTGGATTCTGTCCCGCACCTGCTCATCACCAAACACTAATCGCTATCTGACACTACTGGTCACCCGCCCGCTGCCCCCTCTTACTCCTGTCATTACCACGACTTGGAGCGGTTTGCATGCAGGGGAGTTTGTGGAGTACGACGACCCACCTGACCACAACGTTGATGCCAATGCGCAGCTCCCAGGCTGTTCGGTGCCACAACGCCCCAATCAATTGGCGCATCAACTGGGCGACAACGGTGCCCAATGATGGCAACCTCGGCCCCGGGAACTTCACCCTCGCCTCCAACCCCGTCGGTGGGCCCCTCGTCTGCGGTAGCGGTGAGTAAGAGCTACATATATACACAGGCCCATGGCCTTCTGGCGGCAGTAAATGCGGACTGTATCAGTTCGTGGACTGCCTCTGACTGCAGCGTGCCACAACGGTCGCCACTTTTTGCCAAACAGCGCGGCCACTCCCTGGGTTCCTGCAGCCGTCGCCGCCCCTTGTACCGCCCCATCAACAGCATTTATCCCCCTAGGTCGCGGCCGCTGTCGCCACCGCATGCGTGCTGTCGCCACCGCGTGCGTAATGTATGGCCCCGAAGCCGCGCTCCATTCATAGCATATGTTGGTAAAACCTTGTGCCCTATGGCTGGGCAGGGACAACACGGCCCTACTTGAATGCAAGGGGCGTTCTGGATATGGTTGAGATCTCTGAAGTGAGGCTGAAGTATAGGTGGAGGTAGGGGTGGAGATGTAGACGTGCGTAGCACACATGAATTGAAATGTTAGCGGCTTTGCCTGCAGTAGTAGAGCTTGCCAGTTGGGCGGAGCACATTCTGCATCCATCTGCATGTATGCACAAGCATGTACGAATATGCCACTGCACTGGTGCAGGCGGCATCCATATGCCTACCCATTTGTTGCCTCGACTGGGTGCCTCGGGAATTAATTCCTAGCAATCAGCATCACAATTGTACGGGCGAAAATAATCCAATGGAACGATTGATCCAGTTTGAATACTTGTCGTTCAGATACGCTTTAGATTCGCAGCTAGCATGAACACAGGCAAAGGCGTGTGTGTGGGTTATGTACATCTGGTTGGTCACACATTTGCAGAGGCTAAGGTTTCAGCATGCCCGTACATGTGGCAGGGTGGATTCGCGATGCGGATGGAGCTTGCTCTGGTGTTGGTTTTGCAGACATATACAATGAATCATTTCTGCGCTGTATGTAAGCACACCAGCTATGGGCAGGCGGAAAGCAACTGTGTGGACTCATGCATGTCGTTGGGCATTAGACTACGTGTGTATCAGGCCTTGGCGCATGCTCTTTCACGCTTCGATGCCTTTGATTTTCCTTCAAAGAGACTTATTATCGAACACGTTTCACTGGAGGATAAGCGCGTGGAGGGGAGATGCCACGAGAGAACTGTGCGTGTGGGGGCGTTGACGCGCGGCGGGCAGCAGCTGGGGCGCAATCAGTTGGGGCTCAGCCATATGGGCGCTTGCCAGGAGCCTCTTTGTCCGACACCATGGATCCGGCGCGATCCATGCACCCAGCGCACTTGTGAAGCGTATGGAGCTTGCTGTGTGGTTGATTTTGCAGTTTTATTCATTGTACATTCAGTACTTAGCTGGAACCACGGCCAGTAGCGTCTGAGGACGACGCGAAGTTGAACCTCTTTTTAATAACTGAAGCTTGGGAATGACAGGGTCTATTACTGCATCTGAAAAGGGCAAACCACATCCTTGCTTTCTGTGAACCACAATTCCGAAGCAAAGTTGATATGAAGTCGCACATGTACATGGAAGTATATAAATTAGAATCACATTATTGTGGACATAAACCAGGACACATAATAGAATACACATATGTTTTGTAGGTTCCTTTGGAAGGCTTAGGGTTACTGCCCCGGGGAAGAACACTGCCACAGTAAGTCAATGGCCAATGGTCGCCCGTCATCCAGATGATGTAGATAGGTTGCAACCATCCAGATAGATCCTACGTCCGGGGGGAAAACACCATCATTGGAACTTGCGCTTGGAAAGAGCCTGCTTTTGGAATTCTTTGAGAAAAATTTCGACGGAAGTTGTGGCCTGTTGTCGTACAGCGGTGGTGGGTTCAGTGCCCGCAGGACAAGAGTTGTGTCGGCCTCCTTGAAGACGGAACAAGGGGTGGCCCCAGTATCTGTAACGTTTGGAAGTTGAGATAGCAGTTTGAAGATTGGCATGTACGAACACACTGGCATGGCACGCTGCATGAACGGTTTGGAAATGTGGTGTTTGGTCTGTAAGAAGACCTTGAAAGGAGTTTGCTGGCTGACACTTTGACTGTTGCTTGTCCACATGCCAGATCTTAAACTTTGGACGGCTAGGTCAACGTTGCCAGGATAGTTACCGCTCCTCAACGCTAGGGAAGAAACGTCTTGCCTGCTGCGGCCGACGTGTCTTGGGCTCAGGGGCATGCCCAGTCTTGGCTCAGCTCAGTCCATGATGCTATGGCCAATGGCCAATGGCCAAAAACCTTGAATGGCCAATGAGAGCGCTGCCTCGAGTAAGCTTATTGGTTACAACTGGCCATATGCCGCTTAGAAGAAGCTAGCACAAGTTGACAGCAAGCCGAGTGAAATTTCGACCCGCACAGACAGGCCAGCCCTTGAGGCCAAGCGCGCCAATCTCCAGTTGAGCAGATGCATAAAACCCCGCAAAACTCAGATATCGCCAGAACCCCAGCCGGGTGCGCTCACCATGCAGCGATAACTCCATTTCCCCCGTTCACCACCGCACAACGCATGCATGCACATGCCCCTTCCTGTCAGGACCCACCGCAACACAGTGGATTGACCTACTGCCCGTGCAAGCGCATTTCTCTAAAGACAGCCCTGTGTTCGGACTGCGCTACAGCTTGTAGGGCGCGCCTGGCGACTGCTGCTGGGCGGGAGGGCTGTACCAGCCCCAGAAATCTGGTGACATGTACTTGGTGACCTGCGACGGACGCGCCAGTATAGGGACGGAAAGGCTGTGTTGAGCAGCAGTGAGGTCGCAAGCGGATCCTTACAATACCAAAGACATAGCGACTGTCCATGAAGGTAAAATGTAGCTCCGGCGGAATGCGCCAGCACGGGACTGGAGCATCTGGGTTGTATGTTGGACAAGCTGGATAGGGGTACAGGCTACACCGCGCGCAGCTGGGCTAGGGTATTTAGACGGAAACGTGGCGGGCAGGTGATAGCGACATGCGGAATAAGGGCAGAGCAGCGGCCGCGTTGAAATTTGCACTAGCAGGCTCACTTTGCAGATGCTTGTTTACATCCGCGCACATGCAGCCGTTTTGCCTTTGCTTTCCTCACGTGATCCCTGACTGACTTACCCTTACAACAAAGATCCATCCCTCCGCACCTTAATCAGAGATCCCAGGTCCCGTACCTGTGGGCTCGCCACTCTCCAAGGCTGTGAGTCCCTCGCTCATGACTCGAACAGGCGCTGTGTTGGTGAGGGCCTCGCTCGAGCAAGTCTCCGCAAAAAGTGAAGAAAACAGAAATCCCCTCAGTTTAGGACACGATCTCGCCACCAGCTTCTTGATTTCGGATCCAAGTTGCAAAATGCCACCGACACGCCTGATGCGTGACTTTGAAGCGGTTGCGGCTTACCAATGGGAGAATAAGGTGCTAACTGGCGACAAATTCAAGGTTGGAGAGAGAGAAAAGGAGGGAGAAGAAGAGAGTGGGGATAA
The DNA here is from genome assembly GCA_030268105.1 of Volvox africanus. NCBI lineage: Eukaryota > Viridiplantae > Chlorophyta > Chlorophyceae > Chlamydomonadales > Volvocaceae > Volvox > Volvox africanus. The sequence continues at coordinate 356,930 of BSDZ01000116.1, read as the reverse complement.
GGCAGCTGGGCGGAGGGCGGGTGTGGGAGAGGGCAGGGCGGGGATTCAGCTTGGACGAGGGCTTGTTCGTTCGTTCTAGGGGTGCAAGCACCATACCTTCGACCTAATAAGCACCACCATACGAAGCACTGTTCTCTGTACGAAAATGCTTTGCTCGCCAGCCAGCTTGACCGGCCCCTGCATGGCGCATCATCTGCGTAGGCTGTCTTTGGCATCGTCGACAAGAATACCACCAAAGCTGCGAATTTAAATTCAACAGGGCGACGGCCGCTGTTGGAATTCCACAAACTCCGCCCAGGGTCTTCAGACTTCCGGAGTGCGGCGATCACAAAAAGGTACGTCAGCGCGCTTACGCATGTACACACGGACGGACCCAGAGGTCCCTGTTCGGACCCCTGCACGGACTCGACAACTTGGTACCTGCCAAGGTGCTGCTTACGGTTGCGTGGCTGACAGACGCATTTCATTTGTACAAGGCCTACGTGCAGGCAAAGGAACCGCGTTGCCACCCTGCGCAGTACCTCGGTGGCGTTGGTTTCCATAAAAACATTATCAGCAGCTGTTGCTCCTATACGTGCTCGTATTGATTGCTGTGTGATATGTATGTACCAGTTCAACAATTCAAGAACCCTATCTAGCATTCATTACTGCAACGTAAAGTTCTCTCGATATGATGAAATGTTTTATGATTATAAGACGGTTGGTCGGTCATGTATCAAAGCCTACCGCGTCTGACTTCCTGCAATGGCAACTATGGAAACGCCTGGCAGTTGCACACAAATTCTTGATTCAGGGAACTAAAGAAAATAAGTTCGAGACGAAAAGGCAAATACAATTGTTCGATGCTCTTACGAGCAAGCCCATCGGTGAAGCTGTCACGTCGAGAAGCGCGATGGATCAACGGTGAACTGACAAGACTGTCGAAGCTCCCAAACCAACGATTTGATTGCATTTGCATAGTTGTGAGAACTAAATAAGGGTTAAGTGTATATGATTTTTTCGGGCAATCGTTCAATCCCAACCGTAATTGTTTTGCTATTGCTTCATAAACGCGTGAGTGCAGCGGTTGACTAAGGAATCGGGGAGGTAAAACTTATCAAAGTCCACATCTACCAGCAGGCACCTAGAATACACACATTTAAAGTCCGTTGCTGCAACTTGCATGGTATGAAAGGTTACAACGTATCCCAAATTTCTCGTTTCTACCTTTCCAACATCCTGTTCCTGTCCTCTCGTGCGACTTAAAGACGTGCGTCTTGACGACCGCCTGGGCCGCCCCAACGTCCGCCTCCCACTTTCATCAAAGTATGGCATCTACGTGTGTATCAGGCCTTGGCGCATGCTCTTTCACGCTTCGATGCCTTTGATTTTCCTTCAAAGAGACTTATTATGGAACACGTTTCACCGGAAGAACGAGCTATGGGTAGCCGGAGATGAACCGTTCAAATAAATGCATGTTGGGCATTAGACTACGTGTGTATGAGGCAATTACGATACTGAAGATTTCCTTGCAGATGGTTCTTTCCATCTGTGCAACCTGGGAAATAGCAACAAAATATGCCGTGTGAGGATTAATGATATGAACACACACACACACACACACACACGCGCGCGCGCGCGCGCACACACACACACACACAGGGGCAAGTGAACGTGCACGCCGCATGCCTGCACTAATTGGGAGTGCTTATTTTGGATCGTCAAACTCATCCATTTGCGCGCGAGGAGTGATTCGGGATGTTGGCCCACCATGTCGCGCCGCGCCACGTTGTGCTGTCCCACGTCACGCGAGCAAACTTCTAAATTCACAGAATTTTACAGCAGCGCAGCATATATACATATTTATAGCCAATACTACTGATAGCTCACTTTGGCCAGGCCCCGGAATTTAAGAATCGAATAAAGGAGGTTCTTCAGCTTTAAAGATTCTGTCCGCCAGGCGCTGATCCCTTTGGCTGCGTATCTAATTTGTGGATGGGCTGCGGGCTGAACGTGTGTGTATGTTTGTGTATGATACGTTCACGTTCACTGTTTGGAAACTAGTTTGGTAAGCCTCATCCCGCCGTTGGTATGGGCTATGGGTATGTGTTTATACCCCTTCACGTGATATGTTGATGACGAGCATGTGAACCATGCAGCTGTGTTGACTGCATTACCGAGCTACTAGAGCTGTGTAAACATCTTGCCGTATCCGTTAATTGCGTAGGCGTGTACTCAGACAGGAAGGGCACAGAAAACTGAAACATTATGATATCTTGTCACACTGTAGGGGCTACGCAGCAAATATGGAATTAATGACGAGGGTCTGAGCTCAGGGTGTGCGTGGTTAAGAAAATTACATGAAACACAAACATAATTATGGAAGTACCAATCACGATATAGTACAAAACATAGGTATCAGAGTCTGCCCAATTAAGGGTGGTATCGAAAGACACCGAATATGAATTCAAAGCCCCATATACATGTTTCGTTCCAGGGACAGGCAAAGTGTCCAAGGAAGCTCCCAAGGATCCTGGATCGCGTGTTTCTGGGGTCGTAACCCTCCATGTGGTGGGGTTTCTTTACCTCGCACCCATTACTCCCCATTGCACAAACAGGGACAATCAAGACGTCCCGGCCAAAGCCACTCCGGCGGCTAAGGCCCCCCCTTTGTCCCAGCCAAAGCCGCTCTGGCGGCTAAAGCCCGCTTCTTTTTGCCACTCGTTACACAAGCAAAGGACAATACGTCCCAGCCACAGCCGCCCTGGAGGCAGAGCCCCCGACCAGTCAACACCAGGGCATTAAATCTGCGTGGAAAGGGTTTGTTAGTCAGTAAGGACGTGTCTAATTATTATCGTAAGAACTGAGCGACACAATAAAACAGGCAGGCCAAGTCCCACACTTACCTTCTGATGACTAACATAAAGCCCTGATAAGATGCATGCAATCCCCCCTTTGTTTCCCTTGCTCCACCCCTCGCTCGTCATATGCCTTCGGCATGCGCATCTAGTTGTTGTTCTCAAGTCTGCTATATGCGACTTGCAAGTGTTCAAAGGCTTTGAAAGCCAACGCCCTGTGTTGCTCACCCAGCAGGTGACGGTGTGGGTTCACCTGCCACCTGAGCCTGTCGTACACAGCCTTCCGTCCCTGGGTTTTGAACTTCTCCGGAGCAAGCTGGAAGATGAGACGGTCGCCAAGTGCCTCATCTTCCAGTTTGCTAAGTGTGATCACCCACTCAACCACATCCGCATTTGTAAGCCCCTCAGTGGGTATGACGACATGGCTCACGTGGCCCAACCCGTTATCTGCACTTTGGGTATGCCCGCTTTCAGCCACGTCCCTCTCGTCGCACACCACATTATCCGCACTTTGGGTATCTCCGCTTTCGGCCACGTGCCTCTCGTGGCACACCACGTTATCCGCACTTTGGGTATCTCCGCTTTCGGCCACGTCCCTCTCGTGGCACACCACGTTATCTGCACTTTGGGTATCTCCGCTTTCTGCCACGTCCCTCTCGTGGCACACCACGTTATCCGCACTTTGGGTATCTCCGCTTTCTGCCACGTCCCTCTCGTGGCACACCACATTATCCGCACTTTGGGTATCTCCGATTTCGGCCACGTGCCTCTCGTGGCACACCACGTTATCTGCACTTTGGGTATCTCCGCTTTCGGCCACGTGCCTCTCGTGGCACACCACGTTATCCGCACTTTGGGTATCTCCGCTTTCGGCCATGTTCCTCTCGTAGTTAACCTCTTTGGTATCACTCTCATAATTGCCGATATGGACCACTGGCACCTCGTGGTCGATTTTGCTCTCGATGCTCTGCGCATCCTGGTGTTGGAACACAGACACCTCATAGTCAAACCCATCACTTTTGGTCCCATTTTTCCAGGGCTGAACTTCATGGTCAGGCTCACTGACGTCTGCCTCGCTGGGTATCTCCATAGGAACGACTGTCTGAGAACCCATAATCCAGCCAGATATTTGCTGCATGGACGGTAACCTAAGTTGCCAGCACAGCACCTTCGGCTGCAGATGCACCGCGGTCGAAGAGAGAAATATGGTCCTGCGGCAATGGGCGAAAAATTAATTTTCTGTGACTTAAAATGGTTCAGGCTTTGACCTTGACCGTGAGGCGGCGGCGGCATCCCAATCACATACAGCTACAACGCAAGGAAAGCTGCCCATATAGTTAATTTTTAAGTAAGCTTAGCAAAGACATCGGTGGAGTCAGCCATGAAATTTGGAAAAGGCTCGAGCGTACCTTGGGTAGAAGACCTCGAAGCATGTCCGCGCCAGGTATAAGATTCCACTGAGCATGGCTTTTAGGACGGGCCTAGCGACACAGCTCATGGTATCTGAATCCACGCAAACAAGCAAGCCTATCCAAAGACCAGGTGTGCTTGTAGCTTAAGGCTGCGGTGTGCGTATGTTGAAAGTCAGGTTCGATAGAGATAGAGTGTGCAGAGCAGGTAGCAGTAAACAACGTTGCATTTAAAACGCTGTAGTGAGAAAATGCTCACTGAACGGCGTAAGTAGCAAAAGTTTGATGAAAGTACGGCGGAGAGTGTACCTCCATCATAATCTGCCCTGCCAGGGGCTTCTTTACATATGTGAGAAATTTTGAGGTATTTCGTAGCTTACGGAAAGCTTTCAATCAATCCACGGTTATGATGGCACAGGGAAGTTATGTGCATTCAGTACTAAGCTGGAACCACGGCCAGTAGCGGCGGTGGACGACACGAAGTTGAACCTCTTTTTCCTAGGATAGAATTTGCAGCTCTCAGCGTTTTATTACGGAATTATGAGGCATTGGCGCATGCTCTTTTACGCTTCGATGCCTTTGATTTTCCTTCAAAGAGACTTATTATCGAACACGTTTCACTGGAAGATAAGCGCGTGGAGGGGAGATGCCACGAGAGAACTGTGCGTGTGGGGGCGTTGACGCGCGGCGGGCAGCAGCTGGGGCGCAATCAGTTGGGGCTCAGCCATATAGGCGCTTGCCAGGAGCCTCTTTGTCCGACACCATGGATCCGGCGCGATCCATGCACCCAGCGCACTTGTGAAGCGTATGGAGCTTGCTGTGTCGTTGATTATGCAGTTTTATTCATTGTAGATGCGCTGTATGCACAACGAGCTATGGGTAGCCGGAGATGAACCGTTCAAATAAATGCATGTTGGGCATTAGACTACGTGTGTATGAGGCCGAATGGCCTTGTCTATTTATACATTGATCAGGACGTATTCACATACGGCTGGTAGTGGATGCCACGGCATGGGAACAGTGATATCCACGACATTGTACGCCTGATGGCTGGTGCGTGCTCGTGCCTTCATGCATATCTAATTTGTGGATGGGCTGCGGGCTGAACGTGTGTGTATGTTTGTGTATGATACGTTCACGTTCACTGTTTGGAAACTAGTTTGATAAGCCTCACGCCGCCGTTGGTATGGGCTATTGGTATGTGTTCATACCCCTTCACGTGATATGTTGATGACGAGCATGTGAACCATGCAGCTGTGTTGACTGCATTACCGAGCTACTAGAGCTGTGTAAACATCTTGCCGTATCCGTTAATTGCGTAGGCGTGTACTCAGACAGGAAGGGCACAGAAAACTGAAACATTATGATATCTTGTCACACTGTAGGGGCTACGCAGCAAATACGGAATTAATGACTAGGGTCTGAGCTCAGGGTGTGCGTGGTTAAGAAAATTACATGAAACACAAACATAATTATGGAAGTACCAATCACGATATAGTACAAAACATAGGTATCAGAGTCTGCCCAATTAAGGGTGGTATCGAAAGACACCGAATATGAATTCAAAGCCCCATATACATGTTTCGTTCCAGGGACAGACAAAGTGTCCAAGGAAGCTCCCAAGGATCCTGGATCGCGTGTTTCTGGGGTCGTAACCCTCCATGTGGTGGGGTTTCTTTACCTCGCACCCATTACTCCCCATTGCACAAACAGGGACAATCAAGACGTCCCGGCCAAAGCCACTCCGGCGGCTAAGGCCCCCCCTTTGTCCCAGCCAAAGCCGCTCTGGCGGCTAAAGCCCGCTTCTTTTTGCCACTCGTTACACAAGCAAAGGACAATACGTCCCAGCCACAGCCGCCCTGGAGGCAGAGCCCCCGACCAGTCAACACCAGGGCATTAAATCTGCGTGGAAAGGGTTTGTTAGTCAGTAAGGACATGTCTAATTATTATCGTAAGAACTGAGCGACACAATAAAACAGGCAGGCCAAGTCCCACACTTACCTTCTGATGACTAACATAAAGCCCTGATAAGATGCATGCAATCCCCCCTTTGTTTCCCTTGCTCCACCCCAATGTATGTCGTACAGGGTAATGCAGAGTGTACACGCAGGCGTCACCTATAGCTTCTTGTAGTACTACTGGTGTGAACAGTACAAACGGGCTTGCATTTGGAGCGGGTCGGTACTAACTGCAAGATCCGCACTTTACTTTACGACATGAACGCTTGGGAACTCTTCCAGCTGATGCTCGAGCCGGCCACGGAGGGTTGAGATGGGATGTCTTGGGTTTTCAACGTGCTGGCTCTTGATGGCAGGCTCAGTGCTGTGGATGCGGAGCATTGTCGGGAGTAAGCGGCCGAAAGGCCGTACGTTCAGACTGGTGCAGGGGTCAGAACTCCTGGACTGGGGAGCAGGAGGATGGGGCCTTTTGTCACATCGTATTAGGTTCATGTCCGGGTATGCACGGCATTTTACGGTACTGCAATGGGTTTTTATTAAGGGGTGTTGCATTTGGCTTTCATACTTCCGGCATTGCGTTTATGTTCTCATATTTCTGATGTTGCATTTAAAAGCCGACTTCCCGGTATTTTGCATTCATCACATAACAGAAACACCCTGTAGCTGCGGGTCAACCAAGGGGCAACACGCACTCTAGGTTAAGGGTGGTTCACTGGGAAGGGGAAAGCCAGCTGGGCTGTCGCGCCGCATTACCGTACCGACAACGTATAAAGGGCCTGCCTCTTGGGCGTGTTTCACCGCAACGCTTTAGCTTGCTGCGGCGGCGAAGGCCCAAGCCGCCCATGTAACATACGAGTAATTTATATCCCATCGATTCGTCTTCATGTCATCAACCAGAAGCTTCCTTGAGCTTGGGAGAGAGCCTGGCATCTGCTGGAGGCGCCGCGCTGTAGTATCCTGGGGTATCTACGGGTAGTGCCAAAGATTGGACCACCGATGGTCATCTTCCGATCGGGCCTTTGTAGGCCGACACAACAGAGGTACAACACGCGCCGCCCAGCATACACTATACACGGGGCAGGCAGGGGATGATACTGAAACTCAACCTCCCAGTTGCTTTTGCAGGTAAATTACATGGTATTACCATTCCGGCCCATACATGACAAGCAGCGAGTCCCAGGTAGCACCCCGGAAAAATAGGTACTGTCACCACACTGATAAGGAACAACTGGGTCGCTCTTGTTCAGTTGTGGGGGACATGCTCGCAGCACCTATAGACCGATCCATGGCTGAGGCACGCCGACCCAAGATATGGCCGATATTGTTGTACCTCTCCTTCGTGTTTGCTCATAAGTATCTGCGCGTCTGAAGGCTTTCGACACCGATGCGCGAGCACTTGCAAGTACAGCAGGACAAGCGCGAGCAAACAGAGACAGCGGAAGACTTCAAGACAGGAAGAGATATAACTTACAGTCTTACAGATAGAGGCGGTGCAATGGACGTAATCGCCGTCAGCGCCGGAAGCAAGCAATCATCACGCGTTGGTGAATAGCAAAGTTTAGGCTTAGCTCGGGCTAAGTAGAGTAGCGTATAGCAATAATAATGTAGAACACACGAGTGTTCTCCAGTATAGAATGTCTTATCTTGCTTAGCCGTCCTCGCATCTGTTATACTCGTAGCATCGCGATGCCGTACGATTCACACTAGGAGGCCGATCCTAAGTGTGACAACCCTACTGCGTATAGGCGATGTCCATGTATAACAATGTATAAGCCTTTCCGGCATTCGCATGATGCAAGGGTCCGAATAATGATATTCGGTTGCAAGGCATGCATCGCGACGAGTGCGGCGTTCTCAACGTGTGCTGTAATGAAGTAATATTATATCAGATAATATTACTTATCGTTTCGTAGCACGAGCATAATGCGCACTTCAATGATTCGGGATTTCATGCATGCTAGGCGGATTTGCCATGATGCAATGCCGCCATGGATAATGATAACATGCCAAATGCATATATAAATATATACGAATATATTTATATCATGCAGGTTCATTCATATGCATTGATGGTTCATGCGTTCATCAAGATAGCACTTCGCCTTGTAGAGTCGCATCGACCTACACATTGGCGAAAACAAACCGTAGCACAACAATTATTCCCCCTCCCGTATGCAGCGTCCTCGCTGCTTCATACAGCATCGACTGCAAGGGTCATTGGGCTTGCGTGGCACGTTTGCGGGCTTCTTCGAGCAGGGGCTTCATGTCCTGCGAGAAGTTGCGTGCCGGTTCCCATGAGTTGTGCTCGCTGGTATACCCTGTCCACTTGACCAAGTACTCGTGTACTGTCGGCCCACACGATGCGCGCGATAATCTAACACCCGCTCCACATCGTAAAACTTCTGTTTACCAGCGATCCAGGTCTCGGGAACTGGTTCGATCGCTGTGGGGGTGTTAGTAGGCTCAGGGACGGGTTCCGTACCACGATAAGGACGGACGAGCGATACGTGAAACGTGGGGTGAATGGTCATATCAGCGGGCAATGCAAGCTCCACAGCCACATTCCCAACCATGCGCACGACAGGATACGGACCAATCCAGCGGGGTAAGAGTTTTCGGGATCCGTCGGCCAAGGAACGCAAGTTCTTGGTGCTTAGCAACACGAGTTGCCCTTCCGAAAACGTCACATCCTGCTTGGATTTGTTGTAGTATTCCGTCGTTCGTTGCTGCGCCGCGTCCAAACACGACTTCGCGTCTGTGATTCGGGACATAAAAGACTTGACAAAAAGTTTAGCAGCAGGCACGTTCACTTCCAACTCACGCCACACGGGTAGCGCGGGATGAAACCCGTAGTTAAGAAAGAACGGACTTTTGCCTGTAGAGCGGTTAACAGCGTTGTTAAGCGCAAATTCTGCCGCAGTCAAATATGTATCCCAAACGAGTGGTGTGCGACCAGCATAATTGCGCAACATATCACCCAACGTGCGGTTTGTGCGTTCGGTTTGACCATCAGTCTGCGGGTGGTACGCTGTGCTCAGGTTGACACGCATGCCAACTAGCTTGCAGAGCGCTTCCCAAAACTTAGACGTGAACTGCCCACCGCGGTCAGAGATCACGTTTTTGGGAACCCCATGTAACCGAACCACATTGTCGAAAAACAAGCGTGCGGTTTGTTCAGCCGTGCAGGATGATGTGCATGGTGCTAGGTGGACCATCTTAGTCAGGCGATCAACCATTACGAACACCGCATCATATCCCCCCTCAGTTTTGGGCAGCACGACTACGAAGTCCATGGAAACACTTTCCCAAGGCGCATCCGGGACAGGCAACGGTTGCAACAACCCATGGCCCTTACCGGACAAAGCCTTATTGTGCTGGCACAGACTGCATGTCTGTACGAAGTTCACCGCATCGTTAGCCAAACGAGGCCACCAAAAGGAACGTTGCACCAACTCGACCAACCGCTTGCTACCAGGGTGTCCTGCTAACGGGTCCTCGTGGAACCGCGCAAGGATGTCGTGGCGTAGCGCGTCGTCGTTCGGAACGATGATTTGCGTAGCCGCACCCTCCGTCCGTAGCCAAAGGCCATTCTGCTTGCGAAGATTTTCTACATTAGCCGGCTCCGAGAACCAGGCATCTGCGTTGTAGGCAACCTTCAACCGCTCCACGAGGTCCGTCGCGATCGGCACCTCCTCGTTATGTGGTCGCACGACGGGCGCTGCTAAAATTGCAGCGTGTAGCGACGGATGTCGACTGAGAGCATCGGCAATATTCAGTTTACCAGAAATGTACTCCCAGGTGCAGTCGAACCTAGCTAGGTATTCCATCCACCTAGCCTGACGGCGGTTCAACGTCATAACGCTTTGCAAAAACGTTAGGGGCTTGTGGTCAGTCTTTAAAGTAAATGGGCGTCCCTCGAGGTAACAGTGCCATTCCTTTAAAGCATGCAGCACTGCCAGAAGCTCCTGTTCCCCGGTGGTGTAGCGAATCTCCGCACCAGAAAACGTTTTACTCGTGAAGGCAATCGGTCGCCCTTCCTGTAACAATACAGCGCAGCTTCCAAATATTGAGGCATCAGACACTACCTCAACACGAAACGGCAACGAGTAATCAGGGAATGCAAGGGTGACATCTTCGGCAACGGTTCGCTTGAGCTCTTTGAATGCCCGCTGGCATTGCGACGTCCACGACTCGAGTGAAACGAAAACGCCTTTGCGAGTTAAGTTAGTAAGTGGGGCCACAATGATGGAATATTTTTCAATGAACTTTCGGAAATAATTGGTCAAGCCAAGGAACTTACGCAGCTCCGTGAGGTTCTGAGGCGCGGGCCAATCACGAACCACGGCGACCTTCCGTGGGTCCATCTTCACACCAGTGGCCGACACAATGTGGCCCAAATATTCCACCTGAGGCTGCGCCCAAAAGCATTTGGCGCGTTTAGCAAACAATTGCTCCCGCCTCATAACGTTGAGCACGAGCCGAAGATGCTCCAAGTGCTCCTCGCGCGTCTTAGAATAAACCAAGATGTCATCCAGATAGCAAACAACGAACCTGTCGATAAACGGTCTAAACATTCGGTCCATGACCGCCTGAAACGTCGCAGGGGCATTAGTCAAACCAAACGATAGAACCGTATACTCGAAGTGACCGAAGGGCGTCCGAAGAGCGGTTTTCGGAATATCAGAGGCAGCGATGCGAATCTGATTATAGCCCTGTTGTAAGTCAATCAAGGAAAAATAAGCCGATCCCTTCAGCTTATCCAACAGGTCGTCAACGTGTGGCAAAGGGTAGCGATTTTTCACCGTACTCGCATTCAACCCCCGGTAATCGATGCACATGCGCAAGGTCCCATCCTTCTTACCGACAAACAAAATCGGTGCAGGATACGGGGATGTGCTGGGGCGTATCATACCCTTCGCGAGCACATCCGTCACCTGGCGCTTTACCTCGTCCAGCTCCAATGGACTCAACCTGTACATTGGCCGGGCCGTAGGCTGCGCTCCAGGCATGAGAGGGATTGTGTGATCAACAGGACGCATAGGTGGTAGGCCAGGGATATCTTTAAAGACGTCCTCATACTGTGACAGTAGGGCCTCAACCTCAGGATCCACAGAAATCTGCGTGGTGGTGGCACAACAGCCCACCCGCAGCCTCAAAAGCAGTCCGTGGGCACCCTTCCGTAACAAACAGACGGCCTCCTTACGCCCGACTAGCTCTGGTTTGATTCGCGTGGCCATTGCGGTCACAGCGAAATTAACCATAGGCACCGCCTCAGCTTCGCCCTCCTTTGGTGTGACATGTTCGAACGACAGGAAAGGTACCTTAATCGACAGAGTACCCTTGCACATATGCAGGGTTGCGGTCTCCATGTCGATGCGCGCGCGGTACTGCCGTAATGTTGAAGACCCCATTATGTACGGTGCAGTCTCTGCTAAGCCCTGCAGCACGTACGGCCGGGTCATAACACGCAAAGGGCCTATCGATAGGCTAAGGGTAATCCTGCCCACGATGGGATGCTTAACCCCGTCAGCAAGGGTAACCTGTGGACAATCAGACGACTCTGGGGTCAACCCCAGCGCATTCACCTCTGCGACAGAGATGAAGTCGTCGCTGGCACCGGTGTCAACAAGTGCCTTCAGAGTACGGCCATTCAAGCCGATCTGAACCACTGGGACACGGTTATCTACGAGCGACTGCCCAGCAGATAACGTTAGTGCACTTAGGGCGGGTCCGTAACCTACGGCACCCTCATCAGGAGCTTCGTACCAAACGTCAACCAAGTAGGATGTGCCTGGCCACGGAGCCAGCGTACCCTCCCGATCCACACCATTAAACAAAACGGTGCCCGGTTCGAACCGGTGGACACGCCGCATACCCCTTAACGATGCCTCTGCCTTGCGCCGACAGAAAGCGGGGAGTAATACACATGCGGAAGTGCCTGGAAATTGACGCCTACATCTCCTATAAACGGCCAACTGTTCTGACATCTCACGCAGAGACGAGGGGATGAACAAAACCACGTGGTTAGACAGATCGATAGATGACAGGGGACGGTGAGGTGTAAACAAATTACACAACGGATCGAAGCAGAGAAGTCCCGTGCGTCCGTCAAGCGTGATGCGTCGCGCAATGACTCGCTCGATGTGACCAAGTACGTAAGGCAACAATGCCTTCACGGCTGGCCGTAAGGATGACCACCGACCACGCGTTAGTTCAGCAATCCCGGGTGGTGCCCCCTCCACAGGAACCCGGGCAAGCCCCTATTTCGGCTGAGGTACAACGGCGGCAGTAACGGGCAATCCTTCGTAGGATGGCTCTCCGCGCACCGTAGACAAACATTGGCCGCTTTCCGACGTTCGAACTTGGAACGATTGCAATTCCATTTTGGCATAAACGAGTCATCCGTGCGAGTCCGCTTCGCATTGGGGTCAGAGCGCTGTGCGGCTGCCGACGATGGCGCACCACCACGCTTCCTGCTCTTAGCCGGGTCCGAGCTCGGACCAGCTCCCCCTGACCCGCGGACACCCGAGCTAGCGCCCCCACGCGCCTGGCGTTGCCGGTTGCTGCGTCGCGTCGTGGCAGTAGGTGTGGGGCGGGTCGCTCCGAGTTCCTGGTCGAGAGCTACAGCTTCCCCAAGCGGATCCTGCACTTGCACGGCATTTGCACGAGGGACAGACTTGACTTCTTCCTCACCGGCAAGGAGTCGTATCTCCGTACCTTTAGCAAAAGTGACCAAGGCATCATACGACTTGATCGGCACCCCAGCCAAGTCAGTAGCGCACCATTTAGCCAAAAGTTTCGTCAGGCCTCGCTTAAACCAAAAGACACGCTCGGTTTCGGTGAGATCAGCAATGGGGGTCACAAGTGCTTCGAAGTGTGACTGGTACGCAGGTACATTTTCACCCCGACGCATGTGGTAACTACCGGCCGCCAAGACCTTACGAGCCTCCACATCACGTGCTTGAACCTCAGTAGCGAACCGTGCGAGCAAAGCGGCGATCATCTCGTCAAAAGTATAGTCGCCCCGGGCGGTGGTCCATTCGCGATACCTGTCCTTCGCTGAGCCCTCGAGGGTATTACCAACGAAGAGACACCTGATACCATCATTATCACCACCATGAACAGCCTGGAGATACTTTTTAGCGTCACGCACGTACGCACGAGTTGCATCGGCTATGCTATGTCCTGATGTCTTTTCAGTTAGCGAGATATTGAGCCTAGGAACGGGAATTGACAATCTCATCACCTCAGGGATGTCATCATGCCCTCGAGCTTGAGGTAATGGCAGAACCCTTGGTCCAGCAGTGTTGTCCATATTGGTGTTAACTGCTGAATGCGGCACAATTAAGTGAGCAGGGGTCTGAAGGACAAGGGGCTCTTGAGTGGCTCGCGTGCCAACAGTCTCAAGACCTCTATCCGGCGCTCTAGCAGCCACAACAAAATCGGGTTGGCTAGCTAGGCTAGTGTGCGGCGTATCGTCGTGTTCCGCGGACATGGAGCACGAAGCGATACCCTAGGTTTGCGTAATAGAAGCCGACTTCTATCGCAAAGGCAAGAGTACAAAGAGATTCGGTGAGCCTACCGACAGTACTCTTGAGAAGATTCAGTAAACTCAGCAAGTACTTGCCCAGCTGAGTCCTGATCTCCGTAGTTTGGGCGATGAGGGTCGCCAAATGGTCCGGACGAAAGCCGGTCTCAGTCGCCGCGGCAAGTGATGCCGGTGCACTGAGATTACCTGCGACTCAGAGCGTACACTTACACAACAAGTGCAGCAATTTAAGCAAAAGCAATTAAACATTTACAAACCGGAAGCGGCGGCGTCCAAAACGGCGCGGCCTAGGTCTTCGGCAAAAGTATCTAGCGGTCCTCGTGGTTCGTTGCTGGAACTCGCCATAGAAAGAACCTACTTCCGATTAGACAGTTAGGCAATGAACCTGTCTCGATACCAATTTGTTGTACCTCTCCTTCGTGTTTGCTCATAAGTATCTGCGCGTCTGAAGGCTTTCGACACCGATGTGCGAGCACTTGCAAGTACAGCAGGACAAGTGCGAGCAAACAGAGACAGCGGAAGACTTCAAGACAGGAAGAGATATAACTTACAGTCTTACAGATAGAGGCGGTGCAATGGACGTAATCGCCGTCAGCGCCGGAAGCAAGCAATCATCACGCGTTGGTGAATAGCGAAGTTTAGGCTTAGCTCGGGCTAAGTAGAGTAGCGTATAGCAATAATAATGTAGAACACACGAGTGTTCTCCAGTATAGAATGTCTTATCTTGCTTAGCCGTCCTCGCATCTGTTATACTCGTAGCATCGCGATGCCGTACGATTCACACTAGGAGGCCGATCCTAAGTGTGACAACCCTACTGCGTATAGGCGATGTCCATGTATAACAACGTATAAGCCTTTCCGGCATTCGCATGATGCAAGGGTCCGAATAATGATATTCGGTTGCAAGGCATGCATCGCGACGAGTGCGGCGTTCTCAACGTGTGCTTTAATGAAGTAATATTATATCAGATACGCGAGCCACTCAAGAGCCCCTTGTCCTTCAGACCCCTGCTCACTTAATTGTGCCGCATTCAGCAGTTAACACCAATATGGACAACACTGCTGGACCAAGGGTTCTGCCATTACCTCAAGCTCGAGGGCATGATGACATCCCTGAGGTGATGAGATTGTCAATTCCCGTTCCTAGGCTCAACATCTCGCTGACTGAAAAGACATCAGGACATAGCATAGCCGATGCAACTCGTGCGTACGTGCGTGACGCTAAAAAGTATCTCCAGGCTGTTCATGGTGGCGATAATGATGGTATCAGGTGTCTCTTCGTTGGTAACACCCTCGAGGGCTCAGCGAAGGACTGGTATCGCGAATGGACCACCGCCCGGGGTGACTATACTTTTGACAAGATGATCGCCGCTTTGCTCGCACGGTTCGCTACTGAGGTTCAAGCACGTGATGTGGAGGCTCGTAAGGTTTTGGCAGCCGGTAGCTACCACATGCGTCGGGGTGAAAATGTACCTGCGTACCAGTCACGCTTCGAAGCACTAGTGACCCCCATTGCTGATCTCACTGAAACCGAGCGTGTCTTTTGTTTTAAGCGAGGCCTGACGAAACTTTTGGCTAAATGGTGCGCTACTGACTTGGCTGGGGTGCCGATCAAGTCGTATGATGCCTTGGTCACTTTTGCTAAGGGTACGGAGATACGACTCCTTGCCGGTGAGGAAGAAGTCAAGTCTGTCCCTCGTGCAAATGCCGTGCAAGTGCAGGATCCGCTTGGGGAAGCTGTAGCTCTCGACCAGGAACTCGGAGCGACCCGCCCCACGCCTACTGCCGCGACGCGATGCAGCAACCGGCAACGCAAGGCGCGCGGGGGCGCTAGCTCGGGTGTCCGCAGGTCAGGAGGAGCAGGTCCGAGCTCGGACCCGGCTAAGAGCAGGAAGCGTGGTGGTGCGCCGTCGTCGGCAGCCGCACAGCGCTCTGACCCCAATGCGAAGCGGACTCGCACGGATGACTCGTTTATGCCAAAATGGAATTGCAATCGTTCCAAGTTCGAACGTCGGAAAGCGGCCAATGTTTGTCTACGGTGCGCGGAGAGCCATCCTACTAAGGATTGCCTGTTACTGCCGCCGTTTGTACCTCAACCGAAATAGGGGCTTGCCCGGGTTCCTGTGGAGGGGACACCACCCGGGATTTCTGAACTAACGCGTGGTCGGTGGTCATCCTTACGGCCAGCCGTGAAGGCATTGTTGCCTTGCGTACTTGGTCACATCGAGCGAGTCATTGCGCGACGCATCACGCTTGACGGACGCACGGGACTTCTCTGCTTCGATCCGTTGTGTAATTTGTTTACACCTCGCCGTCCCCTGTCGTCTATCGATCTGTCTAACCACGTGATTTTGTTCATCCCCTCGTCTCTGCGTGAGATGTCAGAACAGTTGGCCGTTTACAGGAGATGTAGGCGTCAATTTCCAGGCACCGCCGCATGTGTATTACTCCCCGCTTTCTGTCAGCGCAAGGCAGAGGCATCGTTAAGGGGTATGCGGCATGTCCACCAGTTCGAGCCGGGCACCGTTTTGTTTAATGGTGTGGATCGGAAGGGTACGCTGGCTCCGTGGCCAGGCACACCCTACTCGGTTGACGTTTGGTACGAAGCTCCTGATGAGGGTGCCGTAGGTTACGGACCCGCCCTAAGTGCACTAACGTTATCTGCTGGGCAGTCGCTCGTAGATAACCGTGTCCCAGTGGTTCAGATCGGTTTGAATGGCCGTACTCTGAAGGCACTTGTTGACACCGGTGCCAGCGACGACTTCATCTCTGTCGCAGAGGTGAATGCGCTGGGGTTGACCCCAGAGTCGTCTGATTGTCCACAGGTTACCCTTGCTGACGGGGTTAAGCATCCCATCGTGGGCAGGATTACCCTTAGCCTATCGATAGGCCCTTTGCGTGTTGTGACCCGGCTGTACGTGCTGCAGGGCTTAGCAGAGACTGCACCGTACATAATGGGGTCTTCGACATTACGGCAGTACCGCGCGCACATCGACATGGAGACCGCAACCCTGCATATGTGCAAGGGTACTCTGTCGATTAAGGTACCTTTCCTGTCGTTCGAACATGTCACACCAAAGGAGGGCGAAGCTGAGGCGGTGCCTATGGTTAATTTCGTAATGACCGCAATGGCCGCGCGAATCAAACCAGAGCTAGTCGGGCGTAAGGAAGCCGTCCGTTTGTTACGGAAGGGTGCCCACGGACTGCTTTTGAGGCCGCGGGTGGGCTGTTGTGCCACCACCACGCAGATTTCTGTGGATCCTGAGGTTGAGGCCCTACTGTCGCAGTATGAGGACGTCTTTAAAGATATCCCTGGCCTACCACCTATGCGTCCTGTTGATCACACAATCCCTCTCATGCCTGGAGCGCAGCCTACGGCCCGGCCAATGTACAGGTTGAGTCCATTGGAGCTGGACGAGGTGAAGCGCCAGGTGACGGATTTGCTCGCGAAGGGTATGATATGCCCCAGCACATCCCCGTATTCTGCACCGATTTTGTTTGTCGGTAAGAAGGATGGGACCTTGCGCATGTGCATCGATTACCGGGGGTTAAATGCGAGTACGGTGAAAAATTGCTACCCTTTGCCACGCGTTGACGACCTGTTGGATAAGCTGAAGGGATCGGCTTATTTTTCCTTGATTGACTTACAACAGGGCTATAATCAGATTCGCATCGCTGCCTCTGATATCCCGAAAACCGCTTTTCGGACGCCCTTCGGTCATTTCGAGTATACGGTCCTATCGTTTGGTTTGACTAATGCCCCTGAGACGTTTCAGGCGGTTATGGACCGAATGTTTAGGCCGTTTATCGACAGGTTCGTTGTTTGCTATCTGGATGACATCTTGGTTTATTCTAAGACGCGCGAGGAGCACTTGGAGCATCTTCGGCTCGTGCTCAACGTTATGAGGCGGGAGCAATTGTTTGCTAAACGCGCCAAATGCTTTTGGGCGCAGCCTCAGGTGGAATATTTGGGCCGCATTGTGTCGGCCACCAGTGTGAAGATGGACCCGCAGAAGGTCGCCGTGGTTCGTGATTGGCCCGCCCCTCAGAACCTCACGGAGCTGCGTAAGTTCCTTGGCTTGACCAATTATTTCCGAAAGTTCATTGAAAAATATTCCATCATTGTGGCCCCGCTTACTAACTTAACTCGCAAAGGCGTTTTCGTTTCGCTCGAGTCGTGGACGTCGCAATGCCAGCGGGCATTCGAAGAGCTCAAGTGAACCATTGCCGAAGATGTCACCCTTGCATTCCCTGATTACTCGTTGCCGTTTCATGTTGAGGTAGTGTCTGATGCCTCAGTATTTGGAAGCGGCGCTGTATTGTTACAGGAAGGGCGACCGATTGCCTTCACGAGTAAGAAGTTTTCTGGTGCGGAGATTTGCTACACCACCGGGGAACAGGAGCTTCTGGCAGTGCTGCATGCTTTAAAGGAATGGCGCTGTTACCTCGAGGGATGCCCATTTACTTTAAAGACTGACCACAAGCCCCTAACGTTTTTGCAAAGCGTTCCGACGTTGAACCGCCGTCAGGCTAGGTGGATGGAATACCTAGCTAGGTTCGACTGCACCTGGGAGTACATTTCTGGTAAACTGAATATTGCCGATGCTCTCAGTCGACATCCGTCGCTACACGCTGCAATTTTGGCAGCGCCCGTCGTGCGACCGCATAACGAGGAGGTGCCGATCGTGACGGACCTCACGGAGCGGTTGAAGGTGGCCTACAACGCAGATGCCTGGTTCTCGGAGCCGGCTAATGTAGAAAACCTTCGCAAGCAGAATGGCCTTTGGCTACGGACGGAGGGTGCAGCTACGCAAATCGTCGTTCCGAACGACGACGCGCTACGCTACGACATCCTTGCGCGGTTCCACGAGGACCCGTTAGCAGGACACCCTGGTAGCAAGCGGTTGGTCGAGTTGGTGCAACGTTCCTTTTGGTGGCCTCATTTGGCTAACGATGCGGCGAACTTCGTACAGACATGCAGTCTGTGCCAGCGCAATAAGGCTTTGTCCGGTAAGGGTCATGGGTTGTTGCAACCGTTGCCTGTCCCGGATGCGCCTTGGGAAAGTGTTTCCATGGACTTCATAGTCGCGCTGCCCAAAACTGAGGGGGGATATGATGCGGTGTTCGTAATGGTCGATCGCCTGACTAAGATGGTCCACCTAGCACCATGCACATCATCCTGCACGGCTGAACAAACCGCACGTTTGTTTTTCGACAATGTGGTTCGGTTACACGGGGTTCCCAAAAATGTGATCTCTGTTGTACCTCTCGTTCGCGTTTGCTCATGAGTATCTGCACGTCTGGAGACTATCGACACCGATGCGCGAGCACTTGCAAGTACAGCAAGGCAAGCGAGAGCAAACAGAGACAGCGGAAGACTTCAAGACGAAGAGAGATATAACTTACGGTCTTACAGGTCGGAATGATGCAATGGACGAAATCGCCGTCAGCGCCGGAAGCAAGCAATCATCACACGGCGGTGATTAGCGAAGTTCAGGCTTAGCTCGGGCTAAGTAGAGTATCGTATAGTAATAGTAATGTAGAACACACAAGTGTTCTCTGGTATCGAATGTCTTGTCTAGCTTAGCCGTCCTCGCATCTGTTATACTCGCAGCATCGCAGTGCCGTATGATTCACATTAGGAGGCCGATCCTAAATGTGACAACCCTACTGCGTATAGGCGATGTCTACGCATAACAACGTATAAGCCTTTCCGGCATTCGCATGATGCAAGGGTCCGGATAACGATATCCGGTTGCAGGGCATGCATCGCGACAAGTGCGGCGCTCTCAACGTGTGCTTTAATGAAGTAATATTATATCAGATAATATTACTTATCGTTTCATAGCACGAGCATAATGCGCACTTCAATGATTCGGTCATTCATGCATGCTAGGCGGATTTGCCATGATGCAATGCCGCCATGGATAATGACAACATGCCAGATGCATATATAAATATATGCGAATACATTTATATCATGCAGATTCATTCATATGTAATGCGTTCATCACAAAAGCACTTCACCTCGTAGGATCGCGTCGACCTACGCGTCGACGGGAAATGAACCGTAGCACAACAATTATCCCCCCTCCCGTATGCAGCGTCCTCGCTGCATCATACAGCATCGACTGCAGGGGTCATTGGGTTTGCGTGGCACGTTTGCGGGCTTCTTCGAGCAGGGGTTTCATGTCCTGTGAGAAGTTGCGTGCCGGTTCCCATGAGTTGTGCTCGTCGGTATACCCTGTCCACTTAACCAAGTACTCGTGTACTGTTCGCTTACGTCGGTGTCGGCCCACACGACGCGTGCGATAATCTAACACCCGCTCCACATCGTAAAACTTCTGTTTACCAGCGATCCAGGTCTCGGGAACTGGTTCGATCGCTGCGGGGGCGTTAGCAGGCTCAGGGACGGGTTCCGTACTACAATACGGACGGACAAGCGATACGTGAAACGTGGGGTGAATGGTCATATCAGTGGGCAATGCAAGCTACACAGCCACATTCCCAACCATGCGCATGACAGGATACGGACCAATCCAGCGGGGTAAGAGCTTTCGGGATCCGTCGGCCAAGGAACGCAAGTTCTTGGTGCTTAGCAACACGAGTTGCCCTTCCGAAAACGTCACATCCTGCTTGGATTTGTTGTAGTATTCCATCGTTCGTTGCTGCGCCGCGTCCAAACACGACTTAGCGTCTGTGATTCGGGACATAAAAGACTTGGCAAAAAGTTTAGCAGCAGGCACGTTCACTTCCAACTCACGCCACACGGGTAGCGCGGGATGAAATCCGTAGTTAAGAAAGAACGGACTTTTGCCTGTAGAGCGGTTAACAGCGTTGTTAAGCGCGAATTCTGCCGCAGTCAAATACATATCCCAGACGAGTGGTGTGCGACCAGCATAATTGCGCAACATATCACCCAACGTGCGGTTTGTGCGTTCGGTTTGACCATCAGTCTGCGGGTGATACGCCGTGCTCAGGTTGACGCGCATGCCAACTAGTTTGCAGAGCGCTTCCCAAAACTTAGACGTGAACTGCCCACCGCGGTCCGAAATCACATTTTTGGGAATCCCGTGTAACCGAACCACATTATCGAAAAACAAACGTGCGGTTTGCTCAGCCGTGCAGGATGATGTGCATGGTGCTAGGTGAACCATCTTAGTCAGACGATCGACCATTACGAACACCGCATCGTATCCCCCCTCAGTTTTGGGCAGCGCGACTACGAAGTCCATGGAAACACTTTCCCAAGGCGCATCCGGGACAGGCAACGGTTGCAACAACCCATGGCCCTTACCGGACAAAGCCTTATTGCGCTGGCACAGACTGCATGTCTGGACGAAGTTCGCCGCATCCTTAGCCAAACGAGGCCACCAAAAGGAACGTTGCACCAAGTCGATCAATCGCTTGCTACCAGGGTGTCCTGCTAACGGGTCCTCGTGGAACCGCGCAAGGATGTCGTAGCGTAGCGCGTCGTCGTTCGGAACGACGATTTGCGTAGCTGCACCCTCCGTCCGTAGCCAAAGGCCATTCTGCTTGCGAAGGTTTTCTACATTAGCCGGGTCCGCGAACCAGGCGTCTGCATTGTAGGCAACCTTCAACCGCTCCGCGAGGTCCGTCGCGATCGGAACCTCCTCGCTACGCGGCCGCACGACGGGCGCTGCCAAAATTGCAGCGTGTAGCGACGGATGTCGACTGAGAGCATCGGCAATATTCAATTTACCAGAAATATACTCCCAGGTGCAGTTGAACCTAGCTAGATATTCCATCCACCTAGCTTGACGGCGGTTCAACGTCGGAACGCTTTGCAAAAACGTTAGGGGCTTGTGGTCAGTCTTTAAAGTAAACGGGCGTCCCTCAAGGTAACAGCGCCATTCCTTTAAAGCATGCAGCACGGCCAGAAGCTCCTGTTCCCCGGTGGTGTAGCGAATCTCCGCACCAGAAAACTTCCTACTCGTGAAGGCGATCGGTCGCCCTTCCTGTAACAATACAGCGCCGCTTCCAAATATTGAGGCATCAGACACTACCTCAACACGAAATGGCAACGAGTAATCAGGGAATGCAAGGGTGACATCTTCGGCAACGATTCGTTTGAGCTCTTCGAATGCCCGCTGGCATTGCGACGTCCACGACTCGAGCGAAACGAAAACGCCTTTGCGAGTTAAGTTAGTAAGAGGGGCCGCAATGATGGAATATTTTTCAATGAACTTTCGGAAATAATTGGTCAAGCCAAGGAACTTACGCAGTTCCGTGAGGTTCTGAGGCGCGGGCCAATCGCGAACCACGGCGACCTTCCGCGGGTCCATCTTCACACCGGTGGCCGACACAATGTGGCCCAAATATTCCACCTGAGGCTGCGCCCAAAAGCATTTGGCGCGTTTAGCAAACAATTGCTCCCGCCTCATAACGTCGAGCACGAGCCGAAGATGCTCCAAGTGCTCCTCGCGCGTCTTAGAATATACCAAGATGTCATCCAGGTAGCAAACAACGAACCTGTCGATAAACGGCCTAAACATTCGGTCCATAACCGCCTGAAACGTCGCAGGGGCATTAGTCAAACCAAACGATAGGACCGTATACTCAAAGTGACCGAAGGGCGTCCGAAAAGCGGTTTTCGGGATATCAGAGGCAGCGATGCGAATCTGATTGTAGCCCTGTTGTAAGTCAATTGAGGAAAAATAAGCCGAGCCCTTCAGCTTATCCAACAGGTCGTCAACGCGTGGCAAAGGGTAGCGATTTTTCACCGTATTCGCATTTAACCCCCGGTAATCAATGCACATGCGCAAGGTCCCATCCTTCTTACCGACAAACAAAATCGGTGCAGAATACGGGGATGTGCTGGGGCGTATCATACCCTTCGCGAGCACATCCGTCACCTGGCGCTTCACCTCGTCCAGTTCCAATGGACTCAACCTGTACATTGGCCGGGCCGTAGGCTGCGCTCCAGGCATGAGAGGGATTGTGTGATCAACAGGACGCATAGGTGGTAGGCCAGGGATATCTTTAAAGACGTCCTCATACTGCGACAGTAGGGCCTCAACCTCAGGATCCACAGAAATCTGCGCGGTGGTGACACAACAGCTCACCTGCGGCCTTAAAAGCAGTCCGTGGGCACCCTTCCGTAACAAACGGACGGCCTCCTTACGCCCGACTAGCTCTGGTTTGATTCGCGCGGCCATTGCGGTCACAGCGAAATTAACCATAGGCACCGCCTCAGTTTCGCCCTCCTTTGGTGTGACATGTTCGAACGACAGGAAAGGTACCTTAATCGACAGAGTACCCTTGCACATATGCAGGGTTGCGGTCTCCATGTCGATGCGCGCGCGGTACTGTCGTAATGTCGACGACCCCATTATGTACGGTGCAGTCTCTGCTAAGCCCTGCAGCACGTACGGCCGGGTCACAACACGCAAAGGGCCTATTGATAGGCTAAGGGTAATCCTGCCCACGATGGGATGCTTACCCCCATCAGCAAGGGTAACCTGTGGACAATCAGACGACTCTGGGGACAACCCCAGCGCATTCACCTCTGCGACAGAGATGAAGTCGTCGCTGGCACCGGTGTCAACAAGTGCCTTCAGAGTACGGCCATTCAAACCGATCTGAACCACTGGGACACGGTTATCTACGAGCGACTGCCCAGCAGATAACGTCAGTGCACTTAGGGCGGGTCCGCAACCTACGGCACCCTCATCAGGAGCTTCGTACCAAACGTCAACCGAGTAGGATGTGCCTGGCCACGGAGCCAGCATACCCTCCCGATCCACACCATTAAACAAAACGGTGCCCGGCTCGAACCGGTGGACATGCCGCATACCCCTTAACGATGCCTCTGCCTTGAGCCGACAGAAAGCAGGGAGTAATAAACATGCGGCAGTGCCTGGATATTGACGCCTACATCTCCTGTATATGGCCAACTGTTCCGACATCTCACGCAGAGACGAGGGGATGAACAAAACCACGTGGTTAGACAGATTGATAGACGACAGGGGATGGCGAGGTGTAAACAAATTACACAACGGGTCGAAGCAGAGAAGTCCCGTGCGTCCGTCAAGCGTGATGCGTCGCGCAATGACTCGCTCGATGTGTCCAAGTACACAAGGCAACAATGCCTTAACGGCTGGCCGTAAGGATGACCACCGACCACGCGTTAGTTCAGAAATCCCAGGTGGTGTCCCCTCCACAGGAACCCGGGCAAGCCCCTATTTCGGCTGAGGTACAAACGGCGGCATTAGAGGGCAATCCTTCGTGGAATGGTTCTCCGCACACCGTAGACAAACGTTGGCCAATTTTCGACGCTCGAATTCGGAACGATTGCAATTCCATTTTGGCATAAATGTGTCGTCCGTACGAGTACGCTTCGCCTTGGGGTCGGAACGCTGTGCGGCTGCCGACGACGGCGCGCCACCACGCTTCCTGTTCCTAGCTGGGTCCGAGCTCGGACCTGCTCCTCCTGTACCACGGACACCCGAGCTAGCGCCCCCACGCGCCTTGCG
Source organism: Volvox africanus (assembly GCA_030268105.1). Classification (NCBI taxonomy): domain Eukaryota; kingdom Viridiplantae; phylum Chlorophyta; class Chlorophyceae; order Chlamydomonadales; family Volvocaceae; genus Volvox; species Volvox africanus. The sequence continues at coordinate 332,681 of BSDZ01000116.1, read as the reverse complement.
TTGCCCGTTGCTGCGTCGCGTCGCGGCAGTAGGCGTGGGGCGGGTCGCGCCGAGGTCCTGGTCGAGAGCTACAGCTTCCCCAAGCGGATCCTGCACTTGCACGGCATTTGCACGAGGGGCAGACTTGACTTCTTCCTCGCCGGCAAGGAGTCGTATCTCCGCGCCCTTAGCAAAAGCGACCAACGCGTCATACGACTTGATCTGCGCTCCAACCAAGTCAGTGGCGCACCATTTAGCCAAAAGTTTCGTTAGGCCTCGCCTAAACCAAAAGACACGCTCAGATTCGGTGAGGTCAGCAATGGGAGTCACAAGTGCTTCGAAGCGTGACTGGTACGCAGGTACATTTTCATCCCGACGCATGTGGTAGCTACCGGCTGCCAAAACCTTACGAGCTTCCACATCCCGTGCTTGAACCTCAGTAGCGAATCGTGCGAGCAAAGCGGCGACCAACTCGTCAAAAGTATAGCTGCCTCGGGCGTTGGTCCAATTGCGATACCAGTCCTTCGCTGCGCCCTCGAGGGTGTTACCAACGAAGAGACACCTGATACCGTCATTATCGCCACCATGAACAGCTTGGAGGTACTTTTTAGCGTCACGCACGTACGCACGAGTTGCATCGGCTATGCTATGCCCTGGTGTCTTGTCGGTCAGCGAAATATTGAGCCTAGGAACGGGAATCGACAATCTCATCACCTCAGGGATGTCATCATGCCCTCGAGCTTGAGGTAATGGCAGAACCCTTGGTCCAGCAGTGTTGTCCATATTCGTGTTCACTGCTGAATGCGGCACAATTAAGTGAGCAGGGGTCTGAAGGAAAAGGGGCTCTTGAGTGGCTCGCGTGCCAACAGTCTCAAGACCTCTATCCGGTGCTCTAGCAGCCACAACAAAATCGGGTTGGCTAGCTAGGCTAGTGTGCGGCGTATCGTCGTGTTCCGCGGACATGAAGCACGAAACGATACCCTAGGTTTGCGTAATAGAAGCCGACTTCTATCGCAAAGGCAAGAGTACAAAGCGATTCGGTGAGCCTACCGACAGTACTCTTGAGAAGATTCAGCAAACTCAGCAAGTAATTGCCCAGCTGAGTCCTGATCTCCGTAGTTTGGGCAATGAGAGTCGCCAACTGGTCCGGACGAACGCCGGTCTCAGTCGCCGCGGCAAGCAATGCCGGTGCACTGAGATTACCTGCGACTCAGAGCGTACACTTACACAACAAGTGCAGCAATCTAAGCAAAAGCAATTAAACAATTACAAACCGGAAGCGGCGGCGTCCAAAACGGCGCGGCCTAAGTCTTCGGCAAAAGTATCTAGCGGTCCTCGTGGTTCGTCGCTGGAACTCGCCATAGAAAGAACCTACTTCCGATTAGACAAAGAGAGACAGTTAGGCAACGAACCTGTCTCGATACCAAATTGTTGTACCTCTCGTTCGCGTTTGCTCATGAGTATCTGCACGTCTTGAGACTATCGACACCGATGCGCGAGCACTTGCAAGTACAGCAAGGCAAGCGAGAGCAAACAGAGACAGCGGAAGACTTCAAGATGAAGAGAGATATAACTTACGGTCTTACAGGTCGGAATGATGCAATGGACGAAATCGCCGTCAGCGCCGGAAGCAAGCAATCATCACGCGGCGGTGATTAGCGAAGTTCAGGCTTAGCTCGGGCTAAGTAGAGTATCGTATAGTAATAGTAATGTAGAACACACAAGTGTTCTCTGGTATCGAATGTCTTGTCTAGCTTAGCCGTCCTCGCATCTGTTATACTCGCAGCATCGCAGTGCCGTATGATTCACATTAGGAGGCCGATCCTAAATGTGACAACCCTACTGCGTATAGGCGATGTCTACGCATAACAACGTATAAGCCTTTCCGGCATTCGCATGATGCAAGGGTCCGGATAACGATATCCGGTTGCAGGGCATGCATCGCGACAAGTGCGGCGCTCTCAACGTGTGCTTTAATGAAGTAATATTATATCAGATAATATTACTTATCGTTTCATAGCACGAGCATAATGCGCACTTCAATGATTCGGTCATTCATGCATGCTAGGCGGATTTGCCATGATGCGATGTCGCGATGGATAATGACAACATGCCAGATGCATATATAAATATATGCGAATACATTTATATCATGCAGATTCATTCATATGTAATGCGTTCATCACAAAAGCACTTCACCTCGTAGGATCGCGTCGACCTACGCATCGACGGGAAATGAACCGTAGCACAACAATCTCGGACCGCGGTGGGCAGTTCACGTCTAAGTTTTGGATCGAACCAGTTCCCGAGACCTGGATCGCTGGTAAACAGAAGTTTTACGATGTGGAGCGGGTGTTAGATTATCGCGCGCGTCGTGTGGGCCGACACCGACGTAAGCGGACAGTACACGAGTACTTGGTCAAGTGGACAGGGTATACCAGCGAACACAACTCATGGGAACCGGCACGCAACTTCTCGCAGGACATGAAGCCCCTGCTCGAAGAAGCCCGCAAACGTGCAATGCAAGCCCAATGACCCCTGCAGTCGAGGCTGTATGAAGCAGCGAGGATGCTGCATATGGGAGGGGGGATAATTGTTGTGCTACGGTTCGTTGTCAGCCGATGCGTAGGTCGATGCGACCCTACAAGGCGAAGTGTTATCTTGATGAACGCATGAATGATTATTGCATATGAATGAACCTGCATGATATAGATGTATTCGCATACATTTATATATGCATTTGGCATGTTATCATTATCCATCGCGACATCGCATCATGGCAAATCCGCCTAGCATGCATGAAATCCCGAATCATTGAAGTGCGCATTATGCTCGTGCTATGAAACGATAAGTAATATTATTTGACATAATATTACTTCATTACAGCACACGTTGAGAGCGCCGCACCTGTCGCGATGCATGCCTTGCAACCGAATGTCGTTATTCGGACCCTTGCATCATGCGAATGCCGGAAAGGCTTATACGTTGTTATGCGTAGACACCACCTATACGCAGTAGGATTGTCACACTTAGGATCGGCCTCCTAGTGTGAATTGTACGGCATTGCGATGCTGAGAGCATAACAGATGCGAGGACGGCTAAGCAGAAGAAGACATTCGATACCGGAGAACACTCGTGTGTTCTACACTATAATCACTATACGCTATTCTACTTAGCCCGAGCTAAGCCTAAACTTCGCTATTCACCAACGCGTGATGATTGCTTGCTTCCGGTGCTGACGGCGATTACGTCCATTGCACCATTTCGATCTGTAAGACTGTAAGTTATATCTCTTCCTGTCTTGAAGTCTTCTGCTGTCTCTGTTTGCTCACGCTTGTCTTGCTGTACTTGCAAGTGCTCGCGCATCGGTGTCGAAAGCCTTCAGACGCGCAGATACTTATGAGCAAACACGAAGGAGAGGTACAACACCTTTGACCAGGTGATGAGGTAGATAGACCCATGGGTCGTCGTGAAGGAATGAAACATGCATCCATGAGCGTTTTCTTTGTTAGCCGAGTGCACGTTGCGGGTGCTGCTGGTGAGTAATAATGCATAAGTCGAGTCGCCTGCTACTTAAAACTAAGCTGACGTTGCCTCATTCGTGACCTTACTTGCTGTGCGCATGCCTCACATCCATGCCTCTGTTGTACATAGTACCCAATGAAGGGTGGCATTATTATCTCTTAACGATTTATCGCAAAACATTTAGGATACAACAGCCTCACAGCCTCACAGCCTCACACGCCAATGCCAGACAGGCAGGCCTGAAGTGCATGGTGGCTTCATACATACACCTGCCTGGTATGCATACACACGCAAGGATGCATTATATGATGAGAACATAGCCATACTGCGGTGGCTGGTCCCGGAAATAGGCAAGCGACTGAAGATTGGTCATGCATCGTACAAAATCGCCCAATTTGGCATGCATGCATGCATGATATAGGCCCTATGCATGTCGAACCTTATACGACAATTCCAAGGAACTATTAATATGGTATCGCACATACATCAACAAAGGTGAAATCGATGCATTTATTTCTTACTTCGTTCTGATCCTAAATAAATGCACCGAGAGTAAATCTGTCGCTCTATTGTCTTTGTATACGTGTTTTTCATGCCAAGCGACTTCTAATTAGCTTGTTTTCATTTCCCTCATAGCACACCTACATCGCTCATTATATCATCGTCGGCAGCTAGTTGTTCACTTGGCCAAGCGATGGAGCCAACACAACCTCCGGCGGTAGGGTGCCTCTTTTTTGAGTCAATTCATGAGAGTGCTACAAATCCTGCCTGCTTATGGCTTATCTACACACGCCACCGCCGACATGCATAGCATGGATGAACACGCCGCCGCCGCCCAGCCACTCTCTGATGAACTTGATTTTGTTGCCCTCAATAATGCTTGCGATTTTTTGGCGACGCATCAGCAGGTGAACAAGACCGACAGGCTGGATAGTTTAAATGCTCGATTGGTGAGTTATGGTATGTCCCACCCGTCCTGTCCCGTCCCACCCGTCCCACCCGTCCCACCCGTCCCACCCGTCCCGTCCCGTCCGTACCCTCCACCCGTCATATCCCGTCGCACCCGTCCCGTCAAGTCCCACCCATCACACCCGTCCCACCCGTTCCATCCGTCCTGCCCTTCCTGTCCCATCGTCCTACGTTTTTTATTGCTTTGTTGCTCATCGTCGGTTGATTCCTACTACTGCAGCTGATGCAGGAGGTCAAATATAGTAAGATGGTCTTCCGAGTCCATGTGCTAACGGGCGTGCAAGTACTGGCGGCCGTCTGGGTTGCCGCTAGCAGCCCTGCCGACATCACACTTGCCGCAGCCTATAAGGCCGCCCTGACTGCATTCGGCCTTATCGTCAGTGAGAAGGTTCCGGTGTATATGTGCCAATAATCTAGCAGGTTCGTATGTGTAAGCTGTCAATCCACTATTACATGCTCGCGGGCCTATCTGTCTATGATGATGAAAAGATAAATATTCATCGGCGCATTTATAGCACGTTGCTTATTTATATACTTACTTGACTGCTTGGCCCCTGCCTGCCGTGCGGCCCCTTCTCCCTGCCTGCGTGGTGCAGGCATGTTCGGGGGGTGGGCTGGTAATCGTTGTGGCCGTGTATTACTCGGCTATTGCAACGTTTGCGCCAGCCATGTTTATGGAATATGTCCTCTCCTCTCTTTTCGGGCTGGCCAAGAAGGTGACAGCCAAAGCCGTCCGCTTCGGGAGGTGGCTCTGGAGATAGATATTGCAAAGAGTCACTGATGAAGCGCGTCGTCATGCTTGAGTCGCTGTTAGTGCTTGGAGGTCTCTGGATGAGGATGGATGCCGATGTTGTCATCGTGATGTTAGTTCTAACTTTGGGAGTGTATTTCCTAGTCCCTTATAACAGGTTATCTTTCGTGAACCTGGTTTGACCTCGCCTGCTGCGGGTGGCACTGCCAAAACTAGCGATGGAGAAGCAGCAGCTGGAGGTGAGCCTCAGAAATCATCATAGCTGAGTCGGCTTGCTGGTGGGCCGAGGGAGCTCCGCGTGCATGACGCTCATCAAGATTATGACTGCGCAAAGGGATCTAATTGCGAATGTGGCCAGTTATCTACCCGATGTCAATTATGAACGTAACGAGATGCACTCTTCGCGCTCTCTGCTATTTCTTGCCACCCAAAAGGCTTTGCAGCTAGATATATAGCCGTACAGCAACTGTAAAAGCGGCCTAAATATGGCTGTGATAGATTGTGCATGCATTCGGTGATTTTGGGATTTCAGGTGTATCAACATATCTATTCAATTCATCGATGTATAGTCGACACATAACAACTTTGCCGTACGCTATACACGTTCTCGCTCTCTCGCTCTGTATGCCTTCAAAGTCACCGATCGGCGACCTGAAATCACACGGGATGTGGCAGGCGGGCGGTGACTTGATCAGCGCTCAGGAACATTGGCGGCATAGAAACGGAAACGGGGGGCATACAGATGCTCTGCCGCACACTGACCCTTGGGTCGTACATGATAAGTGAGGGTCGCATAACCGAAACCAGCACTAAAACCCCAACACCAGCATTCTAATTATATAAACAGACACCACCCACAGCTAGCTGCAGCAGCACATGCGTAATCCATATCCAGAGAGCTACGGCACCCCTTCATCAAACCAGGCTGTGTGAATCAAAACCACCTACCTGTGAGTGGACACTTCTGGCAAGATATTTAGTAACATTGGCATTTAAGGCACAGAGAGATACTGCCCCCAGGGTGCAGGGAGAAGTAGCGAGGCATGCTCGGGTAAGAGGGGAGCAGAATCGAGGATGTCCAACCCCCAACATGCGCCTTGGACCGTTCATGAACGGCATGCACTTTTCACTGGATGTCCAGCCCAGCGCTGACAAATTAGCTACACCCATACGCAGGAGAGGCCAGTGTATGCACCACCTCCTATCCCCCCGCCTCAGCTCGCCGCTGCTGCCCTCGTCCGCAACTCCTACGGTACGGGTGCCCTCCGGGTGTTGTACGTCTGTAATCTGGGAGGCTGACTATAGTTGGACTTTGGTCAGAAATAGCCGATATATCCAACCAATAGACGATTCTTTTTGACGATAATAACATCGACTGTAGTATGAGACTATAGTCCAACTATAGTTGTCCTAGCTATAGTCGATGTCAGCTATAGCTGATCATACTATAGTGTGATCAGCTATAGCTAACATTGACTATAGTAAGGGACTATAGCTAAGGACTTCCAGCTATAGTCGTCCAAGCTATAGTCAATGCTAGCTATAGCTGATCAAACTATAGTTTGATCAGCTATAGCTGACATCGACTATAGCTTCAACTATAGTCCAGCTATACTCGAGCTAAGTCGTCCAAGCTATAGTCGATGACAGCTGTAGCTCATCAAACTATATTTGGCAGCGGTCGGCGGAGGCCATGCAATTGCTGTACGGGATTCAATCATTATCCGGTTGTATACATTACAGGGATACATATCGTACAGTCGAGGCCATATCCGCCTCTCAAGGCCATTCCCTAAGGATCCGAGCCAGCGATAATAAAGTCGCCACTTCGAATCTAGGTCGGGGCAAATTGGCATAGGAGGGATGTAGCTCGGATTGCCCGAAGTACGGAGTGGGGTCCGAATCCACAGAGGTTAAATGCATAGCCCGTAAAGTGAGCATCTGAGACCCGTAACTGGGCTGATGGTGCGGGGTGGTTTGACACCCACCTAAATGCCAGTAGGTCCGAAGGGGCTGACACATGGATGGGGGCCGTAGAGAGTAGGAAACCCTGCGTAACCAAAAAACAGGTGATCTCTAGCGGCCTCAGATGAAGACGTTGAGGTATGCGTGTCCACTCGGTTAAAATCCCGGAGATTCTTCATAATACACGCCAGCCCGCAAGGGCGGAGTAACCATAATACTAATAATACAGTCATAGCCCGACAGCGCCACCTGCCTTGGCCCTCTCTTTGTCCCGGCCTCCTCCTTCTTCACATCATTCTCACAAATCGCTGACATCCCAACTTGGCCTTGTTGAACAATGCCATTCTACTTCACCAATCGTCTCCCTTCACCTCTGCTGGTCGTGGCTCCTTGCCCCACACCTTTACTTCCAGAATCATCGGCATTCCAACAAGGCCAGCCTACTTCACCAATCTGTCTCCCTTCACCTCTGCTGGGCGTGGCTAAAGATCAATACAATCAGAGAAAAAGTTTTGAAATATCTATATAGAATTTTAAAGAAGCTAATTAATGCCCGTGCTAAAATTCAGGAAAAATAACCGATATTGCCATCTTCACCGTCAGAATAATTTATTTCACAGGATAACCCTTATCTGTGTTTGAGGTGCTTTTGACAGTCGCAGGGGCTCCCAGCCCCACGCCTTTACTTCCATAGCAGCCATGGCGGCACCCAGTCGCACGCTGACCTGGCAGGGACGTAGCTGCATTCCCACCCCCTCCTCCCTCACTGCTTCTGCCACCTCGTCTGGCACTACCGGCAGCAGCTCCTCAGGGGCCGGCCCAACGAGGTTATTCAACACAAACTGTGACGTTTTGTCGTCATCCTTAGGATCTACCGGCTTCATATCAGAGGCCCCACGTTTCCCCACAATTGGCCGCGGGGTCCGAACAATGCAAACACGCTCGATGACGGACTCCAAGGGGATGCACCCAAAGGAGGCATGTGGTGCACCAGGCTTCCTGCAGCGGGGGGTGGGGGTGGGGGTGCGGTTTTGGGTTAGGCTCGAGTTCAACCTCTTTTTTTGCCGTCCCTTTGCCACCCACCACACCTGTGCCATTGCAACGGTCAGAGGTGAAGCTCCCTGTTCCAGTCCTCCTCGGGTGCTTCGAACCACCTCACATACACCAAGTCAAGGGTCTCCTGCGTGTGTGTAATGCTGAGCAGAAGCTGTACCTGTGTTCCAAGCCAAATTCATTTATGTCAGTGCCGGGAACCCCCTCCCCCCCCACACACAGCAAGACAGTAGAATCCCGACAACAGGTCCGTGCTTACCCGCCCGTACCAAACGCCATCTTCGTCGCTCCGAACCGACGCGTCACAAACAGCCGCCTCGGTACGGTTCCCAAAGATGGCCGCCACGCACGTATACAACTGTCTCGTACGGAGCATAGGTACGGAGTACAGGTAGCATATCCGCCGAACAGTCATCTGTATCACGACGAACATGTTTGATGCAACCAGCACTGGGCAGTACAGCCAGTAGCAGTATCTAGGCGAAGTTGTAATAAAAAGTTACTTGGCAGAGCTCAAGCTGGCTTTGGGAAAGGCCCCAGATGTCCTTTAGCTGCTTACTTAAACACGAGGTCAGGTACTTGGCGCCGTCCACGGCCCCTGCATGACAATGCATCATAGATTAATTCCAGCAGCCAGAGACAGCCGAGTGTACCGGAAGTCAGCTGAACCTACCGGCAGAAGAGAATCGCTGGCATGCCTCCAGCTACACCCAGTGGCCCAGCGCTCCGCAGTGTGTCCCCCTGAACACTGCCGCCAGTGCCATTCCAATGGTGTCAGGCGCGCAAACACTATAACAACAGATTCGTGCGTTAGGCTCGCGTTAGGCTGCGTTAGGGCGCGTATGTGTGCGTTTTGTGCGTTAGCGGTTGCGTTAGCCTAACGCGAGCCTAACGCAAAGAAATAGAAAACTGGACAGAACGTCTGTTATAGTGCGTCGTTTTCAAGTTCGTTTAAATGAAAACAATATTTATAATGATTATAAAAGTTCCCTGTAATTTTTATTACGTTTCGTGGTGCTCGAAAATCGGGGGCTTGCGTATGTTCTAACGCGAGCCTAACGCAAACCTAACGCACGCGATCGCAAACCTAACGCACGCGTTAACTTTACGCAAACAGCTTGCGTATATCTTGCGTACAGTGCGTTACGATACGCACGTAACGCACTGTAACGCAGTTTACTCAAAGTTTATGTAGATAGCGCATAATAATGTTCGGAGCACGGGTTTGCCGGATTTATTTAGTTTGCTTACTTGCTCTTATTGTGCAGTAGTCTCGAGACTTTGTGCATAAAATATCTTCAAAGTTAATTTCAATTTAGGATAGCGCTATGAATACTAGTCGTTGTACAAGAGATTGCTCTGGTGAACGCTTGTTAACATCGCTAAATCGCTACCATTATACGAATTTAGAATCTGTACATGTGGCTTACTTTATAACATAGAACTCTGAAGTGCCACACATGGCTGTTCAGGGCTACCTTTCTAATTATGGAAGGCTTTCTAATTATTGAGCAGCAAGCTGCCGGAGTTAGCAAGTGTGGGTAAGGACCGAGGAAATTTGGCAACAGCAAACCTTACACAGTAGCCAGGCAACAATCTTTCCAGATGGAGACCCAAACAAAGTCACCAAGAGCCACAGTTACACATCGAGCAGGCCCCAAAAATTAGATAGCCTTGTCTGGTAAGCATCATAGCAGCTTGGCGTATGTGTGAAAATTGACCATGAAAACGAGCATGTGTGAGAGGTACTCTATGACCCCAAGGCTTCCCCAATACAGACATATTGCAATGCAGAATAGTTCAATCGCTGCACGGGAATGAATAGTTCAACGGATTCACGCTACAATTTTCAGCACGGTCATTATTTTGTTATTGCATCAAAAACGTCATGCACATTCCTAACCAGAATTGTTTCATGGCTCCAGAAACTCCAAGCACGTGCCTAAGCCGATGACGGCGCTGTACTGAGGGCTGCCCAGAACCCTTGCCTTCCATCCCATCCCGCTGGCCCTGGCTCCCAAGACGGGGCACATAGACGGGGCATCTCAAGTACAAACGTTGCAATGGTGATTCTAAACATCCTCGTCGCAATGAAGTCACTTCTCATTGCTACTAAAACCAGGAAGAGCCAAGCTTTGAGCCAAGCGGCTGCTGCCTTGGTCGATGCCATCTAGCAGATCCGATGCAATGTTGCCTTCTAGTGGCTCCCTTCCAGGCATGACACACTGAAAATGTTCCTGACTTTCAGGGGAAAAGTGTTTTCGGGATGTAAAGGGTTTCATACGGGACTTTCCATCATAAGCAGAAGGCGGCTCCATTCGTTACTGAAGCAATTATTATTTCTTTACAAATATATGATTAGCTGTTGATGCTGCAGAAATTATACGTATGCTGCCTGCGCAAGCAAGGTTGTCCAATAGAACTGCTACTGTATGACATGGACGACCTGACGACTGTGTACAATGGGTGGCATTAAATGTACATATAAAGGATGTTGTAAAGCAGGGTTTCAAAACATTGTTGCTTACATGGGATTGATTGGCAGCCGCACAACCCTGGACGGAGTACGGAAGCACTACTCTTCGCTTTTAAGTAGTAAGTATGCATAAGATTTGTATTTTACTTTAACTAGTAAAAGAATAAGTTTTTTCCTGCGTTTATTTTTGTCGTGTACGAAATACTTTATTGCCACCAACCCGCAGAAAAACGGCCGAAATGACGTGCCATTAGGAACTCATAATGGGCGCCCTAGCAAAGGCCAAAAGCAGCCCGCGCATGGTGAAGATGCATCGATGATGGTGCTGGCTGCCAACGCAGCTAGCATACATCAGAAGGAGAAGGAGGTCAAGGCCGCTAGACACTGACAGGTTAGTGCAAATACTAGTAGTACGGAGAGTGGATGATGGGGTGTGCAAATTACCAGGCGCGCTTAGCAAAATTATTGCTGGATGGGTGATGTACATTACGGATCTCATATACAGGGATGTACAGATCATTAATGTCCTTTAACCTGTTTTCTCCTTTCTGTCTTTTATGTAATTGTTCCTATTCTCCCCAAACGTACTTCCTTTTTATGTAGGCAAAGAGTTCACAGCCCTCTACGACAAGGAACTCCAGCAGGAAAGCTAGGAACTCAAGCAAGGCGGCAGCAAAAAAGGTACAGCCCATTCATCCTGTCTTCCTGTTTTATTGAGCTGTAATTTTATGTTTCGTTATATTCTTTTCATTTGCTGTGTGCTTTGTCGTTTGATGTGCCATATGTCGATTTATTTTTCTCTTTTTTGATAGAAATTGTAAGCTTGTAATTTCTCAAATCATATATGTATGCTAACGTCGGCCCTTGAAGGTAACGAACGATGACGATGTGCGGCCATCCACAAAAGTGAGGCGACCAAGCACGGGCACCAAAAGAAAGGTACGAAATATTGAGGTCAGACATTACTTACTTTTTAATATAACCTTTTTATTACTACCAAGTCCCTTCACGTATTTTGGACCAGCAGGTGCCGTTGGAAGACAAGTCTACGGATGACGATGACAGTTACGACCACCAGGGACAGAAGGTAATTTCCTTAGTTCAGCTTATTATCTAAACTTCCTTCATGTTTGAATGTATAATTATAATATGTGTTGTTTTGACTGATAAAGGTCAAGAGTGTTTCGGAAGGTGTGCGATGTACACGGGCACTACGTCAACGTAGGAGCTCAGGGAGTTAGCAGAAACAGGTAACAAAGTGTCCAAGTACATAGTACAGCAAATGAAAGACTATGCTTTTAGAATGATTAGTGGTACTTAAAAGCACTGCCCACCCTAGACATGATTAAGATTATTGTAACCGGAAGTGATAATTGCTGAGTGGTGACAGCTTAATTTACATTTATACATATGTATGTAAATAAGTATAATTTTCCTTTTCTAAACTTTTCAGGAGTTGCTTGAGGAGGAGGTGAGCGAGGACCAGAAGATTGAGGACGAGCAGGATGACGCCACCACTGCGCCAGAGGAGGACGACAACAGAGAGAGTGAAATAGAATACTATTAGATAGAACTAACATCTAACATGTTTGTTTCTAAGCTTATATTAGAGCGGGCTGCTAAATGTGCGGTGGCAGATGAAGTTAGGATGTATGTACCTAATGATGATTGAAATGATTGGTGCATGGTACAAATGATTATTGAACTCATAAACAAATTTGATTGGCAGGATTGGATGTGTAGAAATTTGATTGTTTCGTTGAATTAATGCGTACTCACCAATGGCTGCTTACCTGGATGCTATCCGAATATTGAACTGTAAATTATTGCCTGGAATATTTTCATCTATCAAAACTGAAATCCTATTGATATTCTTCATAACAGCTACGTACATTATGACAGGATAGTTTCCGTACACACAAAAATAATTCTGCAGCGGGTGGGCAAAACAGCAAACAATAACAGGAACGAGAACTGAAACAGTAAAGAAATAACCAGAACGACCAAAAGTAGTTGCAGTGAGCAAGAATGCGAGGCTGCCTCGTATGCAAAGCGAAAGTGGCGCGAATGTTGCTATCGCACGCGTAAGACCTTGCGAAAGCGTGCGAATATGTTAGTTACATGCGTTTAAAACTTTTACGCAACCCACAACTGCTACCTGTGTACGCATTATTCGCAGCATACGCAAGCATGCGTTAATGCGCGTTAATGCGCGTTAGGCGTGCGTATATTGTGCGTTAGAGAACTTTAACTTCCATGCACGCTATGTATTTGTGCTTGCGTATGGGTCTCTAACGCTTGCGTTGCGTTAGGCCTAACGCACACCTTAGAATCTATGTGGGTGCGTTTGACATTGCGTAAGTTCGCGTTAGGTTGCGTTAGCTAACGCAAAGTAAACGCAAACATTTTCGTTCCCTCCCAAAAACGTTTATTTGCGATTGCGTTAGGTGCGTTAGGATTGCGTTAGCGATACGCAAGCAATAACGCAATGCGTTTGATTTGCGTTAGGCTTTGCGTTAGCTCGCGTTAGTTCGCGTTAAGCTTGCGTTAGGCTTGCGTTAGGGGTCCCTAACGCGAGCCTAACGCGAGCTAACGCACGAATTCCTTGTTATAGTGAAAGCTGGTTGCGCCAGGTCAAAACTTGGACACAGGCAATCAAAGCCGAGCCCCCCAGTACCCCCGCACGGTACTGCTCTGCGTGGTGTAGGCGGGGTTAGGACATGCACGAGGCTCAGCAACGGCCCCACGGACCCGATGGCTCCTCAGACCCGGAACGCGACAACCCCTGCCGGGGCCTCGGTGGAAAGCCGGGACCACCCTCCCCTTGTAGTGCTCTCGCCGGGCCTGCTCTCGCATTCACACTTCCACCCGTGGGCAACACGGGATCCAGGGTTGTGGATGCAACAGCAGCCTCCCCTGCATGCACAGCATCGCATCAGCTACCCTGTCATGGTGACCTGTTCAGATCCCCTATGCCAGCGCCGAGCTCCTAGACACAACCCCAATCCTTCCACCCTGCATACCGCGCACTCAAAATCAGGCCACATAGCAGACATCAGTTGTGCTGCGCGTGTAATGTCCATGGGAGGTGTCGTTATGCACCTTTCCTGTGATGTCGTCTCCGCTCCGGGTGACGCCATGCATGTACCAAATCAAGACTACTATTCTATACAAACCCGAATAAAAAATGGCAACCTTGTTCAGATCATTCCTCGTCGAGGACATAAGAGAGGTCGCTTGCCGTATAACGCGAGCGCGTAGTATGGCGACAGAGCAGGCTTCATTTGGCTGCTTCCCTAATTCAGCACGCATTCAGAATTGGTATGGCTTAAACTCTTATGTTCCTAGGTAAAGCTTGCGTCGTCTGCCATGGTCCCACACTGGACAGCCCAGAAAAAATACAGACGGCCACTCCTTGATAGACCCTAATTCAGCACGCATTAGGTAAAGCTTGCGTCGTCTACCATGGTCCCACACTGGACAGCCCAGAAAAAATACAGACGGCCACTCCTTGACAGACCCGCTCCGTTGCTTGATCCAGCTTGTCCGTCTTCTTGTTTGTGGGTTTTATAAAGCAGTGGTCCATTCGTTTTGGCCGTATCTCCACCGGCCTTTGCACTGGCATGTTGATCCTGTTTGGGCTGAGGCTGGCCGGGCCTGCTACTTGTGTTCCGCAATCTTTTCGTCAATCCATCCGGCTCTGCACGATTCGTGTCTACCCCGTATCGCCTCCCAACATGCGACACCTCCTTACGCTCCTTGTGATCCTCTGCGGCCTTTTCGCATGCCGCACATACTTTGAGGTCTTCTTCGGCATAGTTTCACGCACATCTACTCGTATCCGCTCTACCAACTCCACGGATTTGTGACCAGATGCATGCACCCCACGGTCTCGCCTTGACATGGTGCACTCGCCACACTTAGCGAACGTGGATGCCTCATTCGCTCAAATGTCGATTCCCTTCATTCTCAACCAACTTCTCAAAGCCTTCCATTCCGATCCTCCCACACCTCCTGTTCCAAAGGTTCTTTGTTTGTTGTGGGCGCTTTGATTGGGTCACGCCCACAAACCCTCTTATCACGCTGTCACGCTGGGCACTTTCGCATTTCTGCTTGTACACATCGTCCTCACGGTGATTTGCTGGCTTGCGTGGTCCACGACCATTTTGTTTCGACCTCATACGCGCTTTGCACGTCCTAAACGCAGATGGCATTCGGGATTTGGGGTCAATGCCCGATACTGTTGTGATATTCGGTCAGACTTCTTCATGTGTTCATTGGTTGAACGCATTGTCAGGAACGTACTGCGGCTGAATTTCAAATGTGAAGGGTCGTATATACGATCCTTCACAAGGTCACTACTTATTCCCCGAAGCTGATTTGCTTCTTTAGCTGTTTGTAACAACTATTGCTCGCCCAGACTTTGGTGTGTCTTTGTGGCTTGAGGCATAGTGGCAGCTCGCTTGTCCAGCTTGTGCTGAACTGGACCTTCTCTCTGCTGTTGCGACGCGAGTTTCACAACAGGTTATGAGCCCCGCGTGACGCGGTGGCAGTTGCTGAGGACGTACTTTGTCCTGAGTTGTTTTGAATGTCGTGGAAGCTCATTTGAACAAAACGTTGCACCGGAGCTCATCGCGGCGGTTTGTATCAGCTTTGTGCTCGTTTGGAGCGTCTACTTCACCTGTCAGTGGCAGGTACATGCCAGTTGTCCGTTACGACAGCAATAATAGCGGATCAGTTGGTAATCCTGGCGCTTGGAGCGCCGGACAAGAGGCGCTTGGAGCGAGGGATAGGGAGGCACTTGGAGCGGAGGACAATACGGCCCATGGAGGGGTCGAGTCTTTTGCTGACTTTGACATGGTATCAATGTCGAGGTGTGTAGTATTAGACCACGTATTGTAGCAGTGTTTGATACCAAGGAGGTAGTGAACGACTGGTCATGATGAGGCCCGCTGTTTCAAAAGGCGCCGCGAACAGGGGGAGGACCCGAACCGTAGGCCTGACTCTTGTAGACTGATTGAGCAGCATTTAGCACCTTGTTTGGTAGCATGTTGCTGTTTTATCTCATGCATCTGGCTCATTTCACATATCTGTCTGTCTGACTAAACTAAGTATGTCTATGGGCATTTCTCCACAGTACTAAATGCGTTCTCATTTCCTGGCATTTCCTGAATTTTATCAGGATTAAATTGCCTGAGCATGCGTTTATTGCGTTGTGTTGTGGTTTGCCTGAGAGGCTTATCGCATCTGCTATTGCCGGTTGCACGCGGCGTTTCCCTGTGTCCAGCCCGATGTGCTTGTTCGGCGTTTCCCTGTGTCCAGTCCGACTTGCTTGGATATGCTTGCACGCGGCGTTTCCCTGTGTCCAGCCCGATGTGCTTGTTCGGCGTTTCCCTGTGTCCAGTCCGACTTGCTTTGCTTTGCTTGCGTTCTCGGCATGTCCTTGTGTCCAGCCCTGTGAACATCATTTTCGTGGGAGTATTCCGTACGAGCTTAAGTCTCTGGAGTGTGACCGTCCTTTGAAAGATCGTGTAACCTTAGTGTTTGCCAAGTGCGTGAGGAGAGGTCTTGCGCTACAGGTACCTAAGTGTTCACTTTGAAGTTTTGGCAGCGGTGGAATCGAAGTTTGAAAGGCTGTCAGTTGGCGTCGATTGCGTGGTGACGTACTGTCCGCGTGGGAATTTTTTCAAAGCTTCTATTTTTCTATCCGTCACCAACGTTGCGCCTCGTCATCGCAGTTGAGTTTTAATGCTGTCTTTGTTTGAATTCACAAACGCAATTGTCATATCATATGCTTGCAGTGCGTACAGGAAGTCTGCCTGCGTGGGAGTGTTGTGATACTCGGTCAGACTTCTTCATGTGTTCATTGGTTGAACGCATTGTCAGGAACATACTGCGGCTGAATTTCAAATGTGAAGGGTCGTATATACGATCCTTCACCAAGTCACTACTTATTCCCTGAAGCTGACTTGCTTCTTTAGCTGTTTGTAACAACTATTGCTCGCCCAGACTTTGGTGTGTCTTTGTGGCTTGAGGCATAGTGGCAGCTCGCTTGTCCAGCTTGTGCTGAACTGGACCTTCTCTCTGCTGTTGCGACGCGAGTTTCACAACAGATACCACCCCCTTCCTGACTGGGTGTTGTGATCCACCTATTCCAACGTGTCCGCATCCTCGGCGCCATAATGGTTTTGCCTCATTCGTTGGCCTGGTATTGTTTAGTGCCCATATGGAGTATAAGCTGAAACTGAAATGCAATGCAATAAGTAAAACACACAAAATAGTGGCAAAATGTCCAAAAATGAATTCAAAACGATCAAAACTAAAAGGGTAAATGCTAAAGCAATTGCACAAGCAGTTTTACATTTCACAGCCGGCACCATTATGATTTGTCCTGACGGGAATAAAAACATTTAGCTGAAGAGCAATAATAAGGGACGGTTTAATTTCATTTACCACAAGAAAATGCCCACATTGAGTATTTGTCTAGTAGTGCGTGACAGCACGTCATGGTCGGCATGGACCCGTGACCGCGATGGCAGCGACCGGCGACCCGTGATGGTGCTAAGGTTCGCGATGGGCCAATTACGGAATGACCAGATATATTAGCGGTGTATAGATTTTTGGTTTCCCTTACCAATTGTTCCTTTTTCATCATTCTTTGCTATGTACTGCTGTCTGCCATCTGTAACCTGTAACGACACAACATATCGCGTCAATTAGTTGTTGCTCTCGGAACAAAAGCCATTGCCATTTCTGTTACAATTGCACTGTGCTAATAAAAGGCCTAGGTCAAGAACCAAAGGCCTGACGAACCAAGGAAAGAAACCAGCAACACTTCGGGCGATGCGACAAGGGATGGGCGGGCGGGCGCGTGCTGAACAACAAAAACAAGATAAAAGGAACGACTACGCACGCGAATAAATACAGCCCTGAGGACACGGGCTGAGGTAAGGCCCTTAGTTTAAATGCCTTACCGAGGCCTTACACCTAACTAACCCGGCTTCCTAACGCAAGCCCGCATTATTCCGCCAACTCAAGAGGTTATGAGCCCCGGGGCTCTCTGAGCTGCGTTAATCCAATACACAAATTACATTGTTAGTCGCGACCCTAAGATAGCGACAGGAATCAGCTTACGGGGCCTGCGAGCTGGACTGCTTCGAGACCTGAATTTTTGGGCCGAGATTGGCCGATGCAACAAGGAGCGTAACGCAAGACTGCACGCTCGTTTTTACAAGAAACAACGTTTTGGATCTGCATGCGATATCGCAACGTTCCAACGACATGAAGGAACAAGGATGAAGAAGTGCAACGGGAAGCGTGACAAGAGGCGTGACGACAAGCCGCCTACATTTTCAAGATGGGAAAAGACAGGTTGGCGGTGCCTTTAGGGCTAAACAATTACGCGACGTGGTCTTATCGTTTTGAGTGCATGATGCAGAAGCAGAGTCTGGATAGATGGTTGAGAGAAGAACCCGAGACGGACGAAGATGTAGTCACATCTAACAAAGTCAAGACATTACTGGTCGAAAACGTACAGGACTATCACCTGGCAATCAATAGAGCTGCGGCAAATGCAAAAGGAGCCTGGGATAGGCTCGCGGCTACTTTTGCCGCCAATTGACGCATGAAAGTCGCAACTCGTTGCGAAGTTGTCCGTGTTGAAAATGGGCCAAGGTGAAGTGCTGCCAATTTATTTGGCGCGAGTTCGGAGCCTGTTTACGGACCTGGTGCAGGCAGGACACCTGGTCACCGAAAGAGAAAATACATATCATTTGCTGGTAGGCTTGACAAAGAGGTTCAAAATGATAGGTAATTCGGGGTACTGAACCTGGACAGAACTGAACAAAACTGAACCTGGACAACGTGAGCGCCCAATTACTGGCGTTCAAAAGGTGGATGAATGTGGAAAACCCAGAAAGTGAGTCGGTCGCAGTGTTTGTGGGCACGGGACAAGGAGGTGTGTGAAATAATGGACGAAGCAATCATGGTGAAGGATATAGGCGCGAAGAGGTGCCCAGGCGATTCGATGGTAGCCAACTTCCAGGTTGGAAAAACGACAGAATTGGGAATGATCCACGAAAAGGTTCAGTGTTGCCGATATGGTGGGCCCAAACTTGATAGTCACAATCAACAACGTTTACATCGTACCCAGTAGCTGCATGAAGGTAATATCCGTTGCAGCATTGAACTAAAAAGGAGGCAAACTCCATCTTGACGTGCAGAGCTGGATGGATTGACGAAAAGATTGCAGAACACAAGTATCAGGCCTCAGCCCAAACAGGATCAACATGCCAGTGCAAAGGCCGGTGGAGATACGGCCAAAACGAATGGACCACTGCTTGATAAAAACCACAAACAAGAAGACGGACGAGCTGGATCAAGCAATGAAGCGGGTCTGTCAAGGAGTGGACCCGAGCAAAACTGGATGCTAATGCTGCTGAAAACGATGATGATGGCAGTGGTGATGGCGGACACGACAAGAACAAGAACGGCAAAGAGGGGCAAAGAGGAGCACGATGAGGATACGGACGGCAGTTAAAAGCATGCCAAAGATGAGCATGACGAAAGTGGAGCCATCATGGATGAGAATGTCAAAGACACAGACGACGTGGTGGACAAGGATATTGGAAGCAGCAAAAAACAACGATGACAAATAACTCAGTGAAGATCAGGAAAATGAGCGAAATAATGGCGATAAGAGATGGGCCATGCGTGTGAAAATGGCTATGGCGACGTTGCCCATTTGAGCATGAGGATTAAGCTGATGATGAAGCAGCTGACGGATGAAAGATGCTCATTTGTGAAGATGCAGCTGAGTGCTGTGGTCCGTGAAGTCCGGATTTGGACTATCAATGAGCGGTGTATGATATGGCAGGGCAGGGAATGCTGCACTATGATATGGCCTGAGTTGGGCTGTTGATGAATGATATGTGTGTCCGCAACGCCACACCGTATGAGGGTGTGTGCGGAATGAGGTCCCAGCAGGATTGGGCCTGATTGGAAGAGGGACCTATGAAAGGTCACCTGATAAATGTTTTGTATTTTGGGCAGAGGCATTAGTCCCCTGAAGAATGCACCTGTACGGTGATTTGAGGCAATATAGCACACCATGGTAGTACAGCAAATTGCAGCAGGGTGAGAATCTAATGTCTCTGTATATGTCTCCCAGCCGTTTGGTATAGATTAATTGTGAGGAAGTGAAGCCTGAGGGGGTGGATTGCCCCAAATGTCCAAAACGTTTCTTTTGGGCATCACAAGCTGCTAAGGGTTTGTGTGCCCATCCGACAGACACATGTACATTGAAGAGGGAACTTCGATGAGGTATGACAGGTCTAAAGTCACGAGCATGCGGAGCACCACATCAGGGTGCTGATTACAGAAGACAAGCAAGTTTGCCACAGGCGTGCGAATGGTACGTTTGATGGACCGTTTGATGGACGTTTGACGGATAGCTGTACAATAGTACAAAGGCTGCTGCCGGATATGGGAGACAATGTGAAGATACGGGAGATAGTACCTGGAGGCATAACACAATTGATCAATACAATACATGGCACATCATCATCATCATGCGGCTCAAATTTTAGGACATGAGATCTGATGCACGCAGGAACATGAGTTGCATTGAATGGCAATTAAAACCCGCTTCACATTATGAGTGAGTATACCATATCATTGGGTACGGACACAACCCAGTGCTGAATTCATATTGTTGCCATTAAGGGTGAAGACGGACATGTTCATACGGACTGTACCAGTAGTACAAGAGATGGCCCTGTACGGAAGGTACCAGTACAGGAGGTACCAGAGACACCGGTACGGGAGATGATGGTACGGAATGTACCAAAGGAGTTGTACCTGAGGTATCAGTATGGGAGATGCCAGAAGTATGAGTACGGGAGACACATGTACGGAAAGTACTAGAAATACGGGAGATGACTTACATTATTATTATTATGGTTACGCGGAGTTGCGGGCTGGCATGTATTCGCTCTGTATCCGCTCTCTACGGCCCCTATCCATGTCTCTTCAGATCTACTGGCATTTAGGTGGGTGTCAAACCACCCCGCACCATCAGCCCAGTTGTGGGCCTCAGGTGCACACTTCGCGGGCTATGCATTAAACCCTCTCTAACGCCGGGGGCGGACTCAAACCCAACAACGAAGAATCGGGCTATCCAAGCTGCTTATCCCCTACGCCATTTTGCCCGAACCCAGACTCGAACTGACGATTTTGTGGTCACCCGTATCCTTAGGGAATGGCCTCGAGAGGCGGACCGATGTCCAGCTGATGACTTACATGTAAAAGTCAATAATTCAACTTGATCGTTTCATATTAATGAACAACATGGACTAAAGTTGCTACATTATGCACCTAACACTTGTGGACGAGGGGCAGAGATATTAAGAGGGTGCAGCAATATTTGTGCAAGGGCACCCGACTCCTGGGACATTAAGGCCGTTTAGGGAGGAAACCAAGAGAGGATCAGTTATACGCATACTGTCTCTTAAATCCCGATACAAGGATTTTCAGTCCTTTGCTCTACCAACTGAGCTATCAGGCCAAATAATTAGCTGTTTGGACCATTTGAGGTTATCCAAGGCCTTGAGGTTCGTCACGCACTATTCAACAATAAGTATGCCACAACACAAAGATTGCCATGCAAGGTTGTGCTGCCGCAATGATGACTATGGTGCAAGGCAACTGCATGCAAGCCCTGGAGTGGCACCACATAGGGAGGCGTCTGGCCCGTCAACAAGCTCTCCCACCCCCATCAGCTTCACCCATCCCCGCTGCGAGCCAGCTTCGGCACTGAAGGACACGGTTATCTGCTGCAGCAGTTACATGACCTGCAGGTCAATTTCATGTGGATCAACAGGCGCCAAATTAGGTTTCTAATAGAGGTGTGCAATTTAATGTGGGGGGCATCACCTTGGAGTGCCTGTCATCACCGCTGCCTGCTGAAGCGATGAGAAGCTTGGAGGAGATGGAGAAGAATGAAGTGGAATGCATGCACCTGATGGAGGCTAGCCGCCTCAAGGTGCCAACACTGGAGGAGTTACATGCCTACTACTGGTGGCGAGATGAGAGGGGGCATAGCAAGATGCGTGTTGCTGCTGCCACTGCTGTGCTGGGTAGAGGAGGTGGCGTGATCGACTGGCGGCCACAGCTGGAGATCAAGTGGGTGGGCACGGTGGAGGTGTGGGTCAAGGTTGCAACACCAGCGCAGCTGCTGAGTGGCTAAATATACGTGATCGGGATTGACGGTGTCTGCTCCTGGCGCAGGCCGGACGGATATGTTGGTGGCTATCCTTCACGGCAAAAAGCAGCCCCGCGACATATGGGACCTGCCCAAGGTGCCCAGGACGCCGTCACCACTCCCCGTCCGGCCTGCACCAGGAGCAGACGCCGCCTCAATCCCGATCATGTGTATCTGGCTGCTCGGCGGCTGTGCTGGCATTACACCCTTGACCCACACCTCCACTGTGCCCGCCCACTTGATCTCCAGCTGTGGCCGCCAGTTGATCACACCACCTCCTCTGCCCAGCGCAGCAGTGGCAGCAGCAACACACATCTTGCTATGCCCCCTCTCATCTCACCACCGGTAGTAGGTGTGTAACTCCTCCAGTGTAGGCACCTTGAGGCGGCAAGTCTCCATCAGGTGTGCTTGCATTCCATGTTATTCTTCTCCATCTACTCCAACCTTCTCATCGCTTCAGCAGGCAGCGGTGATGACAGGCACTCCAAGGTGATGCCCCCAGCGTTGAATTGCACACCTCTCTTAACCAGAAATTATCATTATTATTATTTGGCACCTGTTCATCCGCATGAAATTGTTGGTCATGTAACTGCTGCAGTGGATAACCGTGTCCTTCAGCGCCATCAGCAGAAGCATAGACAGCAGCCAACGTCGGCTTGCAGTGGGGATGGGTGGAGCCGACGGGGATGGGAGAGCTTGTTGACGGGCCAGACACCTCCATATGTGGTGCTGCTTGTTGTACCATGGCTCGGTCGCCGCCCATGTAGAGGTAGACTTGAGTCCACCAAAGTGTAAGCAGTCATGGTATACACATACTAGTATGGTATATCCATGTATATCTAGCTAGATTAACATCCCGCATCGCTACTTGTGACATCGCGCTGTCAGTCACGTTTGACTTAGGGTCAACATCAATGCACGACACCATTCTGACATAATCCATCAAGTAATAATATTATTAAATCATTTGTAGCATGGATAAGGTGTGCATGCGGGAATGTGATGATGGTGATGGTTAGTCGGCAACCAAATATTGATATTCGGACTTCCGCACCTTGCATACATTGCAACCATTTATCTAATGTTTTATGCGACATTCGGAAGAGTGCTTTGCAAGTACTCACACTTGGGATTGGGATCCAGTGTGACTTGTACTGCACATCAGCATCGCAAGCATGATAGGTGTGAGGTGTTTGTATCTCTCTTTCTTCGCTCATGCACTAAATCTGCACGTCTGGATGTAAGATACTAGTGCAGATATGCTCGCAAATAGCAAAGTACTCAGATGCGAGTATTGTGACACCTCACACCTATCATGCTCGCAATGCTGATGTCTGTTTATTGTTGTATCCTTCCTTCTTCGATCATGCACTGAATCTGCACGTCTGGCTGGATGTTAGCTAGTGCGCACCAAGCTTATGAACAGCAAGGCGATCCAATGCAAGCAAAGTGACAGCGGAAGACTCAAGAATAAGGAAAGATCCAACTTACAATAGTCTTCGTTTACTAATCGGTAGATGGCCGTCAGACCCTGTGGGCAATGTTCATCATCCGGCTGGAGATGCTATGCTGGAATAGCTCAGGCCGAATATAAATGAGTATAACGTATGTATGTGAACTAGATAGAGTTAAGTACACGAGTACTTAGTCCAAAGTAGCATGAGCTGACTTCGGTCTCTAGGCGGCCGTCCTCACACCTATCACGTCGCGATACTGATGCGCAGTACAGGTCTCACTGGATTCCGATCTCAAGTGTGAGTACCTTCGTAGAATTGTCCTAAATACCGCGTAATCCGTGATATTAATGAATGCAACGCATGCAATATGCAAAGGTCCAAATATCGATATTCAGTTGCCGACCGAACCATCGCGATCGTCGCCTTCTCGCATATGCATATGGTTTATGACGTAAATGAGGTAATAATATTTAAAGTATTATTACGTGATATAAAATGCCAGTGGATAGATCGCGCATTAATTATCAGCCTCAAGTCAAACATGTTGACCGACAGTGCGATATCGTAGATGATAATGCGACATGCCTAATTAGCTAGATATACTCGAATATATCATGCTAATATAATCATATCATGCTTCATGATGCTCAAATGGGTTGCAGTCTACTTTGGTATAAACGGCGATCGAACCTGCGTACAACAACTATCCCCCCTCCCGTATGCAGCATCCTTGCTGCATCGAACAGCATCGACTGCAGAGATCATTGGGTCTGTGTGGCACGTAGATGAGCTTCCTCCAATAGGGGCTTCATTTCTGGCGAGAAGTTACGCATCGGCTCCCAAGAGTTATGCTCGCTAGAATAACCAGTCCACTTGACCAGATATTCGTGCACTTTCCGCTTTCGTCATTGTCGACCTATACGATGAACCCAATAATCCAGTATCCGCTCCACATCATACACCTTTTGCTTGCCTGTCATCCAGGTCTCAGGACTGGGATCCATTACTGGGCATCGGTGTCGTTTCTAACGGGCTCCGTGCCGTGATAAGGACAGATGAGGGATGGATATTCATGTCAGAGGGTAGGGATAATTCCACAGCTACATTCCCTACCATGCGAACAACGGGATATGGGCCAATCCAGCGAGGTAGCAATTTTTGGGAACCGTTGGCGAGCGAATACAAATTCTTAGTGCTCAATAACACCATCTGTCCCACCAAAAATGTTACGTCTCGTTTGGATTTATTATAGTAGTCCATCGTCCGTTGTTGTGCCGCATCCAAACATGCCTTCGCGTCTGTCATGTGGGATAAGAACGACCTGGCAAAGGTTTTAGCTGCCGGGATATTTATCTCCAACTCTCACCACACGGGTAGCGCAGGATGGAATCCATAATTCAGAAAGAAGGGGCTTTGACCTGTTGAGCGGTTAACAGTGTTGTTAAACGCAAATTCTGCCAAAGTCAGAAACGTATCCCAAACAGAGGGTGTGCATCCTGCAAAATTTTGTAACATATCGCCCTGTTGTGCTACGGTTCGTTTCCCGCCGATGCGTAGGTCGATGCGACCCTACGAGGTGAAGTGCTATCTTGATGAACGCATGAACCATCAATGCATATGAATGAACTTGCATGATATAAATGTATTCGTATATATTTATATATGCTTTTGGCATGTCACCATTATCCATCGCGACATCGCATCATGGCAAAGCCGCCTAGCATGCATGAAATACCGAATCATTGAAGTGCGCATTATGCTCGTGCTACGAAACGATAAGTAGTATTATTTGATATAATATTACTTCATTACAGCACACGTTGAGAGCGCCGCACTCGTCGCGATGCATGCCTTGCAACCGAATATCATTATTCGGACCCTTGCATCATGCGAATGCCGGAAAGGCTTATACGTTGTTATGCTTGGACATCGCCTATACGCAGTAGGGTTGTCACACTTAGATCGGCCTCCTAGTGTGAACCGTACGACATCGTGATGCTGCGAGTATAACAGATACGAGGACGGCTAAGTAAGACAAGACATTCGATACCGGAGAACACTCGTGTGTTCCACATTCTTACTGCTAATCGCTATTCTACTTAGCCCGAGCTAAGCCTGAACTTTGCTTATCACCGCCGCGTGATGATTGCTTGCTTCCGGCGCTGACGGCGATTTCGTCCATTGCATCGCTTTGATCTGTAAGACTGTAAGTTATATCTCTTCTCGCCTTGAAGTCTTCCGCTGTCTCTGTTTGCTCGCGCTTGCCTTGCTGTACTTGCAAGTGCTCACGCATCGGTGTCGAAAGCCTTCAGACGCACAGATACTTATGAGCAAACATGAAGGAGACGTACAACACGCCCAACGTGCAATTTGTGCGTTCAGTTTCCCCATCAGATTGTGGATGATATGCTGTGCTTAACTGAGCACGCATGCCGATAAGTTGACATAGCACTTCCCAAAACTTAGACGTGAATTGAACACCGTGATCGGATATCACATTTTTAGAAACGCCATGCAATCGGACCACGTTATCGAAAAATAATCGTGCTGTTTGCTCAGTGGTGCAAGACGAGGTGCAGGGGGCTAAGTGAACCATCCTGGTCAAGCGATCGACCATAACGAACACCGAGTCGTATCCCCCCTCAGTTTTGGGCAGCACGACTACAAAGTCCATAGAAACACTTTCCAAAGGGGCATCTGGTATAGGTAAAGGTTGTAACAAACCCTGGCCCTTACCGGATAATGCTTTATTGCGCTGACATAAACTGCACCTTTGCACGAAGTTTTCCGCATCCTTCACCACATGCGGCCACCAAAACGAGCATCGTACGAGCTCTGCCAGACGCGTACTTCCAGGATGTCCTGCCAACGGGTCCTCGTGGAACCGAGCAAGAATATCATAGTGCAGAGCATCGTCGTTTGGCACGATGATTTGCATTGTTGAGCAATCCATCCGCATTCATAAATTGTTGCGCTTGCGTAGATGTTCCACATTACTTGGTATAGCGAACCACGGATCTGTTTCATACACCACCTTGACTCATTGCGCAAGGTCCGCTGCTATCGGCACCTCCTGGCTGCGTGAACGAGTAACCAGTGCTGCCAAAATCGCAGCATGTAATGATGGATGTCGACTGAGGGTGTCAGCAATATTAATTCTGCCGGCGATATACTCCCACGTACAGTCGAAACGAGATAGATATTCCATCCACCAGGCTTGTCGTCGATTAAGCGTGGGGACACTCTGCAAGAATGTCAGCGGTTTGTGGTCAGTCTTCAGCGTAAAAGGGCAGCCTTCGAGGTAACAGCGCCACTCCTTCAAAGCATGTAGAGCTGCCAACAGCTCCTGCTCTCCGGTTGTATATCGGGTCTCCGCACCCGAGAACTTCTTACTCGTGAAGGCGATCGGTCGTCCTTCCTGCAACAATACAGCGCCGCTTCCATGCAAGGAAGCATCCAATACAACTTCAACACGGAATGGCAACGAGTAGTCAGGGAAAGAGAGGGTAATGTCGTCGGCGACGATTCACTTCGAATGCCCGCTGACACGCGGGTGTCCAGGCTTTGAGGGAAGCAAAACCTCCTTTCTTCGTCAAATTCGTAAGCGGGGCTGCAATAATGGAGTATTTATTGATAAAATTACAGAAGTAGTTGGTCAAACCCAAGAACTGGCGTAGTTTGGTGAGATTCTGCGGCGCAGGCCACTCGTGAACCACAGCTACTTTCCGAGGGTCCATCCTTATCCCAGTGGCCGACACGATGTGGCCCAAATACTCCACCTGAGGCTGCGCCCAAAAACACTTGGCGCGTTTAGCAAACAATTGCTCTTGCTTCATCACCTCAAGCACGAGCTCGAGATGCTTCAGGTGCTCCTCGCGCGTCTTGGAATGTATTAAAATATCATCCAAATAACAAACCACGAACCTGTCGATATATGGTCTGAACATGCGATCCATCACTGCTTGAAATGAGGCGGGCGCATTAGTAAGTCCAAACGACAAGACCGTGTACTCAAAGTGACCAAAGGGAGTCCGGAAAGCGGTTTTCGGAATATCAGAGGCAGCAATGCGTATCTGATTATACCCTTGTTGTAGGTCAATCGAGGAAAAATAAGCTGAGCCCTTCAGCTTATCGAGCAGGTCATCGACGTGCGGCAAAGGGTAGCGATTTTTAATCGTGGTCGCATTCAAGTCCCTATAATCAATGCACATGCGCAACGTCCCATCCTTCTTACCGACAAACAATATCGGCGCAGAATATGGCGATGTGCTGGGCCGAATCATACCCTTTGAGAGCAGATCCCCCACTTGCCGCTTCACTTCATCTAGCTCCAATGGGCTTAACCTGTACATAGGTCGTGAAACGGGTTGTGCTCCGGGCACAAGAGGGATCGTATGGTCAACAGGCCGCATAGGTGGGAGCCCTGGGATGTCGCCAAAGACATCAGCATATTTATGCAGGAGGGCTTCGACTTCAAGATCCTTCACGGTGGACTGCGCGGTGGTAGCATTTGATTGCACCCGTGGCCTCACAAGCAACACATGGGCGCCTTCCCGTATCATCCGATCGGTTTCTTTGCGCCCAATTAGCTTGGGTTCTTGTTTTCCGCTGACGATCGCCACCAAAGCGAAATTAACCTCAGGCTCCACAACAGTTCCGCCCTCCTCTGGTGTGACATCTTGGTACAACAGGAAAGGTACCTTAGTTGATAGGTTCCCTTTGTACAAACTAAGTGTGGTGGACTCCATATCGATGCACGCGCGGTACTGTCGTAATGTCGCGGCACCCAAAATGTACTGTGCCGTCTCCGAGAGACCTTGTAGCACATACGGCTGGGCCCTAACACGCAGAGGGCCTATCGATAGGCTCAGGGTGATCCTGCCCATGATGGGATGCTTTCCTCCATCAGCGAGGGTAACCTGTGCACAATCAGACGACTGAGGGGTCAACCCCAAAGCATTCACCTCCTTTGCCGAGATAAAGTCGTCGCTGGCGCCGGTATCCACAAGCGCCTTCATCAGTCGACCTCCAAGACCGATTTCAATGATAGGGACACGATTTCCTGTCGGAGTCGACTCTGCAGAAAGTAGAAGTGACCCTATAGCAGGCTTGAACCTGGTAGAATCTAAAAGAGGGTCCTCAAACCAAACTTCAGCAGCATAAGGTAGTTTAGGCAACATCGTCGGTTTACCCATCACATCCACACCATTAAACAAAGCGGTGCCCGACTCAAATCGGAGGACACATTGCATACCTTCCATCAGGGACGCCACTTTACGTTGGCTAAAAGAGGGAATTAATATGCAAGCTGCAGTGTCCGGATTTCGACGGCGGTACCTCTTATACCTGGTGAGCTGCTCACACAGCTCACGGGAAGATGAAGGGATAAATAGAGTAATGTGGCCAGACAAATCGAGGGAAGAAAGAGGGCAGCGCGGTGCAAATAAATTACACAGCGGGTCGAAATAGTTTAGTCCAGTGCGCCCATCGAGCGAAAAACGTCGCTCGATAGCCCGCTCGATTTGTCCAAAAAGCAGAAGGTAAAAGAGCCTTTACAGCCGGACGCAACGATGGCCAGTGGCCATGTTCACTTCCTTCAATCCCGGGAGAAGTCCCTTCCTCCACATTCCGGGCAACTTCCTAAGTCGTCTTGGGCACGAAAGGTGGTAACAGGGGGCATTCGCGAGTAGGATGCTCTCCCGCACACCTCAAGCAAAGATTAGCGAACTTCCGACGGTCAAACTCCGAACGTCGGCACTCCCACTTTTGCATATACGGATCCTCTGTCCGGGGCTTCTTAACACTAGGAGCCGCGTTCTGCATTGCAGCTACAGACAGCGCGCTCTCTCTTCGCTTTCCTTTCGCATGGCCAGAGCTCGGCCCAGCTCCCGCAGACCCACGATTACTTGGGCTTTGGCGTCCAAAGTTTTGGTTATCATACCGTCTTTCCTTTCGAACGGCATGCGCGGCCGCCAAGGAGCGTTGACGATCGGAACCCTGGTCCTTCGGTGTCGACTCCGAAGGCTGTTCCTGCGCTCGCATCGCGTGAATGCAAGGATTAAGTTGTTTAGCATCCTTGCCAGCCAAATTTCGAACTTCTGCACCTCTAGCAAAAGCTACTAAGGCATCATAAGATTGGAATGGAATTCCACTGAGGTCAGTGGCGCACCATCGCGCAAGGGATTTGGTAAGACCGTGGTGGAACCAAAAGATACGATCCTCCTCAGGAAAGTTAACGATAGGAGTTATCAGGGCCCCGAAACGGGACTGATAAGCAGGGACGGTCTCGTGTGGACGCATATGGTACAAGCCTTGTGCCAGCGTCTTACGAGCCTCGTTACTACACAAGCAAACTTCCATAGCAAAGCGGGCTAGGAGAGCATCCATCAGGTTATCAAACGTGTATTTGCCTCTAGCGGTGGTCCATTCGTCATACCAATCCTTTGCAGCACCCTCGAGGGTATTTCCCACATGCAGGCATTTCATGGAGTCGCATCCCCCGCCGTGCACCGCTTGCAGATATTGCCTAGCGTCACGAACATAAGCCCTGGTCCTATCTGTGACTCTATGCCCTGAATTCTTTGCCTTTTCGTCAGTGGAAATATTGAGCTTGTGTACGGGGATAGTCAACTTCATTACCTCCGGTATTCCGACGGGTTCTTGCACCGCGGGTGTTACCGGAGCCCGTTGTGCTCCAACTCCTTCCCAAACCATAAAATTGTGACGGCATTGGCGATTTATGCAAGGAATAATGTGGAAATGCGCGCCCAATGGCTGTGACTGCTTATACTAACTGCGTCCTTTATGACATATATATAACTTGTTACTCATACTTGCTCGGTCTGTGGCGGAAAGGAGCGGACAAACGGTGACAGTGAATCTCCCTCTACATCATAATAGACACGGAACTAGGGTTTTTACATAAGTAGTTGTGTCCTGTCTTCAGTGTACCAATTCGAACCTGTGCCACAGGAGTAGGACATAATTTCCGCTGTCGACAGTGGTACAATTAAATGTGAAGGGGTCTGAAGAACAATGGGGTCAGACATGATACGAGTCCCGACAGTATCGGGATCGGCAAAAACAGGTCTTGCGGCAAGACCGCTATCGGGTTGGCTGGCGGTGCCCAGATAGGAACTATCTTCGCGTCCCGACATAAGGCACGAACTTCTACTGGTGAACAGGAATTTACTAAAAGATCTGTAAACAGGTAACGCAAGAGGAATTTTCGATTACTCGCGTACCGACAGAACTCCTGAGTAGCTCGAGAAGAAAAGCGACGTGATCCGTAAGGCCGTCTCTTATCTCTGTAGTCTTCTGAATCAAAGCTTTAATCTGATCCGAGTCTAAGTATTGCCCGGCCAACACAGCGTTTAATGTTGGCGTACGTTCACCTGCGGCTCACAATGCAAGCTCGCAACGAGAATACAGCAACTAGTTACCAACAGATATCTAGGATTACAAACCGGAAGCGGCGGCGTCCAAGACGGCGCGGCCGAGATCCTCAGCGAAGGTGTCTAAAGGGCTGCGGTGCGTGTCGTCGTCGCTTGCCATCGCGAGAACCTACTTCCGATGAGGGACAATGAGACAGTCGTGAATTAACCCGTCTCGATACCAAATTTGTTGTATCCTTCCTTCTTCAATTAGCACTGAATCTGCACGTCTGAATGTTAGCTAGTGTGCACCGTGCTTATAAACAGCAAGGCGATTCAAGGCGAGTAAAGTGACAGTGGAAGACTCAAGATTAAGGAAAGATTCAACTTACAATAATCCTCGTTTACCAATCAGTAGATTGCCGTCAGACCCCGTGGGCAATTTTCATCACTCGGCTGCAGATGGAATGCTAGAATAGCTCAGGCCGAATATATATGATTATATCGTATGTATGCGAATTAGATCGAGTTAAGTACGCAGGTACTTGGTCCAAAGTAACGCAAGCCGACTTCGTGTTGTATCCTTCCTTCTTCGATCATGCACTGATTCTGCACGTCTGAGTATTAGCTACACGTGCATGGTACTTACGAACAGCAAGACACTTCAGTGCAAGCAACATGACAGTGGAAGACTTATAGATAAGGAAAGATTCAACTTACAATGATCTTCAGTTGCAAATTAGAAGTCTGCCGTCAGACCCCGCGGGCAATGTTCATCATCCGGCTGAAGATGCTATGCTAGAATAGCTCAGGCCGAATATAAATGCATAAAATGTATATATCAGAATCAGACCGAGTTAAGTACACGAGTACTTGATCCAAATTAGCGTCAAGCCGACTTCGGTCTCTAGGCGGCCGTCCTCGCACCTATCACGTCGTGATGCAGTACAGGTCTCACTGGATTTCGATCTCAAGTGTGAGTACCATCTTAGCACTGTCATGAATATCGCGTAATCCGTGATATTAATGGATGCAACGCATGCAATATGCGAAGGTCCGAATATCAATATTCGGTTGCCGACCCAAGCATCGCGATCGTTGCATTCTTGCGTACGCGTATGGTTTATGACACAGATGAGGTAATAGTATTCAAAGCATTATTACGCAGAATATTATACCAATGGATAGATCGCGCATTAATTATCAGCATCGAGTCAAACATGTTGACCGACAGCATGATGTCGTAGATGATAATGCGACATGCCTGATTAGCTAGATATACGCGAATATATCATGCTAATATAATTATATCATGCTTCATAGTGCTCGAATGTATTGCGGTCTACTTTGGTGCAAGTGGGGATCAAACCCGCGTACAACACTTCGGTCTCTATGCGGCCGTCCTCGCACCTATTACATCGCGATACCGATGCGCAGTACAGGTCTCACTGGATTCCAATCTGAAGTGTAAGTACCTTTGTAGCATCGTTCTAAATATCATGTCATCCGTGATATTAAAGGATGCAACATATGTAATATGCGAAGGTCCGAATATCGATATTCGGTTGCCGACCCAACCATCGCGACTGTCGCATTCTTGCATACGCGTATGGTTTATGACGCAGATGGGGTAATAATATTTAAAGTATTATTACGTGAGATATTATGCCAATTGATAGATTGCGCATTAATTATCGATATCAAGTCAAACATGTTGACCAACAGCACGACGTCGTGGTGATAATGCAGCATGCTTGATTAGCTAGATATACTCGAATATATCATGCTAATGTAAGCTTCCTCCAATAAGGGCTTCATCTCCGGCGAGAAGTTACGCATTGGCTCCCACGAATTATGCTCGCTAGAATAGCCAGTCCACTTGACCAGATACTCGTGCACCTTTCGCTTTCGTCGTTGTCAACCTATGCGGTGAACCCGATAATCCAATATTCGCTCCACATCATACACTTTTTGCTTGCCTGCGATCCAGGTCTCGGGACCAGGATCCATTACTGCAGGGGCATCGGTGTTGTTTGTAAGGGGTTCCGTGCCGCGATAAGGACGGATAAGGGATATATGAAATGTGGGGTGGATATTCATGTCAGAGGGTAGGGATAATTCCACAGCTACGTTCCCTACCATGCGAACAACGGGATATGGCCCAATCTAGCGAGGTAACAATTTACGGGAACCGTCGACGAGTGAACGCAAGTTCTTAGTGCTCAATAATACCATTTGTCCCACCGAAAATGTTACGTCTCGTTTGGATTTATTATAATAATCCGTGGTCCGTTGTTGTGCCCCGTCCAAGCATGCCTTCACGTCTAGGAACGACTTGGCAAAGGTTTTAGCCGCTGGGATATTTATCTCCAACTCTCGCCACACGGGTAGCGCAGGATGGAATCCATAATTCAGAAAGAAAGGGCTTTGACCTGTAGAGCGGTTAACAGCGTTGTTAAGCGCAAATTCTGCCGAAGTCAGAAACGTATCCCAAACAGAGGGTGTGCGTCCCACGAAATTTCTCAACATGTCGCCCAGCGTGCGATTTGTGCGTTCGGTTTGCCCATTGGATTGTGGATGATATGCTGTGCTCAAATAAACGCGGATACCGACGAGTTGACATAGCGCATCCCAAAACTTAGACGTGAATTGACCGCCACGATTGGATATCACATTTTTAGGAACGCCATGCAATCGGACCACGTTATCGAAAAATAATCATGCTGTTTGCTCAGCAGTGCAAGACGAGGTACAGGGGGCTAAGTGAACCATCTTGGTCAAGCGATCGACCATAACGAACACCGAGTTGTATCCCCCCTCAGTTTTGGGCAGCGGGACTACAAAGTCCATTGAAACACTTTCCCAAGGGGCATCTGGTATAGGTAAAGGTTGTAACAAACCCTGGCCCTCACCGGATAGTGCTTTATTGCGCTTACATAAACTGCACCTTTGCACGAAGTTTTCCGCATCCTTCACCACGCACGGCCACCAGAACAAGCGTCGTACGAGCTCTGCCAGACGCGTACTTCCAGGATGTCCTGCTAACGGATCCTCGTGGAACCGCGCAAGAATATCGTAGCGTAAAGCGTCGTCGTTTGGCACGATGATTTGTGGGGTTGAACCATCTTTCTGTAGCCACAAATCGTTGCGCTTGTGTACATGCTCCACATTACTCACATTACTCATATCGTGTTCAGGCACGACTGTTATGGCATGACTAATAAGCCCCTGGAGTTCCAGATTCTACCCTGACTGAGAGCAGGCCAAAGACCCTAATGTTAAGGGCAGGGTGCCCCCATGTCGATGGACGGTGACGACCCCAATTAAAGTGACCTACGAGCTGACCAGTAGCGGAATTGACGCCTTAGT
Source organism: Volvox africanus (assembly GCA_030268105.1). Classification (NCBI taxonomy): domain Eukaryota; kingdom Viridiplantae; phylum Chlorophyta; class Chlorophyceae; order Chlamydomonadales; family Volvocaceae; genus Volvox; species Volvox africanus. The sequence goes on along the minus strand of BSDZ01000116.1, from coordinate 298,504 downwards.
TGATTCGGCAGATTCCGCTGGATGCTGGTGGTGGGTGCTGAACCTGGGAAAACCACTGATTTCGGAAAAGTCGGCATGGGAGACTGGATGAGGGTGCCCCGAAGGTAGGGACTGCCAGGTTAGTGGCCACGGGTGATGTACCCCCCTATCCTACACACATATTACTCGGTGAAGCAAACCATGGATCAGCCTGATACGCCATCTTAAGTTGTTGCGCGAGATCCGCTGCTATTGGCACCTCCTGACTGCGCGAACGAGTAACCAGTGCTGCCAAAATCGCAGCATGTAATGATGGATATCGACTGAGGGCGTCAGCAATATTACTTCTGCCGGCAATACACTCCCATGTGCAGTCGAAACGAGATAGATATTCCATCCACTGGGCTTGTCATTGATTAAGCGTGGGGACACTCTGCAAGAATGTCAGCGGTTTGTGGTCAGTCTTCAGCGTAAAAGGGCGGCCTTCGAGGTAACAGCGCCACTCCTTCAAAGCATGTAGAGCTGCCAAGAGCTCCTGCTCTCCGGTTGTATATCGGGTCTCCGCACCCGAGAACTTCTTACTCGTGAAGGCGATCGGTCGTCCTTCCTGCAACAATACAGCGCAGCTTCCATGCAAGAAAGCATCCGATATAACTTCAACATGGAATGGCAACAAGTAATCATGGAAAGAGAGGGTAACATTGTCGGCGACAATTCGCTTGAGCTCTTCGAATGCCCGCTGACACGCGGGTGTCCAGGCTTTGAGGGAAGCAAAACCTCCTTTCTTCGTCAAATTCGTAAGCGGGGCCGCAATAATGGAGTAATTTTTGATAAAATTACAGAAGTAGTTGGTCAAACCCAAGAACTGGCGTACTTCGGTGAGGTTTTGAGGCGCAGGCTATTCGCGAACCACAGCTACCTTCCGAGGGTCCATCCTTATCCCAGTGGCCGACACGATGTGGCCCAAATACTCCACTTGAGGCTGCGCCCAAAAACACTTGGCGTGTTTAGCAAACAATTGCTCCCGCTTCATCACCTCAAGCACGAGCTCGAGATGCTTCAGGTGCTCCTCACGCGTCTTGGAATGTATTAAAATATCATCCAAATAACAAACCACGAACCTGTCGATATACGGTCTGAACATGCGATCCATCACTGCTTGAAATGTGGCGGGCGCATTAGTAAGTTCAAACGACAAGACCGTGTACTCAAAGTGACCAAAGGGAGTCCGGAAAGCGGTTTTCGGAATATCAGAGGCAGCAATGCGTATCTGATTATACCCTTGTTGAAGGTCAATCGAGGAAAAATAAGCTGAGCCCTTCAGCTTATCTAGCAGGTCATCGACGCGCGGCAAAGGGTAGCGATTTTTAATCGTGGTCGCATTCAAGCCCCTATAATCAATGCACATGCGCAACGTCCCATCCTTCTTACCGACAAACAATATCGGCGCAGAATATGGCGATGTGCTGGGCCGAATCATACCCTTTGCAAGCAGATCCCTCACTTGCCGCTTCACTTCATCTAGCTCCAATGGGCTTAACCTGTACATAGGTCGTGAAACGGGTTGTGCTCCGGGCACAAGAGGGATCGTATGGTCAACAGGCCGCATAGGTGGGAGCCCTGGGATGTCGCCAAAGACATCAGCATATTTATGCAGGAGGGCTTCGACCTCAAGATCCTTCACGGTGGACTGCGCAGTGGTAGCTTTCGATTGCACCCGTGGCCTCACAAGCAACAGATGGGCGCCTTTCCGTATCATCCGATCGGTTTCTTTGCGTCCAATTAGCTTGGGTTCTTGTTTTCCGCTGACGATCGCCACCAAAGCGAAATTAACCTCAGGCTCCGCAACAGTTCCGCCCTCCTCTGGTGTGACATCTTGGTACGACAGGAAAGGTACCTTAGTCGATAGGTTCCCTTTGCACAAACTAAGTGTGGTGGACTCCATATCGATGCGCGCGCGGTACTGTCATAATGTCGCGGCACCCAAAATGTACTGTGCCGTCTCCGAGAGACCTTGTAGCACATACGGCTGGGCCCTAACACGCAGAGGGCCTATCGATAGGCTCAGGGTGATCCTGCCCACGATGGGATGCTTTCCTCCATCAGCGAGGGTAACCTGTGCACAATCAGACGACTGAGGGGTCAACCCCAAAGCATTCACCTCCTTTGCCGAGATGAAGTCGTCGCTGGCGCCAGTATCTACGAGCACCTTCATCAGTCAACCTCCGAGGCCGATTTCGATAATAGGGACACGATTCCCTGTCAGAGTCGACTCCGCAGACAGCAAAAGTGATCCTATAGCAGGTTCGAACCTGATAGGACTCAAAAGAGGGTCCTCAAACCAAACTTCAGCAGCATAAGGTAGTTTAGGCAACATCGTCGGTTTACCCATCACATCCACACCATTAAACAAAGCGGTGCCCGACTCGAATCGGAGGACACATTGCATACCTTCCAACAAGGACGCCACTTTACGTTGGCTAAAAGAGGGAATTAATATGCAAGCTACAGTGTCCGGACTTCGACGGTGGTACTTCTTGTACCTGGCGAGCTGCTCGCACAGCTCACGGGAAGATGAAGGCATAAATAGAGTAACGTGGCCAGACAAATCGAGGGAAGAAAGAGGGCAGCGCGGTGCAAATAAATTACACAGTGGGTCGAAATGGTTTAGTCCCGTGCGCCCGTTGAGCGAAAAGCGTTGCTCAATAGCCCGCTCGATTTGTCCGAAAACAGAAGGTAAAAGGGCCCTCACAGCCGGGCGCAACGACGGCCAGCGGCCACATTCACTCTCTTCAATCCCTGGAAAAGTCCCTTCCTCCACATTCCGGGCAACTTCCTAAGTCGTCTTGGGTACGAAAGGTGGTAAAAGAGGGCATTCACGAGTAGGGTGCTCTCCCGCACACCTCAAGCAAAGATTAGCGAACTTCTGACGGTCAAACTCTGAGCGTCGGCACTCCCACTTTTGCATGTACGGATCGTCTGTCCGGGGCTTCTTAACACTAGGAGCCGCGTTCTGCATTGCAGCTACAGACGGCGCGCTCCCTCTTCGCTTTCCTTTCGCATGGCCAGAGCTCGGCCCAGCTCCCGCAGACCCACGATTACTTGGGCTCTGGCTTCCGCGATTATCAAACCGTCTTTCCTTCCGAACGGTATTCACGGCCGCCGCTGGACGTTGACGATCGGAACCCTGGTCCTTCGGCGTCGACTCCGAAGGTGGTTCCTGCGCTCGCATCGTGTGGACGCGAGGGTTAAGTTGTTTAACGTCCTTGCCCGCCAAATGTCTAACTTCTGCACCTCTAGCAAAAGCTACTAAGGCATCATAAGATTGGAATGGAATTCCATTGAGGTCAGTGGCGCACCATCGCGCAAGGGATTTGGTAAGACCGTGGTGGAACCAAAAGATACGATCCTCCTCAGGAAAGTTAACGATAGGAGTTATCAGCGCCTCGAAACGGGACTGATAAGCAGGGACGGTCTCGTGTAGATGCATGTGGTGCGTGCCTTGTGCCAGCGTCTTACGAGCCTCGTTGCTACGTGAGCGAACTTCCGTAGCAAAGCGGGCTAGGAGAGCATCCATCAGGTTATCAAACGTGTATTTGCCTCTAGCAGTGGTCCATTCGTCATACCAATCCTTTGCGGCACCCTCGAGGGTATTCCCAACGAACAGGCATTTAATGGAGTCGCATCCCCCGCCGTGCACCGCTTGCAGATATTGCCTAGCGTCGTGAACGTAAGCCCTGGTCCAATCCGCGACACTATGCCCTGAATGTTTTGCCTTTTCGTCAGCGGAAATATTGAGCTTGGGCACAGGAATGGTCAACTTCATTACCTCCGGTATTCCGACAGGTTCTTGAACCACGGGTGTTACCGGAGCCCATTGTGCTCCAACTCCTTCACTCGTTGTAGCCTCTGCCAACAGTGGTACAATTAAGTGTGAAGGGGTCTGAAGAACAACGGGGTCAGACATAATACGAGTCCCGACAGTATTGGGATCGGCAAAAACAGGTCTAGCGGCAGGACCGCTATCGGGTTGGCTGGCGGTGCCCAGATAGGAACTATCTTCGTGTCCCGACATAAGGCACGAGCTTATACTGGTGAACAGGAATTTACTAAAAGATCTGTAAACAGGTAGCGCAAGAGGAATTTTCGATTACTCGTGTACCGACAGAACTCCTGAGTAGCTCGAGAAGAAAAGCGACGTAATCCGTAAGGCCGTCTCTTATCTCAGTAGTCTTCTGAATCAAAGCTTTAATCTGATCCGAGTTTAAGTATTGTCCAGCCAACACAGCGTTTAATGTTGGCGTACGTTCACCTGCGGCTCACAATGCAAGCTCGCAACAAGAATACAGCAACTAGTTACCAACAGATATCTAGGATTACAAACCGGAAGCGGCGGCGTCCAAGACGGCGCGGCCGAGATCCTCAGCGAAGGTGTCTAAAGGGCTGAGGCGCGTGTCGTCGTCGCTTGCCATCGCGAGAACCTACTTCCGATGAGGGACAATGCGGCAGTCATGATTCAACCCGTCTCGATACCAAATTTGTTGTATCCTTCCTTCTTCAATCATGCACTGAATCTGCACGTCTGAATGTTAGCTAGTGCACACCAAGCTTACGAACAGCAAGGCGATTCAATGCAGGCAAAGTGACAGCGGAAGACTCAAGAATAAGGAAAGATCCAACTTACAATAGTCTTCGTTTACAATGTTGTGCTACGGTTAGTTTCCCGCCGATGCGTAGGTTGATGTGATCCTACAAGGTGAAGTGCTATTATGATGAACACATTGCATATGAATGAATCTGCATGATATAAATGTATTCGTGTACATTTATATATGCATTTGGCATGTTGTCATTATCCATCGTGACATCACATCATGGCAAATCCGCCTAGCATGCATGAAAGCCCGAAGCATTGAAGTGCGCACTATGCTCGTGCTACGAAACGATAAGTAATATTATCTGATATAATATTACTCCATTACAGCACACGTTGAGAGCGCCGCACTCGTCGCGACACATGCCCTGCAACCGGATATCGTTATCCGGACCCTTGCATCATGCGAATGCCGGAAAGGCTTATACGTTGTTATGCGTAGACATCGCCTATACGCAGTAGGGTTGTCACATCTAGGATCGGCCTCCTAATGTGAATCGTACGGCATTGCGATACTGCGAGTATAACAGATGCGAGGACGGCTAAGCAAGACAAGACATTCGATACCGGAGGACACTCGTGTGTTCTATATTACTATTGCTATACGCTATTCTACTTAGCCCGAGCTAAGCCTGAACTTCGCTAATCACCGCCGCGTGATGATTGCTTGCTTCCGGCGCTGACGGCGATTTCGTCCATTGCATCGTCCCGATCTGTAAGACTGTAAGTTATATCTCTCTTCGTTTTGAAGTCTTCCGCTGTCTCTGTTTGCTCGCGCTTGTCTAGCTGTACTTGCAAGTGCTCGTGCATCGGTGTCGAAAGTCTCCAGACGTGCAGATACTTATGAGCAAACGCGAACGAGAGGTACAACATACAAATCGGTAGATGGCTGTCAGACCCCGCGGGCAATGTTCATCACTCGGCTGCAGATGGGATGCTAGAATAGCTCAGGCCGAATATAAATGAGTATATCGTATGTATGTGAATTAGATAGAGTTAAGTACACAAGTACTCAGTCCAAAGTAGCGTGAGCCGACTTCGGTCTCTAGGCGGCCGTCCTCGCACCTATCACGTCACGATACCAATACGCAGTACAGGTCTCACTGGATTCCGATCTCAAGTGTGAGTACCTTTGTAGCATCGTTCTAAATATCGTGTCATCCGTGATATTATTGAATGCAACACATGCAATATGCGAAGGTCCGAATATCGATATTCGGTTGCCGACCCAACCATCGCGATCGTCGCCTTCTCGCATACGCGTATGGTTTATAAATGAAGTTATAACATTTAAAGTATTATTACGTGATATAATATGCCAATGGATAGATTGCACATTAATTATCAGAACATTGTAAGTTGAATCTTTCCTTATCGTTGAGTCTTCCGCTGTCCATTACCCGCATTGGATTGCCTTGCTGTTCGTAAGCTTGGTATGCACTCAGCTAGCATCCAGACGTGCAGATCTAATGCATGATTGAAGAAGGAAGGATACAACAAATTTGGTATCGAGACGGGTAAATTCACGACTGTCTCATTGTCCCTTATCGGAAGTAGGTTCTCGTGATGGCGAGCGACGACGACAAACGCTGCAGCCCTTTAGACACCTTCGCTGAGGATCTTGGCCGCGCCGTCCTGGACGCCGCCGCTTCCGGTTTGTAATCCTAGACATCTGTTCATAACTAGCTGCTGCATTCTCGTTGTGAGCTTGCACTGTGAGTTGCAGGTGAACGTGCACCAACGCTGGACGCGGTGTTGGCTGGACAACACTTAAATACGGATCAGATTAAGGCCCTGATTCAGAAAACTGCTGAGATAAAAGACGGCCTTACGGACTATATCGCTTTTCTCCTTGGCTTACTCGGGAGTCCTGTCGGTACGCGAATAATCGCAAATTCCTCTTGCGTTACTTTGCTCACAGATCTTTTAGTAAATTCCTGTTCACCCATATAAGTTCGTGCTTAATGTTCGTTGTTTGCTACCTGGATGACATCTTGGTATATTCTAAAACGCGCGAGGAGCACTTGGAGCATCTTCGGCTCGTGCTCGACGTTATGAGGCGGGAGCAATTGTTTGCTAAACGCGCCAAATGCTTTTGGGCGCAGCCTCAGGTGGAATATTTGGGCCACATTGTGTCGGCCACCAGTGTAAAGATGGACCCGCGGAAGGTCGCCGTGGTTCGCGATTGGCCCGCGCCTCAGAACCTCACGGAGCTGCGTAAGTTCCTTGGCTTGACCAATTATTTCCGAAAGTTCATTGAAAAATATTCCATCATTGCGGCCCCGCTTACTAACTTAACTCGCAAAGGCGTTTTCGTTTCGCTCGAGTCGTGGACGTTGCAATGCCAGCGGGCATTCGAAGAGCTCAAACGAATCGTTGCCGAAGATGTCACCCTTGCTTTCCCTGATTACTCGTTGCCATTTCGTGTTGAGGTAGTGTCTGATGCCTCAATATTTGGAAGCGGCGCTGTATTGTTACAGGAAGGGCGACCGATCGCCTTCACGAGTAAGAAGTTTTCTGGTGCGGAGATTTGCTACACCACCGGGGAACAGGAGCTTCTGGCCGTGCTGCATGCTTTAAAGGAATGGCGCTGTTACCTCGAGGGACGCCCGTTTACTTTAAAGACTGACCACAAGCCCCTAACGTTTTTGCAAAGCGTTCCGACGTTGAACCGCCGTCAAGCTAGGTGGATGGAATATCTAGCTAGGTTCAACTGCACCTGGGAGTATATTTCTGGTAAATTGAATATTGCCGATGCTCTCAGTCGACATCCGTCGCTACACGCTGCAATTTTGGCAGCGCCCGTCGTGCGGCCGCGTAGCGAGGAGGTACCGATCGCGACGGACCTCGCGGAGCGGTTGAAGGTTGCCTACAGTGCAGACGCCTGGTTCGCGGACCCGGCTAATGTAGAAAACCTTCGCAAGCAGAATGGCCTTTGGCTACGGACGGGGGGTGCAGCTACGCAAATCGTCGTTCCGAACGACGACGCGCTACGCTACGACATCCTTGCGCGGTTCCACGAGGACCCGTTAGCAGGACACCCTGGTAGCAAGTGATTGATCGACTTGGTGCAACGTTCCTTTTGGTGGCCTCGTTTGGCTAAGGATGCGGCGAACTTCGTCCAAACATGCAGTCTGTGCCAGCGCAATAAGGCTTTGTCCGGTAAGGGCCATGGGTTGTTGCAACCGTTGCCTGTCCCGGATGCGCCTTGGGAAAGTGTTTCCATGGACTTCGTAGTCGCGCTGCCCAAAACTGAGGGGGGATACGATGCGGTGTTCGTAATGGTCGATCGTCTGACTAAGATGGTTCACCTAGCACCATGCACATCATCCTGCACGGCTGAGCAAACTGCACGTTTGTTTTTCGATAATGTGGTTCGGTTACACGGGATTCCCAAAAATGTGATCTCGGACCGCGGTGGACAGTTCACGTCTAAGTTTTGGGAAGCGCTCTGCAAACTAGTTGGCATGCGCGTCAATCTGAGCACGGCGTATCACCCGCAGACTGATGGTCAAACCGAACGCACAAACCGCACGTTGGGTGATATGTTGCGCAATTATGCTGGTCGCACACCACTTGTTTGGGATACATATTTGACTGCGGCAGAATTCGCGCTTAACAACGCTGTTAACCGCTCTACAGGCAAAAGTCCGTTCTTTCTTAACTATGGGTTTCATCCCGCGCTACCCGTGTGGCGTGAGTTGGAAGTGAACGTGCCTGCTGCTAAACTTTTTGCCAAGTCTTTTATGTCCCGAATCACAGACGCGAAGTCGTGTTTGGACGCGGCGCAGCAACGAACGACGGAATACTATAACAAATCCGAGCAGGATGTGACGTTTTCGGAAGGGCAACTCGTGTTGCTAAGCACCAAGAACTTGCGTTCCTTGGCCGACGGATCCCGAAAACTCTTACCCCGCTGGATTGGTCCGTATCCTGTCGTGCGCATGGTTGGGAATGTGGCTGTGGAGCTTGCATTGCCCACTGATATGACCATTCACCCCACGTTTCACGTATCGCTTGTTCGTCCGTATCGTGGTACGGAACCCGTCCCTGAGCCTGCTAACGCCCCCGCAGCGATCGAACCAGTTCCCGAGACCTGGATCGCTGGTAAACAGAAGTTTTACGATGTGGAGCGGGTGTTAGATTATCGCGCGCGTCGTGTGGGCCGACACCGACGTAAGCGAACAGTACACGAGTACTTGGTTAAGTGGACAGGGTATACCGACGAGCACAACTCATGGGAACCGGCACGCAACTTCTCACAGGACATGAAACCCCTGCTTGAAGAAGCTCGCAAACGTGCCACGCAAGCCCAATGACCCCTGCAGTCGATGCTGTATGATGCAGCGAGGACGCTGCATACGGGAGGGGGGATAATTGTTGTGCTACGGTTAGTTTCCCGCCGATGCGTAGGTCGATGTGATCCTACAAGGCGAAGTGCTATTGTGATGAACACATTGCATATGAATGAATCTGCATGATATAAATGTATTCGTGTACATTTATATATGCATCTTACATGTTGTCATTACCTATCGCGACATTGCACCATGGCAAATCTGCCTAGCATGCATGAAATCCCGAATCATTGAAGTGCGCATTATGCTCGTGCTAGGAAACTATAAGTAATATTATCTGATATAATATTACTTCACTACAGCACACGTTGAGAGCACCGCACTCGTCGCGATACATGCCCTGCAACCGGATATCGTTATCCGGACCCTTGCATCATGCGAATGCCGGAAAGGCTTATACGTTATTATGCGTAGACATCGCCTAGACGCAGTAGGGTTGTCACATCTAGGATCGGCCTCCTAATGTGAATCGTACGGCATTGCGATGCTGCGAGTATAACAGATGCGAGGACGGCTAAGCTAGACAAGACATTCGATACCGGAGAACACTCGTGTGTTCTATATTACTATTTCTATACACTATTCTACTTAGCCCGAGCTAAGCCTGAACTTCGCTAATCACCGCCGCGTGATGATTGCTTGCTTCCGGCGCTGACGGCGATTTCGTCCATTGCATCGTTCTGATCCGTAAGACTGTAAGTTATATCTCTCTTCGTCTTGAAGTCTTCCGCTGTCTCTGTTTGCTCTCGCTTGCCTTGCTGTACTTGCAAGTGCTCGCGCATCGGTGTCGATAGTCTCCAGACGTGCAGATACTTATGAGCAAACGGGAACGAGAGGTACAACAACGGGCTCCGGTAACACCCGCGGTTCAAGAACCCGTCGGAATACCGGAGGTAATGAAATTGACCATCCCCGTGCCTAAGCTTAATATTTCCGCTGACGAAAAGGCAAAGAATTCAGGGCATAGTGTCGCGGATAGGACCAGGGCTTACGTTCGCGACGCTAGGCAATATCTGCAAGCGGTGCACGGCGGGGGATGCGACTCTATTAAATGCCTGTTCGTTGGGAATACCCTCGAGGGTGCCGCAAAGGATTGGTATGACGAATGGACAACTGCTAGAGTCAAATACACGTTTGATAACCTGATCGATGCTCTCCTAGCCCGCTTTGCCACGGAAGTTCGCTCGTGTAGCAACGAGGCTTGTAAGATGCTGGCACAAGGCACGTACCATATGCGTCCACAAGAGACCGTTCCTGCTTATCAGTCCGCTTTGAGGCACTGATAACTCCTATCGTTAACTTTCCTGAGGAGGATCGTATCTTTTGGTTCCACCACGGTCTTACCAAATCCCTTGCGCGATGGTGCGCCACTGACCTCAGTGGAATTCCATTCCAATCTTATGATGCCTTAGTAGCTTTTGCTAGAGGTGCAGAAGTTCGAAATTTGGCTGGCAAGGATGCTAAACAACTTAATCCTCGCATTCACGTGATGCGAGCGCAGGAACAGCCTTCAGAGTCGACACCGAAGGACCAGGGTTCCGATCGTCAACGCTCCTTGGCGGCCACGAAGGAAAGACGGTATGATAACCAAAACTTTGGACGCCAAAGCCCAAGTAATCGTGGGTCTGCGGGAGCTGGGCCGAGCTCTGGCCATGCGAAAGGAAAGCGAAGAGAGAGCGCGCCGTCTGTAGCTGCAATGCAGAACGCGGCTCCTAGTGTTAAGAAGCCCCGGACAGAGGATCCGTATATGCAAAAGTGGGAGTGCCGACGTTCGGAGTTTGACCGTCGGAAGTTTGCTAATCTTTGCTTGAGGTGTGTGGGAGAGCATCCTACTCGCGAATGCCCCCTGTTACCGCCTTTCGTGCCCAAGACGACTTAGGAAGTTGCCCGGAATGTGGAGGAAGGGACTTCTCCCGGGATTGAAGGAAGTGAACGTGGCCACTGGCCATCGTTGCGTCCGGCTGTAAAGGCTCTTTTACCTTCTGTTTTTGGACAAATCGAGCGGGCTATCGAGCGACGTTTTTCGCTCGACGGGCGCACGGGACTTAACCATTTCGACCAACTGTGTAATTTATTTGCACCGCGCTGCCCTCTTTCTTCCCTCGATTTGTCTGGCCACATTACTCTATTTATCCCTTCATCTTCCCGTGAGCTGTGTGAGCAGCTCACCAGGTATAAGAGGTTCCGCCGTCGAAGTCCGGACACTGTAGCTTGCATATTAATTCCCTCTTTTAGCCAACCTAAAGTGGCGTCCCTGATGGAAGGTATGCAATGTGTCCTCCGATTTGAGTCGGGCACCGCTTTGTTTAATGGTGTGGATGTGACGGGTAAACCGACGTTACTGCCTAAACTATCTTATGCTGCTGAAGTTTGGTTTGAGGCCCCTCTTTTAGATTCTACCAGGTTCGAGCCTGCTATAGGGTCACTTCTACTTTCTGCAGAGTCGACTCTGACAGGAAATCGTGTCCCTATCATTGAAATCGGTCTTGGAGGTCGACTGATGAAGGCGCTCGTGGATACCGGCGCCAGCGACGACTTTATCTCGGCAAAGGAGGCGAATGCTTTGGGGTTGACCCCTCAGTCGTCTGATTGTGCACAGGTTACCCTCGCTGATGGAGGTAAGCATCCCATCGTGGGCAGGATCACCCTGAGCCTGTTGTGCTACGGTTCATTTCCCGCTGATGCGTAGGTCGATGCGACCCTACGAGGCGAAGTGTTATCTTGATGCATGAATGCATGAATGACTATTGCATATGAATGAACCTGCATGATATAGATGTATTCACATATATTTATATATGCATTTGGCATGTTATCATTATCCATCACGACATCGCATCATGGCAAATCCGCCTAGCATGCATGAAATACCGAATCATTGAAGTGCGCATTATGCTCGTGCTATGAAACGATAAGTAATATTATTTGATATAATATTACTTCATTACAGCACACGTTGAGAGCGCCGCACTCGTCGCAATGCATGCCTTGCAACCGAATATCGTGATTCGGACCCTTGCATCATGCGAATGCCGGAAAGGCTTATACGTTGTTATGCTTGGACATCGCCTATACACAGTAGGGTTGTCACACTTAGGATCGGCCTCCTAGTGTGAATTGTACGACATTGCGATGCTGCGAGTATAACAGATGCGAGGACGGCTAAGCAAGAGAAGATATTCGATACCGGAGAACACTCGTGTGTTCTACATTATTATTACTATACGCTATTCTACTTAGCCCGGGCTAAGCCTAAACTTCGCTATCCACCGCCGCGTGATGATTGCTTGCTTCCGGCGCTGACGGCAATTACGTCCATTGCACCGCTTCGATCTGTAAGACTGTGAGTTATATTTCTTCTTGTTTGAAGTCTTCCGCTGTCTCTGTTTGCTCGCGCTTGTCTAGCTGTACTTGCAAGTGCTCGTGCATCGGTGTCGAAAGCCTTCAGACGCGCAGATACTTATGAGCAAACACGAAGGAGAGGTACAACAGAGCCTATCGATAGGCCCTCTGCATGTTAGGGCCCAACCGTATGTGCTACAAGGTCTCTCGGAGACGGCACAATACATTTTGGGTGCCGCGACATTACGACAGTACCGTGCGCGCATCGATATGGAGTCGACCACACTTAGTTTGTGCAAAGGGAACCTATCGACTAAGGTACCTTTCCTGTCGTACCAAGATGTCACACCAGAGGAGGGCGGAACTGTTGCGGAGCCTGAGGTTAATTTCACTTTAGCGGCAATCGTCTGTCGAAATCAAGAACCCAAGCTAATTGGGCACAAAGAAACTGATCAGATGATACGGAAAGGCGCCCATCCGTTGCTTGTGAGGCCACGGCCGCCTAGAGACCGAAGTCGGCTCACGCTACTTTGGACTGAGTACTTGTGTACTTAACTCTATCTAATTCACATACATACAATATACTCATTTATATTCGGCCTGAGCTATTCTAGCATCCCATCTGCAGCCGAGTGATGAACATTGCCCGCGGGGTCTGACAGCCATCTACCGATTTGTATGTTGTACCTCTCGTTCGCGTTTGCTCATAAGTATCTGCACGTCTGGAGACTTTCGACACCGATGCGCGAGCACTTGCAAGTACAGCAAGGCAAGCGAGAGCAAACAGAGACAGCGGAAGACTTCAAGACGAAGAGAGATATAACTTACAGTCTTACAGATCGGGACGATGCAATGGACGAAATCGCCGTCAGCGCCGGAAGCAAGCAATCATCACGCGGCGGTGATTAGCGAAGTTCAGGCTTAGCTCGGGCTAAGTAGAATAGCGTATAGCAATAGTAATATAGAACACACGAGTGTCCTCCGGTATCGAATGTCTTGTCTTGCTTAGCCGTCCTCGCATCTGTTATACTCGCAGTATCGCAATGCCGTACGATTCACATTAGGAGGCCGATCCTAGATGTGACAACCCTACTGCGTATAGGCGATGTCTACGCATAACAACGTATAAGCCTTTCCGGCATTCGCATGATGCAAGGGTCCGGATAACGATATCCGGTTGCAGGGCATGTGTCGCGACGAGTGCGGCGCTCTCAACGTGTGCTGTAATGAAGTAATATTATATCAGATAATATTACTTATCGTTTCGTAGCACGAGCATAGTGCGCACTTCAATGCTTCGGGCTTTCATGCATGCTAGGCGGATTTGCCATGATGTGATGTCGCGATGGATAATGACAACATGCCAAATGCATATATAAATGTACACGAATACATTTATATCATGCAGATTCATTCATATGCAATGTGTTCATCATAATAGCACTTCACCTTGTAGGATCACATCAACCTACGCATCGGCGGGAAACTAACCGTAGCACAACATTGTAAACGAAGACTATTGTAAGTTGGATCTTTCCTTATTCTTGAGTCTTCCGCTGTCACTTTGCCTGCATTGAATCGCCTTGCTGTTCGTAAGCTTGGTGTGCACTAGCTAACATTCAGACGTGCAGATTCAGTGCATGATTGAAGAAGGAAGGATACAACAAATTTGGTATCGAGACGGGTTGAATCATGACTGCCGCATTGTCCCTCATCGGAAGTAGGTTCTCGCGATGGCAAGCGACGACGACACGCGCCTCAGCCCTTTAGCCACCTTCGCTGAGGATCTCGGCCGCGCCGTCTTGGACGCCGCCGCTTCCGGTTTGTAATCCTAGATATCTGTTGGTAACTAGTTGCTGTATTCTTGTTGCGAGCTTGCATTGTGAGCCGCAGGTGAACGTACGCCAACATTAAACGCTGTGTTGGCTGGACAATACTTAAACTCGGATCAGATTAAAGCTTTGATTCAGAAGACTACTGAGATAAGAGACGGCCTTACGGATTACGTCGCTCTTCTTCTCAAGCTACTCAGGAGTTCTGTCGGTACACGAGTAATCGAAAATTCCTCTTGCGCTACCTGTTTACAGATCTTTTAGTAAATTCCTGTTCACCAGTATAAGCTCGTGCCTTATGTCGGGACACGAAGATAGTTCCTATCTGGGCACCGCCAGCCAACCCGATAGCGGTCCTGCCGCTAGACCTGTTTTTGCCGATCCCAATACTGTCGGGACTCGTATTATGTCTGACCCCGTTGTTCTTCAGACCCCTTCACACTTAATTGTACCACTGTTGGCAGAGGCTACAACGAGTGAAGGAGTTGGAGCACAACGGGCTCCGGTAACACCCGTGGTTCAAGAACCTGTCGGAATACCGGAGGTAATGAAGTTGACCATTCCTGTGCCCAAGCTCAATATTTCCGCTGACGAAAAGGCAAAAAATTCAGGGCATAGTGTCGCGGATTGGACCAGGGCTTACGTTCACGACGCTAGGCAATATCTGCAAGCGGTGCACGGCGGGGGATGCGACTCCATTAAATGCCTGTTCGTTGGGAATACCCTCGAGGGTGCCGCAAAGGATTGGTATGACGAATGGACCACTGCTAGAGGCAAATACACGTTTGATAACCTGATGGATGCTCTCCTAGCCCGCTTTGCTACGGAAGTTCGCTCACGTAGCAACGAGGCTCGTAAGACGCTGGCACAAGGCACGCACCACATGCATCTACACGAGACCGTCCCTGCTTATCAGTCCCGTTTCGAGGCGCTGATAACTCCTATCGTTAACTTTCCTGAGGAGGATCGTATCTTTTGGTTCCACCACGGTCTTACTGAATCCCTTGCGCGATGGTGCGCCACTGACCTCAATGGAATTCCATTCCAATCTTATGATGCCTTAGTAGCTTTTGCTAGAGGTGCAGAAGTTAGACATTTGGCGGGCAAGGACGTTAAACAACTTAACCCTCGCGTCCACACGATGCGAGCGCAGGAACCACCTTCGGAGTCGACGCCGAAGGACCAGGGTTCCGATCGTCAACGTCCAGCGGCGGCCGTGAATACCGTTCGGAAGGAGAGACGGTTTGATAATCGCGGAAGCCAGAGCCCAAGTAATCGTGGGTCTGCGGGAGCTGGGCCGAGCTCTGGCCATGCGAAAGGAAAGCGAAGAGGGAGTGCGCCGTCTGTAGCTGCAATGCAGAACGCGGCTCCTAGTGTTAAGAAGCCCCGGACAGACGATCCGTACATGCAAAAGTGGGAGTGCCGACGCTCAGAGTTTGACCGTCAGAAGTTCGCTAATCTTTGCTTGAGGTGTGCGGGAGAGCACCCTACTCGTGAATGCCCTCTTTTACCACCTTTCGTACCCAAGACGACTTAGGAAGTTGCCCGGAATGTGGAGGAAGGGACTTTTCCAGGGATTGAAGAGAGTGAATGTGGCCGCTGGCCGTCGTTGCGCCCGGCTGTGAGGGCCCTTTTACCTTCTGTTTTCGGACAAATCGAGCGGGCTATTGAGCGACGCTTTTCGCTCAACGGGCGCACGGGACTAAACCATTTCGACCCACTGTGTAATTTATTTGCACCGCGCTGCCCTCTTTCTTCCCTCGATTTGTCTGGCCACGTTACTCTATTTATGCCTTCATCTTCCCGTGAGCTGTGCGAGCAGCTCGCCAGGTACAAGAAGTACCACCGTCGAAGTCCGGACACTGTAGCTTGCATATTAATTCCCTCTTTTAGCCAACGTAAAGTGGCGTCCTTGTTGGAAGGTATGCAATGTGTCCTCCGATTCGAGTCGGGCACCGCTTTGTTTAATGGTGTGGATGTGATGGGTAAACCGACGATGTTGCCTAAACTACCTTATGCTGCTGAAGTTTGGTTTGAGGACCCTCTTTTGAGTCCTATCAGGTTCGAACCTGCTATAGGATCACTTTTGCTGTCTGCGGAGTCGACTCTGACAGGGAATCGTGTCCCTATTATCGAAATCGGCCTCGGAGGTTGACTGATGAAGGTGCTCGTAGATACTGGCGCCAGCGACGACTTCATCTCGGCAAAGGAGGTGAATGCTTTGGGGTTGACCCCTCAGTCGTCTGATTGTGCACAGGTTATCCTCGCTGATGGAGGAAAGCATCCCATCGTGGGCAGGATCACCCTGAGCCTATCGATAGGCCCTCTGCGTGTTAGGGCCCAGCCGTATGTGCTACAAGGTCTCTCGGAGACGGCACAGTACATTTTGGGTGCCGCGACATTATGACAGTACCGCGCGCGCATCGATATGGAGTCCACCACACTTAGTTTGTGCAAAGGGAACCTATCGACTAAGGTACCTTTCCTGTCGTACCAAGATGTCACACCAGAGGAGGGCGGAACTGTTGCGGAGCCTGAGGTTAATTTCGCTTTGGTGGCGATCGTCAGCGGAAAACAAGAACCCAAGCTAATTGGGCACAAAGAAACCGATCAGATGATACGGAAAGGCGCCCATCTGTTGCTTGTGAGGCCACGGGTGCAATCGAATGCTACCATGGCGCAGTCCACCGTGAAGGATCTTGAGGTCGAAGCCCTCCTGCATAAATATGCTGATGTCTTTGGCGACATCCCAGGGCTCCCACCTATGCGACCTGTTGACCATACGATCCCTATTGTGCCCGGAGCACAACCCGTTTCACGACCTATGTACAGGTAAAGCCCGTTGGAGCTGGATGAAGTGAAGCGGCAAGTGGGGTATCTGCTCGCAAAGGGTATGATCAGGCCCAGCACATCGCCATATTCTGCGCCGATATTGTTTGTCGGTAAGAAGGATGGGACGTTGCACATGTGCATTGATTACATGTTGGTTAGGGGCACTTATGCAGGTCTTGACGATATTGCTCGCATGAATAATATGTTGGTGCCGGGAATTTGAACCCCGATGAGTCAGCCATTAGTGCATGGGAAGTAACATCCAGGGCGGTCCGATAATTGGGACGATAATATTGCATTAGGTAAACTTGTACGACTATCGCTGCACGTATGGCCGATCCCTGATGACGACAGCATACCAAGGTTCACGATAGGCGAATTACGACACGCCCGAGGCCAGCCGCAGAATACAAATACTTTGTTTCTCTAATTGTTTGTTTGTCTACTCTAGCAACTCTACACTGCTAGTGCATTCCTTTATTGTAATATTACATCAATACATCCGCGTCGGATCTGTCATCCAATCAAAAGGTTATGAGCCCCGCGGCTATCTGAGCTGCATATATCCCACACACAAATTATAGTGCAAATCGCGGCACGATAACAGCGATAAGAATCAGCATTCAATGCCTACAAGTTAGACTGCATCAAGTTAACAACTTTTTCGGGCCAAGATTGGTCAACGGTGCAACAAGCGTTACACGCGCAAATACGCCTTCAAGATTACAAGAACAGCAATAATAGGAGCTCACGCCAAGTTCGTGGAAGCTCAAGATTGTGAAGCAACGAGATTGAAGACGTGCCACGACAATCACAACAACAACAAGCGCAACAAGAAGTAATCAACGACGTTTGCGACATGGGAAAGGACAGGTTGGCAGAGCCCTTAGGGCTTAACAATTACGCGACGTGGTCCTACCGGTTTGAATCAATGATGCAGAAGCAAGGCCTAGATAGGTGGTTGCGAGAGGATCCTAATAACGAAGAAGAGTTAACCACATCGAACAAGGTTAAGAACATTGGAGACCATCACTTGCCGGTCATTAGGGCCGCACAAAGTGCCCGAGGAGCATGGATTAGGCTCGCGGCGATCTTTGCCGCTAGTAGCGACGCGAGGAAGTCACAGCTGATTGCAGAACTTTCGGCGCTTAAGATGAACCAGAGCGAAGCACTATCAGTCTATTTGGCATGAGTCCGGAATCTGTTTACGGACTTGGTGCAAGTTGGGCATTTGGTGACGGAGCGTGAAATCACCTACAACTTACTAGTAGGTTTAACCAAGAAGTTTGATATTATAGTTACGCTGCTCACAGCATCAGGAGAGTTGAACCTGGACAGCATAAGCACTCAGTTATTGGCATTCGAAAGGCGGATAGTTGCCAGAAATGTGGAAAGTGAGTCGGCCGCATTTGCGGGTGCCGGACAAGGGGGTGCATGGAACGGTGGACAAAACAATCGGAGTGAAGGATATAGGCGCGGATTTCCAGCGGCATCCCGGCGTTTTCAAGATAGCCGGCTTTCAGGCTGGAGAAACGATAATGGTGGACGTGATCCACGCAGAGGATCAATTTGGCCGATCTGGCGGGATTTCCCCACAGCAACGGCATCACCGGAATTTTGAGAAAGAACAGGGTCAAGCTTACAGCAATCGCGGAACAGCAGCCACAGTATCGAAGATAATGGATCTGAGGCGACACGAAACCGGTGGTGTAATGCCCCCACCGACCGAGAAGAATGGAGAGACAGAAGATATGAAGCCGCAGGAGGAAGCAGCAATCCACCAAGGCCGATAGGACGACAGCAACAAAGTTACCAGGACGACGAAGCCACAAGAGGTCGTGCCGCACCAGGGCCAGATGGAAGTCAGGAACGCCGAAACAATACTGGAAACCGCCGATTTGACCACCCAGCAAACTATGCATTTGTCGGATCAGGGTTTGACAAGCTGGAAGGCTGGTATGTTGATTTGGGATCGTCGCACCACATAACGTACGATGCAGATGACCTGGTAGATATAGTCAGAATCAATGAAAGGGACCGATTTGACATAATGAGCATGGACGGTGAAGTTATCAGGTCAACTGCAGTAGGCACAATGAAAATAGTGCTGGCGTTTTGCCAAGCCACAACGGTGACAGTGGAAAATGTGTACCTGGTTCCGACCAGCTGCGTGAAGGTGCTCTCCGTCGCAGAAATAAGTGGAAAAGGAGGAACTGTCCAATTCGACAACAGATCGGTGCACGTATACCTACGGAACGAAATCGTTCTGGTGGGTTACAGGAGAGGCAATCTGTACAAGTTGCAGTGCGAGACGATAACAGGTAGCCGAGCCCGATATGGGCTTGCAAGTGCCGCACACAATCGACCAGCCAACCAATCAGAGATGCTGTGGCATAAAAGGTATGGGCACATCGGGCTAGGTGGCCTAGAGAAGTTGATGAAGCGAGGAATGGTGCATGGATGTGGACACACAACCCACACATGGAAAGTGCGAAGTCTGCGTAATGTCGAAACAAAGCAGAGGCCCGTACCAGTCAACGGGACACAAGTCGGAAAGGTCCATGGAGCTAATCCATGTGGACGTATGTGGACCCATGCCAGAGGAGTCCTTGAATGGTGCACGGTACATGACCGTGCTTTTGGACGACTACACTAAGTTTTCGGCGGTAGCATTTACTGAGAATAAAGAGGATGTCAAGGAAAAGCTGATTACCATGATAGAACGGTTAGAGAACGATTGCGGCAATCGGACGATGGAGATTTGCTCAGATCGAGGAGGTGAATTCCTTAACCAGCGGCTGAAGGAATACTTCAGGTCAAAGGGCATCCGACATGGGATGACGGTAGGATAACCCCTCAACAGAACGGGGCTGCAGAGCGATTGAATAGGACGTTGGTGGAGAAATTAAGGGCACTGCTGTTAGAATCAAAATTGCCTCAGAGGATGTGGGCAGAGGCGGCAGCTACCGCAAACTATCTGCGAAATATATCACCTGCCGATGGATTAATATGCACGCCATACGAACTTTTCACTGGCAAAATCCCACAAGTCGATCATTTACGGATTTTTTGATGCACGGCATACGTCTATGTGCCGAAGGAGAAGCGAAACAAACTTGACCCCGTCAGTCACAGGGGGGTGATGATTGGATATGGACATGGAGGCCAATACAAGATATTATTTCCCGATGGAGCAGTATCGGTTCATTCCGATGTGGTGTTCGATGAAAGTGAAATTGGAACGGATATAGCAAATGAGCACACTAAAGTGGATGAGAATGAGACGGAGTCCAAATCGGAGATGGATGAATACGAGGATGCAATAATGATTGGCCACATGTACACAACGATGCCAACGATGCCGGAGCAGACACACCAATGGGACAAGCCCAGCATGGCGGAGAAAGCAACTATGCCCAAAACGTAAATGAGGGAGCAGGAACATCAACGGGACAGCCCCCACAAGATAGAAATCGGGACGAAGAAACCCACGGCATGGACACTGCTGAGGACATGGATGAAGATGAGGGTTTTGCGGCAAGATATCCTGTACGAGCTCGCAAAAGGCCATGCACATGGTGGAGAAATCAACGAGAGGTGATAGCACGCATAAACGTAGCTGCAGAAATAAAGGAGCCAAATTCGTACCAAGAAGCCATCACGGGGCCTCATGGTCATGCATGGAAAAAGGCGATGGACGAAGAGATATTGGCGCAGATGACCAACGGCACATGGGAAGTAGGAGTGCCCCCTCCGGAGGTTAACGTGTTGCCCTGCCGATGGGTGTACAAGGTTAAGACCAACCCAGATGGATCCGTGGACAGGTTTAAGGCGCGTTTGGTGGCAAAAGGTTGCGCACAACGCGAGGGGGTGGATTATGGAGAATTGTTCGCTCCCACATCAAGAGGATCGTCGTTTAGGGCGTTATTGGCTGTAGCCGCTGCAAGAGAGTTGAATTTACATCAATTGGATGTATCTACAGCTTTTCTGAACGGAGATTTGAAGGAGATATGGATGAAGCAGCCACAGGGGTACAATTCAGACATGCCCGGGGCGGCGTGCCGATTGATAAAATCAATATACGGACTCAAGCAGGCCTCAAGGTGTTGGTACGATAAATTGTGCGAAAAATTCGCGGAAATAGGATTACGCCCAGCCAAGGCCGATCAGGCCATGTTTACCAAAGTAGAGGAAGGAGAGCAGGTGTATGTGTTGGTGCACGTGGATGATATGTGCATTGCGGCGAGAGAGATGAAGACGATTAAGAAAATAAAGGAGGAGATTGGGCGGATGTTCAAAGTAAGAGATCTGGGCGAGATTAGCACGTTCCTAGGAATGGAAGTGCGGCGGTGCGATGATGGAGACATCACATTATCTCAGTCACGATACGTAGACCGTATTCTGGAGAAGCATGGGATGAAAGATGCCAAGCCCAGAGTGATTCCGGTGGCGGTAGGCGCAAAATTGGGCATGGAGGATGAATCAGAGATGCTAACAGACCCGACACCTTACAGGGCATTAGTTGGAGAGCTAAATTATTTGGCGGTGAGCACCCGGCCAGACCTGGGATTTGCTTTGAGCATTTTATCCCGTCATATGGCTAAGCCAAGTAAGATGGACATGGGTGTGGCGAAGGGAGTACTGCTCTATGTGGCCGGCACGAAGGAACTGGGGCTACGATTCAAGAAGGAGGAGGTGGAAAACATCGACGGTTATTGCGACTCAGATTGGGCTGGAGACAAGGAATCTCGACGGTCGACAACTGGATATGTCTTCCGGATCAACGGGACGGCGGTCAGCTGGAGTAGTCAGCTGCAGCGAACAGTGGCGACATCATCGGTGGAGGCGGAGTATCAAGCTCTGTCAGCAGCTGTTCGAGAAGCCCTATGGCTAAACAAACTGTGCGGAGACATGGACATCAACAACACAAGAATGAAAATCTGGGTGTACTCGCAAGGAGCAATGAACCTAGGCAAAAATCCCATAAATTCATCAAGAACGAAGCATGTGGATGTACAGCATCATGTTGTACGGGAGAGAATTGCAAGGGGGGAGGTGGTGCTAGCCTACTGCCGTACGGAGGAGATGGTAGCCGATACGTTGACCAAGGCCCTACCAGAGATGAAGTTTTCTTCGTGCCGATACGAAATGGGGATGGATGTAACCTGACGTAATGTAGACTGCATAAAAGGGGAGGATGAGACAGTGGATTAGGCCACCATTGAGGACCTGGCACAAGTACATTAAGAGAGACATGTTGAATATGTGTTGAATAGGTTGCATACCATTGATGCTCAATACGGTCCTATATAGAGCACATCATGTTATATAACCGTCCATACGGATACAAAGGGTTATGAATTGATAATGGAAATGGTAGTGTGGAGTACAATTATTACAGATCAATCTCGTCCGCCCCGAGGGGGTGTGTTGGTTAGGGGCACTTATACGGGTCTTGATGATATTGCTCGCATGAACTATATGTTGGTGCCGGGAATTTGAACCCCGATGAGTCAGCCATTAGTGCATGGGAATTAACATCCAGGGTGGTCCGATAATTGGGACGATAATGTTGCATGAGGTAAACTTGTACGACTACCGCTGTGCATATGGCCGATCCCTGATGACGACGGCATACCAAGGTTCACTATAGGCGAATTACGACTCGCCTGAGGCAAGCCGCAGAATACAAATACTTGACATCAAAGGCATAGGACAATTCCGGCCACAGAACTGCGGATCCGCCACGTTCACAACATCAATCAATACAGTGCCTGACTTGAATCAGAGGACACGTTGCATACTGTTTAACAAAGCGGTAGCCCTACGCTGGCTGTGAAATGGTAGCAACAAACATGCGGGAGTGTCCGGACATTGATGTCTGCATCTCCTGTACCTGACCAGCTGTTCGAACGGCTCACTTTGAGATGAGGGGATGAACAAAACGACATGTTCTCAAGAACTAATAGCAATGATGCTTCACAGTTGGACGTACGAATGACCACCGACCATGCATTTGTTCAGCTGTCCCGGATGGAGTCAACTCCGCATCAATCCAGGTATCCCCCTACTTTAACCGTGGGGCCAAAGGCGGCAACAACGGCAATCCATCATGACCCACCGTACATCTCCAACAGAGAGTGATCTCCTTCCAACGCACAAGCTTGGATTGCATACACTCCCATTTTGTCAGTCATGAGTCCTGCGCTTGCATGGCAGTCACATGAGGCACAAATCTTATCTGTAGCGGGTTTTGTTAATTTTGAGCCCGCCCTGGAATCACTTTTGTTATCTGTGGAGTCGACTCTGACAGATTATTGTGCTTCCGTTATTGAAGTCGGCCTCACTGGTCGAATGATGAAGGCACTTGAGGATACTAGTGCCAGTGACGACTTCATCTCAGCAAAGGAGGTGAATGTGTTGGGGTCGACCCCACAGTCGTCTGATTGTGACAGGTTACCCTCGTTGATGAGGGTAAGCATCCCATCGTGGGCAGAATCACCCTTAGTCGGCGAAGGACCCTCTGTGTGGGCCCAATGAGTGCAACAAGGTCTCTCGGAGACAGCACTACATGGACATTGGGTGCCGCGACATAACGACAGTACCGTGCGCGCATCGATATGGAGTCCAGCACAATTGGCCATTGTGCAAAGGGAACCTATCGACTAAGGTACCTTGTCTGTCGTACCAAGATGTCACACCAGAGGAGGGCGGAACTGTTGCGGAGCCTATGGTTAACTTCGCTTAGCGGCGTTAAAGGCATCAAATTGTCCTAGTCTCAGGATCCCTATCAAACATTCTAGGAACGGTATCTGGCTCAGGTTGACATGCCAAGCCTACAAACGACGGGTCGTCACGTCCCGCCATCATGGAACACTGACCAATATATTCAAATTGCGTAAGATCTCTACTTGCTATATGTTGACTTCTCCTCGGCATTCAATACCATCAACCACGACCTGCTGCTACAAATCATGTACGACTTGGGGCTACCGGAAGACCTCATCTATGTCGTACGGGACCTTTACAGCCAGGCACGGACCACTATACGGACAGAGCACGGCCACACAGCACCAATAATGATTGAACGCGGCACGGTTCAGGGAGACACGCTCTCGCCGGTGCTATTCATCATCTTCCTCGAACCACTCCTCCGATGGCTCCATGCAGGCGGACGAGGGTACAAATACGGCTGCCTCTCTGACAGCTTGAACGCCAGATACCACGGAAGCTCAGCCGCATACGCCGACGACCTCGCTGTGATGACCAACAACCTACAAGACCTACAAGTGCAATGCGACAAAATCAGCTTGTACTCAAAATGGGCGGGCCTGCACGTAAACCACAAAAAAAGCGCAGTGACGGGCATCCTACATCACAGAGCTTGGGCTGACCGAGGCCTGAACGGACCCACATGTGCACGCACACTCAAGTCAGCCCTGGAGGAAAAAATCAAGATAAGCGGCCAGGCAGTGCCGTACCTACCCCCCACGGAACCCTACAAATACCTTGGAGTACATGTGACGATGAACCTCAACTGGAGTGCACAGATGTCCCATGTCTGCAAGATGGTGAGGGACAAGGGTGACCTACTTCAAGGCTCCCTAGCATCGCCGGACCAATGCATCAGAATCATACAGACCTGTATACAACCGGTAGTGTCGTACAGCTTCCCCACCATGGCATACACACCTAACGATATCAAACTTTTGGACGCGATGATAGCATGCGTAGCCCGACGCTGCTACGGCTTGCCCACCAGTTTCCCCACACGTGCCGTGTTGCTACCAACGGAACAGTATGGACTGGGAGTTGGGTCCCTGCTACCGATCTACGTGCGCATGGCAGTACGCACGCTGGTCTTATCCCTAAAAGATGAAGGCCGGCTAGGCGTCGTGACAAGAGCCATGCTTGAGCTGCAGTGTTGTCTGGCGGCCGACACCAGGATGCACATGTTGAAACGCGAGAGCAGCTTCTACACTACCTTAAACAGTTGACCCTGGCGCGAGACCACGGCATCACGGTCACAGACAAGGGGATGCCGTACAACACATCCCTAAACACTCTCATGACGGCCGCCTCCGTCATCAACGCACGGCAGGACACAAAGCCCGGAACCCTGCCGTTCCGGTGCCTGCTCCCCTTAACAGAGTTGGGCTTAGACATGCACGCGCTCATTGACAAGAACACAACACAACACCTCATCACCACCACCGAACTCCAGAAGCTTTTCCCCCGGGGCAAGGTGCAGCACCGGCACAAGATTGCCCTGAACCGACTAAGCCTAGCTATAAGTGCCCAATGCCCCCAAGCCCCACACACGAAGGCACATGACCCGCGTTGCTGGTCGTCCGTGCTACCTCTGGAAGACAGACGCCTCCACGAGATCCCCAGCGACCCGCCGTTCACCGGCCTCCGGCACAAATCAAGTCTCCCCAACCCAATACTAGCACCATCCCTCGACCCGCATGTGCGCCGTAATACACCTATCGTGTGGTGTACGACCACGCAGAAACCTCACCATCCCCACAGCAAGCCAGACGACACAAAGAGCGACCCGCCAGCGCCGCCGAGCTGCCCTGCGGATCCAGCATGCACAGGACGGAAGCGCACAAGATCCGCCCATCAGCGGCAACAGAACTTCATCAACAACAATACACGCTGTGACAACAGCAACGTGAGAACGGGTACTGCAGCTATCCACGGCGCGCAACTCCAAGACCCGGCCCCACAATGCACGTCGTATATAGAAGCGAGACGCGTCATGGCAGCCCTGCAAAAAGACACCCGCAGGAGTGTACCCAACCTAGGAAACCCCCCCGGGCCTATCGTCCAGGGGCCAAGCCGGCAAACCCGTCGCACACTAAACATCGGTATGACCCCCGTGCCAGGAGAAACCGGCACCCCAAACCCCGTGCTGGCATACCTCGCTGAAAAGGGACTTGACTGCACGCCGGTAGCGCCACGTCACTCCCGCGCCAGCACAGGCACGGGTGCGACAGGGGCTGGATTGAGCACCACCGCCAAGAAATACGCCGGTAACCCACCTACACCCGAACCGGCCGGAGCGCTACCAGGGACGCCGAAGCCACCAGAACACCTCACCCCACAATGGTGGAGACCTTGATGGGAGGTTGCTCGCGATCAAATCCTGGAGGACCGGATACCCTGGAATACTGGAAAAGGACAAGCAAAGGACACAACGGGGCAACAACAGATAGTTTACGACCTATACAACGATGCAGAGGACATCGCGGAAATACTCGCGGGCCCAATCACAAAACGCACCGTCCCCTCAAAGGTGAAACCTCCCAAGAAACGGAAAGTTGGGGCGGATACGACCTCAACCCATGAACAATACTACACAGTTCGCTGGAAAGACACTATTACCCCGATGTCTATCGTCGGCGCTTATGCCAGTATGGGATACGTGCCCAAGCAGCTCTTGCCAGTGACAGGTCTCTATGGCACGAGGATCGATCACCACTTCCGCAGAGTAATATGGGAGCCGTCTAATATCCCCGCAACACAACTCGGAAGGTTGCCCAACGGACCAAAAGCGATGGAGAGATATGAGCAAACGAGGTCGCAGAGTACGAACCCCCTCTCGAAATACCCAAAACCCAAGGACAGCAATCTAACGACCCCCCAGCGGCAGGGCCGATGGGACCCGCCCCCCTTGGAGCAGACCCAGCGGGCACGCCTTATTCAAGCGAACACTACCTTTGAGACTGCGCCGTGCAATCCATACACGGACACGCGCCCCACGGGAAAGTACCGAATCCAGATAGGACTGCTAACCAAAGAGGGCAGCTCGACCGAAGAGAACGCGGCCTTTGCCCATGACCCGAGAGGGAAATGCGTGGGCACCCTCACCCTGCAACGCCTAGAGACCCTCAGAATGCGATACCAACACACGATCGAAACCTACCCGGAGGTACACAGAAGCCTATCTCCCCAGGGCGACTTCACCGAGGACGTCGCGCGCCTTCTTCTGCGGTACAGAAAGGATCCCAATGGGCGAGAGTCGAAAGACCCGCCACGGTCGCAGGCGACCATGAATAGACAACTGCGCCGCACGTTGGTTGACGCCCATCACACTCTAGACGCTGGCCCAGTTGTCGAAAGGTTTTCATCCCCGCTTAACTGCGGCGAAGAGATGCAATACTACTTCAGCGCCCATGCAGAAGACCAACTCTTCAGGGCGAACATAGATGCATTCTCCCAGCCATTTACAGGCCTCTCGATAGCACACCCAAATCCTGACCCCACCAGCGTCAAAAAGGCGGTAATGTGGGCAATCGCAGGCACGTCACACACAATGACATCCGCATTGCCCACCGCTACACTACTCATTGTCCCACACAGCCGGACCAGTCCCCACACGCAGCTATACAACAAACCGTACATCTTCCATCTCGCGCGACTGAGCCGTGGTGAAGCGTGCATGCTCACCAGCGGGACAGGAACTGACGGCCAAACCCCTGACTACAAGGGAGGCCTGGACCTCGTCGTGGTGGCCAACGACACGGCGATCCGAGGACTAAACGCCCGCTCCATGAAGGCGCTCCTAACCGAACTCAAAACGATGGATGCTGTCGGCCTCCCCAGAAAACATCTGCGCATGCGGGACACACCCGAGGGTACCCAATGCGTCGACATCCTGTTGTACCTCCCCTTCGTGTTTGCTCATAAGTATCTGCGTGTCTGAAGGCTTTCGACACCGATGTGCAAGCACTTGCAAGTATAGCAAGGCAAGCGTGAGCAAACAGAGACAGCGGAAGACTTCAAGACAAGAAGAGATATAACTTACAGTCTTACAGATCAAAGCGGTGCAATGGACGTAATCGCCGTCAGCGCCGGAAGCAAGCAATCATCACGCGGCGGTGAATAGCGAAGTTCAGGCTTAGCTCGGGCTAAGTAGAATAGCTTATAGTAATAATAATGTAGAACACACGAGTGTTCTTTGGTATCGAATGTCTTGTCTTGCTTAGCCGTCCTCGCATCTGTTATACTCACAGCATCGCAATGCCATACGATTCACACTAGGAAGCCGATCCTAAGTGTGACAACCCTACTGTGTATAGGCAATGTCCAAGCATAACAACGTATAAGCCTTTCCGGCATTCGCATGATGCAAGTGTCCGAATAACGATATTCGGTTGCAAGGCATGCATCGCGACGAGTGCGGTGCTCTCAACGTGTGCTGTAATGAGGTAATATTATATCAAATAATATTACTTATCGTTTCGTAGCACGAGCATAATGCGCACTTGAGCGCAGTGAGTTCAGTCCAGCGCAGCTCGCTAACCTGGGTGGGCACTGGGTTTGCTCAAGGTAGGCCCAGGGCGAGTGTATACTTCCGCTTGCACGCACTAACGTATGGATGTCGCACTCCACAAGAGAGTAAGGCGGTCAGCAGGGGAGAAAGGTTGTCGGAGTGCTTGTCGGCGGCAAAGTGGCAGTCATGTATGCTCTTGATATTGATTGATGCTGGTGATTCACTGACGGTGCACAAAGGGCTCAGTACTGGGACTTGAGCTGGAAAGTGTCTACCTCGAGCACAGAAATTTTTGTAACAAATTAAGTTAATCGGGTCGGCCAAGCCGTGCCGTTTTGGCACTCTCGGGGAATTTACGGGTGGAAGTCTGCAATAGACGGAAAGAATCGGAACAGCTTGGACATCGGAACAAGTCTTGTTGGTTGGGACGCAAACTTACCATTAGCGGGAGAGAAGGGCGGTAAGGTTAGCTCGTGGGTTTATTTGACGTGTAAAGGGAAAAAGGGTAAATGGACGGTCAGGTTGGGACAGCCGACCGGGGTGAAGACACCTTACCTTGTTCCAGACGTTGTGCATTTGGTTGATGCCCTTGGTTGATGCCCTTGGTTGATGCCCTTGGTTGATGCCCTTGGTTGATGCCCTTCTCATGCCGTTGGTGTAATTTCAAGTTGTCATCGTTGTCGTTGTCGTCGTTGTCGTTGCTCCCACACCGTGCGTACCAGCACGATGCAATCCTGTTCTCCAAGTCGGCCCACCTTTTGGTCCGCAGGTGCCCACCCCGCGTAGATGGTATGAACAGCTGCTTCACCAAGTCCGCAGGACTCACCCGCTGCTGCGGCCGTATCACCGGCCTGCTGCGGCCTGCTGTCAGCGCTAAACGCCTTCGGGTGCCGGGACCTGCCGCGCTGGTACCAGTTGTTGCGGATACCCATGGAGGTGATGCCTGGCTATGCGGCGTGGTCGGCCCAGCAGGCCAAGCAGAGCGCAGTGCAACATGCGAAGGCAGCAAAGCAGGGGCCGGCTCAGGTAAAGCAGCCTTCGGAAGGGGCCCAGGGATCTGAAGCTACTGTTGTGGTGTCCGGTGCGGTTGCTGCGGCGGTGGGGCTGCCCAGGCAGCCGAAGCAGCAACAGCATCAGCGGAAAGATAAGGCCAGTGGAAAGGCGGCTTTGGCGGAGTGACTGCTATCGCTGCATGTGCAGTAACATATGAGCAAAAGCAGGTGTAGCAGACGTAAATGGAATGAAGGCGGCCCGTGCCTCATGCAACATATGCAAATCCGAGAAACACGCAGGTCGCCGTTTGCAACCAGAGAAAATGCAGCAGCCATTCACCCGAAAGCCCGACAGCGGCTTATGGAACGTGTCATCTCCAAATGGTGGCAGGTACTTAACAATATGTCGTATGTCAAAAGGGCCAAGCGGCCCTCCACCCGGTCGGGCAACGGCTACCTAGTCGGCTGTTGGTGCTGCCCGGATCCATAACTTTTGCCGTCGTCGCGCCCCTCCATATGAGGAGGGCCTACCTCAGCGGCACCGGCTTGCAACGCAACTCGGTTCTGCATCTAGGGTGGATCTGACTATCTAATACGTTTTGCAGTGAGCCTTGTTGCCTTTTCGTCGTTTGCGATTTCTGATACTTTATGCGGGTTGCATGTTATGCTCGGGGAGCTTAGGCTGGGTCGTTAAGGTCGAGATGTTTGTATGTCCTTGAGAGGACATTAACATGGTTTAGCTGAAACTGATGTGAGATACGGTTCTTGCGCGATCCGTTTAAGTACAGGAACCAGGAGCGCGCACTGTAAATGGTGATTAAATGGGGTTTTAATTGAATGGTATGTAATTGCACTCCTGTGAGGCAGAGCACATGGACCTTGGGTGCTTTGACCCAGTAGAAACAAGCAAGTTAACGCAGGCGACAACAGCTTGGCAAGTTATTTACCAACTCGCACATAAGTAGCGAGTTTGTAACAGAAACGTTGGGTCATCATGCGAAACCTTGAACGTTTCAAAGAGCATCTGACTCAGAGCAAGATTGCGGACTAAGAGCTCGAAGCATTTACTCACCTTTGGAACTTGTTCATCTCCGACCCATGGGACGGCCACTTTTCCTATTTCTTGAACGTACCCTACACTCCAATGCTATGCGTTGAAAAATTAAAAATATTTTTAGAGATAATTTGCGCTTCTTTCTAAATTGTGAGAATGCCTGTCTGTCCCGGATTTTTCTAGCAACCGTTAGGCATTTAGAGCCTGTTTCTTGCGAGCTCTCATAATCGGGGTATTCGCAGACCGCCAATAATGTTTACCCGGGATGCACGTTTCTTCGGCAGTCGCGGTAATACGGGTGGCGCGTGTGGCTCGTATGGTGACTGCGTGCGTGATGATCACGGCCACAGCAGCGATGGGTTATTGCGGTCGGGTGTGCCTGATGTGGCAGCCTCTGTGCTTCCCACCATCCCGCCTTGTCCGGGATCGTGCGGCGCCTGGAGCCAGCCGGCGCCCCCGCCCCCGCCCCCGGGTCAGGTGATGCAGCAGTTTCCGACTAGGGATGCTGCAACAGCATCGCACCTGGTCGCATCAGGAGCCTATGCCAGCCACTCACCTACTGACGCACTTGGGGCTATACCCGCGCCATTCCCCCCTGCGGCGGCAACGGTGCCGAGTAGACAGCGTGTAAACAAAAGTGACCTGGTGCCGCTTTCAGTGCACCAGTGGGAGTGTGAGGTGAGAAGATGTGGAAAAGATTTCGGAGGGCTGGAAATGATATTAGCTTCTCATGGATTTTGCATGCCGATAGTATCGGTTCCTTAAACATGAGCAATATTCGTGTTTCGTGGCTGGAGGCTGCTCAGCGAGGGGTGAGCGGAGGAAGCAAACGTACCAGAGCGAGCTTAGGGGGCGACCAGAGAGTCATATTTTGGGTGTTGCCTGGTGGTGCTTACTGTCGGAAAATCACTTGCCTCTGGGCTTAGGCTGCATGCCGAGGGCCACCCAAGCCAGGGGGGTTGCTCGCCGCCGCAACGCTGTAAGCGACAGGCCTTCTGAGACATGTTTTGGAGTACTGCAGCCAACCATCCGATTATAAACGCATGGGATTCCCCAGCCCTGCCATCTTTACACTCCTCCCTACTTTACAGCGGTATCATGTCTGGTTCATTCGTCTTCTCC
Organism: Volvox africanus; assembly: GCA_030268105.1. Taxonomy (NCBI): domain Eukaryota; kingdom Viridiplantae; phylum Chlorophyta; class Chlorophyceae; order Chlamydomonadales; family Volvocaceae; genus Volvox; species Volvox africanus. The sequence goes on along the minus strand of BSDZ01000116.1, from coordinate 267,058 downwards.
CGCCCAATCCATGTGATCAATGCTATCTCTATGTGGCCTGCTGTCTCCCCACACCGGCCCCGAACTCCTGCAGCGTAAGGCCTTCTTGGTGGCCCTCGCGCGGCGCCTGTACACGCCGCGGCCGCTGCTGCAAGCGCTGACATTCGCGGAGCAGTTCCTCCGTCGGTACTCCGCCGAGAGCTACCCGGGCATGCCCGTTCAGGGGCTCTCAGTCCGCCGCGGATTGGTCACCAGGGTGCGGGTGCGCCGAAGGCTGGCGGGGGAGGAGCAACAGTACGTCGAGGTGTTGGAGGCCCGTCAAGTCTCGGAAGCAGGTACTGAGTGCACCTCGTGCGCAGCCCCTGTCAATGTCGGCCCCCTGTACATTCACTCCTACATGCGCGACCGTCATCCAGACCTGGCCCTCTCCTCTCCTCTCCTCTCCTCTCCTCTCCTCTCCTCTCCTCTCCTCTCCTCTCCTCTCCTCTCCTCTCCTCTCCTCTCCTCTCCTCTCCTCTCCTCTCCTCTCCTCTCCTCTCCTCTCCTCTCCTCTCCTCTCCTCTCCTCTCCTCTCCTCTCCTCTCCTCTCCTCTCCTCTCCTCTCCTCTCCTCTCCTCTCCTCTCCTCTCCTCTCCTCTCCTCTCCTCTCCTCTCCTCTCCTCTCCTCTCCTCTCCTCTCCTCTCCTCTCCTCTCCTCTCCTCTCCTCTCCTCTCCTCTCCTCTCCTCTCCTCTCCTCTCCTCTCCTCTCCTCTCCTCTCCTCTCCTCTCCTCTCCTCTCCTCTCCTCTCCTCTCCTCTCCTCTCCTCTCCTCTCCTCTCCTCTCCTCTCCTCTCCTCTCCTCTCCTCTCCTCTCCTCTCCTCTCCTCTCCTCTCCTCTCCTCTCCTCTCCTCTCCTCTCCTCTCCTCTCCTCTCCTCTCCTCTCCTCTCCTCTCCTCTCCTCTCCTCTCCTCTCCTCTCCTCTCCTCTCCTCTCCTCTCCTCTCCTCTCCTCTCCTCTCCTCTCCTCTCCTCTCCTCTCCTCTCCTCTCCTCTCCTCTCCTCTCCTCTCCTCTCCTCTCCTCTCCTCTCCTCTCCTCTCCTCTCCTCTCCTCTCCTCTCCTCTCCTCTCCTCTCCTCTCCTCTCCTCTCCTCTCCTCTCCTCTCCTCTCCTCTCCTCTCCTCTCCTCTCCTCTCCTCTCCTCTCCTCTCCTCTCCTCTCCTCTCCTCTCCTCTCCTCTCCTCTCCTCTCCTCTCCTCTCCTCTCCTCTCCTCTCCTCTCCTCTCCTCTCCTCTCCTCTCCTCTCCTCTCCTCTCCTCTCCTCTCCTCTCCTCTCCTCTCCTCTCCTCTCCTCTCCTCTCCTCTCCTCTCCTCTCCTCTCCTCTCCTCTCCTCTCCTCTCCTCTCCTCTCCTCTCCTCTCCTCTCCTCTCCTCTCCTCTCCTCTCCTCTCCTCTCCTCTCCTCTCCTCTCCTCTCCTCTCCTCTCCTCTCCTCTCCTCTCCTCTCCTCTCCTCTCCTCTCCTCTCCTCTCCTCTCCTCTCCTCTCCTCTCCTCTCCTCTCCTCTCCTCTCCTCTCCTCTCCTCTCCTCTCCTCTCCTCTCCTCTCCTCTCCTCTCCTCTCCTCTCCTCTCCTCTCCTCTCCTCTCCTCTCCTCTCCTCTCCTCTCCTCTCCTCTCCTCTCCTCTCCTCTCCTCTCCTCTCCTCTCCTCCTCTTTGTTGTCTTCCCGGTTGTCTTTTTGCTGTTGCTGTATTGGCGGTGTTGTCCATCCTGCCCTGCAGCAGCATTTCCAATCTGCCACTAGCTTACCAACCCGCGATTGCTGGACTCGGTCTTGGCTCGTTTTGCTGCCGCCACACAGATCCAGACGTGTATATGTGCCGGGTTCAGCGCTTATCGGACGAGGATGAGGTCATTGAGTCGCTCAATGCGGATGAGGAGTGGCTGCCCGAGGGCCTGGTGTTGAGCAGGCTCCCCGCGTCCATCTTCACCCAGCTGGTGGGGTACCTACTCACTCTGGAGCCCATGGAGGTGCGTGGACACCCCGCCTCGGATACACAAAAACGTGATGAAACCTGATGCGTGGACGTTTCTTCTGACGGTTGCTTTTAATACGGCGTGACGAGAGCATTCATTAAACCGTACTATTAAAATGAAGTGATGGCCGTACCCGGATACGGATATGTGGGGTTGGGTGAACCCTTGGGGAATCGCATGGACACATGGATGTCGTCAACAGTCTTAAGGCTGGCTGTCACGGTGCTGACATATTTAACAACCTGTCAGGGCAATCGAGTTGGTGCGGCAAGCTCTTTATTCCTCACCAACATCTGAAGAGGAATGTCGCCGCACTAATGTCCTGCGCCCGTGTTGATGTGGTTAGGTTACGTGGCAGCATGCAGTGTCGGCAGTACAGGGTAGGTGCAGTGTTGGTACAGCATGTAACGATCAATCAACCAATCAATGCACGCGCCTGTCCGCGCGTCCCATTCTGGCTGGTGGATGACACAGGTGTTCAAGCTCGTCGTACAGGCGGCCCGGATGTCAGAGTTGCTGCCGCTGGCGCTGCAAATAGACGATATGCGCTGTCGGGAATACCGGACGGCGATCCCTAATGGTCAAGATCCCGAAAAGTGGAAGGTGGGTGCAACCTTGCGCCGTCCTTGGCAAATGCAATAGGAATGGTGGGTGCAACTCGCATATTCGAATGGCGCCACCATGGCTGTGTAAATATGTGGACCGGAATGTTCTTTTAACTTGTCATGTAAGGCAATTTAAATATTATATGGACGGCAGCGGGACCTCATCACTCACATCTGCTGAGTGGTTGCCTCCGACCGCACCTACCTGTTTGGTCACCGGCCGTCCTCACCTGCCTGTGTCTGATGGCCGAACTTCACAGGACCGGGAGGAAGGCCAAGAGCTGTTTTGGAGGGTCCTGAGAGTAGTGGATCGGCCGGACAGCTACTGGGAAGAGGTGGAGCCTCTGCGGGTGGTGATGCAGAGTGAGCAGGACGAGTGGGAGCAGCTGCAGCTGCGGCAGGAGCTGGAGGAGGAGCTGGAGGAGGAGCTGGAAGAGGAGCTGGAGGAGGAGCTGGAGGAGGAGCTGGAGGAGGAGCTGGAGGAGGAGCTGGAGGAGGAGCTGGAGGAGGAGCTGCAGGAGGAGCTGCAGGAGGAGCTGCAGGAGGAGCTGCAGGACTTTATTCCCATCAGAGGAGGTCCCCTTGACACCGACACCGACACCGCCTCATCGAGCTCCAGTACGCAGATGACAACCGGGGGGCCATTGGACAGAGCACTGGTGCCGTACGATGTGGATTCGGAGGTGATGAGCGCGGCTATGACGGTGCAGGTCCGGCCGCAGGAGGATGAATCTCCCTGGCGGCCCACGTCACGGCGGGACATGTTGTGAAGCACATGTTATATTTTCACGTACCCACGGGCGAATATAATGCGCAACTCTTCCTGAACGAGTCCGCTGCCCGCTAAACCCGTTTTGCATCGTTCCATCGTCGTGCCTTCACCAATTGGACCCAAATGACATTTCGACATGATAGCAGCCTTGAAGTGAACAGTACCAGACGAAAGCTGGAAGTTGAAAGTTTGTTGCGTTGTAAAATAAAAGATCTTAATCCGTATTACTCATGGCAAACATGGGAGTCTCGTCGGTCGCTGCCGCTTTAGGTTCACGTCTTAGCCTATGCAGGTGGATCTCGGACGCTGCCATACAATGCAAAATCGGATACAAAACTGCAATCTTGCCGCATGATTCAGTCGTGCCTCTACAATGACCTATCGGACATTCCAGTAGCCCTTGAGCCGACAACAGCTACCGCAAACTTGAAGCCTGGGGTATTATACGCCAGGCACTTAATTGCGCTATATGCACGAAAACAGCGATTTGAGGAAGCCATACGCGTCCTCTTCATTCCACTGGTGAAACCCATGCCAAGCCCTATTAACCGCACTGTGGTGTGGTTCGTTGTGCTGTGTGTGAGTGCAGACTTCATACGCTCGTAAGTCGTTTGTCATGCCGCAGCAGGGAGGCCCAAATGGCTAGTGAACTTTGCTTGGATGTACACGGAGGGGGGCCGCAGTTCATTTGCAAGATCGTTTCACACGCAAGGGGCCGTTTTCGCAAAATATCGCAATCAAATGCGCACCCGAGGCGTAAAGCAAACGCAAGCAAGCGAATTTTGGATCCGTGCATACCGTACATACACAGAAAGTGATGCCCTTGCCACCTACGCTCATGTCTACGCCGATAGCGGCAGCAGAGATTCCACTCATCGGGCCGCCCAGGCCAAACGCCCTATAAGGAGAGTTCCAAGCCGCGGGACCGGAACTGATACCGAACTAAAAAAGGAGTTGTTCAGCGTGCCTTAAGCGCAGAACCCCGGAGGCATCCCAGGTGAAATGCGTACATACCCTCCCTGCAAACATGCCATATGAATCTTCGGCCCAGGGAGACTGTGACGCTGCGTATTCGACTAAGCAAAGAGGACCAATCAGCTATGAAACAAACTCCGTTACGGGTAGCACCTCCTCCGCCCAAGCACCAACCCCTTTCCGATAGGACCCCAACACCCCTACACTGCCTCATGCCGTAACCTGCCCCCCCCCTCTTCCTTGAATTTTCGCCGCCGCTCCAGATTGTATATCCGGGAAACGCTGTACAGCATTAGGTAGCGCAGCAGTCAGGAGGATCTATGAGCTCGTGTGGGTCTATATTGAGGAGATCATGTATGATGAATATGACATGCATAGACTGCCGAATTACGACTCTTTTGTCCTTTGTCCCAAAAGCAAAAGAGACCAAAAAAAGCAGAGCTCTTTTACATACCCTATAAAACACGCAAAAATACATTCTTTCTATCTATTCTGATTGTGTGGGCTCACAAAGAATCTTATGCAAAACATGCAATACACTACTGCAACCACCATCCTGAAGACCTATGACAACTGAAGACACAGCTCTTAGACTGCCAATCCTGCATAAGTAAATAAAGTAATCAACTGTTGGATGCAGATGTGCTTTTTGAACAGCCAGGGTGGCCATGTGGCCATACAGGTGGCCATCTGATGGATACTTGTCTAACATGCCATGTGCAGGGTCACAGACAAACCCTAAAACCCTAAGGAAAGGTCTACCGATCATAGGTATTCACGAGGCAGACAACAATAGATACAGCAATGTGCTGTCTTTTGTAAAGAACTAAACATAATGAGGGGATCATAGTACTCAATGATATAAATATCATTATTGTGATAGCAGCCCAGGGGCCCGGGGGTCGGTTGGTGTTCGGGTCTACCCCGGGGACCTGTGGGGCATGATGGCTTGTGGGTAGACCCGAGGGGGCCGGAAGCTGGTGGATGTTCTGGTTGGTGTTCGGGTCTACCTCGATGATTGATGCAAGCCTACTGGAGATCTCAGGCACTGTTACCTCACTCGTTTTATACACCCTACTCCTTATTTGGTTGTGTTCTGTTCCCGCAGTTGAGTGACGTGTATGTGATATGTGACACCATGCCTCACGTGATATGGTGACTTCGGGAATGCCCGGTGTTATTGCATTTGTTATTTAGTCGTCCTCACGATTTAAGGCTTTATTCTCAGGCCCGACGCCTCCTTCGCCTAGGTCATGCATCTTAGCATCCCCCGCGGTAGCGGTGGGGCGTTGGAGCCACGTAGGGTGATAATATCTCCCTTGGCAGTCGTTACCTTTGACCTGCCCTCTTCGCCACCACCCACACCAAGGACGGGGACATGGTTATTAACGGAAAATCGTGTGCTGGCAGACTCTGAGAGCACGAAAATCGGCAAGCAGTGACCAAAAGCCGAGAATTCCAACTACCTAACATCCAACTACTGGTCCTGTCTAGCGGAGCCTCAACGCCCAGCCCCCAGAAGGAGGAGATTCACGTGGATTTGAGATCCTAGCGCATCGTTGACCGCATGATAAAGGTCACAGTCTTTGTAATGTGGTCATCGTGGCCGCTTTCACGTCACGCATAATGAAAGGCGTTATTCGCCCAACTATTGTTTAAACCAACTTTTTCATCCCGTGTGCAGACCATACCAATTCTGAAGTCCCAACCTATAGGGTGAAATGGCGAGCATGTCAGGTAGTGCACACAAGTCCTAACACCAAAACTTGGGGGCAATGGAAAAATGGGTGGATTCGTGAAAAGCTGCATTATGCCAATTAAGTTCACCTTACGTTAATGGCACCCAAAAGGCCACGAGTCTAGACAAGAAACAAACAACGTAATATTGGCAGACAACAATGGCCATAGCACGTCAACACTCTCATCTCTGAGCCTTCTGTTACCGCAGCTGCGGCTGATGAGGCGAAGAATCAGGCGGCCATAGGACTACGGCATCCCCTGTCCCGGCCGCGGGTTCTCCCGTGCTAGAAGACGTGGCCGCGACACCGCCACCAGCTGCTGGTGGTGGCCTACATAATCCTCGTTGGAAGCGCCCTCAGCCTTGGAAGTTGTGGCGGTGTGCGTGGAGGCGACACCATCAATGTCAGTTGAAGTGGCTGCTTGTTTTGTACGTTGCAATATATGTACGGTGATCTGGGTACGGCGATCTGCATCGCGTTTGTTATCACAGTGTTCACGGTTTGCCAGACCAACGTACTGCGGGAACGTATGAAATAATAAACTTGACTCCTGTCTCCCTGATGGCCTTTGGTGGCGTCTGATGGTGTGGGTGGAACACATTCTTGTGTGTTCGTTTGCGGGAGTTGGGGGACGTGGAACATACGGGGGCCTTCAACCAGCATGCTGCACATATCACACGCAGTGAACTGACGTGCATGGTCGGGGCATGGTCAGGTATCGGGTGTCAGGGTACGTCAGACGCGGATCCGTGTTTCTGATCCGTATCCTTAGATGGGATTCGATTGTAGCGCAAAAACGTTTAATCTGGTTGCTTATCGCGCAACTAGGATCATCCTTCACTTCATTAGGCTCTGGTTTTCCTTGTCACGGTGTGTTTTGGATTTCATCACCGTAGTACTCCTCTGTGGGAAATCTATCGTACGTTACAAATGTATCGTCTCTGGTTGACATCGTACACTCCTGTCATGGTTCTAGGTCATACATCACACGCCCTCCTAAGCATTTCCCCGGGCCCCAAACTGAATGCTCTCCAGCAACGGAGCCTGGTACCCGACCAAACGGCGTGTGCCAATAAGCGCCCAGGATCACAGCGCATCGACCCATGAAGATGTGGCAGTTAAGGCAACGGCAGATGTCGGTCACCTGAGAAACGGCTTGAGGGAAACATTTATTTAAGGGTGCTAGATACAAGCGGAAACATGAAACGGGGATGGAGCCGATGGTAGGGAAAAAGGGTCAGGCAAGGAGGCGGAGACAAAAAAACAGAACCGCACGGACATGGAGGTGCATGTATTGCGTGGAAACGAAACATGATGAAACCGACAGACACACAACCGTTGTTTCCATTCCATGTATCTCTAACCGATCCCTTCCCGTGTTCATGAGATCCCGACGGAATGGTCTCTTTGTCGCGAAAGACGCGACAATGGACACGTGCTTGCTGTAGTTGCAGCATGAAGTCCAGCAGGGAGGACGATGATGTGCGATACATCTCGTCAATAATATACGATAAATCCCCCATACCATGCTGGTGTTGGGACGAGGAGGGAGGACACAGGACGAGGGATGGAGCGCGGAAGGCACATAAGGGGAAGTGAACTCCCTAACTAACTGTGAAATCAGTTGACGCGACCATGCAAGTTTACGACACCAGAATACTTGGGTTCAGTTAGGAGACATAAGCGCAAACATACCGTCGAGTTTTGCGGCCAGAATGGTGGCCTGAGTCAAACGTGTGTATGTGTGTGAAGACGAATGTGTGAGGTCTTGTGTTGACGCACTGATATTCATGATTAGTCATTCCTGGGAAGCACAACAGCGCTGCAGATAGTGGATCGAGGCGCCGCCAGTGAGTTGCCTACGCTGATCTCTTTAGTAAAAGACGAAAGAGATGTCAGGGTCACAGACAATTGTTGACAGAGAAACTTGACAAACTTCTTCAACATGCGCGATTCAGTACCGACAGCGATGGTGGGTCATCACCCCGAAATTGATTGCAGCGCAATACGGAATACAACATGCATTTCCAAACCGAAGTAAAAGAGAATCGCATCCAACGGGATCTACAGTAGATATCCAAACCCGTGTGACCGGCTATTTCCCAATCACGATTCTCTTGAGCAGCCGTTCAGCACATGAGCAGCACATGAGCAGCACATGAGCAGCGACGTTCCTTGCTCACATGTAACAAGACAACGCAGCGGCATGAGCGTGCACCTGCAGACTGGACCTACAGCAATTGGGTCAACTGTGCTGTGCAACGGGCACCGCAAGGGCGCTGAGATTATTGCGCCCGGCGGCCTACCCTTGCATTGGGCCGGTAGAGCTGGATGTTCCCTGCCGAGAACAGGAGGAAGGAGTCCCAGGACTGCGATAAACATATCTGCACGTTTACATTGACGTCCTGACAAAACACTCGCGCAACTCTGCTGTCAAGCTCCCCAAATTCCCATATCCAGCGCTTTACCGCAACGTTCGCCAATGGCATGATGGCGTATGAAAGAGACTCGCAGCGCTATGCGACGCTCAATGGTGGGCTGATCGGTGCCGCTGCTCGGCGACTACAGCGCCGGCAAGGCGTCCCGCTCAGCCAAACCTTCTTCCACTAGGTACTGAAGCAACATCCGCCTTTCCTTGTCCTCATTCTCCTCCAGCTCTTCCGTCGAGTATTCGTCGTATACGTCATCCTCGTCATCAAGCCCTTCCACCCTATCATCCTCTCGCCATTCCTTCCGCTGCTTTCTCGCCGTCTCCTTGGAGAGCATGCTCCCTATGAAGTGCGTCAACGAATCATTACGAGGCCGGACCGTTCTCGCTGTCGGCCCTGGCTGGTTTGGGTTGCTGCCGCCAGAGGGCACGCTTCCAGCCGCTTCCAGGCGATGGTCCGAAGCCTCCTTTGCAGCCTTGTGCCACTTGACCCAGCCGCCCTGCTTGTTCAAAAACGACGTAATGAACCTGTACAGCACGGCAGTTGTCGAGCGAGAAGGATGTGACACAGCAGAATACTGCCGTGGTGCTGAAAAGAGAAGTCTACAACAGAGGCCGCCGCCAGAAAACCCCTATCAGCACGATTGCGCCACCACTGCAGGGCTCAGGTTGCAGCGGACTCCAATAAATCAAGCATGTAGTACCGAAATACGTTGCATGGTGGCGTCACATTTTGGGAAGGCGGTGTTGTATATAAGCACCGGCTTACATGACCACGATAGCAGTGAACGCAAAACTTCAAATGGTTGCCTCCACCTGCAGACGCATCCACGGTGTATGCACACATCATGGTGACCTATGTACAAAGTACCACTGGCCATCCTCCCCCTGCACCTTATCTGCGACTAACTCCAAACCCAAGCCTAACGGTGCGCGTGGTGCGTCCGCTTCAGGTCATCCAGGATTTCACGAACCTCCATGGGGTCACTGGGAGGTAGCGGCCGCCGTCGCCGTCGAGTTCCTGTGGGGGCCCCCCCCAGATGGCTCGTTTGCGCGGTCGCCGCCACCGGGAGGCTCGTCCTCACCCCCCTGCCTCACCGTCTGACTCGGCGTCACTGCGTTCCAGACGCGCAATGCGCTCTAGCAGTTCCTGCGCATCCAGAGGTCAAGAAGGCTCAGAAGGTCACTCAGGCTTGCGGACTCCCTTCCGCGCAGACAGGGGCACTCTTCAGAACAGCGTAACCAGTCTCGCAGGCCAATAGCGGCTTGCCTGATCGTGAGCAGCAGCCTGGGACCGCTTGCGTGCAGCAGCCAGGGTCAGAGGCCGACCTGCGCCGCCTCCAGCAGCGGGTACGGGGTTGTGGCGCCGGAGGACCTTAGCAAACAGGGCGCGATCTTCCCCGTCCTGGGCCGATCCGAGCACACGGTTGAAGCATTCAGCTGCGGGAGAAAGAAGCGTTCCGTTCGGGAAAAGGCACGTGCACGAATATCAGTTTGCCGGGCCTAAGGCATAAGGCCCAAAGATGCCGAAGACTGGAGAGCCAAGGCGTTCGCATATTGCACCGTGCACTGATGCTGGTGGTCCAGCCGGGACCAGCCGGGTGAGTGTTATTTTGCAGCAAAGTGCCAACGAAAACGGTGGACAGGTGCCACGGTTATGGCCGCGTGGGGCGAAGTGGCTGCCGGCCAGCGTATGAGGTAGACCTTGCCACGATAGTGCAACCCGCGAGAAGACGTTGTGTTCCCGCGCCTCAGGTCATGATCAACTCAAATACAAGATATAATACAGCAGGCGCAACCGACCTGCAGTTCTGCCCCGCACGCCTTTCGCGACCTCGCTCTAGTTCGGAAGCGTGGGATCAGTGTTGTAAAACGCCGCCTGCAGTCCGAAGGCACAGACACGAAGGGACGTAAGTGCGTCAATCCGAGCACCTGGTGTCGACCCTGCTGTGCACTCTTAGCACCTCGTCTACACGAAAGACGCACAAACGGAGCGCTGCACACCGTCCCAGTGAGGTCCCACGTTGAGGTCCAATTGCTCAGGGCCAACACGTGCCACATGACGCTCTTCGCATGTCGCCCAAGTTGTTGGGTAAAACACCGGGCTCCACACCACGACTGTGGTTTTGTAACTTGGCCTTTCACCGTCAGGCAATATCGACGGATCTGCAGATCGCTTACATGATCCGGAGCCCAGCCATCCTACAGCGGTTGTGAGAGGATGCACCCAAACTTTGCCCAGACGAGGCTAGAACAGACCGCTTGTCGGAGGAAAAACGCTTGCGGACTTATGCAAAGTACGGGGGTTCGCGTAAGCTTGTAATGACCATCGAGGAAAAAACACACATTCATCGCCGTGGGGCGCCAGCTTGTAAGCATACGTGATGCCCTGCTTCCCTTACGTTCTGGCAAGCATCTGGCAACACACAATCTCATGTATTGTTACGAGGAGCTTAGCATGCAAGATCACGAGACTGCTTTTCCGTCACCGCGCGACTCCTCACATCGCCCGGTTTCGTTTTCAAGGGTTGGGTTCTAGCGCCGCGTTAATTGAACCCAACCCATGTAGGTGATCCTTACCCAAGCCCCTGCTAGTCCCCATGGCATCCTATGGCATACCTCCTCGCGATCCATATTGTCTGGTTGCCGCGTCCTAATCCGCTTCTGGAGGTCGCCCGCGCGGCTGAATGCCCGGCGGAAAGACTCTGCCGCTGAAGGTGCCGAAGCTGGTGCCAGCGCAGGAGCTGAGTAGCTGCTCCTCCTCCTGGGCTGCGAAGCGTACATGACCGCGCGACCATGGGATTCAGAATCTTGACCTGCATCTGGCCGCTCGACGGCCGGGCATCTCCACAGCAGCTCTTCCTGCACTGGCCGCTGCGCGACATCATCACGTTGCTGCTGCTGGGGTGCCGGCGACGGTCTATGTGGCGGCTCCTGGATCTCTGCCGCTTCAGTTGGCACGGTCTGCAAGCGATGCTGGCTGCATGGCTCGGCATGTGCCATTTTGGGCAGCTGCCATTTCAAACGCCTCCATGACTGCTGGCGACCTGACTGCTCGCCCGAATGTTGACCATGCGTATTATGTTTAGAGGAACAATAAAACTGCTGCTGCCCCAGGCCTGGGTGCATCTGTGCCGCCTGCACGCCACTCCAAGAAAGCATGTGGTTATGGGCATGCTCTTGCTCTGCCGTCTGTCGCAGCTGCGTTGCAGGGTCTGGCAAGGAGTCCATAGGCACTGCTGTATCTGGATCAGCAGTACCATTACGACGTTCCCCAAACCAGCTTGCCTCCAAAGGCCCATGGGTCACCCGCACTGGCCGATCGGTATCACGTAATGGTCTGCCAAGTCCGCGCCCGCTGGAGCCTGGCTGTGCGGCGTCATGTACGGCAAGGTCACCATTGGTGTTGGGGACAGAGCTGGGCCTGACATTAAGCAGTGGCGGTCCCATAATCCGCCTACAAGACATAATAAGTAATTTAGCGGCGTTAGGAAATAACCGAAATGAGCGGCCATGTAACATGACAACAAAAGTCATACACCAAGTCCGCACTGCACAGAAGAGGATCCGCATACGCAATGCGGAGATACCTGGATACCGTCCACTGCTCACCTGGTGGGTTGACTCGTTCCGCCCGCCGCATTCCGCCCGCCATCCTCCTGGGGAACGGTCATAAGCGTTTAGCAGGCGTTAAAGGAGGGATGGAAAGCAGGGACCCCGATGTTACAGTCCTTCAGGGAGCGATGGGGACGTGGGCTGAGGGGGGTTAGTGGTGCGCAAACGTGCATCGACCAAGATTGGCTGGCGCATCGACCAAGATTGGCTGGCGCACTCGCACCGGGAAGCCCTCTGTCCCGCCCTCCCCCCCTCCCCCCCCGCATGGTGACAGAAGAACCGAAGCCCGACCCCGACGTCGCCATATGCGAATACGCCACCCCAAATGGAACATGGTTTACCTAGAAACTCAATTGGCGATGCACTTACAGCTGTGCGACCCGACTCCTGCCGGTTCCCGGTTCCACCGCTGCGGCCCGCCACCTCTGCAGCCCGCGCAGTGCCCAGCTGCTGACTTGTGCCTTCACCATTGTCGTGGGTGAGCCGCTTCTCCATGGTTGCTTCACCAGATGGTCGCCACACCTCCGGACAATATAAGCGCCTCGCCAGCATACGCACCGTTGCTCCAAAGGGGCCCCGTTCCGTCATCATTTTCTGAATCCCTTGCAGCAGAAAGTCCTGCTGCCGATTGCAAGCTTTGTCTTCATTCCGTATCCATGGCCCATTTGACTGAACCACGGACTCTGAAGGTGACTGTGGCCGTGGCCTTGGAGCTGGCGCTTTGAAGACCACGTGAGCCACTGGGTGACCAGTGACCGCTGGAGACGTGGCGGGCAGGTTTCGTCCGCCAGAGTAAGGGCCATCCATACCCGGCTTGGAGACGGCCTCTGCGGCTGGCGTGGCCGTGGCACCCATACCATGTTCTATGGGGACTTCAACAGCGTCTCGCATTATTGCGGGCGCAATTACTGGATCGTGCTGCGGCCGCTGATCTAGGTGCTGGTCCCCTGCCAGGTTTGCAGGCTGCTCCACCTGGTGCTGCACAGAGGTCCCCCTTTGGGGTGCGATCCGCTCGGCAGCTTGCAGGAGTGTTTCTGCACACACTGCAGCCTTGCAGTTCCTGGAGCCATCACCAACACTTGTCATTACCGAAGCAACGGACTTCTGATGGAGCTGAGCGGGCGCGTTCCCCAAGGCCTCCTCCAGGGCCTTTCCGGGCCCTGCATCCCCAATGGGCCCCCTAGCATCTCCGGGAGCCGCTTGCTGTGATGGAATGTTGGGCTCAGACAGAGATGTGGGCTGTGCTGCAATCCCCGCCTCTGCGGCCGACGCTTTTGTTGGCTTCCTGCTACGCTTCTTCTGGCCCCGCACAGCAGACTCATCCTCCGCTGCTGCACCCTCCTTTGCTACTTTTTGTCGGCACATTTCTGCAACAGTTGCTGCCGAGGGCTTAGTGCAAACCCGTGTGCACAGAGCTCTCTCCGGGTCCCTCTCGGATTCATGACCCGCCGCACGTCCAGTCGTCCGTTCCCGGGCGTCTGGATGCCCGGGTTCCTGCACGGTGGCCTTCCGGGCGCGCTTCCTGGGTCGATATGCTTCTTCCTCGTCGACATCCTGTTTCGGCTCCTGAGCAGCAGGCAATGACAGGCCTGGGGCTGCATAGGCCTGGGGCTCCGATTTCTGCGGCTGCACTCTCGCTGGCACGTTAGCTGTCATTTTAGTACCAGCCGTTTCTGGCGCAGCAGCTGCCACACCGAGACTCCCTTTCTGAGCCGCAGTCAGCTTCCCCAACTGAACGTTATGGGCAGCCTTCCTTGAGCGGCGGGCGCCAATTCTGTCCTGATCGCTGGCTGACCCAGGCCCGGCGATCTGGCCCAATGCTTCTGCCATGTCCCTAACCAGAATCGGGCTGCGCAGCACAGGGTCACCCCGTGTCCTGCGTATGCCCGATTTCACAGCTGGCGTGCCAGCCGCGAGCACCTTCCCTGCGTCCTCCCATGCCACCGCTGACGGTACTTCTGCCGCTCCTGATCCTGCTGCCCTGGCTGCAGTGGTTACCGGTACAGAACCAGCGACAGCGGAGGCGGCATTCCCTAGATGATGACCGGCTTCATTCTGTGTAGGCTCATTCTGTGCGACGCCGGTATCTGCTTGCCTAAAGTCTGGGGACAGGTGCGTGTTAGTTGTTTGGTCAGCAGCAACAACGGCATGAGCCGCCCGCCGCGTCGTTTGCGAAGGTAATCGCACAGACGGCAACAGCTTCGTAGCCGCTACCGTGTGACCCGCCGAATTCCTGTCCGGCGATGCGCCATCTCGAACCTTCTCTACCTTGCGACACCGCCCTCGCGAGTTTTCGCCGATTCTCTTTGGCTGCTCCTGTTCCTCCAGGGGCTCCCGTTGTGTACGGGAGTTGTAGACGTTACTGGGTAGGACATCTGGGTCTGCAGGCATACTCGCAGCTGCGCCATTATCGTATATCCGGTGCAGTGACTCTGCATGCGTCGCAGAGTCTGCTCGCTGCTTCGTGACCTTGTCCAAGGCTTCTGCAACGCTCCCTGACCGTGACATGTGCGTTTTAGTGTGTAAAATCAATATAGCGTGAGAAACGGCCGCGAACATGTGGACTGAAAAAATGCAGATATCCGCACCTTGAGGCGCAGGAAGCGCTCGCCTGTGGGCACGACAGCGGTGAGCTTCTGGATCAGCAAACTCAAGGCGCTGGGGTGCAGTGTCCTTGGGACGCTCCTCATTCCTCCAAAATTCCAGGGGCTGGCAACGTAAGCGACTACTTGTGCGACACCCTACAGCATGCACTCTAACTGCAGCTGAAGGTCCTGGAGATATTTCCATGTTCGCAAATATTCTAAACTAAACATGCGATGGTATTGAAAAGTACATTTTTTGCCGTGCTTACACTTCGCCAAATTCAAGATGCTGCTGGTAAACTCTACAAATCCCAATATTTCAGCACTAAAAATGCTAAACTTTAAGTGTTCGGGAGCACGTTGTTGAGTTTCGACCTGACTTCCTTTAATTGCTGTACTAACGATTGGTATTCTTGGTGAATCTAGGACTTGCCTGTTTAGGTTGTTTCTGTCATGAAGACATGAAGTTTCTGTTATGAAATAAAACTGGCGTTTGGTCTTCTGACGCTGAGCCACCTATTACTTGCATAATCAGTGCGTCCTAAGATCAGTGCGGCCGAGGGTACGACACTTAATTGTTTGAGTATATATTTGGCGAGATTTGCATACCTTGACAGCTGCTTGTCAAATACCGTTGCTTGCTCGAGACTTTGGTACTTGTCTCTTAATAGGCTTGAGGCACGGTGCAGCTCACCAACTGGACACGCGGCAGCCGGATTACTACTCTGTTTTGAGCTTGCAGGTTTATACGTAGGCTACGGCTGCATCGACGCGTTTATCCTGACACACGTAATTAAGACAATACATCGCAATCCCGCGATCGAGCCAACCTGGCCCCAACTTTTCAGCGTTGGTGCCGTATTGCGAATCAACGCGCCAAAATTCGCACTGCACTTAATATGCCTAATATGCCCTGCGAATGCCCAATCACGCACGACGCAGTATTTTAGTGCGTATCAAGGAAGCGCTGGTCTCGGTACCAGTCTCGTTGCTGATGGTGCTGAACCCTCTAGCGCGTTTGCGCGAAATCCTCGTAGAGCTGAACTATTGGACCTTACAAAGTATATTTCAGATCTTTTAAAATAATTTAGAGGATGTATTCATGGCAAGTTGTCGGGCGCATGGCTTACCTACCGTACGTCATCAACCGGTAACCAACTATGAAGAACAGATTAGACATTAGAGGTCACAGGTCAGCAGATTAACAGGTCACCGTAAACCAGTGAAGAATGGGAAGCAATTTCTTGCCCATAAAGCGTTTCGGGGCACAGAATGTCAGAAGCTGTCGGACTGGCAGGCTTTTCCCGAGCGTCCACATATCATAAAGTATTTAATGGTCATCTCACATATCACATAAGGTTTACATCTATCCCAGCTGCGATCTACAGGCAACTGCGTGCAAGGCCTACTCAATCTGATTTCCTCGCCAGGAGCACTGCGGCTCAGCATCGGCGCCATAAAGTTCGCAGAGCACCAGTAGCAGTTTATGCTGCGGCAAGCAATGAAAGGTAAATCCCCCTCTTATATAGACATACCGGATTTGCGCAAGCGTGTGGACATTCTCTGGCAACCCTGCGGTAGGTCGAGTAAGCCAGCACACATAGCAGCTGCTATCTTCACCGGAACTTATGCCGTCAGCCTCCCAACAGCCTGGCATGCATCTGTCCAACCCCTTAGATTGTACGTGGGCGGTCGCAGAATCCATGTGCCTCCGTAAGAAAACCCAGCTCCCTCGACAGCCCGGCAGCCATCTAAGAGCACACATAACCCAGCACAACCCTAAGCCTACCTCCATCGTACATCTGCAAACGCGCGCTCTGAGTGTGTGATCATTAGCACGGATTTTCTCCAACCAAATCCGAAACCAAACTCTTACATCGGCCAAAGCTGGCATTCGGAGTCCTGCTGCATGCTGCCAAGGACAACTGATTCACACCTTCAGGTGGGTAGCCAGGAAAGACCCAGATGCGGTACATCACGTCTACCCCATATCTTCGACCCTCCTCTCTCTTTCCTTTGCGAATGCTTGGAAGCCAGCAGATGATGCATCCCGCCCACACAAACCTCTCGGTTCGGCATGTGCGTATCCTCCTTCAAGGCAAGCGCTTCTTGTCCGCTCTTGCCATCACCTACATCATCACTCCCTCCCCAAAAAAGACCAGACTTTTACTTCGGATACTCATTCGGGAGGAGCGCCTCCGGCACGCCCACGCCCTCGAGGGCTCTTATCCGAGGTTGGGCTTCCCCTAACTTAACAAGGAAGAATCCTCATCCCTCCTATCCCTTAAAGCTCTCTGTGCGCCCGCTTCCTGTCCCCCTGCCCAGACATGAGGTCGTCCAGCCTCTCCCTCAAAATGGGGCACACCTTGATAAAATTTAGGAAGCTGGCTGGCGCCATTTGCCCGACCTGGAGGTTTGAGGGATCAACAGGACTACACGTGAGCGGCGGCTTACGTACATGGTTTTAATCATCCGAGCGTATATGCAAGAAGCGGCTTGTGCATATGCCACTGGCATGACGAGTGAGGGCACAAGGCGACGAAGAAAACACCTCACAAGCTCATGCCACGAGATGAAACGGGAAGAAAGATGAAATTAGTATTAGGATTAGTCGAAGAGGAAGAAGAAGAAGGAGAAACAGAAGGAGAAGCGCCGCCGGCGTGTTTACAGCACTACACCGATACGTGTTCGAAAGCCCTTCCTTTATGTCGGAAGCGGTGTCACACCTGCATCTCCCCGAAAATTTCCATGCTCAAGGTCTTGGCGTTCGCTTCACACATGTTGTGCTTGACCACTAGGTACTCCTCCATGTTGCCGATTGATATAGACCCCCCAGAAGATTTCGTGCCCATTGCTTCAATCCCGGTGAACATCTTATGGCCATCCTGAAGGAGCGCCACCTGTTGCAGTGGTACATCAACGGGAGCGTAAGGAATGGCAGTTGAGGAATGGAAAGAGGGCGGGGCCCCGTGGCCTGCATGGGACAGGGAGCGTGCTTACGGGGAAGGGTTTTCTGGGAGACCCATTCCTCTTCCTGCAAGCTTCTCATCTGGATATAGGCTCGCTCCAACGGCCATGTCCCTGTAAAACATACTGTCCCATCCCTTCATGCTTCCATCCATGCCATCGTACCTTGTTGATTTCCATCTGGTCCAATCCGAATCGCGTCTGACGATCGCGGTCACGCAGCTTGAGAAGTTTGGATGAGAGATTATAGCCTGAGCCACGAAGGGCTTGGGGTCCAGTTGCAATGAGCCGCCGCCGTCAGAGGCCCGTTGCCCCAATCGCCAAAGGGCCTGTACTACAAGTCCAGTTCGTCCAGCAGCCTCAAAAAATGCGCAGCCTTGGACTGCAAGTGTGCAAGGAAAGCGGAAATAGGTAGTAAAAAAGCATAGGGGGTAAAAAAGAAAAAAATCCTAAAACCCAAACCCAAACCCAAACCCAAACTCCAAGGCATGGATCTACCGCTAAAACCAGTCTATCGACCGAACCTGGCCAGGCTACAAGGAATCTTAAAGTTTGGTAGGTAGTCCGAGGATTTCGGCTAATGTTGTTCCACATCGTTTCACCGTGCTCGCATCTCAGAGCCAGACGGGCGGTGAGATCCAGCCCGCGGGCGCCCGCCCGTCGACCGCGTCTCCGCCCGTCTTCCTCACGTCTACTGCACAGGACGTGAACGAGCTTCGGGCTCAGCTCGTCGAGGTCAAGGCTGATGGCCGTGACACCGCCGGGCGCCTGCGGGCTGTGGAGGGCAAGTGCGATGCCGTGCTGGGCGCCCTGGACGCAATCAAGTCGGCGCACTCAACACCCGCCCGCCGGTACGGAGAAGTAGTACATGGCGCATGCGTCGTCGTTCGTTGTTGTGCTGGCCTGTCCGTACAACCGTATCACCAATACGGCACTAGTAGTATCAGACGTGTTGAATGTTTGGGGATGGGAGCCGCGGCCTTCTGGCATTCTGGATGTGCACTAATTTGGGGTAAGGTTGCCGACCCCTAACCTCCTTGTCATCTCTTTTGAGCTAAGGGTGTCGGTGCTTGTTTGTTTGTGCGTGTGTCCTTGGTTTGCAGTTGTGGTCGGCGTGCGCCTGCAGCAGCCACCACACCGTCCCCGTCTCCATGTCCGCCGGCCTCTGTTGGTGTCATGACCAGGAGCATGACGAGGGCCCGCAAAGGTGGGCAACGGCGGGGAATGTTCATCACTGTTCGATTCGGGACAGCAGTCGCTCATAACACGGTGGTGCAAACTGGTTGTATGTATGTACGATACACAAATACACGCCTTATTGTGTATCCCTCGACCAGTACATGGCTCGCCCGTGTGTCGTGTGTCACACCCCTCCATCTTATATGTTTTATGTTACTTGTTTTATGCGGCACACGCAGGTCTCTTCTCTCCACCTGCCCCCGCGAGCGGCAAGAGGACCCAGCGCGACGATGGCTCTCACGGCAATGGTGACGTGGCAGGGAAGCGTCTCAGGACGAATTGACCAGCTGTACGGCATGGATTCCGCGGTGGCGGCGTCATTTGCGGGGTGTCGGGGGTGTTATAGCTTGATTGCCATGGCTGTGTTTGGGGAGCAGCGGCTGCTTGTTTTGTGCATTGAAATATATATGTACGGCGATGTAGGTGCGGTGATCTGCATCCCGTTTGTTATCACAGTTTTCACGGTTTGCCGGACCAGTGTACTGCGGGGTCATACTATTGTTGTCGTACATGTCAGGGGCGCGCCGCAATAGAGCCAAGACAGTACGGGGATTGGGGTCATGAGGGGGCCTTCAACCAGCATGCTGCACATATATACACAGCAAGCTGACGTGCATGGTCGGGGTACGTCAGGCAGGTAGTGGCGTGGCTTGCAGCGGCTCGGTGGCTCAGCAGCAGCACATACACCCCGCAGCACACCTAGGTCTGTTTCGCGACCAGGATCACCCTTCCCTTCATAAGGCTCTGTTTTCTCTCCTGTCTCGCGTGTTTTGGATACGTATCCATGTTTTGGAGCGTTCGATGAGCATTGCTTTCATTCCTGCGTATTCCTTCGTCGTATACGTATTCGGGGGATGTACATGTTGTGCTGCGTGTTCTGTGTAGACATGGCAGAGCGAAGGACGTGAGCAGGTGTTGAGATTACACCCCACTTGCCTAGAGATCGGGGAGGGGGATGGAGAGGGAAGAGGGAGGGGAAACCTGACCAGGAAAGTGCAACGCAGACACCCCATGGTTGTAGCCAGGACATGAGGAGGGCCAGTTGGAGAAAACCTCTTTGCTGCTCGGTTAAGTAGCTGGCCGTTTCGGGCAGGCGTGTGTGCTTGGGAGTCACCCAACAAAACACAAACAAGCTAATATCATGGGCAGAGCGAGGGACAGGGAAAAAGGAGGACAGGGGGACAGGGAGTCAGGGCGAGTTTGGCACGCGCCGTTGGGTCGGGTACCAGGCTCCGTCGCTGGAGAGCATTCAGTTTTGGGGCCCAGGGAAATGCTTAGGAGGGCGTGTGATGTATGACCTCGTATGCCATCTATCGATTCTTCCCGCGCCGCACGTCCGCTGGCCGGAAAGGATTGCGCGCAGCTAGCAGGTAAAAGCGCTAAGCTCGATCGGCGAAGTATATCACGAGTGTATATTACTGCCATATCTTCAGCTAGCAACAGTCCATCAGTGCGACTTTCTAAAACTCAAGGTTTATGGTCAAAAGCACGTTTCGGAAAAGCTTTATTCATAACCTAAGTTTGAGACAAAGCAATCAAGCTGCGATGTCTCAAGCAAGCAAATCGAATTTTGAGCGCAGGCCTCGGCGGCGGAGCTCGGTGCGGCTGACCCGCCGGTTCCTTCCGCGGCAGCGGCCAAGGCGGGAAGGTCTTCTTTGACGTCATCACATCACATCACATCACATCTCAACACATCGCAACATACCACATACTGCGCTACGAGTTGCATTAACCGACGAAGAGCTTTGCTCCCGCCTTTTACGAAATCGTCACCAGCGTTGTCGTTTTGCCATCATCTCATGCAGCAGCAGCTCAAGCCAATAAAATATACGTTATACATCTTTTCCAAGGGACTAGAAGGAGGACTAGAAAGGACTAGAAGGGACTAGAAGGAGGCGATCGAAGTCAGGCCCTAATCGTGCCTCCGTTCCAACCTCTCCGCGCGCCAAACCTCCCTCGTCAGTTATTAGTCAATCAATTACTCCCTAGCCGCGCCATTATAAATTTCCGCCTTGCAAAGTCGTGGTGGTGGTGGTGGTGGTGGAGGCGGGTGGCTCTTGCCTGTTTCGTTTCAGGGCTCGTTGTGTTAGAACCTGGACATTTAGATATTGACGCGGGATATTCAACTCGCGATGTCGCGAGTCTCACCTCCGTCTCTGTCTTATTCCCGAACCACGTCCCTAGAGACGTCGTCTTTTCGGTTCGACCCCAACGGCGACGAGGCCGCTGCCGCCGCGGCAGCGGCCACTGCGCCGCTCCGGGAGGCCATTGCCTACAAGCTGACGCGCGTTGGCGGCGTAGTTGTACGACGCCGCGTTGCGCTGCTGCGGGGCGGCCGTACAATCGCTACGTTCCACCACGCCGACCAACCCGCCAGCGCTCAGAGCGGCCGATCGGCTAGATACTGGCACCTTAGCCGGGGATGTACGATGCGGCCTGTAAGACGGGAGGACCTGTCTATGGCAGCTCCCATTACCCGGGGGATAAGGCCCTCGGGCACATGGGCCATCACAGCAGCGCTCCAGGGGGTGAACAGATTCATTCAGTTGGTGAGTGGGCGTTGGTTCGGTTTGGCGAGTGGGGGGAGGGGGGAGGGGGGAGGGGGAGCGGAAAAAGGGGGGGAGAAGGCGAGTAGACGAGACCAAGTATGGACGTTCGGAAGGAGGGCCTCCTGGGCCTTATCACACATTGCTAATCACTGTGATGTGCCAAGACCGGGTAGTCGCTAGTGCCGCACTGGTACTTGTACGGGATGTGGGCGACCGCCACCGCAGGTGAGGAGCGGAGTGATTAAAGGAGGTGAACGAGGCGACCGAAAAACGGCTGTTGCGGTTGTGTAGTACTGAACGAAATGATATGTGTTGGGGCGGTGCTAGGAAGTCTGTCAGCAGCAGCAGCAGCAGCAGCAGCAGCGTGTCGGCGTTGGTGTGAATGAATTAGAGCATGTGCATGTGCATGTGCATGAACGTTAATGTGGGTATGGAGATGATCCCCGCCGATAATCACTTTTCACATGACCACATTGTCATCGCTCAACTCCCCCCCGGAGGGCCTCAGTTTGAGATCAAGATCGACTGGCCGCCCTCCTGGGCCGCCTCCGGCTACACTGACTTGGTCCTGGGCTTCACGGACCGCTCGGAGGCAGAGAGCTGGCACTCGACACTGGGGAAGGTGCTGGCGGAGCTGGCAGGAGCGGAGCTGGCAGGAGCGGGGTGAGAGGGAGGAGGAATGAAGTGGGGGCCTAGGGGAGGCGGGGTGTAGAGGATGAAGAGACGGGGAGGGCTCTACAAGGGGTTTGCGGCTTTTGAGCCACCTTCTTTATATATCTAATCGCTCTCCCTTTCTCCTCCTTCCCCCTCCCACACATACACACACACACACATACACACACATTCACACACATACACACACACACATACACACATACACACACACACACACATACACACACATACACACACACATACACACATACACACACACACACATACACACACATACACACACAAATACGAATACATAAGACAAAAGCAGAGCGCTCCTTTCATACCTTTTGGGGGGGACTTTGTGCTAAGTGGTCAATTGCTTTAGGCTAGGGCTTTGATACTTCTACCACTTGACGGTTAATCTTCTTTGAAAACGTACGACAGTCAGGGTTTTACTTTACAGGGTATGGCTTAGGGCTGCGTTTAAATTGTTGAATGGGGCTGGAGATATACAGCTAACTCCCTTCCTCTTCCGTATGACTTCCCGCTCACCCCTTGCGGCTTCCCCACAACCGGTATTATGATATTAACGGTATTATGATATTTAATGTTCACATGTTTATCGTACATCATAACAGTAAGCTTGCTGCTACTGCGGCAACTTCTTGCAATGCCGTACAGCCTGGCGCCGCCGGCAGCAGTTATCCTATCTGGGGGCGGTGGGGGCGACGGCGATGGGGCTTCCCTCCTGGGGAGCGGTACGGCAGGTGGCGCTACTGGTGGCGGCGGAGCAGCGGGGCCGAGAGGCGAGGCCGTTTGGGGAAGGGTGAGAGTACGGGGCTGGACGGGGCTGGAGGCCAACGAGACGGGAGTTAAAACAAAGTCCCTAAACCGTAAAGCCCAATGAGCGCCGTACAGCTCATGAGTACACGTGTACCAACCACGAAACTATGACGGGGGGTGCGGCGTGGGGGTTTTGCCAGCGATGTGGGGCAAGGGAAGGGATCACATTCAATGTAGCTGAAGAGAAAGATGGCGAAGGGGAAACTCGCGTCGTCCATCCAGGTACTGAACCTTTCAGGGTTCAAATTATTATTAATATTATCATTATTATTATGATTATTGGATGATTGTTAATGATATGATTATGATGATGATTATGATGATGATGATGATGATGAGGATTTATTATTTATTTATTACTATTATTATTATTATTATTATTAGTATTATCATTATATTATTATGATTATTTATTATTAGTCACATTTATCCTTACTGCTGTTACTATTACTATTACTATTACTATTACTATTACTATTACTATTACTATTACTATTACTATTACTATTACTATTACGATTACTATTACTATTACTATTACTATTACTATTACTATTACTATTACTCTTCTTCTTCTTCTTCTTCTTCTTCTTCTTCTTCTTCTTCTTCTTCTTCTTCTTCTTCTTCTTCTTCTTCTTCTTCTTCTTCTTCTTCTTCTTCTTCTTCTTCTTCTTCTTCTTCTTCTTCTTCTTCTTCTTCTTCTTCTTCTTCTTCTTCTTCTTCTTCTTCTTCTTCTTCTTCTTCTTCTTCTTCTTCTTCTTCTTCTTCTTCTTCTTCTTCTTCTTCTTCTTCTTCTTCTTCTTCTTCTTCTTCTTCTTCTTCTTCTTCTTCTTCTTCTTCTTCTTCTTCTTCTTCTTCTTCTTCTTCTTCTTCTTCTTCTTCTTATTATTATTATTATTATTATTATTATTATTATTATTATTATTATTTTTATTTTTATTATTATTATTATTATTATTATTATTTTTTTTATTATTATTTTTATTTTTATTATTTTATTTTTATTTTTATTTTTATTTTTTATTTTTTGATTGGGTCATCATTCAGACACAATATGTAAAAGTGGACAACTAAAACGAAGTTAGCATCCTTGACGCGCAATGCTAGGCCTCTGTAGGTCAGCACAGTTGTTCCATGGCTGATATCTACCTATGATCCATGCCTATAACGAACCGCGTTTGTCCGTACGTTTAACGACTATAGGTCATGGGTTGCGCCAAAGTCTATAAAGAGTGCCGCACTCAGCGTGAGCGTATGGGAGGCAGCTCGCCTGCCGGGACCCTCCCCATGGTGGCGCCTAGGCGAATATCCGGGTAATAGCAAGGTAATATCAAATTTGTATACAAACTTTACTCTCTCCGATGCCAAAGCAGTCGCTTCGTCACTACCATTCACAAAACAAAGGAGAAGAACAAAAGGGAATGTGTAGAAAACCAGAGATTATATATAACTAAATAAAACTAAAAATGCGATCTCTAGGCCAAGTAAGTTAAGCGGTCGCAATAATAATAACTATTATTACTGTAATTATTAGTGTTAAGAACTACTAAAAATAATAAAATGTAACAATAATTACAATAATCACAATAACAATGATAATTATTAAAATTATAACAACCTTTATTATTGTCCTAGTTATAGTAATGCAACATTTAATTTTTTTAATTCTGTCCTTCCCCCCCTCTCCGGACATCGCGACTGTGATCTCAACACCGTCCCCTACCTCCGACTTATTTTGGCTCCCACCGCGGGTACGACGTTCGGTTTGACGGGGCATAACTATTAACTG
Source organism: Volvox africanus (assembly GCA_030268105.1). Taxonomy (NCBI): domain Eukaryota; kingdom Viridiplantae; phylum Chlorophyta; class Chlorophyceae; order Chlamydomonadales; family Volvocaceae; genus Volvox; species Volvox africanus. Next base: position 242,303 of record BSDZ01000116.1, on the reverse strand, counting down.
CTCCTTATGGTCGTACGGCAATACAACAAACTCTACAAAACACAGTCGGCGGAGGCGACACGCAGAACAACTTCAGGTGCCATCATTATGAACGGCAACAGTACGGCAGAGGAGGCTTGGTACGATCCGGATTCCGATACGGACGCTTTTTCCGATGCTGACTTGGATCTGGACTCAGATAACGAGTACGATGAGTACGGCGATGACGAGGCGGCAGCCATCCCGCCACCCGACGCCGAGCGCTGGGTTCCGTACAGGTGAAATTGTGGGTGACGGCGGGGCTTTGCTCATCACAAACAAACAGTTCTCCGTCTCCTGTAACCTGCCAATATACGAAATGAAATGGCTCGGTACGAGCAAATACTAAGCATGTGATCAGACAGACATACGCACATACGGACGCGACATGCTCCTTTTTCCGCTGATCAACATACCTGCTCCCCTCCTGGAGCCTCATAACCCCATTCCGCACCGCGCCCACCAATCCGTAGCTATCCGTTGGAATGGTAAGTTGCCGTACTGTATACATGCCATGCTTCACCCCCACCCTCACCCCCACCCTCGCCAGGCAAACCAACGGGGTGGCCATTTATTTCCACCGCTCAGAGGACAACATCAAGGTACGGGAGGGCGAAGCGTAAGGACATGTACGGGTACCTGAAAACTCAGTACGGCATTACTTGTCGGCTGCGATGTACACTGAGAAGCGAAGCACAGTCGGCTCAACAGCCCGGTAGGGGCGGGCGCCCGGAGCCCAATGATTATAGTGACCCATGGGACACCCGATTCGCCCCCTGGGGCTCTGGGCCCTCACCTTCCTTCCCATGTTCGGTGTTGTCGAGTACCCCCTCTCCCCTCCCCAGCCCTTTGCCTCTTTGAATTTGACTACTTTTATGAGGGTTTTTCGTTCTCTTTTTCCCCCTTCCCCCCCTCCCCTTTCAGCAACATGTAGTACCTAACCCAAACCCAGCTGTAGTTGTAACCGATACTTCTTAGTTAGTACTTGTCTTTCTTAACAAAAGTACCAGGTAGCTTCCATTCACCCTCTCCACACCTTCCCCCCCCCCCGTTTTCTCCCCCTTCACCCCCTGCACCCCCTGCACCCCCTGCACCCCCTGCACCCCCTTCACCCCCTTCACCCCCTTCACCCCCTTCACCCCCTGCACCCCCTTCACCCCCTTCACCCCCTGCACCCCCTGCACCCCCTTCACCCCCTGCACCCCCTGCACCCCCTTCACCCCCTGCACCCCCTTCACCCCCTGCACCCCCTTCACCCCCTTCACCCCCTTCACCCCCTTCACCCCCTGCACCCCCTGCACCCCCTGCACCCCCTGCACCCCCTGCACCCCCTTCACCCCCTGCACCCCCTGCACCCCTTTCACCCCCTTCACCCCCTGCACCCCCTTCACCCCCTGCACCCCCTTCACCCCCTTCACCCCCTTCACCCCCTTCACCCCCTGCACCCCCTGCACCCCCTTCACCCCCTTCACCCCCTGCACCCCCTGCACCCGCTTCACCCCCTTCACCCCGTGCATCCCCCGAAGTCCGGCGACGGCGAGTACATGGTAAGCTGCGTCATCCGCGGGCACCCTCACCGGGTGGCGGCCGCGCTGATGCGGCTGAGGGGCAACACCACCATTCTGGGGCCCGCGGAGCACGTCGAGATGCTGCAGACGGCGGAGGGGAGGAAGCAAACGGGCGGGGGAGCGAAGGCTCGTAACAATAACACTATCAGCGTTAACGCAATGAGGATGAGTCCAGGGGGGGAGGGGCTGCCGGGGAGTGCTGGCGGCGGCGGCGATTGGCTTGGAAGGCGGGTGGGTGCAGGGTGAGGGGGAGGGGGGAGGAGGGGGGACGGTTTGTGATATGTCTGTGTAAGCTTACAGTACATTTGTAGTGCACGCATACACTCATATGGTGGATGTGGTGGGATAATGTTTGAGTTTAGGGAGGAGGAGTTGAAGGGGGAGGACGGATTTCCGTTTGGGTGGGTTTGGATCTTATTGAGTTCGTACTTAAAACACCTCCCACACATACACACATACACCCCTGGGCCCTCAGCCCCATTCCGCCCCCTTGTATCCCCCCCCCCTCTCTCGTACCTTACCCCCACCCCCGCCCGTTGCTTCCCGCCCCCGTTCTATGCCCCTTTCATCTTCTCTTCATCTTTCCATTTTCTTACACCTCCATGACCCCGCGTCTCAATCTGCACCCCGCTTTCTTCTTTCACAACTGCGCCTTTCAACGCCCTTTCCGGTTTTCTTGTTTTCCCGCATCCCCATACTCCGTACTCCTCAATCGTCGTCCTGTCGTTCCCCGACATACAAGACCTCCCATCCTTCTATATTTACTTATTCATTACTTCCTGGCTATTACTTTACTTCTTCATCGGTTTCGGCAAAACTCAGCGTCACAGTTTTCCCCGGGTGCACGGTTCCTTAGCCTTGCTTTAACTGCGTTGGACCTGTCCTCCTCGCCTTCTATTCCTTTGCGCCCACTCTTCTTCTTCTCCCTCTCGCATGTGTACGTCCTTGCCCTTGTCGGCTGCTTCCGCCGCCGCTATCCTTCCCCCCCCAAAGGTGAGTGGGGTCGCGCGGAACCGCGCTTGGTTAGGTTGGTACGCACTTCGAGCTGGCCGGGTTGGGTGGATGGGTTGGTTGGGTTCAGGCGCGTGTAGTTTCTCTTTACTGGTGGGTCGGGAGGAGCACTCGCATGGCAGCGGCAGCGGCAGCGGCAGCGCTTAGGTCAGCTTGGCCTGGGAGTCAGCACGTCTCTCACTTCGCCGCCAGCAATAAGGCCGATAGCATACATAATCAATTACGGCTTCTCTTCTTCTCTTTACTGCTTCAACACAGCTCGTTTCCACTTTTCCTGAATTTGGACGACGTCAGCCATTATCCGACCCTCACGGCTAGTCCTTGATCCTTCAGTATCAGCACTCAGTGCTTGTTTCATTCCACTCCCCCCCCGCCCCCCCGCCCCCCCGCCCGCCCGCCCCAGCTCCTCCGTCTCGTCCTGACCGCAACTGGCGCCGCCGGAATGTTTTGCGCCCCGCGGGAGGTGGTGGTTGAGACATTGAGGAAGGTGGGGAGGGGGCATCCGTGAGTGTGTATGTGCCGAGGAGTGTGAGTGTACGGTATTTTGGAGGCATGTGCGCGCGTTTGTGTATGTATGTGTATGTGTATCTAGGGGTGTGTGTGTGTGTGTGCATGTAAAGATGTAAGAAGAAATCAAATTGTGGCGTCATGAGTTTTACTGACGCCCTTTTTGCCAACTTGCCCTAGATCTGTGACCCCTTAGGTCGTTTTTTCGGTATCGTTTGTGTGCCCCGTGGGTCAGTGAGCAACTAACCAGCCAACGAGCTAACCACCTCCAACCACCCCGCCCCTGATCCAGGTTGAAGAAGACGGAGTCACTGTAGTGATGTTTAAATCAGTTGAGCCACAACCACCGACTCGTACGGCACCAGAGACGGCAAAGAGGTCCCGTTCAGCTGCCACTGCGAGAGGTAAAGAGAGGCACAACGTTGTACGGCGGATGGGACAACAGCGGGATGTGGGTGTGGGTGTGGGTGTAAGTGGCTAGTTGGGTAGTTAGGTAGTTGGGTAGTTGGGTAGTTGGGTAGTTGGGTTAACCTGTCGGTCTCAGCACTGTGTTTCAAAATGCGGTGGCATGTGGATGGAGTGTTGAGCATGCCTGGGGGCCACACGTACGAATTGGTTAGACCGTTATAACAAGAGCCAACAGGCCTTCAACCGCTTGACCACCTACGTACAGTACAACATATCATGACGTGGAATGCTTGTTATCGGTAATTTTAAAAAAGTGGTTGATTTTACCAAATCTTTAAAAGTGGATGTATAAAGTATCAACTGTTGCCTCCCTTCGCACGTCTCTTCCGTCTAATTTCTGTTGTGAAGGTACGGCGAACCTGTACGGCCGTGGTTTATACAAGCGGCCCGTACGCGCCACTGTTGCTGGCGGCTACACAATCGCCGGGCTCAAGGGTGCGGGCTCATCGTCACCTGAGTCGCTCGTCACATGCATCGTCAAGGTACGGCCACGTACCGGCTACAATTATACGGATATGAAGATACGGCTTGGTACGGTACATGGTTTCAACAGCTATGTACGGCTATAATGGTACGGCTTATAAACGGCTCCCTTTAAGCGAGGTGGATTCAGACAGTCATCAGGTGGATCACTGTCCAGCCGCAGACGAGCCCCACACTGCATGTTGAGGTGACGGAGGGTTACTGCAATCCTGGGTTTCGGTGCGCCCTCCGCTCCCCGTACACACACACATACACACACATACACGACCCCCCCCTCAATCATCCCTTCCCGCCACCTCCCCTTGTTTAGGTGGACCTTGGTGGCGTGTGCAGCTCCTCGAGCTGGGCCCGGCGGTTCGCCTCCGCGGTCGGCTGGGTGGACAGCTTCCTGGACCGCATCCTCATGAGTGTCCACCTGCTGCGGGACGAGGTGGAGCAGAGGAGGTTCGTGGTGCAGCCCTTCAAGCTGGTGTCGTCGGCAAAGGCGAGACTCAATCAGGTGAGGGGGGGGTAGAGGGGGGGTTAGAGTGGTGTGTTTTCGGTAGAGGGGCCAGGGAAGAGGGAAGGGGGGGAACAGGTGTGTGTGGGGGGGGGGGGATAAGGTGAGTTTAGCGGGGTGAGGATGGTGTACGGTAGGGAGGGCTATATCCGGCAGTACACGTGCATACGTGCATACGTGTAGTTTGGGCTTTGTAGGGAATCTGGTATTTGTGTACCGCCAACCTCGCAAAGTTCATCCCCCTTACAGACACGCCAATAAATCGACACCAAAACACACACACGCATACATATGAACAAGTAATCCGCATCCCGTCTCCACTGGTACTGTACGATGGCCGTACACCGACAGGCAGGCAGAATGGTGGGAGATCGGCTGGCTACGCGAGCGCAAGAGGTAATGATGATGATGATGATCCAAGTTTGTGAGCTCCATAAGGCCCTGTACGAGCAAGGAGGCTCACGGACCACTAAACACTCTTAAATCCAGAACAAAAAACTGAAAAAATGGAAATGAAAAAGAAAGGAAATCAAAATAGGAATTGGACTTAAATAAAAAGCGGTATTAGAGAAAAGCGCCATTACCAGATGTTGTACTGTCTCACCGGGCGCAATAGGTACGGCTGTTCTTTGTCGTCGTTATCATCGTACCTCTCGGCCTATCATGTGGGCCCTATGACAACGGTATCGTGGTACCTCGTATCGCAAACGGTTTGAATTCCTTTCCGTACACTTGCCCTTTGAATTCATATTCTCCAGAATCCCTCCCACCTCATTCGTCCCAACTTCCTCTCTTCCTCCGAAACCATTGTACTTGCAGACTCCCACAACCTATTGGATTTGTTCCTCCTCCACCACCTCCCTCGGGTCCCAGGGTCATTGTTACCGATAGAAAGCGTGGCCTTCGTAATCACGCATCCTGTTTTTTCCCACACACGACCGCCGTACTCCACAGGCGGGTGCCGTAGGGGGGCAAGTGCCGTCGCGAATGACCTCACTGAGGTTGTTCCCTGGAGCCGCCACTACAACCGCACGGATCGTACCGCAGCAGGCGGAGCTCACGCCCCTGGTTACTCCCGCTTCAGCCGCCGCAGCAGCGACGGCCGCTGCGGGGATGGCCCCACCGGTGATAGCGCCGCCGGCTTCCGCTGTGGCGGCGTCGGCGGCGCCACCGGAGCCCCTGCTGCCGCCAGGGCCGACACCGCCGCCAGCATTAGCCGCGGGGTCACCCTTGGACGTGTCGTACATCCAATCTCTCGCTCTTCTTGATCGCCGGTTTTGGTCAGAAATCCACATACCGGGGACAGACGCGCCTTTCGTGGTGAGATCTGGAGGGGGGGAGGGGGGGTCTTACCACACTTCCCCCCCTGCGGGCGAGGGAGGGGAGGGAAGGGCAGCAGGGAGGGGAGGGTGGGGAGGAGGGGGTAGGAGGGGAGGAAAGGGGTTTTTAAGAGGGGCAACGACGGGCAAAGGGGAAAAGGTTAAGGGGGAAAGGATGGGGACACACACACATACACGTGATCTGCAAGTTGTGCCAGTCTCATCACTTACCAGCAAATCACTCGGGCGGATTCGGCGTCCGAATGTGGGGAGGCGTGGAGATGTCGGACGGGTGAGGGCCAATTACTTCGGCTGGACTCCGAAACCCGATGTACGACAGTGGCTAAAAATGGGGAAAAGGAAGTTTGCAACTGAATCGATTAAAAGGTTCTTTAATTGAGGACGCAATCCTCACAGCTACATATGTGACACGTCTGAAACGCTTTGAAACCATGCTCGTACATGCGCATGCCGTACATACACATTACATAACATATCCAATCTGTGTTCGTGAACGTATTGCATCTTCCCGCTCGTCCACGATTCTTGCCTCCCCTCTCACGGGCCCCCCACTCCTGGTTAGGTATCCGCCAGATTTCGCGCTTCCTAGTTCAGCCAGGTAAACCCAGACGACCGTTTTTACACGGTAATGTACGTCGTCGCCTCCAGCAGCATGGCCAAAAGTTGCTTTATATTATTACGGATTCTATTGCCGTACGTCCTGCTTGTATTTGCGGCTACCCAGTTTACGTTGACGCGTTTTCATCTTCATTCTCTGCCTAGCTTGGGCGGCGCTGGACGATGTCCTGCACCATCGCGGTTATTGGTCACACTTTACCGCAGCAGCACGGGCTACACAGATCATGTCTCGTTTATTCGTCTTACCTTCCGCTTCCTCACCCCCTCCTCCCCCCCTTCCTCCCCCCCCTCGTTACCCCCTTCCTCCCCCCTTCGTCACCCCCTCCTTACCCCCTCCTCACCGCCTTCCTCCCCCCCTCGTCACCCCTAAAAGGATTCGGGACCATCGCATTTTATGTGTATTGCAAATCGTACTTCAGGTGTTGAACTCACGCATATTGTATTGTCCTACGGTTGTAGGTCCGCGGGGTGTCGTACATGAAGGACAAGAAGAAGGTGCCCGCGGGTCTCCCTGCATTCAGTCTGGGAGCTGTGGAGATGATCCGATTGCCGCCCCCAGGGACTAGAGTGGGCCGCGAACGGACCCATGGGTCGGTTTCCGGCGGCAGCAGTGCGCGCACCAGCAGCAGCGGCGGGGGAGACCTACCGGGCACTCCAGGTGGGCTGTATGTGTTTTTTGTGCGTGTTTCGGGTTTTTGTACGAGGGGTTTTTAACTCTTTGGTTATTTAGCTCCCTGCATCGGCATGTGCGAGGAAAAGGGGTGTGTGTGGAGGGGGATTGAAGGGGGCGGGTGGTGTTCACCAAAGCTCATCCAGGTGGGCGGTGTTGGAGGATGGAGGTTCAAGGAGACGGGGGTATTAAACGGAAGGGACGGACTTTCCTCCGGATGCAACCAGGTCGGTTCGTCCCGGACATTCGCCTGCTGGAAGTTGGAGGATGGAGGTCCATTCGGGTTTTGGGTTTCCACCCCACCACCCCACCACCTGAGCCAGGATCCCAACCAAAATGAACCTTTTGACGACTTCGTTGACAGCGCTGAGGACAGAACCCGATACTCCAAACCCGAGTACCAACCGGGACTAATTAAGCAACTGCTTTAAGGAGCTAAGGTGGTTGCGGTCCCCTGTGTGTACGGCGCAGGCGTCGTGGAGCACGTGAGCCGGTTCCTTCCGGCTGTAAGACTGAGTGGGGCGCCTTTCTCCATTGTCATTCACCTGGTGCGTACGTCATGTACAGCGATGAATCCATGAGGCAAGGGGTAAGAAGTTGGGCAGGACTGAAATGAAGTGTACGACGGCTATCATGCTGAACAACGGATGCATGTTCTGAAGATTGAAGGATGGACGTTGCCCCCTCAGTCTTTTGCTTTACAGCGGCAGCGTCTACAGCGGTATCTTGTCTCGGGTTTTGGACCTCCTCCAAATCCTCCACCCCCTCCCCACTCTGCTAGGTTATTCCCGGCTCGCCGCTGCTGGGCATCGTGTCTGTGTTTTGTTGCGACAAGCACCCGTCCATTCTAGGCTCTCCTCCCGCTCGTCCCATGGACGAGAAGCACAACTGGCAGCCCTTCGACTTTGTACTGCACAAGTAAGCGGGGGGGAGGGACAGGGGGAGGGGGAGGGGCTTATATATATGTGGTTGTGTTTTGTTAAAAGTAAGCCTCTTGAGCTCGTACGGCCCAAACGAGCCAGGAGGCTCAAAGGACCGTGAGAACTCAAGTAATAAAACACACTTACACACGCACATGCACACATACACAGGTTCGTGTACGGCAGTGACGAGACCCGAAACAAGATCCTTAAGCTGGTTCCCCACATCGCCAGCGGCTCCTGGATGATAAAGCAGTCGGTGGGCACCACTCCAGTCATCATCGGAAAGGCGCTCAAGACAACATACCACTGCACACCCACGTACATTGAGGTAAAGGGGGGGAGTGGGGGCTTGTCGGGAAGAGGGGGAAGGGGGGGGAGGGATTGAAGGGTAGGGAGCGTTTGTCGAGTAAAGGGTTGCTTAGGACCACTTGGTTGGCGGCACCTCTCGGGCTATATCAGGTTCGGCCGCACCCTCAGGAGGTGTGGTTGTCACGCGATTTCCAAAGCACCAATACCCCCTTCCCCCCCGGGGCCCAGCTTCTTCCCTCCAATTAGCTGCATGTCCTCATTATCCATTCATTGGACAGTACGGCAGCTAGATTCAACCCATTCGTACAGTTACGGTTACGGTTATGGTTACAGTTACGGTTGCGGTTACGATTACAGTGACGGAGCCATCAGTCATCACATGTAGATACGCCCCTCTTCTTTCAAGTCATGGCCTCCGAAAGCGCCGAAGAAGCAGTTACCACACACATACACCAACAGTAGCAAGTATTAATAAATGTACATCACCCCATCCTAACCCCAACTTGTGTGTAGGTGGATATCGACATTTCCGCCAACTCCGTGGCGAACTACGTGACGGGGATGGTACGCGGGGCCACGTCCTCCCTGGACATCGACATAGGCATGGTGCTGGAGGGTGAGAGTGGATGGGGTAGGGGTAGGGGCGGGGAAATACGGAGCCACGCGTAATTAAGACTTATTAGGGACTCCCGAGCTACTTCCCCGCCCTCCCCCTTCTCTCTCTCTCACACGCACCACGCAAGGCCCACATACATTATCTGTCCCTTCTGTTGTCAGTAGTCTCACTCTGCGAGTGCTTACCACACATCACAGGATAATATTGATAATCCTTAGACCCGTACACACACACACACATTCTTGTTTGTATCGACATTGCACCGCCTCACATCAACTTGCTTACGTTACATCTGTGTACGTACATCCTTACACTCCTACTATCACCACCACCATCATCAACACCTCATCAACACCTCATCAACACCACCACCACCTCATCAACACCACCTCATCAACACCATCACCACCGCCTCACACCTCACACCGCCGCCTCACCACCACCACTAGGCACTGCCCCCTGGGAGCTGCCCGAGTGTCTGCTGGGGGCGTTCCGGGTTCACCGGCTGGACACTGCGAGAGGGGCCGCGACCGTGGACTGGAGCGGAGAGATCAAGGCCAAGATGTCGCTCTGGGAGGGGAAGGAGGGGGATGGAGGGAAAGGAGAATTTGGCGGTGATAAGGAAGGTGGCGGCGGTGGTAGTGGCAGTGAGCCTTTAAGGAAGGCTGGGAAGGATAAGGTGAATGCGGGTGGGAGCAAGGGGAAGTGAGTGGACGGGGAAGGGGGAAAAACGGAGGGGCACCAGTGCGGGAAGGTAGATGATCTGAACCTACGTCTGCAGGGGGAGCTTAAAAGCTGGTCCATCCCCTTAAAACCCTAAAACCCAAATATCCATACCCCCTCATCCCCCCAACCTCCACGACATTCGCAACACCCACACCCAACATCCCTTAAGCCACCCACTCACCCGTCTGTCGTGGATGCATTCTCCAGTGGAGACGAGGGCTGCTGATGTGCTTAATCCCGCGGCCGTACCGCAGTACTGTAGTACACGAGTGAGGGACGCTGAATGTCCTCGGTAATTACCGGAGGACAGATGAGGGTCAAGGAGCGGTTTGTAAGTATCTTAGAACATGGATGGCTAAATTGGTTTTGACGTAACTATACCGGGACACGGCACAAATACCTAATTGCCTGCGCGCCTTTGATCTGGTTGAGCGCGGCGAGATGAGGAATTTAGGAGCTGGAACAGGCAGAGGATAGTAGGAAATGGGGGCATCGTAAGTAACTGGGTCGTTGTATAACAGCGTACGGCATGCCTGCTGTTAGGCTTTGAACTTCCTTCCTCGTCAGTTAGTCTTTCTGCATATTGTTTATTTTTGCACATATTAATTGGAGCACAAGCCGTGTACGTTAGCTCAACGGGCTTGTAGACTGCAAGTTCCATGCAGACGTCTTGAGATCAGTTTCGAATTGATTATTGTAAAATGTCCTGGCGTTACAGTCAACATGATGATCGCTGTGAGCCAGAGGAAAAAGGCAGCAGGTTTCAAAACTACAAAGATGAAGGCCGTTACGAGAGAACGGAGGCGCGTCAACAAGGTCGCTCTAAATTTGGTGAGAACAAAAAGTTTAATATCTGCATTTCCTTCGTAGATTCTTTTGCACAACAAATTTGTAGTCGTCACAATGTCGTCAAGGTATCAATCCATGGTTGCGGAATCAACAATCAAGACGCGCCTCTATGCTTATACATTATACATCGCAGGGGACCGTTTGACATACGCTTCAGATCGCAATCCCGAAACATCTTCTCGCGGTGGTGATGGTCCCGCCCGGAACCAGACACCCACAGAACCGCCGCGGTTCAACAGGTACAGCGGACATGACGACCGTGTAGAGCGCAACGATAATGATGATGGTGTTAGGAAGCACGAAGGCGGTCAACGCGGTTGGGATCAACCGCGCTCAGGTCGACCCGGCCGTGATGGACAGCGGCCCGACGAACCCGGACGGGAGGTGGCCTACGCGGTTGGCGGGCGGGGCGGAGGCTACCGTGGTCCCCCTGCAGGAGATGTTTCAAAGGTTGGCCGCCGGGACGGTCACGATGACCGCGACACGTACGACTACAACGTTCCTGATGCACGAGGTGCACAGCACCGTAACGGTGGCGGCTTGGACGAGTGAGTATTCAGTTTAGGATCTGCGATTTGGGTTTGTGAACGAAGTATTCTTAGATGTGGAGGAATCGATTGCGGTCAGTGGAATATTGGTATGTTTCTGCACCACCACGACTATCACACGCAATGCCATGTTGCCTTTTCAGCACGTTCACGCCTGAACTTGTATCTCACCCGCCTCCTTCCCTTCCGTCTTTTTCCGACCTGCCGCCTCGAGGACTCGTTTGCAGGTGACTGTACTCTCGCCCTTCTCCCGATCGTGATTCCGATCTGCGTGATAGCATGTGCTTTCACTCCTTCGTCCTTCCTCATCCCCCCTATGGCCATTCCATGCCCCGAACCCGTCTTAACATTGCCCCTTCCTCCCTTACCTTCTCTGTGTCGTACTGCAGCCGTTTGGAGTCGGGACGTACTGGTCGCCTCTCCCGCTCGCTGGAGGCGAGGCTCGGGGAACCGCGGGGTCCGGCTGGGGGCGGCTTCAAGGGGGAAGAACGACACCCAGATGGCGGGAAGGGGGGGGGACGATACCGTCACGAGCATGACAACAGAGATGCCGATGGCGGCGGACGAGGAGGAGGGTATGGCACTGCTGGGGGTCGGGGCCGATATCATGGAGAACACGAAGGGCGACTCGGGGATGGGTTCAGTGGTGGTGGCGGTGGTTTCGGAGGAGGAGATTACGGGGGAGGCGGGTACGGAAGCGGAGGAGGCCGGGGCAGGTATCGTGGAGAACATGACGACCGAGACGCGGTGGAAGATGAGGGCACTTCCCTCGGAGGAGGTGCGGGAGGCGCGCGTGGTCGGGGCCGTGGCTGGGGCGGAGGCGGGCGGCTCCAAGACGAGTCGGACAGGTGCGTCGGAAGTGTGTGTATGTGCGTGTGTGTATTGGGGGAGAGGGCATTGGCGGCATGGTTGGGCACTGGAGTGGATCGCCACAGAGGGCATTACGTGACGCTCTAGGCGAAAAAGGACTTGGTGTGAGCGCGGGGGTGGGGAGGAGGGGATTAGGGGCTTCAGGTGGTTAGGCTCGTTAGCCACGTACTGATTATGTTCAGGCAGCGTGCGGGGCCTTACGTGGAAGTTTCCAACACCTTCCAACGACGCCTTCTGCCCGGGGCAGCCTGAGGCGTACGAAGGGTTGGCTGAGAGGACAGATGCGGAACCAGGACATGTGTGTGTGTGTGTTCGTGTGTGTCGCTGCTGGGGAGGCGAGGGGAGGGGAGGGGTACACAGACGGTGTCACGACCGGCCGCTTGTTCTCAAAACCCCCCTTCCGAGGTAGCATGTTGGGCTGACCGGTTACTACTGTTGCTGTGCTGTACATAATAGCCCAACAGCAGTAGTAACCGTCTTGTTTATTCGCCTGCCATCCCTTCCCCGAAGCTCCCCCCCCTCTATTCCTTTTCCTTGGGCATTCGTCTTCCTCTCTCCCCCAACATTTCGTAGAGGTACTTCCTGCTTTCAGTTATTGGTTTATTATACACCTGCCCCGCGGTCGTCCCAGGTACGGCAGTGGTCGAGGCTGGAGTCGTGGCGGGGGTCGTGGTCGATCGTACGGCGACGGAGGCGGCAACAGAGGCGGAGGCGGCGGTGGCTATCCTCCACGCCGCGGACGAGATCGGGATCGGTCGCGGAGTCCCATGGGTCGCTGGGGACATGACAAGTTCCAAGAGCTGCTTGAAGGAGAGGAGTTGGGGGCGGGAGGGGGAGGGGGAGACGTGGCCGGTAAGGAGGCGATGCAGCATGATGGCGGTAATGCCGGAGGCGACGTGGAGGGAGGTCAGCAGCAGCGGCAGAACGCACGAAGGTGGAATAGGGTGACGTGGCCATACAACGGCGGGGCCGCAGCGGCGGGAGCGGTAGATGGCGGGGATGAGGAGGCGGGCGCGGTTGAGGCCGTTGGCTTGGGGGTGAGTGGGAAGTTGGAGGATGAGTTGATGGCAGAGGCGGCAGAGGCAGCGGCGTATGATGAGCTCGCAGATTGACGCGGAGCGACCGGCAGACCGACAGACCCCAGGATGTGAAGAGGGACGGAGAGAAGAAGATGTAACTCTTCAGCACTGTACGGCAATTAAGAGGAGCTTATCGGTGAGGCAGTAGATGACGTGGCCGAGTAATGCAGAGGGACCTGCGGAGGGAAAAAGAGTGGGGAGTGGAAGGTGGATGGGAATACCAGATATCCACATACCGACACACGCCTCGCGCAATTGTTGATGTTGTTTATCCAAGTCGTCGTCCTGCAACGTGGAGGCACATCCCTCGCTTTTCGTCGCGCACTGACCCACATGGAAGGTATCACTCACCCCCCGAGCCCTCCTCCGGGTGAAGAGCATCTCTGCGTGCGATTTCGAAGCACGACTGTCGCATGATTGTCGGTCGCCATGCAAGTATGGCATGCGTACGTTGTGTGTCGTAATGACGCCCGGGGCCATCTGGGCGACCAGTTTGGTTATGTCCCATCCCGATACTGGGCAACAGCGCCACCGGTAGCGGCCCCGTCCACATTTTACGCTCTCACGTTCTACTTGCATTGGGGTTCAGGATTTGGTATCCATGAGGATTGGGGTAGGGACTGGGGATTGGTGCTCGGAAGTATGTGGCATGTGGTATGGAGGTGTTTTTGCCGATGTGAGCCCGCTTCCGATGACTGGCTTCCGGGGTTTATAGGGGGGGGGAGCTGGTGGCGTTGATGGTGTTGAAAGAGAAGGAATGTGAATGCAGGGGACAGGGGGACTTAGCTGGGCAACCAGGCGACCATGAAAGGCGATGGCCAAGGATAGCCCGGGGTATCCCTCCTACAGTCCCCCTACAACCCCCCTCCCACGCTTGGGGAGTAACTCCTAAACACGACCTGTAATGTGTATGTGATTGTACGACAGGGGGGATCGTGTCCTGTAAAGACCGTTTAGCTGCCGACTCATACGGCAGTGAGGGGAGGGAAGTGTATGTATGTGTGTGGGAGGGGAGTTTTGTTCCGTTAGGGACTCTCCCGATTCTGTTCACTTTTTGGCGTATGTCTTCCTTCCCCCCTCTCTCTCCCCACTTCGACCCATCCTCCCCCCTGCCTCTCTCTCTCCACGCCTCTGGCGTGAGGGGACTCGGGACAAGACAGACGGCATTACGGGCAGGTTTACGTCTGTGTGATGTTTTTGGCCAACTGCATGCAAGTTGTTATTTCGCAATTTATAGGTTGGGATGAGAATTGTGAATAGAATCATGACTGTCCTGGCCGGGAGAGGGATGCTGATAGATGACAGCCGGGAGGAACGCCCGCACTTTCGGCAGCAGAGAGCAAGCCCCGACTTGAACTATCACAGGAAAGGAAGCGAGCATGGCAGCAGCAGGGTAGTCCGTCATCTCCATATCAGCACTGCAGCCAACCTGGGCCCCATGCCAGCTTTGGATGCCATTCCCAGCTTCCCCCTCCGCGGCGCAGCCTTCTCTGGTGGGCCTCTTGAAGTGGCCAGAGCGAGGAGCAGCTCCAAACGGGCTGCTGGCCCCTGCGCATGGTAGCCCTGCTCGTGAACTCCCCTCTGTACGAGGATATTTCTCAGACAGCCACCTATGTTGCACAGCGGCGCAACAAGAGCAGCGATAGCACAGCGGCAGAGCAACGATTGACGATCGAAACCGATGTTTTCTTCTATATTTTCTACTTTGTTTTAATGACTTATATTGCGTGAAAGGAAGCCCTACACCTAAACCTTAGAATCTTTAAGAAATCCTTAGAAACTCTAAAACCTCTGCCTACCATGATGGGGTGCTGTGCGGTAGAAGCTGCCGTCACATAGGGTCACGTGTCACCCGAGTGATTGGCGAAAGACACACCTACAGGCTTTGCGCTCTCTTCAATCTATGCATTTCACTAAATCATATTTATGTGTGTGTGCTTACATGTATAATTATATATATTCATATATGTGTGTGTTATATCTCTAAAATTTACGCCGATAGCATCCCAAATAAAAGCCCCAAACCCAATTCCACTTGGAGCATTTATTCGCCGGCCTCTGCTGGCCCCAGGCGTGGGTATCAGCACCCATAACACCCTAACAAACGGCAACCCATACAGAGCCGGCAGCAGAGCTCGATCGTCGTTTAAAGTGAAGTACGTCTGTTGGAATGTGAGCAACACTCATATACGAAAGAATGTCAGAGCAAGTAATACGGCCCACGAGGGGCCGGGCGCTTTGCTGACTTCAACAACGTCGTACGAAATACCTCCGGGTATGGTCGGGTTTCCATTCCGGGCGGGTCACGGTTTTGGAGGTTTTGGTTGCAGCGAGCATACGAGCGAGTGTGACAAGTTACGCGTTTTAGGCGGTTTGGTTGGTCATGTGGATGCCCCTTGATGATTGTTTTTGAGGCTTGATGGGTAGAGCGCGTTGCATAGCGGCTTTGCACAGCGGTGGCAACCAAAGCAGTCGTGAAGCAACTGCTGGACCCGAATGGATCTGATTTCACCGGCGTATTGAGCAAAACGCCAAACTTCTGTATAGACAAATACACCATGATGCTACCACCTCCACCATTTTTTCCAACACGCAATGCGGCTGAGACATCTGTCCCATGAGATGGCACCTATTATTCTTACGTACATTCGTACAGATTACAACCCTAGACACGGTATGACCGCGGTAAGGCCTCGATCGATGCTCCTCCCGATGAGCTTTTGTGTGGAGGTAGCATAGGCATGTAATTTAGTGTGTGCGAGTGAAGCGATCCTAATCATAACCACAGATAGCGGCAAGCTCAAGACGGTGTGCCCCGGCGGGGCGTTTACAGCACTCTTCGGTTGGAGGCGAAGGTCTGGCTCGGTTGCAGCCGCAGCACTTGTTCCGGTAATGTGAAAACGTCGAATCTCGAATGTTACGGACCTTCAGTCCAAAAAGAAAATTCATGAGTGTTGCACTTAGAGGAAGAAGCATAATGTGTGTTGATAGGTCCGTGACGGCACGTTACGGCGTGCTCATCATTAAGTGTGTCGGGTCAGCACTCCCGTGGCTCAACAGTGCAAAGTTGATGTATGTAAAGATGTGCTTATTTGGAACGATTTCCTCATCCAATTAAGATAAATCCAGGACGGCCGCCAAGGATCAGTATAATGAACTTGGCCTGTTGCACTTCTTCGCAAGTTTTAGCTAGCTATCCGTTATCGTTGTCCTAATCGATTGACGGACTATCGGGGACACTTTTCGTATATCATCGTATTCGTTTATTGGCCGCAGTCTATAAGATGGCTCATACTATCCTAATAAGGGCTTCTCAATCCCAATACTAATGAGATATTGTGTTGTGTAGCGTTGCAGTTAGTGTGGAGCTGGGCCCACTCCTGATGCTCAAACACATAGTGGTCTCGATGCCAACTAAATTTCGGTATATAAATATAAATTGCTTCTATAGGCCGCAATCTATTAAGTTTTGCATGACTTCATACTAGTTCCGACATCAAATGACAACGACACTGTTGTTCAAATGATGCTACGCCTTACGTAGCATAATTGAATGA
This sequence comes from Volvox africanus, assembly GCA_030268105.1. Classification (NCBI taxonomy): domain Eukaryota; kingdom Viridiplantae; phylum Chlorophyta; class Chlorophyceae; order Chlamydomonadales; family Volvocaceae; genus Volvox; species Volvox africanus. The sequence continues at coordinate 225,644 of BSDZ01000116.1, read as the reverse complement.
AAATAAGAAGAGGATGTCGATTTTTTTAATTGTACTTGAGCATTAGGTGCAGGTTTATGCGTGCGTCTAACTCATTTGAAGCGGTACGTTGTACAGCGCCTTTGGGGAATCTTTCCACACTTTTTCCTCGGTCGACAACTGGCTTTCCAACCAACTAAAATACATACTAGAGGCATTTTAAAATTTGTGAATTGCAAGCACTGAAGGTTTGGTATCATTGGAAGGGCCGCCACCGATCAAGGCAGCTGCCTCAGATTTTCAGAGCTTTGGCGAACCTGCCTGAACTACCAACCGCAATTGACGGCATATTCTCTTGGGCAATGACGACAGTTCTTGCTACCTCTGAAAAAGTAAGCGAAGGTGCGGCAATGCCGCCGAGCTGTATTTAGCTCTTCCTGGTGTTTGGGGCCTCTGTTGCAAGTCTTGCAACTTTACAACCGATGCACTGAACAATACTGGTACGAGCCAGCCACTACAAATAGAAACCAGGCATTGGCAAATGCATATTTACTGTTTCGGGAAGGGGTCAATTTTTGTCACCGGCGAGAGTCTTTGCGGGACCCCTTTCGGCCGTTTCGGCCATTTCGGAATTCTGGTCCTATTACAGTCCTTTTTCGGCAAGCGGACTGGTTTCGGATACTGAATTTCTGTTCCGGGAACTTCGGTACGGCCGCCTTATCCGAAGCATTTGCCGGTGTCTAATGTAAACCGTAGACGGAAGAGAATGCGGATAGGCAACATAAATGCGAAAGGGGTTTCCTGAAAATTTTGACGAAATCAACAACTGCGCTTCTCCAATGCCCAGTGCGGGCAATTCTAATTTTTTGCTGCAAAAGGCGGTGCAGCTCTGGGCTCCAGTCCTTTCCTAATTGGTAACGATATCGGGCGAATCAATCTAGGGCAAATCAAGTATGAAGAGTCCTTCCGTCGAGAGCCCGTTTCCAACTTCCAAACATCTGTCAACTGTCATTCCGAAAGCTGATTCCAGTCTACTCACTGGCGATTTGTACCGGTTTCAATCCGCTCCTCCTTCCTACCTGTTCAATCAGGGATTTTAGAAAGGGCTTACGGGTCAAATTGCCGCGTAAGCTCCTGTGCGAGGCCGCCGTCGCCCCCAAGCTGCTGCATCGCAGCTTAGCTTCCGCAATGGGTTGTGGCCCTTCTTCTCTAGCTGCGGCGGAGCTGAACCGGTCGCTGCGGGCCGGCGACGGGTCTCATCTGCTGCAAGACAAGCTGCAGACTAGCCCCTGGCTCCTCAGCGCCGCCACGCCCGTTCTGTCCAGCACCGCCGGCACGCCACTACACACCGCATGCGAGCGGAATCAACTCGAGGTGTGTGTCTTGAAAAAAAGAGGAGGAAGAGGCGGAGGGGGAAAAGGGGGAAGTCGCAAGGAGGAGAAGGGTGGAGGGGGGTTGTCAGTTCCTTGCACTACCTTCTTGTACTATCTAACATGTTATAATACATAAGGCCTAGTATGACATTTTCTGATTCTTATATCGTTCACACCCTCCATTTAGCATTTGTAGGAAGTTGAGCGGTGCGTCATTGTTTCGGAGCGCATTGCCCTGGCCGGACTTGCTGCCTTCTCACCATCCCTCCCCTACCCGCCTGCCTGACGTTGTGTAATGTTAAATGACCTTCCACCTCTCCCTCCAAACCCCGCCAACCCTCCACCCGCCTCATTCAGGTTGTCAAGCAGATGCTGTGTTTCCTGTCCTCCGCGCCCCTGCCTGTCGTACGTGAGGCGCTACGGCCGTACTGCAACCGTAACGACATCGCGCTGCCCATGTCTGTCGGCGAAGGCCTCGGCATTGCCGTAGAAATGGTCAATTGCAAAGGTTCGACGTGTTAATGTGTTTGTATGGGGGGGCTTACTCTTGATCTCAAAGATGATGATGATCCCTAAGTTTGTGAGCTCCATAAGGCCCTGAACGAGCCAGGAGGCTCACGGACCACTAAACACTCTTAAATCCAGAACAAAAAACTGAAAAAATGAAAATGAAAAAGAAAGGAAATCAAAATAGGAATTGGACTTAAATAAAAAGCGGTATTAGAGAAAAGCGCAATTACCAGACGTTGTACTGTCACGCCAAACCGAGTCCCTCTCGGACGTACTTTCAATACATCGGGAGGATGTAGTACTGTACTTCATCTTGGGATATCAAGTACAAGTGCAAATCCCAGCCTGCTGTAACGCCAGCAAATGATCCCCTTCCCCCTTCTGGCCCCCCCTCCTTCCCCCTCCCCTCCCTTCCTCCTCCTCTCTCCTTCTGGCCCCCCCTCCTCCTCCATCCCTCCCCGCAGGGCAGACCCCCCTCATGTGTGCGTGTGCGGCCGGCAGCCCCGACCTGGTCAAGCTGTTGCTGGCGCAGGTGACGCTCCACCCCTAATAGGCGCGGCTAGGACGAGTGTGGCGCGGAGTTGATGAGGGGTAGCAAGCAGTAGCCGAAGGGGCGTGAGGTGCCGCACCGATTGATCGATTGACGCCATCTTGACCACTGCACTGTGTAGATATAGATTTGGAAGATGAGGATGTGGAAGTTGCTGTAATGTGGAGATAGAATTGGTGTTAAGAACATACTGAAAGGCCACGGGGGCGGGCCGCGAGTTGTGTGTATTGTCGTAAGGCCCTCGAGTTGTGATAAGGCCCTCGAGTTGTTAAGCTTCATGCTCGTATTTCTGAGCCCTCTGTCCATGTGTACGCATGTGTTCGAAACGCTGATTCGGATGGACAGGGCGCGGACCCATGGGCCGGTGACCGTTGCGGCTCCCGTACGGCACTGCACTACGCCGCCATGTCGGGCAGGACGGCCTGCATTGAGGCGCTGATGCACGACATCCCAGTCAGGAACAGGGCGCGACAGGGGGTCAGGTGGGGGGGCTCGCTGTACGGCATACAGTGTACGACATAAGGCGTACGGTTTTGTACCGCTCAACAGAATTGGACTGCGTGTTGATGATATATGAACAATATTATTATAATATTATTATAATATGTATGTATCTACATTTTAATGTTTTTGAAATCTAAAACTTAGTCTCTCGATATCTTTTTATCTTTATATAAGAGACTCAGTTTTAGGCTTTTTCAGCTTTTAATTATAACTGATTATAACACCCGTCACTTGCGTGTGCGTGTGTTTACGTATGTCCGTACACCCGTACGCATTTGCAGGTACATCAACGTCCGCAGCGTTTGCGGCCTCACCGCCCTCCATTACGCCATCTACTTTGACCACACCTCCGCTGTGGAGGAGCTGCTCCGCCACGACCCCCTCCTCTCCGCCGTCACCAGCAGCAACAGCTACGACGTCCTGGTGAACTGCGACCCGCTGTCCACACCCTTGCACTTCGCCGCTATACGAGGCAACGTTGGGATCGTACGTACGCTGCTAAGGCAATACGTAAGTGGATCGTAGGTACATGAAGATAGGGAGGTACGAGGTGGGCACGTTATTTGCCAAAAACACATGATTCCAGTGGGGTTGTACGCCATGTCTCCGTTCCCCCGACTGGGCTAGAGGGGGGAGGCGCTGCCAGGGGGAGGTAGGGTCATTCCAGCTCCGCTGCCGACCGGACTTTGACCGCTCTCTGTGTGCAGGTGCAAGGCCCCAGCTCGCTCAGGTCCAGGGAGCCCCGCCTGCGGGCGAATCATGCCGGGGTGCTGCCCTGGCAGGTGGGAGGAGCAGGGGGGGAGTGGGTTACTTGACGCACGCTGCGGCGTGGAAGCACATGGAGGGTGTTGCGGATTTGTACGGCAAAAGGATGCCATAACCAGACGCAATTGGAAGTGCAGCAAGGAAGGGGATGGGGGAGGCCCCGGGGTTGTGCGGGGAGGGGGGGGACGGGGGGACGAGAAGCAAGGCACGTACTCTCCACATGAACCGTACGCATCCGTACAAATATCCCTTTAATGGAATCCCCTCAGCTGTGGCAGGTCTGTTTCGGTTTGCTGCCCGCTTTCAAAGCAGCAGCATCTCCTTTCTCACTTCACCAGGCGCCCCTCCACCTCCACTTGATTGATTGATACACAGATAGATAGATTATTTATTTATGACTATTTCCCTGCCTTCGCCTCCCCCTCCTCCCCCTCCTCCCCCTCCTCCCCCTCCTCCCCTACAACCCCTCCTACCCCCCTCGTTACTGATGTGGACGACTTTGTTCGATCAGTAGCTCGTCTAATGGCCTGCCTTATTCACCAGGGCTACGTCACCGTTTAGGATTCCAATGTGCGCAACAGCTCTTCTTCTGGCCCCAGCTCTTCTTTGTGCAACGTCGGGATGGCCTTGACGTGTATGCTTCCATCCGCCAATCCCTACAGGCCCTCCTCTTCACCCCAAACCATGCAGCCAGCACTATGGGGCCTGCATGCTACTGCCCCTGGTGTGCGCGGGCTGGTGGGAGCCATTCGTGGCCCCGGTCCACGCTTCTTCATTCCGCGCATATTTGAGTTGCTCGCTTCCCATGGGAATATTGCTGCCCCACCCCTTCCTCGTACTTCTGTGCCGTATTTCTCTTTCCTTTTATAAATCCTTCCGTTTTTACTTTTACTCTTACCTTCAGCTGCCCTCTGCTTGGGTTCCGCGGTTCCCGTGGGAACACTGCTCGTACTTCTGTGCCGTACTTTTTCTTTTTTAACAAATCCTTCCTTTTTTGCCATCTTATCTTTCGCTTTCTTCTTCTTCCCCTCTTAACTTCAGCTGCCCAGTTTCCTGGGGTGCATTAGTTCTTCCTGCCACGACCTCGTGTAGCTTTGCGCAACCTTGCATTTCTGCAACTTACGCGCTTTCTTGCTGACTGCATGTGCACATCTTTGCGGTTTGCTTCGGTTCCGCCGCCGCCGCCATAGGTGAGGTCGCGTGGGTCCGCGCTTCGTTTGGTTGGTTCGCGCGCGCGGTCGTCGCGCTAGCCCGGGTCGGGTTGGTGGGTCGGTCGGGTCAAGGCGCGTTAGTTTGATGCTATACAGGGGGGTTGGGAGGAGCACTCGCATGATAGCGACCAGCGATCACCTCAGTTTTTCTTTTTGTCCGCGGTTTTCTTTCGCCGCCAGCAGCGAGGCCGATAGTATACTTTATGACGGTTTCGATTGAGGTTTTTCTGTATTTCTTTGCGGCCTTGGCGGCAACCTAGTTAACATTCTTTTTGGGTCACCGCGTCGGCAGCAGCCTTGGACGAGGACAACAGTCAGTCATCCTTGACGGTTAGTCCTGGCTTCGTCAGCGATCATTACCAGCGTTTCGATGTCGTCTCCCCGTATTCCCCTTCCGCCTCAGATCGCTGTCTCGTACCACCCTGGCAATCGCGATTTGGTTGCTCTGCTGCACCCCGGCGAGCCCTTGGATGTGGCGATGGGTCTGGCGGCCGCCGGGGACGAGAGCGCGGCCGCCAGTGTGCCGGGGGCGCGCACGAGTCCCGCCAGCCTGGCGGCCATTGCGGCGGCGGCGCTGCGGACCCGGCTGCTGGGGGACCTCCAGCTGCTCCAGGAGGGCCCGGGGGCGGGAGAAGAGGGGGGCCGGAGGGTCGGCGTCCCCCGCGAGGAGGAGGGGGCAGGGGATTTTGGTGACGGGGCGGCGGCGGCTGGGGGCTTTGCTGCAGCCAGTTCGTTTGCCTCCTCCTCCCTCTCCTCCTCCTCGGCCTGCCTGCCCAATCAGGTGCAGCGGCCGCGAAGCCCCGGGTCTTGGGAGGGACCAGGGCCTGGCGGCAGCGGCGGCGGCGGCGGCGGCGGCGGCGTCACAGATCCGCGGGAGGAAGGAGGGGTGGGAAGTGTGGAGGGGCTGTGTGGTGTGTGTTTCGAGGGGGCGGAGGCGGTGGCGCCGGTGGGGTGCGGTCACGGTGTATGCAGGCGATGCGCGGAGCGGATGTGTCGTCTGGCTCTGGAGTCCAACAGACCGCGACCGCTATTGTGTGCGTTCTGTCGGATGAAGGTGGGGGGGTTTGTGCGGGTGGCGGGGCTTGAGCAGAGAAGGTAGTTACGGTCATGGAAACACATTCGCGGATTCCACTGACACCGGCCACAGTCAGCTCGAGCATTTCGAACGCTGTGGCTCAGTTGTTGGATGTTGGAATAGCGGACGGAAGTTAGCGGACGGGGGAGGGAGGGAGGGCCCATTTAAATGAAACTGGCATGAGGAGGTTACACAGCTGGAAGAATTATCCGGTGTGTACGACAGACTGCCTCAAATGTCGATTTCTGGTGCAACTTATATATTATTAGCGCTATGATTATTGAGCTGTATTTCGCAGAAACACCGATTGGCTGCCGGGCTCGGGCTCGGGCTCGGCGGCGATCAATAAGCTGACTGGATTGGGCCGGAGGAGTCGGTGGTAAAGGAGGTTCATTTTCTTGTCTTCGTTGTGATGCGGTGTAGGTCATGTTAGCTGACACGTCAGCACTGACAGCTCCTTGGAGGCTGTGATGAAGAAATACCCTGTTACATCATTTTGCAGCTCACAGCGTTGAAATATGATATTGGAAATAAGGTGGCGGAAAGGTTTGATGGTTTCGGAGTAACGTGGCTGCGGATGGTTTGGTGACATTACAGCTGCTCCCCCGCTTGGGGGCAACCTCACTGCTCATAAAGGTTGGCAGAGCGGTCTCCCCCCTCCTTGTCTCCCCATCATAAATGGATAACCTCTAGCATTGTGTCCCCCAGGTCTCATTGAGTCCCTCAGGATGTTGGGGAATTTTTAATTGTAAGTGGGGGGGGAGGCAGAGGGGGGCATGGGGAAAGCAGGGCGAGGAGGACACGTCACTCGTTACTCCTTATGGTATGAGTGCATAAAATTCATGTACTCATCCAAGGCTTATGATTTGGGTATTGGATTTGGGAGAGGGGTAAAGGCGGCATGATGATCCTTTTCGTCTCTTTTGGAGTTGTTGTATTACGCTGTTGTCGGTTGTGTTTGGTTGTTTGGTTGTTCTGATCTGCTATTAAATGCCGGGGGAGATCAGTTGCATATCGTGATGCGCACCTTCCCCCTTCCCAGGGAGCTCTCACTTCCCCCCGTGGTGGTGGCGGTTTAGCTCCACGTTGGACGAGTGTGAAGTTGTTACATCATAACCGACGGATGCGAGGGGGAGGGGGAGGGGGAGGGGCTGTTCGGTGGCAAGTCGAGCGCACTGTTGGCACCCGGAGAGGGGCAGCCAAGTCAGCAGTTCAAGAATTAGCTGTTGTCGAAGGATGAAATGCATATTGTGGTGAAAAGCGCTGCGTTAACTGGGAGTGGGTTTTCGGGCGTGTGGAATGGAGGGGGAAGAAAGGATGTCCCTCCACAGCCACACGCGCTGGATGGGCGACCGTTTTGTGTTTTTGCTCTTTTCCCTTCAGGAGTTTGAAGTCCATTGTAATCTGCCGTATCATATTCCAGCTCACGCAAGCGTATGATACACATGATATGATATACAGCGGTGTGCACTGGCGCTTCGTGGCACCTTTCGTGACTTACCTACATTACGACTGTGTGTGTGTGTTTTGGGGTTTGCATGTGGGCGAGGGGTGGGGAACAGATCGCTAACTTGTCATGGGGTATCGCATCTTGTTGCCTGTCGTCAGGAAGGGCGAATCTCTCCCGGTATTGTTATCACGATACTGTCAGGAGGCACATAATCGGTGTTATCGGCGCCGAGAGGTAACCCCAAATGCCGCTTTGTCCGCCCCACGATGTACGCGCACGCACACATTCCACGATCAGCGGCAGCTGACCCGGCGCGACCTGATGCTATTCGGAGGCCGGGACTGGTGCTCTGTGTTGCGTCGATCTTGACGGTATTTGCGGTGCAAGGGCACGTTACAACCACCCTCGCTCATGGAACCTGAGTGTACCGGTGATAACGACCGAACCACTAACGGACCACTGGTAGGTACACCAAGGCCCCAAGGATTAGTTGCGACATGAGCCTCCGATCTGATGGGATTTTGCTGGCTTAGCTTGACGAGGGGTGGAGTATCCGGAACACGTAGTTTGGGGGGGGGTTAAGGCTACACAGCGGCGTCCTCCCTTGAAAGTTCACTTCAGTCATCAGAAACTCCCTCGTGGCTCCTCACTCCCCCATTATTACATGACCTATACAAGATCCATACATCCGACACCCGCTTTAGTCGGGGCGAACATTCGTCCGTTTCCCAGCCAACAAGACCTGGAGTCATGCAGTCATGTGCAAGGTAGCGATGGTGGAGATGGGTTCTATCCAACGACCTAACGAACACAAACAACACTCTCCCGCAGCCGCATCTTGCACGACACTTCTGCTGCTGTTCAGCCCTACGGCGCACGAGGCATTAGCCCCCCACCAACCCCCACCAAGGCAATCCGCCGTTTTCTCGCCGTCAGGAGTCGGGTTTGTTTGAGTCCGGCATGCGGTTGAACCGTATGGGAGTGGCGGGGTCCTCATCGAGGAACTCCAAGATCTCCATCGCCAGCGTCGTGTTCTTCTGCGCGGGATAGGAGGAGGTGGAGGAGGTCAAACCTCAAAATCTCAGCCTCTCACCCTCCAGCCTACAACAGCAAGAAAGTGTTAACACCGCTAATTACGACAGTCACTCAAGCTCATGCTGCTCTTCACAGCGCTGCAGGCCTCCACATTTTCACATGCATGGCAACACGATATGATGCCCTTGCCGGTTTGGGGAACATTCTGGGGCAATTATGTGTGGTGAGAGGTCGAGGGGGTGGGCCATGATACGGAGCATATGCATCTGGTGAACCGAAGGATGTGAACGGAAGAAAGAATGCGCCCGGCCCCTGCCCTACACCCCCCTCATTACTTCTGTCATCCATCTCAGTCTACCGATACATGTACATGTGTGATCCGAGGAGCTGGTGCGGCAGGGTGCGACAAGGGGGAGGAGCCATTCTTGATGGCGGCTGAAGCCCGCACCGCACCAAACTGCACCGCACCAAACTGCACCGCACCAAACTGCACCGCACCAAACTGCACCGCACCACGCTGTACCGCACTGCACCGCACCGCGGGATCAAACATGTCCTCGTAGAACACTCGGAAGGCATGATCAGAATTTCCTGCCACGTAGCTGTCGTACAACGCATGGGTTTCGTTTAGCTCCTTGAGGAAGTCCTCCTCAGACCGACTTCGATCCATGTCGTACAGTTTCATGTTTGCGGAGAGTGAAGCAGAAGTTCGCGTGTTAAACAGCACCTGCATCAGCGAGCCGAGGGTTGCGTGCTTGGTCTCTCTGGCGCATTGGTCATATCGCTGCAGAATCTTGAATCCTGAATCCTGATCCTGGCTCAGAGAGTATTTACGATCATGAGGGGAGCTCAGAGGGCGGGTCGAGAGCGCCTGCTGTACTGCATGTGGCTGTTCGGAGATGTTCAGCGGCGTAGGAAAGCGGGAAAGCAAAGATAACTTCGCACATCCACAAATACACAACAGCCATCTATGTGCGAAATAACTTCTAACAACGTCGCATCGTTTCAAGCTAATACCTCTCCGGGCGTACAGAGCCAACTGGCCCCTCTACATCCTCATGCAGTATTCGCGTCCCAAATTCTTCCCGTAGGCAGTGCCGTTGGTCGGTGGCTATATACCGCAGCTGCAAAATGTGCGAGTGAAGTGTCCCATTCCGTCGGGGATATACCAGGGCCAGCAGGATCCGTGCTACCCCCGTGCACAGCCACCCCGTGCTGTGCGGGTGCGGATGGACCCCTCAGAGACCATTACGCAGGTACCTCAATGACTCGTGTGTAGTGCGTGACGGCGTTGTTCCCATATATGCATCATATGAGTACCGCACACGTTTACGCCCACCCCACTGAGCGCCGATGATTGGGGCAAACGAACACGCCGGTGTGTGTGATGTGATGTGATGTGATGTGATGTGATGTGATGTGGGTGGGTGTACCTTGACTTTATTGCATAAGCTTCGAAGGAACGGTAAGAATCCATTGAAAAATTCGGCGCAACGGTCTGTAGTAAAAGATCTTCCGCAGACATACCTGAGCGGAATATAGGCCGGATCAGTACGACTGAGCAAGGGTCAAAGGAACTAGAGGTCAACCGACTGCCATACCTGCTGTCCTTAAAGCCGGAGACAAAGCCTGCGTAGATGAGGTGTTGCAAGTATGTTAGTCAGCCCTGAACCATGTTCGTAGGGTGTGCGTTAGGAGCTGCCGTACTTTGACCATAGTAGCCGTACAGGACGGCGTAGTAAGACCGTATTGCTGCAATTATTCTTTCTTGAGGAAACTCGTTAAACCAAGGTAGTTTTTCCCGGGGTGCCTCCTGATTGTACAAATTTTTTATTGTTTCCAAGGATGCATCTTGATATGCTGTCCAGTTAAATTTAAGCTGACTCTGAGGTTCCGTTGTTGTCCATTTAAAATTTCTGCGATGGGGATATAATTTCCATGCATAGTTCGTTAAGCAGCGCTAAGCCACAAGCGTACCGAAATTTCCAATACTTACAGATATGACTCATATATGTTCCAAAATGCAGCCCATTGTTCACCCCTTATTAGGTAATGTGGGAGCTGGTTCAAAGCATCCATCAGCGCTGTCGACCCTGACTGCCCAGTTGCCAGGATGAAGACACATCTATCAGCTACTAAGTTAAGTCGATATGCATCGTTTCTATCACGTTGATTCCTCCCATGCTGTCCTGCCTGCAAACTTGCTTCAGTTGCAGAAGTGACCAGGACCAAAGTTGCAGAAAGTATTGTAAACACTGGTTTTCTCATCCTGAGCGCGTACGTCGATTTATCTCATCGACAGATCGAATCTCATCAACACTTGATATGTGCTGGCTGTGTGTTACTAAAACTCTTTTGGTTTCGGAGATACTTGGACAGCAGCTGCTGCGCCCTGGCTGTGTCATCCGCTTCGCTAGTCCTCCATGAATCGAGCATCATCTCCTCAGGCCAAGATACTTAACACTGATATTTGATGAAATTAATAATAAAGAGGTCGAAAATACGGCGTTGCGGCGCCTGTGCGCTGCTGTTTTCCATTTTCCCGGCCTCCTCGCCGCATGCCCCAGGAATCCGTTCATCACCAACATCAGAAGCTCCATGACTAAACGTCACGTCCAAGCATAATCCAGGGAACGCGACCTCGGAGAGACCATTTCGCAAAAGCACCGTCACGTGAGCACCCCCTGCTTTAAAAAGCCATCAGCACACAATGACGACCAGCATCCCGCCAATCCCCAGGCTACGTCCGTAACCTTTCAAAGGTATTGATGGTGGTGAAGTAATGAACAAACAGCTGCAGTATCTAAATTTAAAAAAATGCCATTTTGCAGTAACGTGGCCACATCCCACATACGCAACCGCAACCGCGATACCCCCACGTGCCTCCGGCAAACTGCACACACGCCGACACGACGCGCCAACTAGAGGACAGACGTGGCTCCACAACCCCCCTTACCAACCGCCTTACCAGACCGTTCGTTTGGCATTGTCCTCAGGACTCCCACACCTCAAAACGTCACAGAACTGACCCCACCTCCGGAGAAGGCCCTGGTGTGTGTTTGTGTGCATGCGAGTACCCTATCAGTATGTACTGACAGCTACCCGAAGCACCATAAGGCTCTAAAAGACCTGGGGCGCCCGGTGACAACCAAAATCATCTTGCTCAGCCCCGACAGTCAGTCCGACACACACTTGTAAGAGTTTTTGCGTTTCCCCTCCCGCCTGTTATAACCTTCGCAACATGCCCGCACGCTTACGTCTCCTTATTCTCTGATCTTACGCTCGTCGTCCCCTCTGACCGTCCCTCACCCCCCAGTCCCCTCAGCCCAACACCGCACTCGCTCACTCCAGTCCGTCTTTGATTGATAATCTCCCAACAGCACGGCTCTGAGCCACCGACAATACCTTCGAGATGTTCATGATAGTTTTCCGTTTATAACGCATCCATGTCTACCCTTCCCTCCTGCCTAGGCTCGTGATTCTGCCCCTTGAGGGCCTACTGCAGACCCCCGCCTCCCCCAGCAGCACAACCCTATCCTAACCCTATCGGTTCTTTCCCAACGGCGGCAAACCCACATACCCGCCCCCCCGACCCGTGGGCCCATTCCCATTTCCCCCGCCGCCTCCGCCTCCTCCTCCTCCCCCAGCCTCGCCGGCACCTTGAACCCCCCCTCCGGCCGCTACCGCCGCCACGTGCGCTCCCACATGCGCCGTTGCATTAAAATTGGGCAATGGCAACTGATCCAACAGCTCCGCCTCCGTCACCATCACCATGCCGCTGCCAGCACTGTAGTAACCCCTATCCACCAGGAGGCTCTCCAGTACGCCAGACAGTTGCTCGTACGTCAAATGGCCGTCCGAGGACAAACCCGTCACCACTGACACTACCCCGCCTCCCCCTCCGCCACCTGCTCCGGAACCTGCCGTGACGGCGCCATTAGCAGCTGCGGCCGGGAGCAGTGCCGTGGCCGTGGTGGTGGTGTCCCCTTCCCCCGGCGCCAGCGGGACGGATCCAAAGTCAATCGGTCGCCCCGCCGCGTCAACGACCAGATCTGAGGCCCCGGATAGCAGCTTGGCAAGAGAGGCCTTGACGGTGGCGGCGTTGGAGCCTGACGCAAGAAACAAGGTGTACGACGCGGGAAAACACAGTGTGTAAACAACACGAACAAGTATTCGGAGGATAATTTATGGTAAAATATGTACATATACTAAACGGTAATATGTACATATATTTACGTTGTGACAAACCTAATAATTTATACAGAATTCAAGTAAACAGTTACGTAAGTGTGCATTCACGGGATTCACAGAATGAGGGTGGCGGGGTAAGGGTAGCGGGTACGAGCTATGGGGGGAATAAAAAACGTACGAGAAGCAAAACTCGAAAACCGAAGTGTACGACCTGGCAGTCGAAGCGGAGGGGCATGGGGGTAAGGGTAAGGCGCGAACATCCTTAATGTGATGGGGGGCTTCCAATGAGGGGCAGGACCCGCAGGTAATCGACATCACCGCCCTAGGGAGGCGGAGGCACGCCGAAGGAAGGATCCCCCCTGGGACCAGGTACTGCTGGAGAGAAGCAGATTAAGAGTACCGCCGTGGTTAGCCCGGGTGAGGAAGGCGGGGAGGAAGAGGGGGGAGGTAAGACGAATAAACGAGACATGATCTGTGTAGCCCGTGCTGCTGCGGTAAAGTGTGACCAATAACCGCGATGGTGCAGGACATCGTCCAGCGCCGCCCAAGCTAGGCAGAAAATGAAGATGAAAACGCGTCAACATAAACTGGGTAGCCGCAAATACAAGCAGGACGTACGGCAATAGAATCCGTAATAATATAAAGCAACTTTTGGCCATGCTGCTGGAGGCGGGAATACAAACAAGTAGATGAGAAATGACGAAGCTCCCTTCCTTATGGAGATGGACATGCCAACCAGGGGCAAAGATAATGATTGTGTAGTGGATGAAGAAACCGAGGCCGCAGTTGGTTTTTGTTTGCCCCGCGAGAGGACTCCTCTCCTTAACCAGGACAGAACGTACGGAGAACATACAGCGGCGGTACTGCACCCGTGCCGTACAACAGCAATACGCAACTTTTCCTTCCTCACACCCGGCTCCCCTTTGCCACAGCCAAGATCTTCCCTCCTACACTCCCCACACCCCTTGCCTCCCGGCCCACCTAATCCCTCTTCTCTACGGCCCTCCTCCCCGGCCCACCCTGCGCGAAGAGGTGTCGCCGAAAGGACTCTACCGCTCTCCGCCGGTGATCACGAGCCAGGCCCGGGGGCAGCTGCTCCACCCACATCACCTGAGGGGCAGGAGGGGAGCAGGAGGGTCGATGAGTGGGTGGCCAGCTTGGGTGGATGGGTGGGTGGTGCCGAACGATGATATGGCCTACCATGATACGGCGTCTTACCTTGTGCAGCTGTGTGAGCATCAGGGTGAGCGGGTCCGTGACCGGCTTCAGACGGCTGGTGGCCAGAGTGACGGTGCGCAGGGTGCCGCTACTCAGGGCCCCCCCGGTGGCGGAGGCGGAGGCGGCGGAGCCCGGCCCTGGCCCCGCCTCGCCTCCGGGTCCGCTGCCCATGCTGTCGAGTCGGTCCAGGGGGGCGCCGTCAGCTCTGAGTGCGCAGTGCGGAGGGGTCCGACAGGGTGGCAGACCGGCAGGGCTGGGCTTTCAGTTTGCTTAACCAGGAGGACATGAGATAAATACATGCATCCAATATATATATTATATTTTACACACATACACATATATGTATATAATAGAGTATTTATAATATTACTATATTATACACATATATGTGTATGTGTGTAAAAAGCCAGAGGCGTGAGGGGAGGAGGGTTGTGGGTTTGGGTAAGCCAAAGATGAGACACAGCTATCAGTTATACTGGGTTGGTAAATAACGGTCGAAGTCCGCTCCCTCCCAAAGCCCCCTGTGCCGGTAAAGCAGAAGGGGCCTTTTTGGGGGAAGGAGGGGGTTCGGACGTCCAGGGCCGCAACCCGCGAGACAAACACACACGACTCTGCGAGTTATGTCACCACACAACTTCCCTCTCCCCTCCGTCCCTCCGTCCCTCCGTCCCTCCGTCCCTCCCTCCCTCCCTCCCTCCCTCCCTCCCTCCCTCCTTCCCTCCCTCCCTCCCTCCCTCCTTCCCTCCCTCCCTCCCGCTTCTCTCGCCCTATTAGGATCATGCTTCCCGCCACATCTGCCTAGCCCTCCCCTGACCAGCCATCTTCCTTTACAGGCTGCTGAGCCTTCCGCTCCGCCCTCCCCCTTCCCCTCCGGCCCCCCTCCTCCGCGCTGCCCCTCAGTCCCCGTTCGAACCAACAACTACCACCCCAATCACGATCTACCCACTGGTCCCAATGGTCCGCGCACACTCACATTCTCGGTGACGACGACTGCTGCACCAACATGCCGCCTCCGCCATTCGAAGCCGCGCCGTCCAGGCCCCCCCCAGCAGCAGCTGCCGCCGCTGCAGCTGCGCCTGCCAAACCTGCCATGCCCAAGCTGGCTTTGCGGCCAACCACAACCCTCAGGGGGCTGGCCGCGCTGACCCCGGCAGCTCCACCCCCAGCTGCAGCCACCGCCGCCGCCGCGGCCTGTTCCCTGGCACTGCCTAGGCGCCTATGAGCTTGCAGAGCAGTGCGCTCCATCTGGACGGACGGTAACGGTAAATTATTGAATAGTAAGAATCGATTTCCTTATCATATTATTGAATATTATTATCAATTATCAATCATGATAATAAGTTTCATTCGCAATGCAGATCCCGCCCAAATGCGCAATTCCCGAACGGCAACGGCCGAAATGAGCGATAGCGCAATGAGTCATAGCCACCTTGCCCGGTGACCCGCACCAGACACTGCGGGGCACTGGGCCTTATACCCACCCGGAGGCGGTACGTGAAGAACAAGGGGGAAATGGGGAGTTGGAGAACGGGGGGTGAAAAACACGCCGAAAGGTGCCTATGTGCCGTACAGTTTAACAAACAATTTCTCACCTTGGTTTTTATAGCCGCGTTCCCCTCACCCTTCACATAACCCCCCCCCGCTTCTCGGTTCCTCTTCTCGTCTTAAAAGCGAGAGTCTTTTCATGGGACGTCCGGAGACCCCGTTCAACACCATCAACGTCTAGTAGCCCACCAGCCACGCAGCCGTTTCTCCGGCCACTCCCCCCTGGGCACTTAGTATGGATTCTATTGCTTTATTTCCGGATTCCATTTACCTGGTTTACGTTCCAACGGTTTCACCTTCTCTACCTTGCACAGAGCTAGACGTCTTCCCCGTCCTCATCGCGGCTAGTCATGCTCTACAGCAGCGCCGACAGCGGCATCATGTCTCGTGTATTCGCCTTCCCAACCTGGGTCGTCATAACCCCCTACACACACATACATACCTGGAGCGCTTTCGACATGCGCTGCTCATTGATTGCCGCCCGCTCCAGAGAGGCCATCAGCTGCCCCGAAACCAGCGCCGCAACCTCCGAAATACTTGGCCGCCTGAGAAGACAAGGGGAGAGGGCGGCGAGAAAACACACCACCAGACCACAGCGGTGTACTTCGGGGGAAGAAAGGATACAGTAGCAGCAACGGCGTGTGTGTATGTGTGTGTATTTGGTCTAGGCGTATTGATAACCAGCTTACCACCACCCAACCGATGGTAGGGCCAAGAAAAATACCCTGTCCCCCTTCCAGCCCCCCACCCCCATTCAATCAGAACCAAAACGTGGGACTCACTTCTTGGGGTCCACTGTCATGAGCGATCCAATCAATCGTTTCAGCTGGCCACTGTACGGCGGCCCAGCAGTGGCGGGCGGATCGGCGGGCGGGTCGTACGCCCCCTCCACGATCTTGTGAGCGACGGACAGGGGGTTGCTGCCGTCGAATGGCGGCCGCAGCATCACCATGTGATACGTCACACAGCCCAGTGACCACACGTCCGCCTTTTCACTGTACGGCTCCTGTACGGTCGGTACAGTACGGGCGATACGGCCGGCGGCCGCTTAAAGAAGTGCACTATGGAAAATCGCTGTGTATCGCTCGGTCTCATCAGCCGTGTCACCTGAGCTCATGTTACAGAAAAGTGATGTGAAGAAAATGAACATTTATACACATTAAACCATATTTACAATATGGCTCTTTGTAAACGTTCCTCTTAGGGTTCCCCCAGCCTCAATGATGGGATGTGGGGTTATCAGTGGTTTTATAACACTTTGGTATCATGTAACAAGCGACGACGACAAACTAACAAACCAAACCCATGCCAGCCAACTTTACCTGCTGTATGATCTCCGGACATGTGTACGGCATGGTGCCAACCATGGACTGAGCCACCACACTGCTTGAGAGCCGCTTCGCCAACCCGAAGTCCGCAATCTGCAAAGGTAGGGCCGGAAAAACAGGGGAGGGGATTGGATCCCGGATCCGGATTGGATCGGGATAGGGGCTGGGGAAAGACAGGGGCACGCCACTGACCAACTAAAAGACCATCACGGGACGTCACTGTTCGTTTTCCCCAAATACCCACCTTCGTGTGCCGGAGGCCCTCCGCCCCTTGTCCCAGGACGATGTTGGAGGGCGTCAGGTCCCGATGCACGATCTTCTTCACCCCGTGGATGTAGTTAAGCGCCAAGACGACAGCAATGAGAACCTGCGCCAGGGCGCGTCAGTTGGGGCTCGGTGTGTGTGGGGGGGGGCGGTAAGAGGGGGAGGGGGAAGACGAATAAATGAGGCGTGATAGGGGGGAGAGGGAGGGAAACAAGACCTCGTGCTGCTGCAGAGAAGCAGACACAATCTTCACCACCAGGATATACAGCTGGGTGTGTGCCGGGTGTCGTGGAGTTGGGTTGGGGGTTGGGGTTGGGGGGGGGTGAAGGGGGAGGGAGGGAAGGGGGAATGTCATCATGTATTGGAGATGAAGCCCAAGGATGAGCTGGACATTAATTAAAGGGGAAGGGAGTTATGAGGAAATACGAAATGCAATGAGAGCGGTGCGCGTCGGCGCCGGCGTCACGATATGGCGTACGGCTACGATACACATGTGTGTGCGTGCACATATTCGGGTTCTTTGCCTTTGTATCCTATACTATTGTCCACTGGGGAGGGAAGGTCAAATATCATATTTTCCATGTAAACGACATTTCTTATATTTGTTCGTATATTTGTTCGATTTCATCCCTTGGTGATGCATTCCCTGCTTCACGTCTACCGCCCTACCCACAATGGGGCTAGGGACACACGCACGCGTACGGACACACGCGTCCGGCAAGCTCGGTACTCCACATACACCCACGACCCACGCACCTGCCAGATGTCCTGCTCGGGCATTCTTCGGCCTTTCTGCTCCAGCCCCTGGGGAAGCGCAACCGACATACAGTGCTGAGCCTAAAGCGGGAAGAGATGGGAACGGGGAGGGAGGCAACAAGACGCCCGGCCTTGTCCACATTGACCTGACATCCAGAGCACCGCCGCCGCAGTATCGCAGTTTGGCACAACGTGTAACCTCCCTCCCCCTTGGCAAGCTTGCTCGCCTACCCGCACCAACTTCTCCATGCGTACCCACCCACCCCTCCTCGGCCGTTGCACGTCCTAGCTGTGGTTATGGATCTTCGGGTACGTGGGTACGTAACATGTTTTGTCCAATTCTTCAACCAGCTCGACCTCTTCATGCACGGTACGGTACGGTACGGCCAAGCATCCCGTGTGCCATGTCCCCTCGTCGCCCCCGACCCCTCCCCCGACCCCTCCCCCGACCCCTCTCCCGCAACTCCACCTGCAGGTGGTCCAGCAGGCTGGTTCCCTCCACCAGCTCCATTGCGATGTACAAGTACGGACCTGAGGAAAATGACTCATAGTACTGCACGGGATGGGTGGAATGGGATGGAATGGAATGGGATAGGATGGGTGGCAAGGCCGATATAAACCTTGAAAACCTTAGAACTGAACCTTGGTGGTGTCCGCCAGGAAAGCAAAAGCTCCACATGTCTGTCTTGAGAAGAGTGCGAAGGAGTCAATATTATGCTCGGGTTGCAGTCACGTTTAAGCACAAGGGATAATCGGTAAATTTCACCAACCATCAGGCGATTTAAAACCTAGGAAAAGGCTTGGTAGCTTCTGCTTATGCCGATCAAATACCGTTACCGGAACAATTTGATTTCCCAACCAGATTTCTAGGAAGGATGGTGTTAACCTGAAGTAGGGGCTGGATGGAGGAAAACAGCTGTAAGATGCCCCCCGGCCCCGCCTTCTCTCTCTTCTTTACCGGTGTACCTTTACAATGTGGGGATCGAGAACAACTAACTTTACGTCATCACTCGGAATTTATGGTCGAGTGATCTGTAACAATGCGAACCTAAGCAGGACACGCCAACACACTAAGGTTTACGCCCACCTGCACGATGTTGGGGTGCGACAGGCTGGAAAGGATCTCCACCTCCTTGCACATGCGGCCCACGCCCGCAGACACCTCGCTCTCGGTCGCCCCGAACAGCCCAACATCGGACAGCGGCAGCTCCTTGAGGGCCACAAGCGACTCGCCGCGGGATCTGCGAGGGTGTGGCGCCGTATCGCCATCGTGGTGCAGCGGAGAACGTTCAGTTTGGGCTGGCTCCCCAGATGGGTGTGACATGGATTATATATCATCGTACGATAGGATGCAGATTCCGAAAGGAAAAAGGAGCACGCATGATGGAGTAAAATATGGATCGAGGTACGGGAGGTGGTATGGAATGTGCCACGGAGGACGGCGTGGGATAGGGTAGGGAATGGAGTATGGAATGAAGGTAGACAGAATTGCTTTGGAGAGGGTGTGCATGAAAAGTATATGCATCGGGGGTCGTGGGGTGTTGGGCTGTGTGGGGCGGATATATATGCGGGGCTTCCTTTCCAGCTTACGACAGCTCACTTTCGCGCCTTGTACACGGCGCCGAATGCCCCCTTGCCCAGCATCTCCAGGATGACGTATCCGCCCACAGACCTCAGCCCGCTGCCCTCCCGAGCAACTGACACGTCATCAAGTGCCGCAGAAACGCCCAGCCGCTGCTTCTCAGACAACTCTACACGGGGGTGCGACGTCGCGGGGTTCGGACACTAAGGAAGTGATGGCGGTGATAAGAAGAGCTGAGCCAGCCTGTCACAAGATGGGCACCACAGCATCCCCCCTCCCTCCCACCCCTGCACATGTATGGGGATGGAGCATCAGGATGGCTTTATCTCCCCTTTCCCCTTCCCCTCGGGCCCACTTGCCTAGCTCGGGCCCTCCCTCCCGCCTCCCGTACCCCTTCCTCACTCGCCCTCAAATTGCGTCACTAGCGGCGCATACGCCATCAGCTGCGCGTTGTAATGCCCCGCATCGATGAAGGCGGCAAACAGCTCCGGAGGAAACAGCCGCTTAAACATCTGGCAGTGGGGAAGCGACCGAGCAGCCGCGGGACACGGGGAGATGGGGACACGGGGGCACGGACACGGGGACACGGGGACACGGGGATGGAGAAGGTAGGTTTTGGCTAAGCTCAAAAAGGAAACTGTTCTGCACACGCGGTTATGCCTTATCCGCACATTCGAAGATGTTTATCATGTGGTTTCATAATGGGGAGAAAAAGGGTATTGAGCGGTTGGAGGGTAACGGTCAGTCAGTTGGTTTGTTCGTATGTGTTCGTTTCGCGATTGGAGGCTCATCATCGTTAAAGAGACCGCGCAACGGGCAGACGGGGGAGCGCAGCTCGTTATTAACAAGCACTGACGTCGCATCCATGACGGGAAACCGTTTCCCACCCCCTCATAATCGCCCTAGCCCCCGGCCTCAGCCTCCGCTTGCCTTTCTGTTCCTCTCCACACTGAATAGGTACCTCAACGCTCGAAAGACGTAGGCCTTGAGCGACAGCACCTCGCGGGAGGCCTTGTCGTTGGCACGAGAGTCTTATGCAGGCGAAGTGTGCATACGGGGGTGGGGTGGGGTGCAGAAAAGCATGATCAAATCATGAATGAAGGTCCCCCCCTTGCCCTCACGACTGGCATCGTTTTAGCATGCGGCGTAAGGATGTAAGGCCGTACAATGTGTATGTACAATCATGCCGTACTCAAGCTGCAGGATGAGTCTGACATCACATGGAACTCCCAGGTTGGGCCTTCGTACATCGTCGTACGCGCATCAGGGTATGTGTGTAGGCACATACCCTTCCCCCTCCCTCCCCCCTCCCCTCCCCGCCTCACCCTCCCCTTTGACCGGCTGCACCATGAGCAGCTTGCCCAGCAGCGTCACCGCATTGCAGGCCCGTATCTGTGCGGCGCATTCGTCATGCTCCGCTAGGCGTGTGAGGCAGGTGGCGGCGAGCTGCAGCTCAGTTACTCGACCCGGCGGCAGGCAGTTGTGTGTGGGGTTGGAGGCGAGCTCCCGGACGGCGGCGCCCACCAGGGACATCAGCACGGGGATGGAGCCAACCTGAGGGCGCGCCCAGGTGCGTGTAAAGCGAAATACGGAATACGAATATTGCACGTGTGGCTAAGGAATGAAACGAAGCCGCGCTTGCTGCAGTGCAAGCAAGGAACATAGCTAGGTCAGCATGTACGCCGGGAGGCGGGTGCGGGCGCTGGTGGCGACACAGGGGGTACGGCAGGGAGGAAGCAGTGCATGACTGGGCCGTGGTTGAGCATGTTAGTGTGCAAGACGGATGATACCGCCAGAATCACGGGGGACCGGAGTTCCCAGCGCGTGAGAGAAAAGGGAGCCCATGGGGGGGGAATGTAGTCGGGCGGGGCGGGTAGGGCTAAGGGGGTTCGGTCGCGCCCGGCGGAGACTTGGCAGAGACTTGGGGGGATGTGAGTGGGCTGACGAGAGCTCGCTAGGAGAAACTTGAGATGCTCCCACCAACACAGGAGTTTGGGATTATCCCTACCGATATACAGAACTTATATAACTTCTTCCATAGACTGGAAATACAGGAAAGCCCCCCTCCTACCAGGTAGATCCCTCCCTCCCAATCGTACGCAGGATCCGGGTGGCTTCTTTCCCCTCGACAGCCGCAATCGGGCCCTGGTGCTCGCAGCTCCGGCCCCCCCCCCTCATTCATGTGCCCGGCGCTTACGTGATACATCTCCACTACAGCCCCCCCATCCGCTGCCACGTAGCACAGCACGCGCAGCAGGCTCTGCGTGAGCTGTCCATCGCCCCCCGGCACCAGTTGCCCCACGAGCCGCCCCAGACCGCTCAGCGCCAGCAGCTCCCCCACCACAGCTTCCCGGCGGGCCAGCAGCGCGAGCAGATCAGCTGTACGGCAGACAGCACCGGGCGACAATGCGCACAATGAGGACCGGGACTGAATGGGTCGGCGATGCTGGCTTCTGGTGGAGGTTCCCTCGTAATGCCGAATGCTCCGTACTGACGAGTTCGTGTTGTCGTATTGCAATAGGTTTTGCTGTTAAAGCGGTCCCCGAACTCTTATTGTACCGACTAGAGCCATCTCGGGCACATGAAGGGCCCAACTCTTCACGAACGTATTTTACCGTATTATATCATTCATAACGCTTCATGAGTGGACTATCGCATGGTCGTACCTAGTTTTTCTCCATTTGCCGTTCCCCACCCGCTGACCCAAACTCGCACATGCATACACGCACGCGGTGAGCCTTCTCAATGGTATCATCAAGATGAAATCTGTATGTTCAAATATGTTTATGACATCAACATACCAACACTACCCCTACATGGCTTCACGCGCCAGCACACAAACATAAACACGCCATCTCCCTCTCCCCGCGCCGCCTGCCACTACCTGCGAGCCTTTTGTACGTCAGGTCGTATTCCGTTATAATCCTTAACAACGTCTCTAGCGCCGCTGGTGACGTTACATGAATGTAATGTGAGCGATGCGCTGCGAAGCCGATGAGGACCACAAGCACCAGCTGCAGCACGGCGGGATCTGTGGAGTTCAGCAGCTGCAGCAGGGTCAGATGGGCCTCCTCGGTGGTCAGAGCTACGAGGCCCCAGTCATCTCCTACGGCCAAGGGAAAGGGGGAGGCGGGAAGGGGAACAGGAGCGCAAGGGCCATGATTGACACTGATGGATGCACAACGGCAGAGACACGTTTCATGACAATAACTCCTCTTGAGATTGGGAACGAGGAAAGATGACGACCAAACCCAGTGGAACAGAGATGGATAAATGAGAATTGTATATATGCGTAAAATGAAGTGGAAACGAGGAATCGAAACTTTTACACCTCAGCCTAGGTGGTGGGGAGAGTCTAGAAAGACTAATTACAGACCATTTTCGAATAAGTATATATAGGTATAAGTCAAATTCTTCATTTGTACCTTTCCTATCTTTCGACATTTCTTGTTTTTCGAGTGTCCCGTTGCGCCGTCCCTCTTCTCTCCATCCCCATCCCATACCGTAGGGGCCCCATACCGACTTCCCGGTGGTATTACGATGAAGCATTATTTTTGTAGCTCTATCTCGTCGATTCTCCTTTCCTCCCCACCATCGTCACCCTCCGTTTATCCGCGTTGCATCCTCTTGCTGGGGCTGTCTGTCCTTCGCTCGCGTCACTGCTGCGCGGGCGCTACTAACAGCTTCTCTTGCCTAGCCATACAGTCGGGCTTACCGACTTTTTGCTGCTTTTTGCTCATTCCTTTGAGCTTCCCTCTCCTAATGGTTCAGGTCTGCGGCTTCTTCTATCCTCCTCCTCCTCCTCCTCCTCCTCCTCCGGGTGTCTATCTGATTATCCGTCTGATCGCAATGCTGCTGGACGGACTTAATGCTTCCCATCACTCACCCGCAAGTCGCTTGATAATAGATGCACACTCAGTGAGCACCTCAATTTGAAAGGACGTGATTGTGCCGCTAAAATGCGCCGCCGCCTGCTCCCGGAACAGCAGGCATAACACCTGGGGGCCGGGGACGGAGTGGGGGTTGTGCACGTGAGCGACGCATGCGTTTTGGGATCTGGGTCAAAGCGAACGATGCTGGACACGTTGGCCGCAGGAGTGACCCAACAAGTCCCCCGCCAGGCGAGCTGATGGGGCAAGGAAATATGACAACCTCGTGACATAAAATGACAACCTCATATCGCAGTCGGTGAAGGCTGCCGAGTAAGGGAGGCGCTGAAAAGGTGGACAGGACGTGTGTTTGTAACCAGGTGACGACAGTATGAAGGAAGTACAGTGGGAATGGTAAGGGCGCAGAGAAAGACAGATAGGTGGGTGTACATGTCCGTGTCGACATATATGTACATGTCTGTATGTGTTCATACGTGAAAGTGTGTTTCGAAGAGCAAAGGTAACAGTGCCTAAGTCGTGGCGGCCTCCGCTCCTCGCCCGCCTCACCAAACGAAACCCTTCAGCACAGAGGCATACCTATCCTCCAAGGCCGACAAGACCCACTCCGCTAGGAACCGCACGAACCTCAATCCTATCGGACGAAAAAAATCCCGCTTACACTCTGAAAATCTCCTAAAACTGCATTCGCACCTCGGTTTGGGTATTGGGCCCCCCTGCACTCACAGTCTCATTTCCTCTAACCTCTAAAAATTGGATTCCAACGCTCCCCGTCTTAGTGTTGTATCCTTAATGCATTTTGGTAATTCATTAATTATAACAATTATCTGTTTAATATTTAATGATATAATGTATTTAATTATCAGATTAACTGTTTCATGTTCCCATCTGGCATTCGATTTGTGGATTTGGTCTCGGCTGTCGACGACCAATACTAACCGATTTCCTGAAACATCCGAACCTGTCGGTTACTCCATAACCTGTATGGAATGGGCCATTTACCGCCTGAATGGTAAATGGTGGAACATCTGGTTCCTGGTTCACTGAATCTCCGGTTGTAGTGGTGACTTCTGAAGGTCACGCCCGGTTCGAGGCCTTATGGTCTCTCAAGTACGACCTAGTCGGCGGCTCTACTTAATCGGGCTCTGGCACAACAACCGGTATCTTTTGATACCACCCTTCGTGGGTACCATATACAACACTTAGTCTAGGTCCACCACCCGCTTCCCCCCGCTGCTTTCCAACACCCCCTCCTACCTTAATGGCCCCAGCCTCCAGCAACCGCTGCCGAAGAACGGCATCCCTGGACAGCAGTCGGGTGCACTGCAGGACTCGCAGTAGGTGATCGGGACGCAACGAGCAGCGCCAAGTAGTCTGGACCAGGCGGAATCGAACCTGCGTGAACAGGTTGGGACCGGGGCTTTACAGCAAGACTATCACCAAAAAAAGGAAGAGGGATCAAGAAAATACGAAACCTGGCTAAGGATGAAAGCTGTTAAGGCGGTGGGGCCTTGTGTGAGCGGCAGGGAATGTAAATCCCAAGGACCTCGCATACCGACAGACGGGTGGTTAGGTACAATGTGCCGATATTGTTACCATAGGTTGGTTAGGGAACTTAGCTAATGGACCAAAAAGATGAAGTCAGAGCAATGATACACAGACGTATTGAGATACACGCACACCCGCATAGTCATGAGGCGAGAGGGTGATGAATTGGGATAGCACGGGAAGGCGGGGACGAAGGCCAAGGCCTTGTGGAGTGCCAACTGCATAGACCCACTTCGCCAGCATGTCGTTCTACTATTCCACTCCATTCACCCGTGCATCAACCTCTTTTGCGTCTGCTGGCCTCGGGATCCGCCGGACTGAACCAGACCACAGATCTCGTGGTCCTCACGGGTTTCCTATTTTCTGACCGCCCGACATTAAACAAAAGGACTGCAGGACAGGGGTCAAGCGCAAAGTCGCCTTCCATAATAGATTGCTAAGAGATCTTTAATGTTTGTTGTGATGTTACCGCGGTCTCTGGACTCCCCATCGAGCGCAGGTCTTGTTGCATGCCCGGGGGCAGTCCTGTGCATTCAAGTTGATACTTGATTGCATCGGGAAATGCAACGGCGCTATTATCTCTCTCGCAGTATTTCCTGGCCTTCTGACTCTGGGATCATACCTCCACCAGGGTTTTCACAATTGCTCTTACCCCTTCCAAGCCCATGTTTTGGTATATGAGCGCAGAACGCGCCTCCAGGGTTTCGCCTCCCATTCTGACAGGATTTGCCGCAACCGAACATCAAGGGGGCCTGTGAGAGCGCATGACGTTTGGGAACGTTCTGTGCACCTGCTGCCGTATGATGCGGAGACCTTTTCGTGTCTAGCTCAATGATGTAAAAATTATGTCTGAAAATTCTGCGTTTGGCCATCACGCCATGGATAAGGCGTCCAACCACTCATTTGCCATCATATTTGCTGCCTAGAAGGCCCATACAGTCGACATGCAGCTCCATCTCGCTCCTTGAAGGATCGTTCACACCATGGCGGAAATTGCCCATCCTATCGGCACTGGGCACGCAGCCACCGTTCGGCTAAATCAGTATTACCACGTGTAATCCCTTGACCTCTTGAAGTTCCGTTGCCTTTGCTGCGGGCTGTTGACTCCGTACCCTATTACCTCATCCATGCATGATGGTTACTATCACATTATGTCAACCATAACACATCCCGTCCACCAGATTGTGATGTTCTAAAAATTGAGCCCCCCCTCACCGAATGTCGGCAATTCGTAGTTTAGACTTGACAAGTATACGGCTCCTCTCACACTCTGGTATTAACCCCGGCGAGACGGGCTACATTGACTCTCAAGGTGCAACAAACCTTTCGTTCCTGTGAATTTTCTATCGATTTTAGGATAACGTTTAAACAGGTTATGTATATTTGACATCGATTGTATGTGCAGGTTCATCTGAGTATGAGTATGTGTTATTGCTCCACCCTTCACAACTCCTCCCCACTGGCTCCGGCGGGATCCCTCAGCTAGGAGGTCCCGCAGTTGCTGCACAAGTTTACTATCACAATGCCGGTGTAGCTGCATTTAAGATGGCAGAACAGGGAACGCGAGAAGCACTTCACGAGAACAGCGCCGAAACATGAACACGGATGGCGAGGTACTTCCTGTTCAGCCACGCCATCGGGATCTGCCCGTTAAGGACTATTGGCCTGCCCGCCTCTCGCTTCATCTTGCATGTTCCTAAGCTGTCCTAATTATGTGCATTTTTAATATACGATCTGCCTCAAAGCTTAAAATTACGGCCCCCTGCTATGCCGGTCTCCAAGCCTTCCCAAATCCAACACCAACCGTGTGCAATGTCTGTAAGATGCGAGGCATGGGAAACGTGCAACCTCGTCTGCTATCCCGACATCATGTTGTGAACTTGGTACTTGGTACTAATGAGGGTGTGTCCTGACGATGGGCTGCCGTATGGAAGGAAAACGCATTCGATATAATAGCATTTAGCATAAAGTTCGTTGAGGTGGTTTACCCACCAACGAGTCGAATAGCTCTCCAAAGCCCCTGCTGCTTGGCGTGTTTGACGAGACGAACTCGTAGGTGTTGCTGTACTGCACCGCAACTTCTTCAAGCAAGCTTGCTTCCTATGCCGTGGTGAAACAGCGCAAGCAGGCAGGGGACCGAGGGGTTGCGACAAGGAGTAGACAACAGGCTCAGAAACGCAAGCAGGATGGCTACTTGCAAGAAGAACCCATGCTACATGCTTCTGTCTGACAAAATGGGACGCGCAGGGCTGTTCTGGTAGTGCAAGAGGGTGAAGGGTTACGCAGTCGCCAATTGTAACTGGCTACGTTTTCACACCTGAGATGCTTGACTTGCTGTTTGGCTGGTGGGGTTGATCCGTATAAGCGGAATCAGACTAGCCACTGCTGTTGGAACAGACATCTCCGCCGTGCTACCTTTCGCCCAAGCTGAACGGCTCCCTTAACAATTAGATTTGATCGTTGCTTTTATGGTCATACTTTCATAGTTCTTTGGAAAGCCTTGCGAAATGCCCCGGAAGGCCGCGCAGCATGACAACAACACCTTTTCAATAATCATAAACGTACTATAACCGCAAGAATTACACTGTTGAGATGTGACAAGGTTTGGCTTACAAAATAGATAGGTCTTCGCGGCAAGGAAGCGACGAGTCCTTATCATGTAGCGGTAATGACTCTCGAAAGCTTGTCGATACAATTTCAGAGAAATAGCGTACTTTCATTTACATCAAGGAAAATTGGGAGGCCACATGCCGGTACTGGACCCTCGCAAATGCGACAAACAACCAACGGAACTCGGACTGAACCTCAATAAATTTTGAAAGGTGCACAAATCGGCTATAACTTGGTGCTGGCTGTACATTTCTTTCATCTGCTTCAGTAATCCTATCAAAATCCACCCTGTCAAGAAACGCTGCCCTAACAACTAACGGTCTGCTAGGCAACGTGCGTGTTTAGACCCAGGGACAGGACAAAGCCATACTGCATATCGCAAGTCGAACGACAAAATTAAAACGTCACATCCCTATGACGTCCGTAGAACCAAGTACAGATACTGCGGCGGCCGATGCAAGGGTGGACATTCTACCTTCAGGGGAAGCGCTGCGCGTTGTCTCAGGCTGGCTGGGTATGAGTGTTGAGGAAGCTTCGCTGGAAGCTGGGCCCTCAGCATCGTTACAAACAGCAATGCCGAACAGGCGACAACAATTGTAGGTTTGTTAAGTACGGGCAGACTGGGACAACAACTAAATGTGCTTGTGGGGATGAGGGCAAGGAAGGGAATTTATCCTTGACTTCTCCCTGTCATGGGCCGGTGCAACGGTGCTTGCAGCTTGTACGGCAATGATCACCTAGGGCCACGTCACCTAGAAGCTTTTGCAATAAAGGCCGTCAAGGCGTCAAAACGCAAACATGTTGTCATACATACTGACAGGCATGCCAGCCCTTCGCGCATGAACGCGATCACCAAGTTAAAGAAGCAACATCACGGGTCCCTGATGGGTCGCTATGGTCCTTCTACCATTGGGCAAAAGCCAGCTTTTCCGCTTCCCCTTCCGCCAACGTTATTCATTGCATGCCATCTTCCGCAGTTTGGGGCTCGGTGCCAAATACCTTCCACACCACAAGGTGCGATGCGCATGTGTCAGTGTTGTGGGGTACGTACTCCCATCGGACAAGGGGGAAACGAAGGAAAGGGACAGTAGACAAAGACGAAACGAAAGTACATCAGACCAAGGGGCGTTAATCTAACCGATAGGGAGTTGCTCAGGACAAGAAAGGGTTGAACTGAAGTTTTGAAGGCGGTGGCTAGACGTGTGAGATGCGTCCGGGAGGAGGGCTTGGCTTATAAGATGCGTCTGGGGCCATGCCCCATGACACCTGGCCCGAGTCAATGGATAAACGTACGTTCATCGCTCATAACCCCCATCGTTATGTTCGGCCTTAGTCGCTTACTAGCCTTCATACCGAGTGTGCAGTGATACCACCTTCCCGATTCTGGCTGTAGAAGCGGTAGGGGCAATGCTCCGAATGTTGCATTGCTTCAAGATTCATCCTAGCAAACCTGCACGCCAGCACGTCATAACGGAGCTTAAAGAGCCGCATTTCCTGTTTGCGCTCTCCAGGCTGTGGAGACTGCCACGGCTTTGGACCTTAAACTGCGCAAGCGGCTGGAGCGTGGCCTGGCCGCCCGCAGACTGCAGGAAGAGGAGGCGCACGAGGCGGGGCGAGGCGGGGCACTGACATGTGGGCCCAAGCCAAGCCCAGGCGCCCTCGTAGGAGTGCAGATGGGAGAGGTGAGTGAGCCGGGCTGCAGTATTGCGTGTGTGAGGGCATAACAGGCTGTAAGGATGACGCCGCCGTGGCGTGACAGGGGTTCGGATTCGGGTGACTAGGGATGTGGGAGGGAGGCTACGTGGAAGCATTTAGGGAAATAGGCGAGCCAGATTAATGGCGGCCAGTAGGTACCCTGACAGCCAGGGTCTGGCTGCCACTCTAGGACGATGGGCGGCTGGAGGCGAGGCTTTTGCCAGGTGGCGGTGGTGTTCAAGGAACGAAGCGGAATCTTTACGGGGGAAACGCAACCTGAACGTAAGCTCGATGTCACTAGTAAGATGTGGAGCTGCAGGTGCAGAGGCAAATTCAGAAGCGGTGTGCGAGATCTGAAAGCTCCGGGACCAACAAGGAGACCTGGGTGGCGGTATCCTTTCCAAAATACATAAGCACGGATTTCACATACAGAAAGCGATCGGATTATCCCGAAAATCCCCCTTAAGAACTCTGAACTCTTTCTTTCCACGACTGATTTCGCCCTTCGTGCCTCGGATGGCGCTGTATACACGTGCCCACGTCCTATGCTGACAGGATTGAGGAGGAGGAACGGAGGAGGATGGGTGTCCTTTTCTGGATGGATCATTTACGGGTGTAGAGGGTACACTCACAGCATTGCACAATGATGATTTTATATCCCTGGATGAACGACTCCCCAACGAGGGTGCTTACCGCGAAGTGAGTATTATGTTTCCTGCCCTGCTACACGCTTGGCCAACACCCCAGGGCCCTGGTGCAAAGCGGCGAGCAAGGCATCCTGGAAAGCGCACCCCCGAAGTTGGCCAGAACGACAGCAGTGATGAGGACGAATACAAAGCGCCGGCAATGGGCAGCGTTGCGATAACGACGAGCAGCAAGGTTGCAAGAGAGGCGGCGCTGCTGTACGCTCCAGTTGATTGCGGCTCGGGAAAGCGCAAGAAGGCAAAGGGAAGGAGGGAACCCTGAACAATCTGACATCGCAAGCATCGTTCTAATGCAAGGGTGCAGGAAGCCCTTCCGTACGCGGTTTATTCCTCAGCCGGCAACTTAATTATGCAATACTGATTGCGCATTCGATGACCTTGCAGCATCTGCAGTAACACCAACTTCGCTGCAGTCAAGGTGTCAGCTGTTTGACGTAATCACGGGACGGAGTTCATTTGTCCCTGTATCATGGAGTGGCAGGGACGTGAAAACTTCGTTTTATACCTATCCTAAATAATTACGTTGTGCAGACAACTTCCTAAAGCTTCAGACACGCGTTACATCGGACCGGATTGCATATGAAATCCTTCATAATAAAACTCTATGCCTGTTTACGGAATCACGGTCCCGTTTGTAACGCCAGCTCTGCGGTTTGCTAATGACCCGGAAAGGAGCCCATAAAACAGTGGGCTGCTGACGGCCGGAAAGGCGAAGATGACAACGAACCTAACACTGCAGGAGAGCGAACATTACGCTAGTGAGAAAGAGCGAGAAAAGCGCGAGCGAGCGTACGAAGTCATCAACGTCACCAAACTCCCGCACACCAAAAATCACCGAAACCCGACACGAAACCACCGACACGCAATCGTAGTAAAAGAGAGGAAAACCCTAAATCCCTTTACTTCCCGGAACGATGGCCAGCTCAAGGCAAATGCGGCATGGGAGACCGGGAACAGGCCGCCAAAAGTCTAAAACCCCCCGCCGCCCTGGCCTGGTGAAAAAAGCAAACACAAACCCTCCAAACTCCCAGGCATTGTGTCTACCCAAGGCCGCCCAGCAACCAGTCGTGACATCCCTCTGTTACCCTCTGCCAACCCCCAGCGCCAGGAACTTGACCACGCTAGAATTGCTAGCCACCCATCACAAGCCTCCAGCCCACACAGCAAAACTCCAAGAAACGGCTTGGCCAAAGTCCAGGTCCGTCTCGGCCAAATCAGGTGGGCGACGCAGGTCGGGGATGACCCGGGAGGAAGGGGGAAAGGAGAGGGGGGGGACTAGGTCACACACGGCGAGTGAGTGCCCTCAAAAGTGAAGGGACAATATCGAACTGTATAGATCACGAAGAAAATCACAGGGCAACTGTACGACTGTCGCAACAAAGTACGATCGCTACGCTTCTTCGGGACTAATCGTGAGTTATAATTGGGCCCATGGGACTTTCGGCAGCGCGCGACATCCCCTTGATAATATTTTTATTCGTATTTCTTACATGAATCTTTTGTATCTTAAGTGCTGGCCCCGAGCATATTTGTCACGTCGCCCGCTCGGACGACCCCCGCTGTACTGCTTGATGGTACCCTTTTTTGCTGTGGCACACATATATGATGATTTATCATTTTTGTATATACTGTCAGATGTTGAGGAATAGAGATCTGTGTAGCCTCAACATGACGGCGCTTAATTGCGTTAGCTTTTAGGACCGAGGATAGGCTCCTTTGCGCATCGCAACATTGAAGGGGAACCTGTGTTCTTTTTATGACCTGTAGTCATGAGCGAAGCTGCAGCGGCTCAGGCAGAGGAGGTTAGGAGGATTTTATTGAACAAACATCTTGATATTATGTTATGCGGGCCCAAGAGGCCTGGGAGCGCTCCCCCACAAGCTGAAGTATTACCCGGTTCACCCATGGGTCCGGCCCCATGTGGCTTTAACATCATCACTGGCGAGCCGTTGCGTGGCCTGGGCGTGAGTGGTGGGCAGCAACGCGCTGCTCAGCCGCCAACGGCACATATAAGAGTCGGCGACCCTGAGGATTTGGGATTGACAGCTGATGCTGAGGAAGCGTAAGCGGAATGCTTGTGCTATGAGATAGAAGCGTCATGTGGGCTTTCTTACATTGTTCCTACCCCGGATACCTGCTTTAGTTTGAGGTCTCGACCGGATTATATTGCCTACTATTATGCAAACGTGCGGAACAACCCCCGTCTACCACCACCCCTGACTACGCGGAATGTCAGCACACCTTGGGTGGACCATGCGAAAGTTTTGGCACCGGATGTTCTGGCAGATGCACAGGTACATGGTCATTCATAATTTCAGTTCGATGATTTTTATGTGTGTTTGGACATGTTGCGCTTGTATCAGCTTTATAAGCTGCTTTTATGGTCGATGGGCATTTATGCAGAACAAGCCACCTGATGGCAGCGAGGCTCAGGCTCAAGCAACAATGAATATGCTATTTGGAAATCATCTGAATCTAAAGGTATGTCGGGTGGCCTGACTATCTGTCCTCCGTATGGTTGAGGAAGAAATGCAGACTAATTTTTTCTTACGAACTTTGTGTACAGGATGGAACTGAACCAATACCTATACGGGATACCCACTACCTCGGTCAGGTTAGGGACCGCCTTGCGATACATGCCGAGCCGGCTGGTCAGGCATATGCCATAATTGCTGGTTGCCCGTGTGGCTTTTTTTTATGTGTCCATGCAGAAGCTCGGACAACAGTTGAGCTCTAGCTTAGGCGCGGTCACAGCCCTCTCGCCGTCCCAGGGTCCCGACACCCTTGCCGCCGCGTGGGCCAACATTGGGTGTGCTACAACTGCTAACAGCGCCGCGCAGCACCTGGACTCGCTGTTGGGCGGTTTTGGCTCCCCGAAGCCAGTCCCGGGTCTTAGTCCACTGTTGACAGCGGATCTCAAGGCACAAGCGAGCGGGGCATCTATATGCTCGGTGAGAAGCCCGTGGAGCAGTTTCACGGAACGGAAGTCGGACGAACAGAAGTCGAATTTTCTGATAAGGGTCAGGGATAGTTATTCGTGCTCCTTTGCTCTAAATATTATCCGCAGGTCCGCAGTGCTGATGAACAGGCGTTGCATGACTCGCTGTACCTGGGTAGCACCCCGCACACGCCCATGGGCAGCCAGCACGGCGGTGCCTGTCCGCTTTTTGGATCGTTCAACCCCGATTCACCGCGCGCGCCGTCAATGGACTTGGTTGGGCGGTCCATGAGCAGTAACAGCCTGGGTGGCGGTGTGCTGGGGAAGGTGCGTGTTGGAGGGGGCGCCTACGATAGTAGTATGCTTGCTTTCCCTCCTCGCAATATCGTGGCTGCCGTGAATTGCATAACTGGACGAGGAAACCATGTTTGGGACGTGTGGCTTAACATTAATGCAGTTATCATGGTTTGAATGAACAGTGCTGGAGTTATAGTAGTCTGATCGATGCTGCCTAGAAATCTCACAACCGCTGACACAAGGGGTCTATTGCGTCAAGGTCGTGTGCTGCAAGCAAGTCCGGTTTATATGCGTTTGGTGTCTCGTCACACCCATGGTTTCTGAACCGTTCTATTTTTGCTGCTGCGAACGCACGTCAGGACCCGAAGATATCCCCAGCGCCCGGGCCTGCGGGACGGATTGCCTCGGTCATTGGTGACCAGCGTACGACACTGCGCACACCCTCAAAGCTGCGCATTGGCAGCAGCAATCTAATTGACAATGAGACTCAGCAGCAACTGATTCCTGGCCTTACAAGTGCAGACGCTGCTGCGGCAGCGGCAGCGGGAGATCCTGACAACGCTGCGGCAGCGGCTGCCGCGGCTGCAGCTCAACAGCTTGCATCCGCGGCGCAGATGCAGGCTGCCGTGGAGGCCTTCCAGAACCTTCCCACTGCTTTTGCGGCGGCCCTGGGAAGAGAGCAGGCTGGCGTGCCTGTGGCGGGCCAGCCGTTGGTGCCGCCGGATGGTGAGTGAAGGCTTGTGCGACCGTTTGTTGGTTCTCCCCCATATTGGCAAGTGTACGGAACCCGACCGGCAGCAATGGTGGACCAACTCATCCTTAGTGGATCTTTCATGCTAAGGAAACCAGTGTTTTGCTCCAAGCCTTCGGACTAGATGTTGGACGAAACCGGTATTTGGGCCGGAAATGTCCTTCGTTGGATATGCGAGAGGCATGCGAACAGATTGTTGGGCACGTATGTACCGGGAATGTCTCTACTAACTCTAGTTGTAACGCGATCGCAAGGAGAACGCTGCTAGCGAAGCAGGCATTTATACCAACGACCTTTGGATACTCTGTTCTACCGAGCTGCCTGAAACAATGATTCATTGCTTTGGACGTCTATGTCCTGCGTAGTGTTTTTCGTTTATGTGAGTCTGATTTTGGGTACATGTCAAATATCGAAAAACGCTTTCTCCGTTACGGCGGTTACAGACAATGGGAAAAAGGCTAGGGGGCCTTTTTGCCCCCCCCAGAGCATGAACCTCCTAATATCCCTAATACCACCGTGCCTAAGCTCTTAGGATGTCCACTTCATGGATGGCTCCCTCTCACTATTGCTCTGCATGTATCCATTTGTAGTTGCTGCTCACCATATCTCCAGGTGGAAAACTGGAAAT
Organism: Volvox africanus; assembly: GCA_030268105.1. Classification (NCBI taxonomy): domain Eukaryota; kingdom Viridiplantae; phylum Chlorophyta; class Chlorophyceae; order Chlamydomonadales; family Volvocaceae; genus Volvox; species Volvox africanus. The sequence goes on along the minus strand of BSDZ01000116.1, from coordinate 191,271 downwards.
GGTATCTGTGAATGGAATGTGCTGAACATCAATAAGTCCTGGGCATACATGCACATGCAGAGGGCCATCAGGCTGGAGAGGGCCATCACACTGACCTGGTGGAACTGCTTTCCATTGCCTATTAACTAAGTGAATTGTTCTTTTGTCTTTGGAAGAGCCGCAGTTTTGGGGGGCTTTATATCATCATTCGCAGACGTACATTCATAAGCTGCTCAGGCATAAGTACCTCTCCTGTGAAATCTACGGGTCTTGAGGCCCGGTGCTCCAGCGGAGGGAAGGGGGCCTTGAACCAGGGCTAATATCTTAAGATCCCCTCAATAGAGACTCGTTATACTCTATTATATCCATCTGCAGATGTTATGTCATTAGAAGGATTCCAAATAATTATAGGTCATCTTGGATCAATACTTCTCCATCATTATCTCAGCATCGTACACCTTGTACCATCCATCACAAGTAACCAGCCCAAATCCCGACCAATTTTCCTGGTTACTGGTATATCTGAAGTCCAAAGGTTGGACTGAAGCCGAGAATATATTTTGGTTACGAAAAAGTAACTGGTTACCGGGGAAAACACTGATCCTGCCTGTCTTGTGTTTAATTATCACTTCCCCTGGTTTGCATTTTCCTGCAGTCCTGCTGGCTGGCACTGGCGCACAGCAGGTGGGAGAGATCAGGAAATGATGTCTGTCGTGGTGACTTTTAGTTGTGGACAATGCGCAAGTAAAATCTATTGTACTTACTGGTTTCTCTTGTGGAGGGTGGGCATCGCCCGTTGGGTCTCACATCCAACAGTTGTGCAGTTTTGAACTACTCGGGTGTAATACCTTGCCAAATTGTGGCTATCTTATGGAAGGTCCTATGATTGCAGGTTTGTCGTTGGTCGCAAATGGTCGCTATGATTTTCCCCCAAATCACGTATTTGGATGTAGCCATCCATGCCGAATAGCTCGCCTGTGCTTTGACAAGGGATGGTACTCGGCTTTTCCCAAGCAGAGCATGCGATACTTCCTGGCGATAATACTTGCATCTGCACTTCCTTACCCACAACTGTATCAGGCCATGTACATGGCGGCCATGTACCCAATGTACTTTGCTCAGCAAACTCAGCAGACGGGCATGCATAGCTTCCAGGTGCGTGCAAATTCAGGCGCCCCGCTTTGTTAGCGGTTAGTGTGAATGGCACATTAGTAAACACTGTTATGCGGAGAGCAAGAACTCTGTCTGGACGTATCGGCGTCTTGCTAATTGTGACGTGGGATTTAGGGAATGCAATACGGGGGTTAACCTGTGTAATGGCAGTACTGGCATAGTGGTGGACGGGCGAATGCATGGGCGGAACATGCGGCGGAAGGCTGACATCAGATAGTGTTAAAGAGTAATGCACTAACGTACCATACAGGGCATGCTTATTGATTGTGCTGCGCATGGCACATTTTTAAAGCTGTGCATCGTTTCATAAGTCGGTTTATATACGGGTTGCCAGCGGCAATGACCGAATTTGGGAATTGAGTGTGCTGTTAAGACCGTGCAATAACATCTTGATGAAGTGCTTGTGTAAGTGGTTACCCTTACAGATGAACGTGGCTTTCTATGCACAAGGGCATCCTGGTTGGTAATGAATAATTTTGTCTGCATGCCCTGGTTGTATATTGCTTGCCATGTTTCCCTGACATGTCAACACAGGCTATGCAGGCGGCTGCCATGGCAGGTTTTCCCGCCATTTCCACTCCAGGCAGCGCCTTCTCCATGGTGCCTGGCGGCGTGCCTCCGCCCATGCTGCCTTCTGCGTACCAGCCCGCTGTTATCCCTGGTCTACCGTCTGCTGCTGCTAGCTCGCTGTTTGGCACTGGTGCCGCTAGTGTCAGTGCTGGCCTAGGCCTTACCGATGTTGGGACGCTATCTGCTGCGGATTTAAGGCCGCAACACCAGTTCAGCGGTATAAATACTGGCTCGAATCTTGTACAACCATACCCGTCGGGTGTGAATGGGGACGGCGACTACGGAGTTTACTACCAAAAAATGTTAGAGGTCCAGGCCGCCGCTGCTTTGGCTGGTGGCGTGCTCCCAAAGGAGGCCGACACGGTCGCAGCAGCGGCACGGCTGCGTGGCGGCATCCCGCCGCCTCCACCACCCCCAGCGCAACCGCCTCCGCCTCCCAAGGAGAGCAAGCGCAACAGCGGTGGCGAGCCCCATCCTGGCGTGAATTGCACGGCCGCAGCTAGCGCCGCCCCTTTTGGTCATACCACGGCTTCTGGGGCAGATACCGAGCGACGGTTACGTGGCCAGAACTCAGGCCGCGACCTTGGGACTCGCGCGAGCGGTGGCATCAACATAAGCGCCAGCGGCAGCAGCGGCACGTTAGGCTGCCCGCAGTCTCCGTCGCAGACGCACACGGCCTCATTTACAAACCCGCAGCCGAGCAGCCGTCTTCGCACTGGCTCGTCATCGCAGTTTGATGGCCAACTTCAGCAAGTGAGCGGTAGTGTTGCCAACGGCGGCGGTATCAACGGCGGCTTTGCTAGTGTAAATAGTGTTGGCAATACAGGAACGTCATACGTTCGGGAAGCTTTCCGCAGCGAGGGACCACAGCGCCGCAACAGCCAGCGGCGAGTCGATATGCTGGCAGCGGTAGAAGTGCAGGACACCGGCGGTGGCGGCAGCAACAGCGGAGGCGGGACTGCTGCTGGGGCCGGTGGGCGCGGACCCCGCAGCAGTGGAGACACACTGCTGGATGAATTTAAGAACAATAAGACAGGCCGCAAGTACGAGCTGCGGGAGATTCTAGGCCACGTGTACGAGTTCAGCTTGGACCAGCATGGCAGCAGGTTTATCCAGCAGGTACGTTGCGCGTTTTGACAGGGGGCTTGGATGGATTTGAGTAGTCCTTGTTAGGTCGATCCCATGGGCCATGGTCCGTCCACCGTAGCCATGGGTGATTGCCACCCATCCGCGTAAGACTTCAATATATTATGTCCGTGTTAGTACCGAGTTAAAGATAGCAACTGCGAGATCCATATTAGTAAAATGTGATCTCGTTATTCCAAGCTGGCGCATCTTATTAGGGAATGGGGACACAGAAAAGTCTTGGCAGCATCGAGCGGCATAGTGAAAGCCGGCAATACGCGACAGTTCTACGTACGCAAGGAAGGCTGACGAGGTATGCCGACGACTTGCAGTTGTAGGAGTGCCCTCCCCAAAATGTATGGATGGGATAATGGCCGATACTTGTTGCGTTGCGGTGTGTAGTCATTATGCCACTTACCCCTGTCTTTCCTTGGTGCAGAAGTTGGAGGGCGTAAACCCAGACGACCTGGATGCAGCGTTCAGCGAAGTGCTGCCGCGCATCCTGCACCTCATGACGGACGTGTTCGGCAACTATGTAGTGCAGAAGTTTCTCGAGCATGGTAGGAAATTACCGGGGACTTATCATTAATCCAGGGTACTAACGCATCGGAAATTGCTAGACACTTTCTCAGCCTCAGTGGCGTTAGTTAAAGTCCGATAGATATCTGCAGGTAAAATGACATGCTTCAAAACGACTGTCCAAACTTCAGCGAATCTCTCACCTTACCAACGTGCATCCCGCATCCCTGTTTCACAGGTTCACAAGAACATCGTGCACGCGTTGCAAAGGCACTGCACGGTCATGTGTTGCAGTTGAGCTTGCAGATGTACGGCTGTCGTGTCGTACAGAAGGCGCTCGAGGTGTTCACGGAGGAGCAGCAGGTTGAGTTGGTCTCGGAGCTGGAGGGTCATATCATGCGCTGCGTCCGTGATCAGAATGGCAACCACGTCATTCAGAAGTGCATAGAGTGTGTGCCGACGCACCGCATCGTGGGCCTCTTGGACCACTTCCTCATGTGCGTGGTGGCTCTGTCCACCCACCCCTTTGGCTGCCGTATCATTCAACGCATTCTAGAGCATGTGCGGGACCAGCGGCGCCGCGAGGCGGTCATGACCGATATCCTCAGCTCGGCCATACAGCTTACGCAGGATCAGTACGGTAATTATGTCATTCAACACGTCTTGGAACGGGGCGCACCAGAGGAGCGATCGTCAATAACAAGCAGTCTTGCGAACCGCGTGGTGCAGTTATCGATGCATAAGTTTGCGAGTAACGTAATTGAAAAGTGCCTGACCTACGGCAGCGTCACTGACCGAGACCTGCTCATCAATCGCATGTTAGGCGCACAGGCCCTCCAAATGCAGCAGGCGGCGGCGGCAGGCGGCGTGGATGGCGACATGGAAGTGGAGGTATATCATTGATGGGGCTGATTAGGGCCTGTTTTGCTCTTTTGGTCCGGTTTATGCCAGCGGGGACTGCTACTCGTTTTAGAAGCTCCAAATATTGTTAAGCCATATCTGCATGGCTTTGTTCTCCTCTTGCCATAATGTGTTTGCTGACTCCAAAATGACTCGCTGATACCTCCCTAATCACCTCGCACTTTTCCCCTTGCACTTTTGCGTAATGGCCGGCTGCAGGACCCCGTGCAGGCCATGATGAAAGATCAGTTTGGCAATTATGTCGTGCAAAAGGTGCTGGAGGTTTGCACGGATGACCAAAGGGAGGCTATGCTGGCCAGAGTTCGGCAGCAGCTACATGCGCTCAAGCGCTTTACATATGGCAAGCACATCGTTGCTCGCGTGGAGAAGTTGCTGTCGGCAGGGACCCGCTATCAAACACATGCCAAGGGACGGCTGCTGCCGGATGATGAGGCGCTGGCTGCTGCTGCGGCTGCTGTCGGGGGTCGATTGGGCTCCCTAACAGCAGCGACAGCATTAACGACAACTGCCGTTGTCGCGTCAACCACTGGCACAGGAGGCGAAGATGCAGTGGCCTTTGGCAGCGGTGCCTCCGTGTCGATGGCAGTCGTCGATGGCAGCATGAGCTCTGATGGCGGCTTCAATTCGCAGCCGCCTGCGCCCACCACTCCGCCGGTGTCCTCGGGACTCGGGGAGGGAGGATACATGGGAAGTGTGGCAACGAAGGTGCAGGTGGTGTCGTCGACGTCTTCAGACGGGGGAGCAGCAGCTGTGGACCGACCCTGTTCGGGCGTTGTGGGTCTTGAGAAAGAGGAGTCGCCAGAGCCCCCTGCTGTTCTCGAGGCGCATTAATATGCGGGGAGCCTTGTGTTTCCCTTGCCTGTGCATTAAGATGCGTTGAGGCTGCATATGTGTAGGCCGAGCCCTGTGATCCGCCTTTCTTTTAAAAGGTGCAGTGCTGCAGGTTTGGTGCGCGGTTTGGTGCGTTGTCGGTGCGCACATAAAGGCGTGAAGTCCGTGGTAGCCGCTGTCCTTTGCGCCCATTAAATCCAAGCTGGCAGTTACAACATGCTGTATGACTGTTGGGGCATTCACCACGCGTTGGAGAGGTGCGATGATTGGTTTGCGAATGGTATGGTCACGGTCGCCCGCCAGTTATCTGAGGTAGTGTAGAGGCTTCTTACGACAAGTAGCTAGGTGTTGGCACAGAGCTTGCGGCCGCTTGTCCCCACTGCTTTCGCTGCAAAAAGTTTCCATGGGCGTGTTTTTCACATGTGCTTCTCCAGGGAGGGGGAGCGCGACAAGCACGATAGCTGAATGGAAGGAGCATGCTGAAGCTATGGCGCCAAAATGGACATCGGGGCGGAAGGTGTACGCCTTGAATGAAGAAAGTTTGGTCTTCGCACGATTTGGCTGTGTATACAAGGCCGCGGGCGGGAGTGCCATCCCGCTTGACAGGAGGTTCCATCCTTTTAGAGATGAGTGTATGCTTGGCAGCATGGGGTTCTTTTGAACGCCCCACCGGTCGTTCATACTCCGTCGATCTTTCCCACGCTTTAGGACCTGCAGGCATGTCCTTATCCGGTCGTGTTAGGTAGTGGGCTTAAAGCATTGAGCAAGGCATGCTAATCCACCTAGCTCCGCCGTATCGGGCTTGATCTCTGGAGATTGAAAGGATAAATTGTAGTGCGGCAGCTGTGATAACGCTGCCTGAACGACGCACTTCTGCCGTGGATGCCGTGCATGGCGATTCTGGTCGTATTCGCCATTCGATGCTTTGGCCCAAGATTGCCAGCCACAATGACCGGGTTCAACTGGGCCGATCCCGTGGAAGAAACACGTGTCGGCGGTCTCGATGCGTTGCATGCTCGATGATCCGGTCGTTCTCTTCACGTTACTGTGGTCCGTCGTGTAGGCACTTTTCAGCTCGCCGTGCCGAAACGTTCGCGGTTTCCAAATGACTCGCAAATTACCAACGGCTGCGTCTGCGTGTCTTTCCGCTGCTGCGGGTTTTATTTTGCTTGCTGCTGTTACCTTGGTGCCGATGTCCTCGACATGGATTAATCATAAACGTCGCAATTGTTCTTTGCTGGTTCACAACTGCCTGTGTAGGTGATGAGGCAGATATGAGGGTGTCGCTCAGTCACCACTAATTAGGAGGCATAGTGCGCATCCGCTTGCGTTCATGCGGTGTACAGATTCAGTTCCATCTTTGCCTCATCGTCTTGGGCGTCCATATTGGAAGGGTACATATTTATATCTGTTCTTTGGAGACGTCTGCGCTTGGATGATATACACTATCGTAATGAGGAGTACAAAGATTTGCTTGCTTACATACCGGAGCAAAGAAAGACGCTTGAATGACGTATGGACCGCTGGCAGGGACGGGTTGGGAGTGGGTGCATGGCACTGCCCTCGCTTCCTTCCCCGTTCCCATGGCTCGAAACATAGACAATCTTGGCTCGTAAAGGGCAAGAGGCTTAGGATCCATCGCTGGAAAGCGGAATTTAAGAAAGTGGGGGGCTGATGGAGTGTCAATTTATTTGGCTTGTCGATGCCTGAGCGTAGGTAAAGCTTGCCGATTTGGTTTCTGTATGCAGTCTTGGAATGCGCTTCAACAAGCAACAGGGGACGGTCCTCAAGTTCTCTAGGCCGTGGTCCGCAGGCTTACTGATCTTGAAGATAGCATACATAGCCACTGCGCGCAATCCGCGCCTGTTTATATTTGTAACAACAGCCTCGTACAGCTTTGATGGTACCATTAGACCCGACAGCTGGGCCACTGCGTCCGTACGGCAGCCATTTTGCGTTGACTGCCTCAAAATGCACCTTCGGGCAGGTTAATTAATGGGCTTTGAAAATTACACAATAATGTGAAAACGTTGAGGAACATGGAGGTCACAATCAATGACGAACTTCCCCTTCACGACGCCCTGTATATCAGGGGAGAGTCTCCCCTGCTGCGTACGGATACTTTGGGTCTAGGAAGGTCCATCGGCTCCAGTTTTCCCTGAAACAATTCAATAGCATGTAAAGGTCAAGTATGAGGCGATAATTAAGCGCTGCTTCTAACTGTCCAGCTATGCAAGGCGGAATTTATGGTTTACAATAGTTTTGATCGGATCGTCTGTCCTGCTACTGGCTCATACAGACCGCGAACCTGGCCTAATCTCCTGGTTCTGTCACAAAATGAGCTGTCTAGGTCGCATTTATTTGATTAAGCATCGTTGAACATTTGGAATAAGGACAGATCGACTGCCACAAGAGGACTACAGCCCATTCGCCCATAGCCCGCCAGCACCGCACTGTGTTTGCACGGTGTTTACATACGGATTGCCAGCTCAGCATGCAATCCCCAAAATCGAAAACTGGATGGAATGAACCGTCGACGGGTTGCTGAGCCGCGGCCGTTCCCAGATAAGGGAGGTCAATCTGTCGCCGTGACAGAGGGTGGAATGGATCTTCACCTTTCTGCTAACACAATTCTGCTGTGGTCACAGAACAGTGCATGTCTCACACGTACCCACACCAAGAAAATCTTTCGCTACATACTGCCTGATAGCCAAAAACGTGCCCTATGTGTACGCCATTCACCTTGCACTCCGCAGGTGTCTCGGATATTGCATGCTTTTTTGGGGCAATATTAATACAGCCGCATGCATGTGCTGAAGGACGACACGCACGAATACCCAATCTGCCAAGCATGATAATCGGTGATAAATATAAATCAACTTAACCCACGTACACTGGTATCGCTGCACCTTGCTTCAGTGTTGCTTGCTTGGAACGTTACGGAACGTCCAGTTTATGAGCTTAAGTGAGAGGTACATATACAAGCACATGCACATGTGTACTTGCATGTAATGGATGCTTGGTTGCTTTCTCAATTAAATATAATAATATGCAGACAATAATATAAATGATATACATGATATTTATAGTTACAATGGGAGAAGCCAACCTTACCTTATGCCTAGGTAGGTGCTCCCTCGGCTTATTTTAGCTCGATTGACTTGCAATAGGGATACAACCAGATCCGCATCGCTGCGTCTGACATTCCGAAAACCACTTTTCGGATGCCCTTTGGTCACTTCGAGTACACGGTCTTGTCGTTTGGGCTGACTAACGCACCCGCGACGTTCAAGGCGGTTATGGACCGCATGTTTAGTCCGTTTATCGACAGGTTCGTGGTCTGCTATTTGGATGACATTTTGGTTTATTCCAAAACGCGTGAGGAGCACCTGGAGCATCTGCTTGACGTGTTCGTGCTTGAGGTGATGAGGCGGGAGCAATTGTTTGCTAAACGCGCCAAATGCTTTCGGGCACAGCCTGAGGTGGGAGTATTTGGGCCACATTGTGTCGGCCACTGGTGTGAAAATGGACCCCCGAATGGCCCGCGCCTCAGAACCTCACGGAGCTACGTAAGTTCCTAGGCTTGACCAACTATTTCTGTAAGTTCGTTGACTGATACTGCATCCTTGCGGCCCCGCTCACGAACTTGATGCTCAAGGGAACTTTCATTTCGCTTGAGTTCTGGACATCAGAGTGTCAACAGGCGTTTGAAGAGCTGAAGCATATCGTCGCCAACGACATTACCCTTGCGTTCCCCGATTACTCGTTACCATTCTGCGTCGAAGTAGTGTCTGATGCTTCGCTCTATGGGAGTGGTGCTGTATGTGTACAGGAGGGGCAGCCGATCGCCTTCACGAGTAAGAAGTTTTTGGGTGCGGAGACCGCTACAACACCGGGGAACAGGAGCTGTTGACAGTTTTGCAGGCTTGAAAGAATGGCGTTGTTACCTTGAGGGCCGGCCGTTCACGCTGAAGACTGACCATAAACCCCTAACGGTTTTTGCAAAGCGTCCCCACGTTGAACCGACGACAAGCTAGATGGATACAGTACCTAGCTCGGATTGATTGCACCTGAGAGTACATTGCTGGTCGGATTAATATCGCCAACACTCTCAGCCGACATCCGTCGTGACATGCTGCGATTTTGGCGGCACCTGTCCTGCGCCCGCGGAATAAGCAGGTGCCAGTGGCTTTCGGACCTTGTGGGGCGATTAAAGGCTGCCTACGTTACAGATCCCTGGTTTGCTAAGCCGGGCAATGTAGAGCACTTGCGCAAGCAGAACGACCTTTGGCTATGGACGGAGGGTTCCAGATCATCGTTCCGAACGATGATGCTCTTCGCCGTGACATCCTCATCCGTTTCCACGAGGATCCGCTAGCAGGACACCCTGGTAGCACGGGGTTGGTCGAGTTGATTCGACACTCGTTCTGGTGGCCACGCTTGGCCAAGGATGTGGGGAACTTCGTGCAGATGTGCAGTTTGTGCCAGCACAACAAGGGTTTGTCGGGTAAGGGTCACGGCTTGTTGCAACCTTTGCCTCTCCCGGATGCGCCTTGGGAGAGTGTTTCTATGGACGTTTTGTAGTCGCGCTGCCCAAAACTGAGGGGGGATACAACTCGGTGCTCGTCATGGTTGACCGGTTGACTAAGAAGGTTCACCTAGCGCCATGCACGTCGTCCTGCAGTGCAGAGCAAATGACACGATTGTTCTTTGATAATGTGGTTCGGCTGCACGGCGTCCCTAAAACCGTGGTATCGGACCGCGGGGGTCAATTCACGTCTAAGTTTTGGGAAGCGCAAGCTGGTTGCTATGCACATTAATCTGAGCACGGCATACCACCCACAGACAAACTGAACGCACAAACCGCACATTGGGTGATATGTTACACAATTTTGCTGGTCGTACACCTCTCGTCTGGGATACTTACTTGACTGTGGCAGAGTTTGCGCTTAACAACGCTGTAAACTGCTGTTAACCGCTCAACAGGTCAAAGCCCTTTCTTTCTGAACTATGGGTTTCACCCCCCTCTACCCGTGTGGCGTGAGTTGGAGGTGAACGTTCCCGCAGATGGTGTTGTTGTTGAGCACTAAGAACCTACACTCTTTTGCTGAGGGGTCCCGGAAGCTTTTGCCCCAATGGATTAGTTCATATCCCGTTGTGCGCATGGTTGGGAACGCAGCTGTAGAGCTTGCTTTGCCCCCTGACATAAACATTCACCCCAAGTTTCATATTTCCCTGATATGTCCCTATTGTGGCACGGAACCCATCCTCGATACCACTAACACCCCTGCAGCGGTAGAACTGGGTCCTGAGACCTGGATCACAGGCAAGCAGAAGGTGTACGATGTGGAGCAGGTATTGGATTATCACGCTCATTGTGTGGGCCGACATCCACGCAAACGGACGGTGCACGAGTATCAAGTCAACTGAACCGGGTATTCGAGTGAGCACAACTCGTGGGAGCCGGCACCAAACTATTTGCCGGATATGAAGCCCCTGTTGGAGGAAGCTCGTCTACGCGCCAGGCAAACCCAATGATCCTTGCAGTCGATGCTGTTCAATGCAGCGAGGACGCTGCATACGGGAGGGGGGATAATTGTTGTATTACGGTTTGATTATCGGTCGATGCGACTTTACAAGGCGATAAGCGAACGGAATAAATGCATTTCTAGCAGTAGATATATTTGCATATATTTAACTAATTATGCGCCGTGAAATCCATGCATTGCGACTCCTCGCCTAGCAAGCCACAGCTGCATCACTAATGCACCAGCCAAGCGAACGTTTGACTCATCTACAGGAACGAGGGCATGAGGCATAATAATGACATGATCTCTTAAATAATAATATCCGCTATATTATTACTCCATTGCCAGCATAGACAGTGCGCGAGTGTGAGGAGTGTGGAAGTCACAGTGGCAGGTGGTCGGCATCCGAATATTGATTTAATATATATTCGGCCATTTGCATCGCATGAATTCCGCGAAGGCTTAATGATATTAGACACGGAGATCTGCGATACGCATTAGGGTTTATTACACTTGGGGATTGGCGATCTGGTGTGAGTTGTACCGCATATCGATATCACGAGTATCGTATGCGTGAGGACGGCCGAATAGAACATTGCTTGATGCTTTTGCTGAGCCCTAAGCAGGGTTGTCCTAGCACCGATCTTATCGAACCTTATTGATATATTCTCAGGCCCGTGCCAAGCCCAAGCTTTGCAATCAGCCGTATGATGACAGCCTGTCATCGGCTCTGACGGCCGAACATATCGCTTTCGCCAATCAATGATTATAAGTTGGATCCGTCGTCGTTCCTAAGTCTTCCACTGTCCATATTGACGCACTTGAGTGCTTTGCCGTTCCATAAGAACTCCGGCACGAGTATCTAACACCCAGACCTGCAGAAAAGAGCATGATTGACGAAGGAGTGATACAACAGTGCCATGCACTCCATTTAGCCCTGGTGGACAGCAAGACCCAAGGAGCAGACAACGACCCCTTCATCAAGCTTGCAAAAGCAGAGGCCCCTCATCCATTTGCAACCAGAACGCTTTCAGCACAGCATGAAGCTCCAACCCAACATACATGTAGTTGATGGGCTGCGTGCTCCCCACTGGCATTCAGCAGCAGAATCTAGCGGATCAATGGTGCAGCCAGCCCTGCTCCTGGTGGTCAGCTCACAGGCCACAACTCTGATTGTTGTCACTGCTGTGATTTGGGAAAATGTGGCCACAGATCCGCCATTAGAAATGGCAATCCTCCATGTTGACTCCTGTTTGGTAGTGAGACGGTTCCATTCACGGGCTGTCTCATTGTCCCTCATCGGAAGTAGGTTCTCACAATGGCGAGTGACGGTGATAATCACCGCAGTCCACTAGACACTTTCGCCGAGGATCTTGGCCACGCCGTATTGGATGCCGCCGCTTCCGGTTTGTAATTACTGCTGTTTGTTTCTGAATAGTTGCTGCGTTCTCGTTGCAAGTCTGTCTCGTGAGTTGCGGGTGAACGTACCCCATCACTAAACGCGGTGTTGGGCGGTCAGTATCTGAATTCCGAGCAAATCAAGGCTTTGATTGCGCCCACACCGGAAATTAAAGACGGCCTTACAGATTACATTGTGTTCCTCATTGGCCTGCTCGGAAGTACTGTCGGTACGCAAGCAAATGGGAAGCCTATTGTTCTAGCCGGTTGGCAAATTATCTAGCACATCCCTGACTGAAAGTGTGGGCTCGTGCTACATGTCGGGTCACAAAGATTGTTGTATCCTTCCTTCTTCGACCATGCACTGAATCTGCACGTCTGGGTTTTAGCTACACGTACACTGTGCTTACAAACAGCAAGGCGATTCAATGCGAGTAAGATGACAGCGGAGGACTCAGCAACAAGGAAAGATCCAACTTACAATAGTCTTTGATTACAGAATGGTAGTCTGCCGTCAGACCCCGCGGGCAATGTTCATCATCCGGCTGGAGATGGTATGCTAGAATAGCTCAGGCCGAATATAATTGAGTAAAACGTATATATGAGAGTTCGATTGAGTTAAGTACGAGGGTACTTAATCCAAAGTAACGTGGAGCCGACTTGGGTCTCTAGGCGGCCGTCCTCGCACCTATCACGTTCACGATACCGATGTGCAGTACAAGTCTCACTGGATTCTGATCTCAGTTGTGAGTATTAGCTTAGCACAGTTCTGAATATCGCGTAATCCGTGATATTAATGGATGCAACGTATGCAATATGCGAAGGTCCGAATATATATATTCGGTTACCGACCCAACCATCGCGATCGTCGCGTTCCCGCATACGTGTATGGTTTATGACACTGATAAGATAATAATATTTGAAATATTATTACGTGATATATTATGCCAACAGAGAGTTCGCGCATTGATATCAGCTTCGAGTCAAACATGTTGACCGACAGCGTGATGTTGTGGATGATGATGCGACGTGCCTGATTAGCTAGATATACTCGAATATATCATGCTAATATGATTATATTATGTTCGGTAGTGCTCAAATGGATTGCAACCTACTTCGGCGTAAACGGTGATCGAACCGGCATACAACAACTATCCCCCCTCCTGTATGCAGCGTCCTTGCTGCATCGTACAGCATTCGACTGCAGAGATCATTGGGTTTGTGTGGCACGTAGTCGAGCTTCCTCCAATAGGGGCTTCATCTCTGACGAGAAATTACGCGTTGGCTCCCAAGAGTTGTGCTCGCTATAATAGCCAGTCCATTTGACCAGATACTCGTGCACCTTTCACTTATGTTGCTGTCGACCTTTACGTCGAACCCGATAATCCAATATTCGTTCCAGATCGTACACCTTTTGTTTGCCTGCAATCCAGGTCTCGGAACCGGGGTCCATTACCGCAGGGGCATCGGTGTCGTTCGTAACGGGTGCTGTACCGGGATAAGGGCGAATGAGGGAGATATGAAACGTGGGGTGGATATTCATGTCAGGGGGTAGGGATAGCTCCACAGCTACATTTCCTACCATGCGTACAACAGGGTATGGACCGATCCAACGAGGTAACAGTTTTTGGGAACCGTCGGCGAGTGAACACAGGTTCTTAGTGCTCAATAAAACCATTTGTCCCACCGAAAATGTTACGTCTCGTTTGGATTTATTACAGTAACCCGTCGTCCGTTGTTGTGCCGCATCCAAACATGCCTTCGCATCTGTCATGCGGGATAGGAACGACTTGGCAAAGGTTTTAGCAGCAGGGATATTTACTTCCAATTCTCGCCAAACAGGTAGCGCAGGATGGAATCCATAATTCAAAAAGAAGGGGCTTTGACCTGTAGAGCGGTTAACAGCATTGTTAAGTGCAAATCCTGCCAAAGTCAGAAACGTATCCCAGACAAAGGGTGTGCGTCCCACTAAATTGCGTAACATATCGCCCAACGTGCGATTTGTGCATTCGGTTTGCCCATCAGATTGTGGATGATATGCTGTGCTCAAATGAACGCGCATACCGACAAGTTCACATAGCGCTTCCCAAAACTTAGACGTGAATTGACTGCTGCGATTGTGTTGTGCCACGGTTCGTTTTCCGCCGATGCGTAGGTCAATGCGACCCTACGAGGCGAAGTGCTATTTTGATGAACACATGAACGATCAATGCATATGAATGAACTTGCACAATATAAATGTATTCGTATATATTTATATATGCATTTGGCATGACACCATTATCCATCGCGACATCGCATCATGGCTGATCCGCCTAGCATGTATGAAATCCCAAATCATTGAAGTGCGCATTATGCTCGTGCTACGAAACGATAAGTAATATTATTTGACATAATATTACTTCATTACAGCACATGTTGAGAGCACCGCACTCGTCGCGATACATGCCTTGCAACCGAATATCGTTATTCGGACCCTTGCATCATGCGAATGCCGGAAAGGCTTATACGTTGTTATGCTTGGACATCGCCTATACGCAGTAGGGTTGTCACACTTAGGATCGGCCTCCTAGTGTGAATCGTACGGCATTGCGATGCTGCGAGTATAACAGATGCGAGGACGGCTAAGCCAAAAGAGACATTCGATACCGGAGAACACTCGTGTGTTCTATATTACTATTGATATACGCTATTCTACTTAGCACGAGTTAAGCCTGAACTTCACTAATCACCGCCGCGTGATGATTGCTTGCTTCCGGCGCTGACGGCGATTTCATCCATAGCATCGCTTCGATCTGTAAGACTGTAAGTTATATCTCTTCTTGTCTAGATGTCTTCCGCTGTCTCTGTTTGCTGGCGCTTGCCTTGCTGTACTTGCAAGTGTTCGCGCATTGGTGTCGAAAGCCTTCAGACGCGCAGATACTTATGAGCAAACACGAAGGAGAGGTACAACAAATTGGTATCGAGACAGGTTCATTGTTGTACCTCTCGTTCGCGTTTGCTCATAAGTATCTGCACGTCTGGAGACTTTCAACACCGATGCGTGAGCACTTGCAAGTACAGCAAGGCAAGTGAGAGCAAACAGAGACAGCGGAAGACTTCAAGACGAAGAGAGATATAACTTACAGTCTTACAGATCGGAACGATGCAATGGACGAAATCGCCGTCAGCGCCGGAAGCAAGCAATCATCACGCGGCGGTGATTAGCGAAGTTCAGGCTTAGCTCGGGCTAAGTAGAATAGCGTATATCAATAGTAATATAGAACACACGAGTGTTCTCCGGTATCGAATGTCTCTTTTGGCTTAGCCGTCCTCGCATCTGTTATACTCGCAGCATCGCAATGCCGTACGATTCACATCAGGAGGCCGATCCTAGATGTGACAACCCTACTGCGTATAGGCGATGTCTACGCATAACAACGTATAAGCCTTTCCGGCATTTCCTTTGTATAATTCGCGTATAATTTTGGTTATAACATAAGCCATGTGACCCATATCCAGCATTCTGCCATGGGGTGTGTGGGGCGGGCCAGGTACCTTGGGAGATTTCGCAGGGGGGACCCTACTGCATAGGTGGTCCCATCCTTCTTCGGTGCAGTCTCTGCTAAGCCCTGCAGCACATACGGCCGGGTCACAACACGCAAAGGGCCTATCGATAGGCTAAGGGTGATCCTGCCCACGATGGGATGCTTACCCCCGTCAGCAAGGGTAACCTGTGGATAATCAGACGACTCTGGGGTCAACCCCAGCGCATTCACCTCTGCGACAGAGATGAAGTCGTCGCTGGCACCGGTGTCAACAAGTGCCTTCAGAGTACGGCCATTCAAACCAATCTGAACCACTGGGACACGGTTATCTATGAGTGACTGCCCAGCAGATAACGTCAGTGCACTTAGGGCAGGTCCGTGACTTACGGCACCCTCATCAGGAGCTTCGTACCAAACGTCAACCGAGTAGGATGTCCCTGGCCACGGAGCCAGCATACCCTCCCAATCCACACCATTGAACAAAACGGTGCCTGGCTCGAACCGGTGGACACACCGCATACCCCTTAATGATGCCTCTGCCTTGCGCCGACAGAAAGCAGGGAGTAATACACATGCGGCGGTGCCTGGATATTGACGCCTACATCTCCTGTATACGGCCAACTGTTCCGACATCTCACGCAGAGACGAGGGGATGAACAAAACCACGTGTTTAGACAGATCGATAGACGACAGGGGACGGCGTGGTGTAAACAAATTACACAGCGGATCGAAGCAGAGAAGTCCCGTGCGTCCGTCAAGCGTGATGCGTCGCTCAATGACTCGCTCGATGTGTCCAAGTACGCAAGGCAACAATGCCTTCACGGCTGGCCGTAAGGATGACCACCGACCACGTGTTAGTTCAGAAATCCCGGGCGGTGCCCCCTCCGCAGGAACCCGGGCAAGCCCCTATTTCGGCTGAGGTACAAACGGCGGCAGTAACGGGCAATCCTTCGTAGGATGACTCTCCGCGCACCGTAGACAAACATTGGCCGCTTTCCGATGCTCGAACTCGGAACGATTGCAATTCCATTTTGGCATAAACGAGTCATCCGTGCGAGTCCGCTTCGCATTGGGGTCAGAGCGCTGTGCGGCTGCTGACGACGGCACACCACCACGCTTCCTGCTCATAGCTGGGTCCGAGCTCGGACCTGCTCCTCCTGACCCGTGGACACCTGAGCTAGCGCCCCCGCGCGCCTTGCGTTGCCGGTTGCTGCGTCGCGTCGCGGCAGTAGGCGCGGGGCGGGTAGCTCCAAGTTCCTGGTCTAGAGCTACAGCTTACCCAAGCAGATCCTGCACTTGCACGGCATTTGCACGAGGGGCAGATTTGACTTCTTCCTCACCGGCAAGGAGTCGTATCTCCGTACCCTTAGCAAAAGTGACCAAGGCATCATACGACTTGATCGGCACCCCAGCCAAGTCAGTAGCGCACCATTTAGCCAAAAGTTTCGTCAGGCCTCGCTTAAACCAAAAGACACGCTCGGTCTCGGTGAGGTCAGCAATGGGGGTCACAAGTGCTTCGAAGCGTGACTGGTACGCAGGTACATTTTCACCCCGACGCATGTGGTTGCTACCGGCCGCCAAGACCTTACGAGCCTCCACATCACGTGCTTGCACCTCAGTAGCGAACCGTGCGAGCAGAGCAGCGATCATCTCGTCAAAAGTATATTCGCCCCGGGCGGTGGTCCATTCACGATACCAGTCCTTCGCTGAGCCCTCGAGGGTGTTACCAACGAAGAGACACCTGATACCATCATTATCGCCACCATGAACAGCCTGGAGATACTTTTTAGCGTCATGCACGTACGCACGAGTTGCATCGGCTATGCTAGGTCCTGGTGTCTTTTCAGTCAGCGAGATATTAAGCCTAGAAACGGGAATTGACAATCTCATCACCTCAGGGATGGCATCGTGCCCTTGCGCTTGAGGTAATGGCAGAACCCTTGGTCCAGCAGTGTTGTCCATATTCGTATTAACTGCTGAATGCGGCACAATTAAGTGAGCAGGGGTCTGAAGGAAAAGGGGCTCTTGAGTGGCTCGCGTGCCAACAGTCTCAAGACCTCTATCCGGAGCTCTAGCAGCCACAACAAAATTGGGTTGGCTAGCTAAGCTAGTGTGTGGCGTATCGTCGCGTTCCGCGGACATGGAACACGAAGCAATACCCTAGGTTTGCGTAATAGAAGCCGACTTCTATTGCAAAGGCAAGAGTACAAAACGATTCGGTGAGCCTACCGACAGTACTCTTGAGAAGATTCAGTAAACTCAGCAAGTACTTGCCCAGCTGAGTCCTGATCTCCGTAGTTTGGGCGATGAGATTCGCCAACTGGTCTGAACGAAGACCGGTCTCAGTCGTTGCGGCAAGCAATGCCGGCGCACTGAGATTACCTGCGACTCAGAGCGTACACTTACACAACAAGTGCAACAATCTAGACAAAAGCAATTAAACGATTACAAACCGGAAGCACCGGCGTCCAATACAGCGTGGCCTAGGTCTTCGGCGAAAGTATCTAGCGGTCCCCGTGGTTCGTCGCTGGAACTCGCCATAGAAAGAACCTACTTCCGAGTTGACACAAAGAGACAGTTAGGCAATGAATGTTGTGCTATGGTTAGTTTCCCGCCGATGTGTAGGTCGATGTGATCCTACAAGGCGAAGTGCTATTGTGATGAACACATTGCATATGAATGAATCTGCATGATATAAATGTATTCGTGTACATTTATATATGCATTTGGCATGACACCATTATCCATCGCGACATCGCATCATGGCAAATCCGCCTAGCATGCATGAAATACCGAATCATTGAAGTGCGCATTATGCTCGTGCTATGAAACGATAAGTAATATTATTTGACATAATATTACTTCATTACAGCACACGTTGAGAGCGCCGCACTCGTCGCGATACATGCCTTGCAACCGAATATCGTTATTCGGACCCTTGCATCATGCGAATGCCAGAAAGGCTTATACGTTGTTATGCTTGGACATCGCCTATACGCAGTAGGGTTGTCACACTTAGGATCGGCCTCCTAGTGTGAATCGTACGGCATTGCGATGCTGCGAGTATAACAGATGCAAGGACGGCTAAGCCAAAAGAGACATTCGATACCGGAGAACACTCGTGTGTTCTATATTACTATTGATATACGCTATTCTACTTAGCACGAGTTAAGCCTGAACTTCGCTAATCACCGCCGCGTGATGATTGCTTGCTTCCGGCGCTGACGGCGATTTCATCCATAGCATCGCTTCGATCTGTAAGACTGTAAGTTATATCTCTTCTTGTCTAGATGTCTTCCGCTGTCTCTGTTTGCTGGCGCTTGCCTTGCTGTACTTGCAAGTGTTCGCGCATTGGTGTCGAAAGCCTTCAGACGCGCAGATACTTATGAGCAAACACGAAGGAGAGGTACAACAAATTGGTATCGAGACAGGTTCATTGTTGTACCTCTCGTTCGCATTTGCTCATAAGTATCTGCACGTCTGGAGACTTTCAACACCGATGCGTGAGCACTTGCAAGTACAGCAAGGCAAGTGAGAGCAAACAGAGACAGCGGAAGACTTCAAGACGAAGAGAGATATAACTTACAGTCTTACAGATCGGAACGATGCAATGGACGAAATCGCCGTCAGCGCCGGAAGCAAGCAATCATCACGCGGCGGTGATTAGCGAAGTTCAGGCTTAGCTCGGGCTAAGTAGAATAGCGTATATCAATAGTAATATAGAACACACGAGTGTTCTCCGGTATCGAATGTCTCTTTTGGCTTAGCCGTCCTCGCATCTGTTATACTCGCAGCATCGCAATGCCGTACGATTCACATCAGGAGGCCGATCCTAGATGTGACAACCCTACTGCGTATAGGCGATGTCTACGCATAACAACGTATAAGCCTTTCCGGCATTTCTTTTGTATAATTCGCGTATAATTTTGGTTATAACATAAGCCATGTGACCCATATCCAGCATTCTGCCATGGGGTGTGTGGGGCGGGCCAGGTACCTTGGGAGATTTCGCAGGGGGGACCCTACTGCATAGGTGGTCCCATCCTTCTTCGGTGCAGTCTCTGCTAAGCCCTGCAGCACATACGGCCGGGTCACAACACGCAAAGGGCCTATCGATAGGCTAAGGGTGATCCTGCCCACGATGGGATGCTTACCCCCGTCAGCAAGGGTAACCTGTGGACAATCAGACGACTCTGGGGTCAACCCCAGCGCATTCACCTCTGCGACAGAGATGAAGTCGTCGCTGGCACCGGTGTCAACAAGTGCCTTCAGAGTACGGCCATTCAAACCAATCTGAACCACTGGGACACGGTTATCTATGAGTGACTGCCCAGCAGATAACGTCAGTGCACTTAGGGCAGGTCCGTGACTTACGGCACCCTCATCAGGAGCTTCGTACCAAACGTCAACCGAGTAGGATGTCCCTGGCCACGGAGCCAGCATACCCTCCCAATCCACACCATTAAACAAAACGGTGCCTGGCTCGAACCGGTGGACACACCGCATACCCCTTAATGATGCCTCTGCCTTGCGCCGACAGAAAGCAGGGAGTAATACACATGCGGCGGTGCCTGGATATTGACGCCTACATCTCCTGTATACGGCCAACTGTTCCGACATCTCACGCAGAGACGAGGGGATGAACAAAACCACGTGTTTAGACAGATCGATAGACGACAGGGGACGGCGTGGTGTAAACAAATTACACAGCGGATCGAAGCAGAGAAGTCCCGTGCGTCCGTCAAGCGTGATGCGTCGCTCAATGACTCGCTCGATGTGTCCAAGTACGCAAGGCAACAATGCCTTCACGGCTGGCCGTAAGGATGACCACCGACCACGTGTTAGTTCAGAAATCCCGGGCGGTGCCCCCTCCGCAGGAACCCGGGCAAGCCCCTATTTCGGCTGAGGTACAAACGGCGGCAGTAACGGGCAATCCTTCGTAGGATGACTCTCCGCGCACCGTAGACAAACATTGGCCGCTTTCCGATGCTCGAACTCGGAACGATTGCAATTCCATTTTGGCATAAACGAGTCATCCGTGCGAGTCCGCTTCGCATTGGGGTCAGAGCGCTGTGCGGCTGCTGACGACGGCACACCACCACGCTTCCTGCTCATAGCTGGGTCCGAGCTCGGACCTGCTCCTCCTGACCCGTGGACACCTGAGCTAGCGCCCCCGCGCGCCTTGCGTTGCCGGTTGCTGCGTCGCGTCGCGGCAGTAGGCGCGGGGCGGGTAGCTCCAAGTTCCTGGTCTAGAGCTACAGCTTACCCAAGCAGATCCTGCACTTGCACGGCATTTGCACGAGGGGCAGATTTGACTTCTTCCTCACCGGCAAGGAGTCGTATCTCCGTACCCTTAGCAAAAGTGACCAAGGCATCATACGACTTGATCGGCACCCCAGCCAAGTCAGTAGCGCACCATTTAGCCAAAAGTTTCGTCAGGCCTCGCTTAAACCAAAAGACACGCTCGGTCTCGGTGAGGTCAGCAATGGGGGTCACAAGTGCTTCGAAGCGTGACTGGTACGCAGGTACATTTTCACCCCGACGCATGTGGTTGCTACCGGCCGCCAAGACCTTACGAGCCTCCACATCACGTGCTTGCACCTCAGTAGCGAACCGTGCGAGCAGAGCAGCGATCATCTCGTCAAAAGTATATTCGCCCCGGGCGGTGGTCCATTCACGATACCAGTCCTTCGCTGAGCCCTCGAGGGTGTTACCAACGAAGAGACACCTGATACCATCATTATCGCCACCATGAACAGCCTGGAGATACTTTTTAGCGTCATGCACGTACGCACGAGTTGCATCGGCTATGCTAGGTCCTGGTGTCTTTTCAGTCAGCGAGATATTAAGCCTAGAAACGGGAATTGACAATCTCATCACCTCAGGGATGGCATCGTGCCCTTGCGCTTGAGGTAATGGCAGAACCCTTGGTCCAGCAGTGTTGTCCATATTCGTATTAACTGCTGAATGCGGCACAATTAAGTGAGCAGGGGTCTGAAGGAAAAGGGGCTCTTGAGTGGCTCGCGTGCCAACAGTCTCAAGACCTCTATCCGGAGCTCTAGCAGCCACAACAAAATTGGGTTGGCTAGCTAAGCTAGTGTGTGGCGTATCGTCGCGTTCCGCGGACATGGAACACGAAGCAATACCCTAGGTTTGCGTAATAGAAGCCGACTTCTATTGCAAAGGCAAGAGTACAAAACGATTCGGTGAGCCTACCGACAGTACTCTTGAGAAGATTCAGTAAA
Source organism: Volvox africanus (assembly GCA_030268105.1). NCBI lineage: Eukaryota > Viridiplantae > Chlorophyta > Chlorophyceae > Chlamydomonadales > Volvocaceae > Volvox > Volvox africanus. The sequence goes on along the minus strand of BSDZ01000116.1, from coordinate 169,455 downwards.
CTCAGCAAGTACTTGCCCAGCTGAGTCCTGATCTCCGTAGTTTGGGCGATGAGATTCGCCAACTGGTCTGAACGAAGACCGGTCTCAGTCGTTGCGGCAAGCAATGCCGGCGCACTGAGATTACCTGCGACTCAGAGCGTACACTTACACAACAAGTGCAACAATCTAGACAAAAGCAATTAAACGATTACAAACCGGAAGCACCGGCGTCCAATACAGCGTGGCCTAGGTCTTCGGCGAAAGTATCTAGCGGTCCCCGTGGTTCGTCGCTGGAACTCGCCATAGAAAGAACCTACTTCCGAGTTGACACAAAGAGACAGTTAGGCAATGAATGTTGTGCTATGGTTAGTTTCCCGCCGATGTGTAGGTCGATGTGATCCTACAAGGCGAAGTGCTATTGTGATGAACACATTGCATATGAATGAATCTGCATGATATAAATGTATTCGTGTACATTTATATATGCATTTGGCATGACACCATTATCCATCGCGACATCGCATCATGGCAAATCCGCCTAGCATGCATGAAATACCGAATCATTGAAGTGCGCATTATGCTCGTGCTATGAAACGATAAGTAATATTATTTGACATAATATTACTTCATTACAGCACACGTTGAGAGCGCCGCACTCGTCGCGATACATGCCTTGCAACCGAATATCGTTATTCGGACCCTTGCATCATGCGAATGCCAGAAAGGCTTATACGTTGTTATGCTTGGACATTGCCTATACGCAGTAGGGTTGTCACACTTAGGATCGGCCTCCTAGTGTGAATCGTACGGCATTGCGATGCTGCGAGTATAACAGATGCAAGGACGGCTAAGCCAAAAGAGACATTCGATACCGGAGAACACTCGTGTGTTCTATATTACTATTGATATACGCTATTCTACTTAGCACGAGTTAAGCCTGAACTTCGCTAATCACCGCCGCGTGATGATTGCTTGCTTCCGGCGCTGACGGCGATTTCATCCATAGCATCGCTTCGATCTGTAAGACTGTAAGTTATATCTCTTCTTGTCTAGATGTCTTCCGCTGTCTCTGTTTGCTGGCGCTTGCCTTGCTGTACTTGCAAGTGTTCGCGCATTGGTGTCGAAAGCCTTCAGACGCGCAGATACTTATGAGCAAACACGAAGGAGAGGTACAACAAATTGGTATCGAGACAGGTTCATTGTTGTACCTCTCGTTCGCATTTGCTCATAAGTATCTGCACGTCTGGAGACTTTCAACACCGATGCGTGAGCACTTGCAAGTACAGCAAGGCAAGTGAGAGCAAACAGAGACAGCGGAAGACTTCAAGACGAAGAGAGATATAACTTACAGTCTTACAGATCGGAACGATGCAATGGACGAAATCGCCGTCAGCGCCGGAAGCAAGCAATCATCACGCGGCGGTGATTAGCGAAGTTCAGGCTTAGCTCGGGCTAAGTAGAATAGCGTATATCAATAGTAATATAGAACACACGAGTGTTCTCCGGTATCGAATGTCTCTTTTGGCTTAGCCGTCCTCGCATCTGTTATACTCGCAGCATCGCAATGCCGTACGATTCACATCAGGAGGCCGATCCTAGATGTGACAACCCTACTGCGTATAGGCGATGTCTACGCATAACAACGTATAAGCCTTTCCGGCATTTCTTTTGTATAATTCGCGTATAATTTTGGTTATAACATAAGCCATGTGACCCATATCCAGCATTCTGCCATGGGGTGTGTGGGGCGGGCCAGGTACCTTGGGAGATTTCGCAGGGGGGACCCTACTGCATAGGTGGTCCCATCCTTCTTCGGTGCAGTCTCTGCTAAGCCCTGCAGCACATACGGCCGGGTCACAACACGCAAAGGGCCTATCGATAGGCTAAGGGTGATCCTGCCCACGATGGGATGCTTACCCCCGTCAGCAAGGGTAACCTGTGGACAATCAGACGACTCTGGGGTCAACCCCAGCGCATTCACCTCTGCGACAGAGATGAAGTCGTCGCTGGCACCGGTGTCAACAAGTGCCTTCAGAGTACGGCCATTCAAACCAATCTGAACCACTGGGACACGGTTATCTATGAGTGACTGCCCAGCAGATAACGTCAGTGCACTTAGGGCAGGTCCGTGACTTACGGCACCCTCATCAGGAGCTTCGTACCAAACGTCAACCGAGTAGGATGTCCCTGGCCACGGAGCCAGCATACCCTCCCAATCCACACCATTAAACAAAACGGTGCCTGGCTCGAACCGGTGGACACACCGCATACCCCTTAATGATGCCTCTGCCTTGCGCCGACAGAAAGCAGGGAGTAATACACATGCGGCGGTGCCTGGATATTGACGCCTACATCTCCTGTATACGGCCAACTGTTCCGACATCTCACGCAGAGACGAGGGGATGAACAAAACCACGTGTTTAGACAGATCGATAGACGACAGGGGACGGCGTGGTGTAAACAAATTACACAGCGGATCGAAGCAGAGAAGTCCCGTGCGTCCGTCAAGCGTGATGCGTCGCTCAATGACTCGCTCGATGTGTCCAAGTACGCAAGGCAACAATGCCTTCACGGCTGGCCGTAAGGATGACCACCGACCACGTGTTAGTTCAGAAATCCCGGGCGGTGCCCCCTCCGCAGGAACCCGGGCAAGCCCCTATTTCGGCTGAGGTACAAACGGCGGCAGTAACGGGCAATCCTTCGTAGGATGACTCTCCGCGCACCGTAGACAAACATTGGCCGCTTTCCGATGCTCGAACTCGGAACGATTGCAATTCCATTTTGGCATAAACGAGTCATCCGTGCGAGTCCGCTTCGCATTGGGGTCAGAGCGCTGTGCGGCTGCTGACGACGGCACACCACCACGCTTCCTGCTCATAGCTGGGTCCGAGCTCGGACCTGCTCCTCCTGACCCGTGGACACCTGAGCTAGCGCCCCCGCGCGCCTTGCGTTGCCGGTTGCTGCGTCGCGTCGCGGCAGTAGGCGCGGGGCGGGTAGCTCCAAGTTCCTGGTCTAGAGCTACAGCTTACCCAAGCAGATCCTGCACTTGCACGGCATTTGCACGAGGGGCAGATTTGACTTCTTCCTCACCGGCAAGGAGTCGTATCTCCGTACCCTTAGCAAAAGTGACCAAGGCATCATACGACTTGATCGGCACCCCAGCCAAGTCAGTAGCGCACCATTTAGCCAAAAGTTTCGTCAGGCCTCGCTTAAACCAAAAGACACGCTCGGTCTCGGTGAGGTCAGCAATGGGGGTCACAAGTGCTTCGAAGCGTGACTGGTACGCAGGTACATTTTCACCCCGACGCATGTGGTAGCTACCGGCCGCCAAGACCTTACGAGCCTCCACATCACGTGCTTGCACCTCAGTAGTGAACCGTGCGAGCAGAGCAGCGATCATCTCGTCAAAAGTATATTCGCCCCGGGCGGTGGTCCATTCACGATACCAGTCCTTCGCTGAGCCCTCGAGGGTGTTACCAACGAAGAGACACCTGATACCATCATTATCGCCACCATGAACAGCCTGGAGATACTTTTTAGCGTCATGCACGTACGCACGAGTTGCATCGGCTATGCTAGGTCCTGGTGTCTTTTCAGTCAGCGAGATATTAAGCCTAGAAACGGGAATTGACAATCTCATCACCTCAGGGATGGCATCGTGCCCTTGCGCTTGAGGTAATGGCAGAACCCTTGGTCCAGCAGTGTTGTCCATATTCGTATTAACTGCTGAATGCGGCACAATTAAGTGAGCAGGGGTCTGAAGGAAAAGGGGCTCTTGAGTGGCTCGCGTGCCAACAGTCTCAAGACCTCTATCCGGAGCTCTAGCAGCCACAACAAAATTGGGTTGGCTAGCTAAGCTAGTGTGTGGCGTATCGTCGCGTTCCGCGGACATGGAACACGAAGCAATACCCTAGGTTTGCGTAATAGAAGCCGACTTCTATTGCAAAGGCAAGAGTACAAAACGATTCGGTGAGCCTACCGACAGTACTCTTGAGAAGATTCAGTAAACTCAGCAAGTACTTGCCCAGCTGAGTCCTGATCTCCGTAGTTTGGGCGATGAGATTCGCCAACTGGTCTGAACGAAGACCGGTCTCAGTCGTCGCGGCAAGCAATGCCGGCGCACTGAGATTACCTGCGACTCAGAGCGTACACTTACACAACAAGTGCAACAATCTAGACAAAAGCAATTAAACGATTACAAACCGGAAGCACCGGCGTCCAATACAGCGTGGCCTAGGTCTTCGGCGAAAGTATCTAGCGGTCCCCGTGGTTCGTCGCTGAAACTCGCCATAGAAAGAACCTACTTCCGAGTTGACACAAAGAGACAGTTAGGCAATGAATGTTGTGCTATGGTTAGTTTCCCGCCGATGTGTAGGTCGATGTGATCCTACAAGGCGAAGTGCTATTGTGATGAACACATTGCATATGAATGAATCTGCATGATATAAATGTATTCGTGTACATTTATATATGCATTTGGCATGACACCATTATCCATCGCGACATCGCATCATGGCAAATCCGCCTAGCATGCATGAAATACCGAATCATTGAAGTGCGCATTATGCTCGTGCTATGAAACGATAAGTAATATTATCTGATATAATATTACTTCATTACAGCACACGTTGAGAGCGCCGCACTCGTCGCGATACATGCCTTGCAACCGAATATCGTTATTCGGACCCTTGCATCATGCGAATGCCGGAAAGGTTTATACGTTGTTATGCTTGGACATCGCCTATACGCAGTAGGGTTGTCACATCTAGGATCGGCCTCCTAGTGTGAATCGTACGGCATTGCGATGCTGCGAGTATAACAGATGCGAGGACGGCTAAGCCAAAAGAGACATTCGATACCGGAGAACACTCGTGTGTTCTATATTACTATTGATATACGCTATTCTACTTAGCCCGAGCTAAGCCTGAACTTCGCTAATCACCGCCGCGTGATGATTGCTTGCTTCCGGCGCTGACGGCGATTTCGTCCATTGCATCGTTCCGATCTGTAAGACTGTAAGTTATATCTCTTCTTGTCTAGATGTCTTCCGCTGTCTCTGTTTGCTGGCGCTCGCCTTGCTGTACTTGCAAGTGCTCGCGCATCGGTGTCGAAAGTCTCCAGACGTGCAGATACTTATGAGCAAACGCGAACGAGAGGTACAACAATTTGGTATCGAGACAGGTTCGTTGCCTATCTGTCTCTCTTTGTCTAATCGGAAGTAGGTTCTTTCTATGGCGAGTTCCAGCGACGAGCCACGAGGACCGCTAGATACTTTTGCCGAAGACCTAGGCCGCGCCGTTTTGGACGCCGCCGCTTCCGGTTTGTAATTGTTTAATTGCTTTTACTTAGACTGCTGCACTTGTTGTGTAAGTGTACGCTCGGAGTCGCAGGTAATCTCAGTGCGCCGGCATTGCTTGCTGCGGCGACTAAGACCAGCTTTCGTCCGGACCAATTGGCGACTCTCATTGCCCAAACTACGGAGATCAGGACTCAGCTGGGCAAGTACTTGCTGAGTTTACTGAATCTTCTCAAGAGTCCTGTCGGTAGGCTCACCGAATTGCTTTGTACTCTTGCCTTTGCGATAGAAGTCGGCTTCTATCACGCAAACCTAGGGTATCGTTTCGTGCTCCATGTCCACGGAACACGACGATACGCCGCACACTAGCCTAGCTAGCCAACCCGATTTTGTTGTGGCTGCTAGAGCACCGGATAGAGGTCTTGAGACTGTTGGCGCGCGAGCCACTCAAGAGCCCCTTTTCCTTCAGACCCCTGCTCACTTAATTGTGCCGCATTCAGCAGTAAACACGAATATGGACAACACTGCTGGACCAAGGGTTCTGCCATTACCTCAAGCTCGAGGGCATGATGACATCCCTGAGGTGATGAGATTGTCATCCCGTTCCTAGGCTCAATATTTCGCTGACCGACAAGACACCAGGGCATAGCATAGCCGATGCAACTCGTGCGTACGTGCGTGACGCTAAAAAGTATCTCCAGGCTGTTCATGGTGGCGATAATGACGGTATCAGGTGTCTCTTTGTTGGTAACACCCTCGAGGGCTCAGCGAAGGACTGGTATCGCAATTGGACCAACGCCCGGGGCAACTATACTTTTGACGAGATGATCGCTGCTCTGCTCGCACGGTTCACTACTGAGGTGCAAGCACGTGATGTGGAGGCTCGTAAGGTCTTGGCGGCCGGTAGCTACCACATGCGTCGGGGTGAAAATGTACCTGCGTACCAGTCACGCTTCGAAGCACTTGTGACCCCCATTGCTGACCTCACCGAGACCGAGCGTGTCTTTTGGTTTAAGCGAGGCCTGACGAAACTTTTGGCTAAATGGTGCGCTACTGACTTGGCTGGGGTGCCGATCAAGTCGTATGATGCCTTGGTCACTTTTGCTAAGGGTACGGAGATACGACTCCTTGCCGGTGAGGAAGAAGTCAAGTCTGTCCCTCGTGCAAATGCCGTGCAAGTGCAGGATCTGCTTGGGTAAGCTGTAGCTCTCGACCAGGAACTCGGAGCTACCCGCCCCACGCCTACTGCCGCGACGCGACGCAGCAACCGGCAACGCCAGGCGCGCGGGGGCGCTAGCTCGGGTGTCCGTGGGTCAGGAGGAGCAGGTCCGAGCTCGGACCCGGCTAAAAACAGGAAGCGTGGTGGTGCGCCGTCGACGGCAGCCGCACAGCGTTCCGACCCCAATGTGAAGCGGACTCGCACGGACGACACATATATGCCAAAATGGAATTGCAATCGTTCCGAATTCGAGCGTCGGAAATTGGCCAACGTTTGTCTACGGTGTGCGGAGAGTCATTCCACGAAGGATTGCCCGCTAATGCCGCCGTTTGTACCTCAGCCGAAATAGGGGCTTGCCCGGGTTCCTGTGGAGGGGGCACCACCTGGGATTTCTGAACTAACGCGTGGTCGGTGGTCATCCTTACGGCCAGCCGTTAAGGCATTGTTGCCTTGTGTACTTGGACACATCGAGCGAGTCATTGAGCGACGCATCACGCTTGACGGACGCACGGGACTTCTCTGCTTTGACCCGTTGTGTAATTTGTTTACACCTCGCCGTCCCCTGTCGTCTATCGATCTGTCTAACCACGTGGTTTTGTTCATCCCCTCGTCTCTGCGTGAGATGTCGGAACAGTTGGCCATATACAGGAGGTGTAGGCGTCAATATCCAGGCACCGCCGCATGTGTTTTACTCCCCGCTTTCTGTCGGCGCATGGCAGAGGCATCGTTAAGGGGTATGCGGCATGTCCACCGGTTCGAGCCGGGCACCGTTTTGTTTAATGGTGTGGATCGGGAGGGTATGCTGGCTCCGTGGCCAAGCACATCCTACTCGGTTGACGTTTGGTACGAAGCTCCTGACGGGGGTGCCGTAGGTTACGGACCCGCCCTAAGTGCACTGACGTTGTCTGCTGGGCAGTCACTCATAGATAACCGTGTCCCAGTGGTTCAGATCGGTTTGAATGGCCGTACTCTGAAGGCACTTGTTGACACCGGTGCCAGCGACGACTTCATCTCTGTCGCAGAGGTGAATGCGCTGGGGTTGTCCCCAGAGTCGTCTGATTGTCCACAGGTTACCCTGACGGGGGTAAGCATCCCATCGTGGGCAGGATTACCCTTAGCCTATCGATAGGCCCTTTGCGTGTTGTGACCCGGCCGTACGTGCTGCAGGGCTTAGCAGAGACTGCACCGTACATAATGGGGTCGTCGACATTACGACAGTACCGCGCGCGCATCGACATGGAGACCGCAACCCTGCATATGTGCAAGGGTACTCTGTCGATTAAGGTACCTTTCCTGTCGTTCGAACATGTCACACCAAAGGAGGGCAAAACTGAGGCGGTGCCTATGGTTAATTTCGCTGTGACCGCAATGGCCGCGCGAATCGAACCAGAGCTAGTCGGGCGTAAGGAGGCCGTTTGTTACGGAAGGGTGCCCACGGACTGCTTTTAAGGCCGCGGGTGAGCTGTTGTGTCACCACCGCGCAGATTTCTGCGGATCCTGAGGTTGAGGCCCTACTGTCGCAGTATGAGGACGTCTTTAAAGATATCCCTGGCCTACCACCTATGCGTCCTGTTGATCACACAATCCCTCTCGTGCCTGGAGCGCAGCCTACGGCCCGGCCAATGTACAGGTTGAGTCCATTGGAGCTGGACGAGGTGAAGCGCCAGGTGACGGATTTGCTCGCGAAGGGTATGATACGCCCCAGCACATCCCCGTATTCTGCACCGATTTTGTTTGTCGGTAAGAAGGATGGGACCTTGCGCATGTGCATTGATTACCGGGGGTTAAATGCAAATACGGTGAAAAATCGCTACCCTTTACCACGCGTTGACGACCTGTTGGATAAGCTGAAGGGCTCGGCTTATTTTTCCTCAATTGACTTACAACAGGGCTACAATCAGATTCGCATCGCTGCCTCTGATATCCCGAAAACCGCTTTTCGGACGCCCTTCGGTCACTTTGAGTATACGGTCCTATCATTTGGTTTGACTAATGCCCCTGCGACGTTTCAGGCGGTTATGGACCGAATGTTTAGGCCGTTTATCGACAGGTTCGTTGTTTGCTACCTGGATGACATCTTGGTATATTCTAAGACGCGCGAGGAGCACATGGAGCATCTTCGGCTCGTGCTCGACGTTATGAGGCGGGAGCAATTGTTTGCTAAACGCGCCAAATGCTTTTGGGCGCAGCCTCAGGTGGAATATTTGGGCCACATTGTGTCGGCCACCGGTGTGAAAATGGACCCGCGGAAGGTCGCCGTGGTTCGCGATTGGCCCGCGCCTCAGAACCTCACGGAGCTGCGTAAGTTCCTTGGCTTGACCAATTATTTCCGAAAGTTCATTGAAAAATATTCCATCATTGCGGCCCCGCTTACTAACTTACCTCACAAAGGCGCTTTCGTTTCGCTCGAGTCGTGGACGTCGCAATGCCAGCGGGCATTCGAAGAGCTCAAACGAATCGTTGCCGAAGATGTCACCCTTGCATTCCCTGATTACTCGTTGCCATTTCGTGTTGAGGTAGTGTCTGATGCCTCAATATTTGGAAGCGGCGCTGTATTGTTACAGGAAGGGCGACCGATCGCTTTCACGAGTAAGAAGTTTTCTGGTGCGGAAATTCGCTACACCACCGGGGAACAGGAGCTTCTGGCCGTGCTGCATGCTTTAAAGGAATGGCGCTGTTACCTCGAGGGACGCCCGTTTACTTTAAAGACTGACCACAAGCCCCTAACGTTTTTGCAAAGCGTTCCGACGTTGAACCGCCGTCAAGCTAGGTGGATGGAATATCTAGCTAGGTTCAACTGCACCTGGGAGTATATTTCTGGTAAATTGAATATTGCCGATGCTCTCAGTCGACATCCGTCACTACACGCTGCAATTTTGGCAGCGCCCGTCGTGCGGCTGCGTAGCGAGGAGGTACCGATCACGACGGACCTCGCGGAGCGGTTGAAGGTTGCCTACAACGCAGACGCCTGGTTCGCGGACCCGGCTAATGTAGAAAACCTTCGCAAGCAGAATGGCCTTTGGCTACGGACGGAGGGTGCAGCTACGCAAATCGTCGTTCCGAACGACGACGCGCTACGCTACGACATCCTTGCGCGGTTCCACGAGGACCCGTTAGCAGGACACCCTGGTAGCAAGCGATTGATCGACTTGGTGCAACGTTCCTTTTGGTGGCCTCGTTTGGCTAAGGATGCAGCGAACTTCGTCCAGACATACAGTCTGTGCCAGCGCAATAAGGCTTTGTCCGGTAAGGGCCATGGGTTGTTGCAACCGTTGCCTGTCCTGGATGCGCCTTGGGAAAGTGTTTCCATGGACTTCATAGTCGCGCTGCCCAAAACTGAGGGGGGATACGATGCGGTGTTCGTAATGGTCAATCGTCTGACTAAGATGGTTCACCTAGCACCATGCACATCATCCTGCACGGCTGAGCAAACCGCACGTTTGTTTTTTGACAATGTGGTTCGGTTACACGGGGTTCCCAAAAATGTGATCTCGGACCGCGGTGGGCAGTTCACGTCTAAGTTTTGGGAAGCGCTCTGCAAACTAGTTGGCATGCGTGTCAACCTGAGCACGGCGTATCACCCGCAGACTGATGGTCAAACCGAACGCACAAACCACACGTTGGGTGATATGTTGCGCAATTATGCTGGTCGCACACCACTTGTTTGGGATACGTATTTGACTGCGGCAGAATTCGCGCTTAACAACGCTGTGAACCGCTCAACAGGCAAAAGTCCGTTCTTTCTCAACTACAGATTTCATCCCGCGCTACCTGTGTGGCGTGAGTTGGAAGTGAACGTGCCTGCTGCTAAACTTTTTGCCAAGTCTTTTATGTCCCGAATCACAGACGCGAAGTCGTGTTTGGACGCGGCGCAGCAACGAACGACGGAATATTACAACAAATCCAAGCAGGATGTGACGTTTTCGGAAGGGCAACTCGTGTTGCTAAGCACCAAGAACTTGCGTTCCTTGGCCGACGGATCCCGAAAACTCTTACCCCGCTGGATTGGTCCGTATCCTGTCGTGCGCATGGTTGGGAATGTGGCTGTGGAGCTTGCATTGCCCGCTGATATGACCATTCACCCCACGTTTCACGTATCGCTTGTTCGTCCGTATCGTGGTACGGAACCCGTCCCTGAGCCTGCTAACGCCCCCGCAGCGATCGAACCAGTTCCCGAGACCTGGATCGCTGGTAAACAGAAGTTTTACGATGTGGAGCGGGTGTTAGATTATCGCGCGCGTCGTGTGGGCCGACACCGACGTAAGCGGACAGTACACGAGTACTTGGTTAAGTGGACAGGGTATACCGACGAGCACAACTCATGGGAACCGGCACGCAACTTCTCACAGGACATGAAGCCCCTGCTCGAAGAAGCCCGCAAACGTGCCACGCAAGCTCAATGACCCCTGCAGTCGATGCTGTATGATGCAGCGAGGACGCTGCATACGGGAGGGGGGATAATTGTTGTGCTACGGTTAGTTTCCCGCCGATGCGTAGGTCGATGTGATCCTACAAGGCGAAGTGCTATTGTGATGAACACATTGCATATGAATGAATCTGCATGATATAAATGTATTCGTGTACATTTATATATGCATTTGGCATGTTGTCATTATCCATCGCGACATCGCATCATGGCAAATCCGCCCAGCATGCATGAAAGCCCGAAGCATTGAAGTGCGCATTATGCTCGTGCTACGAAACGATAAGTAATATTATCTGATATAATATTACTTCATTACAGCACACGTTGAGAGCGCCGCACTCGTCGCGATACATGCCCTGCAACCGGATATCGTTATCCGGACCCTTGCATCATGCGAAAATCATGCGTTTATGCCAAAATGGAATTGCAATCGTTCCGAGTTCGAGCATCGGAAAGCGGCCAATGTTTGTCTACGGTGCGCGGAGAGTCATCCTACGAAGGATTGCCCGTTACTGCCGCCGTTTGTACCTCAGCCGAAATAGGGGCTTGCCCGGGTTCCTGCGGAGGGGGCACCGCCCGGGATTTCTGAATTAACACGTGGTCGGTGGTCATCCTTACGGCCAGCCGTGAAGGCATTGTTGCCTTGCGTACTTGGACACATCGAGCGAGTCATTGAGCGACGCATCACGCTTGACGGACGCACGGGACTTCTCTGCTTCGATCCGCTGTGTAATTTGTTTACACCACGCCGTCCCCTGTCGTCTATCGATCTGTCTAAACACGTGGTTTTGTTCATCCCCTCGTCTCTGCGTGAGATGTCGGAACAGTTGGCCGTATACAGGAGATGTAGGCGTCAATATCCAGGCACCGCCGCATGTGTATTACTCCCTGCTTTCTGTCGGCGCAAGGCAGAGGCATCATTAAGGGGTATGCGGTGTGTCCACCGGTTCGAGCCAGGCACCGTTTTGTTTAATGGTGTGGATTGGGAGGGTATGCTGGCTCCGTGGCCAGGGACATCCTACTCGGTTGACGTTTGGTACGAAGCTCCTGATGAGGGTGCCGTAAGTCACGGACCTGCCCTAAGTGCACTGACGTTATCTGCTGGGCAGTCACTCATAGATAACCGTGTCCCAGTGGTTCAGATTGGTTTGAATGGCCGTACTCTGAAGGCACTTGTTGACACCGGTGCCAGCGACGACTTCATCTCTGTCGCAGAGGTGAATGCGCTGGGGTTGACCCCAGAGTCGTCTAATTGTCCACAGGTTACCCTTGCTGACGGGGGTAAGCATCCCATCGTGGGCAGGATCACCCTTAGCCTATCGATAGGCCCTTTGCGTGTTGTGACCCGGCCGTATGTGCTGCAGGGCTTAGCAGAGACTGCACCGAAGAAGGATGGGACCACCTATGCAGTAGGGTCCCCCCTGCGAAATCTCCCAAGGTACCTGGCCCGCCCCACACACCCCATGGCAGAATGCTGGATATGGGTCACATGGCTTATGTTATAACCAAAATTATACGCGAATTATACAAAAGAAATGCCGGAAAGGCTTATACGTTGTTATGCGTAGACATCGCCTATACGCAGTAGGGTTGTCACATCTAGGATCGGCCTCCTGATGTGAATCGTACGGCATTGCGATGCTGCGAGTATAACAGATGCGAGGACGGCTAAGCCAAAAGAGACATTCGATACCGGAGAACACTCGTGTGTTCTATATTACTATTGATATACGCTATTCTACTTAGCCCGAGCTAAGCCTGAACTTCGCTAATCACCGCCGCGTGATGATTGCTTGCTTCCGGCGCTGACGGCGATTTCGTCCATTGCATCGTTCCGATCTGTAAGACTGTAAGTTATATCTCTCTTCGTCTTGAAGTCTTCCGCTGTCTCTGTTTGCTCTCGCTTGCCTTGCTGTACTTGCAAGTGCTCATGCATCGGTGTTGAAAGTCTCCAGACGTGCAGATACTTATGAGCAAATGCGAACGAGAGGTACAACAATGAACCTGTCTCGATACCAATTTGTTGTACCTCTCCTTCGTGTTTGCTCATAAGTATCTGCGCGTCTGAAGGCTTTCGACACCAATGCGTGAACACTTGCAAGTACAGCAAGGCAAGCGCCAGCAAACAGAGACAGCGGAAGACATCTAGACAAGAAGAGATATAACTTACAGTCTTACAGATCGAAGCGATGCTATGGATGAAATCGCCGTCAGCGCCGGAAGCAAGCAATCATCACGCGGCGGTGATTAGCGAAGTTCAGGCTTAACTCGGGCTAAGTAGAATAGCGTATATCAATAGTAATATAGAACACACGAGTGTTCTCCGGTATCGAATGTCTCTTTTGGCTTAGCCGTCCTCGCATCTGTTATACTCGCAGCATCGCAATGCCGTACGATTCACATCAGGAGGCCGATCCTAGATGTGACAACCCTACTGCGTATAGGTGATGTCTACACATAACAACGTATAAGCCTTTCCGGCATTTCCTTTGTATAATTCGCGTATAATTTTGGTTATAACATAAGCCATGTGACCCATATCCAGCATTCTGCCATGGGGTGTGTGGGGCGGGCCAGGTACCTTGGGAGATTTCGCAGGGGGGACCCTACTGCATAGGTGGTCCCATCCTTCTTCGGTGCAGTCTCTGCTAAGCCCTGCAGCACATACGGCCGGGTCACAACACGCAAAGGGCCTATCGATAGGCTAAGGGTACTTGCAAGTGCTCGCGCATCAGTGTCGAAAGCCTTCAGACGTGCAGACACTTATGAGCAAACACGAAGGAGAGGTACATTAGGCGTCTGGTGCGGTGTTCTGCAGGAATGGGTACGATCGTGGGATTTCCTCGGGGTGGTACCGTCCAGTCTTTGGAGCGCTAATGGGGGCGGCCTGCTTCTGGTAGTACTGGTGTACAGCTTCAAGGATGGATTCGGGTTCCGTGCACACTTTTCCTGAGACTGGGTGTTTCACCGCAGGTAGGCCGCGTTCGAGTTCATCCTTGCTGAAGATACTTTGGTGAGCCCGACGAGGGCGTGTGGCAATCAGATGTTGGGTTCGGCGTCGCACTGCAGCTATGTTTTTCCGGCGTTCTATTGTTAGCGCCTGTCGTATTTGGCTACCGACCCATCGAATCGTGTCGCGTAGTTGCTCCAGCAAGCCCCCCGCATCGGGAGGTGTGTGGGTGCTGTTCGATGCCGACCCATTAGGGCTTGTTGAGTTATCCGCGCAATCAGGCTGTTGGTATCCAGGGGCGGCCTGCATCCATAGTTCCCTTTCGTATTCGTGTTTGATGTTGTGCTACAGTTCGTTTCTGCCAATGCGTAGGTCGATGCGACGCTACGAGGCGAAGTGCTGTCTTGATGAACGCATGAATGACTTATGCATATGAATGAACTTGCATGACATAAATGTATCCGCATACATTTATGTATGTATTTTGCATGTTACCATTATCCATCGCGACATCGCATCATGGCTGATCCGCCTAGCATGCATGAAATCCCGAACGATTGAGAAGTGCATTATGCTCGTGCTATGGAACGATAAGTAATATTATCTGGTATAATATTACTTCATTACAGCACACGTTGAGAGCGCCGCACTCGTCACAATACATGCCTTGCAACCGAATATCGTTATTCGGACCCTTGCATCATGCGAATGCCAGAAAGGCTTATCGGTTGTTATACATAGACATCACCTATACGCAGTAGGGTTGTCACACTTAGGATCGGCCTCCTAGTGTGAGTAGTATGGCGTCGCGATGCTGCAAGTATAACAGATGCGAGGACGGCTAAGTAAGACAAGACATTTGATACCGGAGAACACTCGTGTGTTTGATATTATTATTGCTATACGCTCTTCTACTTAGCCCTAGTGAAGCCTGAACTTCACTTATCACCGCCGCGTGATGATTGCTTGCTTCCGGTGCTGACGGTGATCTCGTCCATTGCATCGCTTCGGTCTGTAAGATTGTAAGTTATATCTCTTCTTGTCTTGAAGTCTTCCACTGTCTCTGTTTGCTTTCGCTTGCCTTGCTGTACTTGCAAGTGCTCACGCATCGGTGTCGAAAGCTTTCAGACGCGCAGATACTTATGAGCAAACCCGAAGGAGAGGTACAACATTTGAGCCGGGTGTGTTCTCTGTGTAGCTTTTTCAGTCCTCTGCTGACTGTGCGTTTGGTGTGTATTTTGCCCGTATGTGGTGGTTTCTGCGGGCACAGGTCTAGTAGGATGTCTAGTCCCTTGTTGAGGGTTGTTTGAAGCATTGCTGCCGCAATCTCTACATTGACCGCCGTGATGCTGTCGTGGTCACGAAGTAGTGTCATCAAGTGGATGGCTGTCATATCAGTGGGGTCCTCGGTGTGTTTCGCAATGCCAGCCTCAATCTCATGGACGGCTGGGCGGAGGTATTTCTGGAGGCTGAGGATGTCCGACGTGAGCGAGGCATCCATCTTTGATTGCGCTGCAGGGATTGTGGTGTTCGGAACCGGTAGTATCACGTTTTTCCATTTAATTAGGACCCCGTCTCCGTCTTGGTTCTTTGGGGTCACCGGTCTCTTGGCGTCCCACAGGCGGATAGTGTCGGTGGGCAGGCGGACATGTACGGGGTTATGGTCGAAGTTTCCTCCAGCGACAGAAACAGTGCAGTATGCTTGTGGTGTGTTCCCGTTTGCAGGTGTCCCCGCTTCTATGCTCGCGTGTAGAGCGGGGCACATCAGGATATCATCTATTCGGCTTTGGTGTGTACTGTTGTACCTCTCGTTCGCGTTTGCTCATAAGTATCTGCACGTCTGGAGACTTTCGACACCGATGCGCGAGCACTTGCAAGTACAGCAAGGCAAGCGAGAGCAAACAGAGACAGCGGAAGACTTCAAGACGAAGAGAGATATAACTTACAGTCTTACAGATCGGAACGATGCAATGGACGAAATTGCCGTCAGCGCCGGAAGCAAGCAATCATCACGCGGCGGTGATTAGCGAAGTTCAGGCTTAGCTCGGGCTAAGTAGAATAGCGTATATCAATAGTAATATAGAACACACGAGTGTTCTCCGGTATCGAATGTCTTATCTTGCTTAGCCGTCCTCGCATCTGTTATACTCACAGCATCGCAATGCCGTACGATTCACATCAGGAGGCCGATCCTAGATGTGACAACCCTACTGCGTATAGGCGATGTCTACGCATAACAACGTATAAGCCTTTCCGGCATTCGCATGATGCAAGGGTCCGGATAACGATATCCGGTTGCAGGGCATGTATCGCGACGAGTGCGGCGCTCTCAACGTGTGCTGTAATGAAGTAATATTATATCAGATAATATTACTTATCGTTTCGTAGCATGAGCATATTGCGCACTTCAATGCTTCGGGCTTTCATGCATGCTAGGCGGATTTGCCATGATGCGATGTCGCGATGGATAATGACAACATGCCAAATGCATATATAAATGTACACGAATACATTTATATCATGCAGATTCATTCATATGCAATGTGTTCATCACAATAGCACTTCGCCTTGTAGGGTTGCATCGACCTACGCATCGGCGGGAAACGAACCGTAGCACAACAATTATCCCCCCTCCCGTATGCAGCGTCCTCGCTGCATCATACAGCATCGACTGCAGGGGTCATTGGGCTTGCGTGGCACGTTTGCGGGCTTCTTCGAGCAGGGGTTTCATGTCCTGTGAGAAGTTGCGTGCCGGTTCCCATGAGTTGTGCTCGTCGGTATACCCTGTCCACTTAACCAAGTACTCGTGTACTGTCCGCTTACGTCGGTGTCGGCCCACACGACGCGCGCGATAATCTAACACCCGCTCCACATCGTAAAACTTCTGTTTACCAGCGATCCAGGTCTCGGGAACTGGTTCGATCGCTGCGGGGGCGTTAGCAGGCTCAGGGACGGGTTCTGTACCACGATACGGACGAACAAGCGATACGTGAAACGTGGGGTGAATGGTCATATCAGCGGGCAATGCAAGCTCCACAGCCACATTCCCAACCATGCGCACGACAGGATACGGACCAATCCAGCGGGGTAAGAGTTTTCGGGATCCGTCGGCCAAGGAACGCAAGTTCTTGGTACTTAGCAACACGAGTTGTCCCTGTGATTCGGGACATGAAAGACTTGGCAAAACGTTTAGCAGCAGGCACGTTCACTTCCAACTCACGCCACACGGGTAGCGCGGGATGAAACCCGTAGTTAAGAAAGAACGGACTTTTGCCTGTAGAGCGGTTAACAGCGTTGTTAAGCGCGAATTCTGCCGCAGTCAAATACGTATCCCAAACGAGTGGTGTGCGACCAGCATAATTGCGCAACATATCACCCAACGTGCGGTTTGTGCGTTCGGTTTGACCATCAGTCTGCGGGTGGTACGCTGTGCTCAGGTTGACACGCATGCCAACTAGTTTGCAGAGCGCTTCCCAAAACTTAGACGTGAACTGTCCACCGCGGTCCGAGATCACATTTTTGGGAACCCCGTGTAACCGAACCACATTGTCGAAAAACAAACGTGCGGTTTGCTCAGCCGTGCAGGATGATGTGCATGGTGCTAGGTGAACCATCTTAGTCAGACGATTGACCATTACGAACACCGCATCGTATCCCCCCTCAGTTTTGGGCAGCGCGACTACGAAGTCCATGGAAACACTTTCCCAAGGCGCATCCGGGACAGGCAACGGTTGCAACAACCCATGGCCCTTACCGGACAAAGCCTTATTGCGCTGGCACAGACGGCATGTCTGGACGAAGTTCGCTGCATCCTTAGCCAAACGAGGCCACCAAAAGGAACGTTGCACCAAGTCGGTCAATCGCTTGCTACCAGGGTGTCCTGCTAACGGGTCCTCGTGGAACCGTGCAAGGATGTCGTAGCGTAGCGCGTCGTCGTTCGGAACGACGATTTGCGTAGCTGCACCCTCCGTCCGTAGCCAAAGGCCATTCTGCTTGCGAAGGTTTTCTACATTAGCCGGGTCCGCGAACCAGGCGTCTGCGTTGTAGGCAACCTTCAACCGCTCCGCGAGGTCCGTCGCGACCGGTACCTCCTCGCTACGCGGCCGCACGACGGGCGCTGCCGAAATTGCAGCGTGTAGCGACGGATGTCGACTGAGAGCATCGGCAATATTCAATTTACCAGAAATATACTCCCAGGTGCAGTTGAACCTAGCTAGATATTCCATCCACCTAGCTTGACGGCGGTTCAACGTCGGAACGCTTTGCAAAAACGTTAGGGGCTTGTGGTCAGTCTTTAAAGTAAACGGGCGTCCCTCGAGGTAACAGCGCCATTCCTTTAAAGCATGCAGCACGGCCAGAAGCTCCTGTTCCCCGGTGGTGTAGCGAATTTCCGCACCAGAAAACTTCTTACTCGTGAAAGCGATCGGTCGCCCTTCCTGTAACAATACAGCGCCGCTTCCAAATATTGAGGCATCAGACACTACCTCAACACGAAATGGCAACGAGTAATCAGGGAATGCAAGGATGACATCTTCGGCAACGATTCGTTTGAGCTCTTCGAACGCCCGCTGGCATTGCGACGTCCACGACTCGAGCGAAACGAAAACGCCTTTGCGAGTTAAGTTAGTAAGCGGGGCCGCAATGATGGAATATTTTTCAATGAACTTTCGGAAATAATTGGTCAAGCCAAGGAACTTACGCAGCTCCGTGAGGTTCTGAGGCGCGGGCCAATCGCGAACCACGGCGACCTTCCGCGGGTCCATTTTCACACCGGTGGCCGACACAATGTGGCCCAAATATTCCACCTGAGGCTGCGCCCAAAAGCATTTGGCGCGTTTAGCAAACAATTGCTCCCGCCTCATAACGTCGAGCACGAGCCGAAGATGCTCCATGTGCTCCTCGCGCGTCTTAGAATATACCAAGATGTCATCCAGGTAGCAAACAACGAACCTGTCGATAAACGGCCTAAACATTCGGTCCATAACCGCCTGAAACGTCGCAGGGGCATTAGTCAAACCAAATGATAGGACCGTATACTCAAAGTGACCGAAGGGCGTCCGAAAAGCGGTTTTCGGGATATCAGAGGCAGCGATGCGAATCTGATTGTAGCCCTGTTGTAAGTCAATTGAGGAAAAATAAGCCGAGCCCTTCAGCTTATCCAACAGGTCGTCAACGCGTGGTAAAGGGTAGCGATTTTTCACCGTATTTGCATTTAACCCCCGGTAATCAATGCACATGCGCAAGGTCCCATCCTTCTTACCGACAAACAAAATCGGTGCAGAATACGGGGATGTGCTGGGGCGTATCATACCCTTCGCGAGCAAATCCGTCACCTGGCGCTTCACCTCGTCCAGCTCCAATGGACTCAACCTGTACATTGGCCGGGCCGTAGGCTGCGCTCCAGGCACGAGAGGGATTGTGTGATCAACAGGACGCATAGGTGGTAGGCCAGGGATATCTTTAAAGACGTCCTCATACTGCGACAGTAGGGCCTCAACCTCAGGATCCGCAGAAATCTGCGCGGTGGTGACACAACAGCTCACCCGCGGCCTTAAAAGCAGTCCGTGGGCACCCTTCCGTAACAAACGGACGGCCTCCTTACGCCCGACTAGCTCTGGTTCGATTCGCGCGGCCATTGCGGTCACAGCGAAATTAACCATAGGCACCGCCTCAGTTTTGCCCTCCTTTGGTGTGACATGTTCGAACGACAGGAAAGGTACCTTAATCGACAGAGTACCCTTGCACATATGCAGGGTTGCGGTCTCCATGTCGATGCGCGCGCGGTACTGTCGTAATGTCGACGACCCCATTATGTACGGTGCAGTCTCTGCTAAGCCCTGCAGCACGTACGGCCGGGTCACAACACGCAAAGGGCCTATCGATAGGCTAAGGGTAATCCTGCCCACGATGGGATGCTTACCCCCGTCAGCAAGGGTAACCTGTGGACAATCAGACGACTCTGGGGACAACCCCAGCGCATTCACCTCTGCGACAGAGATGAAGTCGTCGCTGGCACCGGTGTCAACAAGTGCCTTCAGAGTACGGCCATTCAAACCGATCTGAACCACTGGGACACGGTTATCTATGAGTGACTGCCCAGCAGACAACGTCAGTGCACTTAGGGCGGGTCCGTAACCTACGGCACCCCCGTCAGGAGCTTCGTACCAAACGTCAACCGAGTAGGATGTGCTTGGCCACGGAGCCAGCATACCCTCCCGATCCACGCCATTAAACAAAACGGTGCCCGGCTCGAACCGGTGGACATGCCGCATACCCCTTAACGATGCCTCTGCCATGCGCCGACAGAAAGCAGGGAGTAAAACACATGCGGCGGTGCCTGGATATTGACGCCTACACCTCCTGTATATGGCCAACTGTTCCGACATCTCACGCAGAGACGAGGGGATGAACAAAACCACGTGGTTAGACAGATCGATAGACGACAGGGGACGGCGAGGTGTAAACAAATTACACAACGGGTCGAAGCAGAGAAGTCCCGTGCGTCCGTCAAGCGTGATGCGTCGCTCAATGACTCGCTCGATGTGTCCAAGTACGCAAGGCAACAATGCCTTCACGGCTGGCCGTAAGGATGACCACCGACCACGTGTTAGTTCAGAAATCCCAGGTGGTGCCCCCTCCGCAGGAACCCGGGCAAGCCCCTATTTCGGCTGAGGTACAAACGGCGGCATTAGAGGGCAATCCTTCGTGGAATGGCTCTCCGCACACCGTAGACAAACGTTGGCCAATTTCCGACGCTCGAATTCGGAACGATTGCAATTCCATTTTGGCATATATGTGTCGTCCGTGCGAGTCCGCTTCGCATTGGGGTCGGAACGCTGTGCGGCTGCCGTCGACGGCGCACCACCACGCTTCCTGTTTTTAGCCGGGTCCGAGCTCGGACCTGCTCCTCCTGACCCACGGACACCCGAGCTAGCGCCCCCGCGCGCCTGGCGTTGCCGGTTGCTGCGTCGCGTCGCGGCAGTAGGCGTGGGGCGGGTAGCTCCGAGTTCCTGGTCGAGAGCTACAGCTTCCCCAAGCGGATCCTGCACTTGCACGGCATTTGCACGAGGGACAGACTTGACTTCTTCCTCACCGGCAAGGAGTCGTATCTCCGTGCCCTTAGCAAAAGCGACCAAAGCATCATACGACTTGATCTGCGCTCCAACCAAGTCAGTAGCGCACCATTTAGCCAAAAGTTTCGTCAGGCCTCGCCTAAACCAAAAGACACGCTCGGATTCAGTGAGGTCAGCAATGGGAGTCACAAGTGCTTCGAAGCGTGACTGGTACGCAGGTACATTTTCATCCCGACGCATGTGGTAGCTACCGGCCGCCAAGACCTTACGAGCTTCCACATCGCGTGCTTGAACCTCAGTAGCGAATCGTGCGAGCAAAGCGGTGATCATCTCGTCAAAAGTATAGTTGCCCCAGGCGTTGGTCCAATTGCGATACCAGTCCTTCGCTGAGCCCTCGAGGGTGTTACCAACGAAGAGACACCTGATACCGTCATTATTGCCACCATGAACAGCCTGGAGATACTTTTTAGCGTCACGCACGTACGCACAAGTTGCATCGGCTATGCTATGCCCTGGTGTCTTGTCGGTCAGCGAAATATTGAGCCTAGGAACGGGAATCGACAATCTCATCACCTCAGGGATGTCATCATGCCCTCGAGCTTGAGGTAATGGCAGAACCCTTGGTCCAGCAGTGTTGTCCATATTCGTGTTCACTGCTGAATGCGGCACAATTAAGTGAGCAGGGGTCTGAAGGAAAAGGGGCTCTTGAGTGGCTCGCGTGCCAACAGTCTCAAGACCTCTATCCGGTGCTCTAGCAGCCACAACAAAATCGGGTTGGCTAGCTAGGCTAGTGTGCGGCGTATCGTCGTGTTCCGCGGACATGGAGCACGAAACGATACCCTAGGTTTGCGTAATAGAAGCCGACTTCTATCGCAAAGGCAAGAGTACAAAGCGATTCGGTGAGCCTACCGACAGTACTCTTGAGAAGATTCAGTAAACTCAGCAAGTACTTGCCCAGCTGAGTCCTGATCTCCGTAGTTTGGGCAATGAGAGTCGCCAACTGGTCCGGACGAAAGCCGGTCTCAGTCGCCGTGGCAAGCAATGCCGGTGCACTGAGATTACCTGCGACTCAGAGCATACACTTACACAACAAGTGCAGCAATCTAAGCAAAAGCAATTAAACAATTACAAACCGGAAGCGGCGGCGTCCAAAACGGCGCGGCCTAGGTCTTCGGCAAAAGTATCTAGCGGTCCTCGTGGTTCGTCGCTGGAACTCGCCATAGAAAGAACCTACTTCCGATTAGACAAAGAGAGACAGTTAGGCAACGAACCTGTCTCGATACCAAATTGTTGTACCTCTCGTTCGCGTTTGCTCATAAGTATCTGCACGTCTGGAGACTTTCGACACCGATGCGCGAGCACTTGCAAGTACAGCAAGGCAAGCGAGAGCAAACAGAGACAGCGGAAGACTTCGAGACGAAGAGAGATATAACTTACAGTCTTACGGATCAGAACGATGCAATGGACGAAATCGCCGTCAGCGCCGGAAGCAAGCAATCATCACGCGGCGGTGATTAGCGAAGTTCAGGCTTAGCTCGGGCTAAGTAGAATAGCGTATATCAATAGTAATATAGAACACACGAGTGTTCTCCGGTATCGAATGTCTTATCTTGCTTAGCCGTCCTCGCATCTGTTATACTCACAGCATCGCAATGCCGTACGATTCACATCAGGAGGCCGATCCTAGATGTGACAACCCTACTGCGTATAGGCGATGTCTACGCATAACAACGTATAAGCCTTTCCGGCATTCGCATGATGCAAGGGTCCGGATAACGATATCCGGTTGCAGGGCATGTATCGCGACGAGTGCGGCGCTCTCAACGTGTGCTGTAATGAAGTAATATTATATCAGATAATATTACTTATCGTTTCGTAGCATGAGCATATTGCGCACTTCAATGCTTCGGGCTTTCATGCATGCTAGGCGGATTTGCCATGATGCGATGTCGCGATGGATAATGACAACATGCCAAATGCATATATAAATGTACACGAATACATTTATATCATGCAGATTCATTCATATGCAATGTGTTCATCACAATAGCACTTCGCCTTGTAGGGTTGCATTGACCTACGCATCGGCGGGAAACGAACCGTAGCACAACATGTACAGCGTTCCTTGCTCCATTGTTTGAAGGACGGGTGGCGGGGGGAGCGGTTTTCAGGCACTGGTGTGAGCATGTTATCGGTGATGAATTTGAGGTGTAGTCGGTCTGCTGTGTCAAGCAGGCCTGTGCTGCGGTCATCAGGGTTCAGGACGGCATTAAAGTCTCCGGCCAGGATTACATGTTCCCCGTTATTCTTGGCCTGTCTTAGAACTGTCTGGCAGTGCGCGTATATGTGGGTTCGGACTAAGGTGTCTTCCGGACAGTAGATGCCCAGCACGTGTAGGGGGGTACTTGCTGACGTGGAGATCTTGCATTGGCACAGGTGCCCATGTAGCGGGAGCGGCGGTGGTATGTGTGTCACTTGTCCTGCACGGGTGTAACTGTTGTATGCCGGTTCGATCACCGGTTGCACCAAAATAGGCCGCAATGCATTTGAACATTATGAAGCATAATACAATCATATTAGCATGATATACTCGAGTATATCTAGCTAATCAGGCATGTCGCATTATCATCTACGACATCACACTGTCGGTCAACATGTTTGACTCAAGGCTGATAATTAATGCGTGATCTATCCATTGGCCTTTTATATCACGTAATAATACTTTAAATATTATTACCTCATTTACATCATAAACCATACGCGTATGCGAGAATGCGACGATCGCGATGGTTGGGTCGGGAACCAAATATCGATATTCGGTCCTTTGCATATTACATGCGTTGCATCCAATAATATCACGGATTACGCGGTATTTAGGACAGTGCTATAAAGGTACTCACACTTGAGATCGAAATCCAGTGAGACCTGTACTGCACATCGGTATCGCGACGTGATAGGTGCGAGGACGGCCGCCTAGAGACCGAAGTCGGCTCGTGCTACTTTGGACTAAGTACTTGTGTACTTAATATAAATGAGTATAACGTATGTATGCGAATTCGCATACATACGTTATACTTATTTATATTCGGCCTGAGCTATTCTAGCATCCCATCTGCAGCCGAGTGATGAACATTGCCCGCGGGGTCTGACGGCCATCTACCAATTTGTAAACGAAGACTATTGTAAGTTAGATCTTTCCTCATTCTTGAGTCTTCCACTGTCACTTTGCTCGCATTGGATCGCCTTGCTGTTCGTAAGCTTGGTGCGCACTAGTTAACATCCAGACGTGCAGATTCAGTGCATGATTGAAGAAGGAAGGATACAACAAATTTGGTATCCAGACAGGTTTGTTGCCTGTGTTGTATCCTTCCTTCTTCAATCATGTATTAGCTCTGCACGTCTAGGTGTTAGCTGCGTGCGTACCAAGCTTACGAACAGCAAGGCAAGCCAATGCGAATAGTAGACAGCGGAAGACTCAATAGCAAGGAATTCAATTCAACTTACAATGTTGTTCAGTTACAGAATTACAGTCTGCCGTCAGACCCCGTGGGCAATGTTCATCACTCGGCTGCAGATGGAATGCTAGAATAGCTCAGGCCGAATATAAATAATTATATCGTATGTATGCGTATCGGATAGAGTTAAGTACTCGAATACTTGGTCCAAAGTTAGTGTCGCGCCGACTTCGGTCTCTAGGCGGCTGTCCTCGCACCTATCACATCGCGATACCGATGTGCAGTACAGGTCTCACTGGATTACGATCTCAAGTGTGAGTACCTTGGTAATACTGCTCTAAATATCGTGTCATTCGTGATATTATTGGATGCAACGCATGCAATATGCAAAGGTCCGAATATTGATATTCGGTTGCCGACCCAACCATCGCGATCGTCGCATTCTTGCATACGCGTATGGTTTATGACACAGATGAGGTAATACTATTCAAAGTATTATGACGTGATATAATATGCCAATGGATAGATCACGCATTAATTATCAGCCTTGAGTCAAACATGTTGACCGACAGCGCGATGTCGTGAATGATGATGCGACATGCCTGATTAGCTAGATATACTTGAGTATATCATGCTAATATGATTGTATTATGCTTCATGATATCTGAATGCATTGCGGCCTTCATAAATGTAAACGGTGATTGAACCCGCGTACAACAACTATCCCCCCTCCTGTATGCAGCGTCCTCGCTGCATTGAACAGCATCGACTGCAAGGATCATTGGGTTTGCCTGGCGCGTAGACGAGCTTCCTCCAACAGGGGCTTCATTTCCGGCGAGAAGTTACACATCGGCTCCCACGAATTATGCTCGCTAGAATAGCCAGTCCACTTGACCAGATATTCATGCACCTTCCGCTTTCGTCGTTGTGGACCAATGCGACGAACCCGATAATCCAGTATGCGTTCCACATCATACACCTTTTGCTTGCCTGTGATCCAGGTCTCGGGACCGGGGTCCATTACTGCAGGGGCATCGGTGTCGTTCGTAACGGGTGCTGTGCCGCGATAAGGGCGAATTAAAGAAATATGAAATGTGGGATGGATATTCATGTCAGAAGGTAGGGATAGCTCCACGGCTACATTCCCTACCATGCGAACAACGGGATATGGACCGATCCAACGAGGTAACAATTTACGGGAACCGTCGGCGAGCGAACGCAAGTTCTTAGTGCTCAGTAATACCATTTGTCCCACCGAAAATGTTACGTCCCGTTTAGATTTATTATAATTCTCCGTCGTCCGTTGTTGTGCCGCGTCCAGGCATGCCTTCGCGTCTGTCATGCGGGATAGGAACGACCTGGCAAAGGTTTTAGCCGCAGGGATATTTATCTCCAATTCTCGCCACACGGGTAGCGCAGGATGAAATCCATAATTCAGAAAGAAAGGGCTTTGACCTGTAGAGCGGTTAACAGCGTTGTTAAGCGCGAATTCTGCCGAAGTCAGAAACGTATCCCAAACAGAGGGTGTGCGTCCCGCGAAATTCCTCAACATGTCGCCCAGTGTGCGATTTATGCGTTCAGTTTGCCCATCGGATTGTGGATGATATGCTGTGCTCAAATGAACGCGCATACCAACGAGTTGACATAGCGCTTCCCAAAATTTAGACGTGCATTGACCGCCGCGATCCGATATCACATTTTTAGGAACGCCGTGTAATCGGACCATGTTATCGAAAAATAATCGTGCTGTTTGCTCAGCGGTGCAAGACGAGGTGCAGGGGGCTAAGTGAACCATCTTGGTCAAGCGATCGACCATTACGAACACCGAGTCGTATCCCCCCTCAGTTTTGGGCAGCGCGACTACAAAGTCCATAGAAACACTTTCCCAAGGGACATCTGGTATAGGTAAAGGTTGTAATAAACCCTGGCCCTTACCGGATAGTGTTTTATTGCGCTGGCATAAACTGCACTTTTGCACAAAGTTTTCCGCATCCTTCACCACGCGCGGCCACCAGAACGAGCGTCGTACCAGCTCTGCCAATCGCGTGCTTCCAGGATGTCCTGCCAACGGGTCCTCGTGGAACCGCGCAAGAATATCGTAGCGCAAAGCGTCGTCGTTTGGCACGACGATTTGTGTGGTCGAGCCATCCTTTCGTATCCACAAATCGTTGTGCTTGTGCAAATGTTCCACATTGTTGGGCGAAGTGAACCATGGATCCACTTCATACGCCACCTGGAGTCGCTGCGCAAGGTCCGCTGCTATCGGCACCTCCTGACTGCGCGAATGAGTAACCAGTGCTGCCAAAATTGCAGCATGTAATGATGGATGTCGACTGAGAGCGTCAGCAATATTAATCCTGCCGACGATATACTCCCATGTACAGTCGAAACGAGACAGATACTCCATCCACAGGGCTTGTCGTCAGTTAAGCGTAGGGACACTCTGCAAGAATGTCAGCGGCTTATGATCGGTCTTCAGCATAAAAGGGCGGCCCTCGAGGTAACAACGCCATTCCTTCAAAGCATGTAGAGCTGCCAACAGCTCCTGCTCTCCGGTTGTATATCGGGTCTCCGCACCCGAAAACTTCTTACTCGTGAAGGCGATCGGTCGTCCTTCCTGCAACAATACAGTGCCGCTTCCATGCAAGGAAGCATCCGATACATCTTCAACACGGAACGGCAACGAGTAATCAGGAAAAGAGAGGGTAACGTCGTCGGTGACGATTCGTTTGAGCTCTTCGAATGCCCGCTGACACGCGGATGTCCAGGCTTCGAGAGAAACAAAACCTCCTTTCTTCGTCAAATTCGTAAGTGGGGCCGCAATAATGGAGTAATTTTTAATAAACTTACGGAAGTAGTTAGTCAAACCCAAGAACTGGCGTAGTTCGGTGAGGTTCTGAGGTGAGGGCCATTCACGAACCACAGCTACCTTCCGTGGATCCATCCTGATCCCAGTGGCCGACACGATGTGGCCCAAATACTCCACTTGCGGCTGCGCCCAAAAACACTTGGCACGTCTAGCAAACAATTGCTCCTGCTTCATCACCTCAAGCACGAGCTCAAGATGCTTCAGGTGCTCCTCGCGCGTTTTGGAATATATTAAAATATCATCCAAATAGCAAACGACGAACCTGTCGATATATGGTCTGAACATGCGATCCATCACTGCTTGAAATGTGGCGGGTGCATTAGTAAGTCCAAACGATAAGACAGTGTACTTGAAGTGACCAAAGGGAGTCCGGAAAGCGGTTTTCGGAATATCAGAGGCAGCGATGCGTATCTGATTATACCCTTGTTGAAGGTCAATCGAGGAAAAATAAGCTGAGCC
Organism: Volvox africanus; assembly: GCA_030268105.1. NCBI lineage: Eukaryota > Viridiplantae > Chlorophyta > Chlorophyceae > Chlamydomonadales > Volvocaceae > Volvox > Volvox africanus. Next base: position 141,729 of record BSDZ01000116.1, on the reverse strand, counting down.
TTTCAGCTTATCGAGCAGGTCATCGACGCGCGGCAAAGGGTAGCGATTTTTAATCGTAGTCGCATTCAAGCCCCTATAATCAATGCACATACGCAACGTCCCATCCTTCTTACCGACAAACAGTATCGGTGCAGAATATGGCGATGTGCTGGGCCGAATCATACCCTTTGCGAGCAGATCCCTCACTTGCCGTTTCACTTCATCCAGCTCCAACGGGCTTAACCTGTACATAGGTCATGAAACGGGTTGTGCTCCGGGCACAAGAGGGATAGTATGGTCAACAGGCCGCATAGGTGGGAGCCCTGGGATGTCATGAAAAACATCAGCATATTTATGCAGGAGGGCTTCGACCTCAAGATCCTTCACGGTGGACTGCGCGGTGGTAGCATTTGATTGCACCCGTGGCCTCACAAGCAACACACGGGCGCCTTTCCGTATCATCCGATCGGTTTCCTTGCGCCCAATTAGCTTGGGTTCTTGTTTTCCGCTGACGATCGCCGTCAAAGCGAAGTTAACCTCAGGCTCCGCAACAATTCCGCCCTCCTCTGGTGTGACATCTTGGTACGACAGGAAACGTACCTTAGTCGATAGGTTCCCTTTGCACAAACTAAGTGTGGTGGACTCCATATCGATGCGCGCGCGGTACTGTCGTAATGTCGCGGCACCCAGAATGTACTGTGCTGTCTCCGAGAGACCTTGTAGCACATACGGTTGGGCCCTAACACGCAGAGGGCCTATCGATAGGCTCAGGGTGATCCTGCCCACGATGGGATGCTTTCCTCCATTATCGAGGGTAACCTGTGCACAATCAGACGACTGAGGGGTCAACCCCAAATCATTCACCTCCTTTGCCGAGATGAAGTCGTCACTGGCGCCAGTATCCACAAGCGCCTTCACCAGTCGACCTCCGAGGCCGATCTCGATAATAGGGACGCGATTCCCTGTCGGAGTCGACTCCGCAGACAATAAAGGGATCCTATAGCAGGCTCGAACCTGGTAGGACTCAAAAGAGGAGCCTCATACCACACTTCAGCAGCGTAAGGTAGTTTAGGCAACATCGTCGGTTTGCCCGTCACATCCACACCGTTAAACAGAGCGGTGCCCGACTCGAATCGGAGGACACATTGCATACCTTCCAACAAAGACGCCACTTTACGTTGGCAAAAAGAGGGAATTAATATGCAAGCTGCAGTATCCGGATTTCGACGGCGGTACTTCTTGTACCTGGCGAGCTGTTCGCACAGCTCACGGAAAGATGAAGGGATTAGTAGAGAAGTGTGGCCCGATAAATTGAGGGAAGAAAGGGGGCAACGTGGCGCAAATAAATTACACAACGGGTCGAAGTGGTTTAGTCCCGTGCGTCCGTCGAGCGAAAAACGTTGCTCGATAGCCCGCTCGATTTGTCCGAAAACAGCAGGTAAAAGGGCCCTCACTGTAGGGCGTAACGACGGCCAGCGGCCACATTCACCTTCTTCTATCCCGGGAGAAGTCCCTTCCTCCACATCCCGGGCAACTTCCTAGGTCGTCTTCGGTACGAAAGGTGGCAAAAGGGGGCACTCGCGGGTAGGGTGTTCTCCCGCACACCGCAAACAAAGATTAGCAAACTTCCGACGGTCAAACTCCGAGCGTCGGCACTCCCACTTTTGCATGTACGGATCATCTGTCCGGGGTTTCTTAACACTAGGAGCCGCGTTCTGCATTGCAGCTACAGATGGCGTGCTCCCTCTTCGTTTGCCTTTAGCATGGCCAGAGCTCGGCCCAGCTCCCGCAGACCCACGATTACTTGGGTTGTGGCGTCCGCGATTGTCATACCGCCTTTCCTTACGAACGGTATGCACGGTTGCCGGGGGGCGTTGGCGGTCAGGACCCTGGTCCTTCGGCGTCAACTCCGAAGGCAGTTCCTGCACTCGCATCGCGTGAACGCGAGGGTTAAATTGTTTAACGTCCTTGCCTGCCAAATGTCTTACTTCTGCACCTCTAGCAAAAGCTACCAAGGCATCATAAGATTGGAAAGGAATTCCGCTAAGGTCAGTGGCGCACCATCGTGCAAGGGATTCAGTAAGACCGCGATGGAACCAAAAGATACGATCCTCTTCAGGAAAGTTAACAATAGGTGTTATCAGCGCCTCGAAGCGGGACTGATAAGCAGGAACAGTTTCGTGTGGACGCATGTGGTACGTGCCTTGTGCCAGCATCTTACGAGCCTCGTTGCCACGCGAGCGAACTTCCGTAGCAAAGCGAGCGAGAAGAGCATCGATCAAGTTATCAAACGTATACTTGCCCCTAGCGGTTGTCCATTCATCATACCAGTCCTTGGCAACACCCTCGAGGGTATTCCCGACAAACAGGCATTTAATGGAGTCGCATCCCCCGCCGTGCACCGCTTGCAAATACTGCCTAGCATCACGAACGTAAGCCCGTGTCCTATCCGCGACGCTATGTCCTGAATTCTTTGCCTTTTCGTCAGCGGAAATATTGAGCTTAGGCACGGGGATAGTCAACTTCATTACCTCCGGTATTCCGACGGGTTCTTGAACCGCGGGTGTTACCGGGGCCTGTTGTACTCCGACTCCCTCACTTGTTGTAGCCGCTGCCGACAGTGGTACAATCAAATGCGAAGGGGTCTGAAGGACGGTAGGATCAGACATAAGACGAGTCCCAACGGTATCGGGATCAGCAAAAGCAGTTCTAGTAGCGAGGCCGCCATCGGGCGGGCTGGCGGTGCCCAGATAGGAACTATCTTCGCGTCCCGACATGAAGCACGAGCTTATTCGGGCAGACAGGAATTTACTATAAACCTGAGAGCAACGTAACGTAAGAGGAATTTGTGACTATTCGCATACCGACAGAGCTCCCGAGTAGACCAAGGAGATAAACGATATAGTCCGTTAGGTTGTCCTTTATTTCAGTAGTTTTCTGGATCAAAGCCTTGATTTGTTCCTCGTTCAAATATTGTCCAGCCAATACCGCATTCAGTGTTGGCGTACGTTCACCTGCAACTCACAGTGCCAGATTCGCAACGAGAATGCAGCAACTATTTATCAGCAGGTGTCTAAATTCACAAACCGGAAGCGGCGGCGTCCAGAACAGCGCGGCCAAGATCCTCTGCGAAGGTGTCTAAAGGGCTGCAGCGAGTGTCGTCGTCGCTTGCCATCGCGAGAACCTACTTCCGATGAGGGACAATGCAACCATCATGATTCAACCAGGTCTCGCAACCAAATTTGTTGTATCCTTCCTTCTTCAATCATGTATTAGCTCTGCACGTCTAGGTGTTAGCTGCGTGCGTACCAAGCTTACGAACAGCAAGGCAAGCCAATGCGAATAGTAGACAGCGGAAGACTCAATAGTAAGGAAAGATTCAACTTACAATGTTCTTCAGTTACAGAATTACAGTCTGCCGTCAGACCCCGTGGGCAATGTTCATCACTCGGCTGCAGATGGAATGCTAGAATAGCTCAGGCCGAATATAAATGATTATATCGTATGTATGCGTATCGGATAGAGTTAAGTACTCGAATACTTGGTCCAAAGCTAGCGTCGCGCCGACTTCGGTCTCTAGGCGGCCGTCCTCGCACCTATCACATCGCGATACCGATGTGCAGTACAGGTCTCACTGGATTACGATCTCAAGTGTGAGTACCTTGGTAATACTGCTCTAAATATCGTGTCATTCGTGATATTATTGGATGCATCGCATGCAATATGCAAAGGTCCGAATATCGATATTCGGTTGCCGACCCAACCATCGCGATCGTCACATTCTTGCATACGTGTATGGTTTATGACACAGATGAGGTAATACTATTCAAAGTATTATGACGTGATATAATATGCCAATGGATAGATCACGCATTAATTATCAGCCTTGAGTCCAACATGTTGACCGACAGCGCGATGTCGTGAATGATGATGCGACATGCCTGATTAGCTAGATATACTTGAGTATATCATGCTAATATGATTGTATTATGCTTTATGATATCTGAATGCATTGCGGCCTTCATAAATGTAAACGGTGATTGAACCCGCGTACAACAGCCTGATTGTCTAATGATGCTCAATCGGAAGTAAGTTCTTTCTAGGACGATTGTCAACCATGGGCGACGTCGCCCACTAGACATTATCGCCGAAGAACTTGTCCACGCTGTATTAGATAATGTTGCTTCCAAATTGTGATTGCTTTTATACCTTTGTGGTTTACTGCAATTGTGGCGTGAGCCTTTGCTCTGAGTTGCAGGTGAAACTAGTGGTCCGGCACCGCTTGCGATAGCTCCTGGTTACAACTTGCGTTCTTATCAGCTGGAGGCTTTGATCACGCCTACAGGGACCAACTGAATACGTATCTGCCATATCTACTCGAAGTCTGCAAGAGTATTGTCGGTGTGCTGACCAAATTGCTTGTATTCTTGTGCTAGATTCGTGTGAATCGCTTGCACACTTGCTTTAGAATTATGTGCATCGTTTATTGTCACGCAATTTGAATATATTGGTCAGTTTTCCATGATGGCGGGACGTGACGACCCGTCATTTGTAGGCTTGACATGTCAACCTGAGCTGGGTACCGTTCCTAGAATGTTTGATAGGGATCCTGAGACTATTGACACAATTACTGCTCAAGATTCTCTTGTGTTTCAGGCCCCTATCCATCTTACTACGCCACACTTGGCAGCCCTGACGGTTACAGATGGAATTGCCGATCAACGGGGTTTGCTATCGCCTCAAATGCAAGACCGCGCCAACGGTAATGAGGTGAAGAGGTTTACTATCACAGCACCGAAATTATTTATCTTGCATGATATGAATGTTGGACGTGACATTGTAAATGCAACTCGTTTCTATCTACGTGATATTTGGAAGTACCTGCAGTTGGTCCGTGGCGGTGAACATGATGAGGTGAGGTGTCTCTTTGTTGGGAATACCCTCGAGGGTATAGCAAAGACATGGTATGATCAAGGGATCACTGCATGGGAAAATTTCACGTTTGATGAGTTGACTGTCACCCTACTTGCACGCTTTACCCCAGAAGCTCAGTCACGTGATATTGAGGCACACTGTTTTTCATGTTTCCGAATGAAACTGTAACTGCCTACTAATCACATTTTGAGGCTCTTGTGATGCCAATTGTCCTAAGAGCTGAGATGCGTATTCCAGCTAGACAGAATGCTTTGAGATTTGTGCCTCATGTGACTGCCATGCAAGCGCAGGACTCATGACTGACAAAAGGGGAGTGTACACAATCCAAGCTTGTGCGTCGGAAGGAGATCACTCTCTGTTGGAGATGTGCGGTGGGTTATCTCATGATGGATTGCCGTTGTTGCCGCCTTTGGCCCCACGGTCAAAGTAGGGGGATGCCTGGATTGATGCGGAGTTGACTCCATCCGGGACAGCTGAACAAATGCATGGTCGGTGGTCATTCGTATGTCCAACTGTGAAGCATCGTTGCTTTTAGTCCTTGAGAACGTATCGTTTGTTCATCCCCTCATCTCAAAGTGAGCCGTTCGAACAGCTGGTCAGGTACAGGAGATGTAGACATCAATGTCCGGACACTCCTGCATGTTTGTTGCTACCATTTCACAGCCAGCGTAGGGCTACCGCTTTGTTAAACAGTATGCAACGTGTCCTCTGATTCAAGTCAGGCACTGTATTGATTGATGATGTGAACGTGGCGGGATCCGCAGTTCTGTTGCCAGAATTGTCCTATGCCTTTGATGTCTGGTATGAAGCCCCTGTAGCGGTTCTTGTTAATTTTGAGCCCGCCCTGGAATCACTTTTGTTATCTGTGGAGTCGACTCTGACAGATTATTGTGTTTCCGTTATTGAAGTCGGCCTCGCTGGTCGAATGATGAAGGCACTTGAGGATACTAGTGCCAGTGACGACTTCATCTCAGCAAAGGAGGTGAATGTGTTGGGGTCGACCCCACAGTCGTCTGATTGTGACAGGTTACCCTCGTTGATGAGGGTAAGCATCCCATCGTGGGCAGGATCACCCTTAGTCGTCGAAGGACCCTCTGTGTGTTAGGGCCCAATGAGTGCAACAAGGTCTCTCGGAGACAGCACTACATGGACATTGGGTGCCGCGACATAATGACAGTACCGCATGTAACCGTAATGACGCGCGCATCGATATGGAGTCCAGCACAGTTGGCCATTGTGCAAAAGGGAACCTATCGCCTAAGGTACCTTGTCTGTCGTACCAAGATGTCACACCAGAAGAGGGCGGAACTGTTGCGGAGCCTGAGGTTAATTTTGGCGGCGATCGTCAGCGGAAATCAAGAACCCAAGCTAATTGGGCGCAAAGAAACCGATCAGATGATACGGAAAGGCGCCCATGTGTTGCTTGTGAGGCCATGGGTGCAATCGAATGCTACCACTGCGCAGTCCACCGTGAAAGATCTTGAGGTCGAAGCCCTCCTGCATAAATATGCTGATGTCTTTGGAGACATCCCAGGGCTCCCACCTATGTTACCTGCTGACCATCTGATCCCTCTTGTGCCCGAGCACGACCCGTTTCACAACCTATATACAGGTTAAGCCCGCTAAAGTTGAGCGGATGAAACGGCAAGTGGGGGATCTGCTCGCAAAGGGTATGATTCGGCCCAGCACATCGCCATATTCTGCGCCAATATTGTTTGTCGGTAAGAAGGATGGGACGTTGCGCATGTGCATTGATTACCGGGGTTTGAATGCGACGACTGTTAAAAATCGCTACCCTTTGCCGCGCGTTGACGACCTGCTCGATAAGTTGAAAGTCTCAGCTTAATTTTCCTCGATTGACTTACAACAGGGATACAATCAGATTCGCATCGCTGCCTCTGATATTCTGAAAACCGCTTTTCGGACTCCCTTTGGTCACTTCCAGTACACGGTCTTATCGTTCGGGCTTACTAATGCGCCCGCGATGTTCCAGGCGGTGATGGACCGCATGTTCAGACCGTTTATTGACAGGTTCGTTGTATGTTATTTGGATGACATTTTGGTGTATTCCAAAACGTGCGAGGAGCACTTGGAGCATCTGCGGCTCGTGCTCAATGTGATGAAGCGGGAGCAATTGTTTGCTAAATGCGCCAAATGCTTTTGGGCGCAGCCTCAGGTGGAGTATTTGGGCCACATTGTGTCGGCCACTGGTGTTAAGATGGACCCGTGAAAGGTCGCCGTGGTTTGCGATTGGCCCGCGCCTCAGAACCTCACGGAGCTACGTAGGTTCCTTGGCTTGACCAATTATTTCCGGAAGTTCATTGAAAACTACTCCATCCTTGCGGCCCCGCTTACTGATTTGACACGCAAGGAGCTTTTGTGTCACTTGAATCGTGGACATCCGAATGCCAGCGGGCATTTGAAGAGCTCAAACGGATCATCGCTGACGATGTTACCCTTGCGTTCCCCGATTACTCATTACCATTCCGTGTGGAGGTCGTGTCTGACGCTTCAGTGCATGGAAGTGGTGCTGTATTGCTGCAGGAAGGGCGACCAATCGCCTTCACAAGTAGGAAGTTTTTGGGTGCGGAGACCTGTTATACCACCGGGCAGCAGGAGCTGTTGGCAGCTCTGCATACTTTGAAGGAATGGCGCTGTTACCTTGAAGGTCGCCCATTTACTTTGAAAACTGATCACAAGCCCTTGTTGTTTTTGCAAAGCATCCCAACATTGAACCGGCGGCAGGCTAGGTGGATGGAGTATCTAGCTCGGTTTGATTGCACCTGGGAGAACATTGCTGGGCGGATAAATATCGCCGATGCTCTCAGTCGCCACCCGTCGCTACACGCTGCAATTTTGGCAGCGCCCGTCCTACGACCACGGAGAGAGGAGGTGCCAGTTGCTTCGGACCTCGCAGAGCGGTTGAAAGCTGCCTACACTGCAGATTCCTGGTTCACTACGCCAGGCAACCTCGAAGGCCACCCTTTTACACTGAAGACTGACCACAAACCGCTGACATTCTTGCAGAGTGTCCCCACGCTTAACCGAGGACAAGCCCGGTGGATGGAATATCTATCTCGTTTCGACTGTACGTGGGAATATATCGCCGGCAGAATTAATATTGCTGACGCCCTCAGTCGACATCCATCATTGCATGCTGCGATTCTGGCAGCACCGGTTACTCATTTGCGCAGTCAGGAGGTGCCGATAGCAGCGGATCTCGTGCAACGACTTAAGATGGCATATCAGGCCGATCCATGGTTTGCTTCACCAAGTAATGTGGAATATTTACACAAGCACAACGATTTGTGGCTACGAAAGGATGGCTCGATTACACAAATCGTCGTACCAAACGACGACGCTTTGCGCTATGATATTCTTGCGCGGTTCCACAAGGACCCGTTAGCAGGACATCCTGGAAGTACACGACTGGCAGAGCTTGTACGACGCTCGTTCTGGTGGCCGCGCATGGTGAAGGATGCAGAAAACTTCGTGCAAAGGTGCAGTTTATGCCAGCACAATAAAGCACTATCCGGTAAGGGCCAGGGTTTACTACAACCATTACCAGATGCCCCTTGGGAAAGTGTTTCAATGGACTTTGTAGTCACGCTGCCCAAAACTGAGGGGGGATACGACTCGGTGTTCGTTATGGTCGATTGTTTGACCAAGATGGTTCACTTAGCCCCCTGCACCTCGTCTTGCACCGCTGAGCAAACAGCACGATTATTTTTCGATAACATGGTCCGATTACACGGCGTTCCTAAAAATGTGATATCGGATTGCGGCGGTCTATTCACGTCTAAGTTTTGGGAAGCGCTATGTGAGCTCGTCGGTATGCGCGTTCATTTAAGCACAGCATATCATCCACAATCCGATGGGCAAACTGAACGCACAAATCGCACGCTGGGCGACATGTTGAGGAATTTCGCGGGATGCACACCCTCTGTTTGGGATACATTTCTGACTTCGGCAGAATTCGCGCTGAACAACGCTGTTAACCGCTCTACAGGTCAAAGCCCTTTCTTTCTGAATTATGGATTCCATCCTGCGCTACCCATGTGGCGAGAGTTGGAGATAAATATCCCAGTGGCTAAAACCTTTGCCAAGTCGTTCCTATTCCGCATGACAGACGCGAAGGCATGTTTGGACGCGGCACAACAACGGACGACGGACTACTAAAACAAATCCAAACGAGACGTAACATTTTCGGTGGGACAAATGGTATTATTGAGCACTAAGAATTTGCGTTCGCTTGCCGACGGTTCCCGAAAATTGCTACCTCGCTGGATTGGCCCATATCCCATTGTTCGCATGGTAGGGAATGTAGCTGTGGAGCTATCCCTACCCTCTGACATGAATATCCATCCCACATTTCATATTTCCCTCATCCGCCCTTATCACGGCATGACGCCTGTTACAAATGACACCAATGCCCCTGCAGTAATGGACCCGGGTCCCGAGACCTGGATTGCAGGCAAGCAAAAAGTGTATGATGTGGAGCAAATATTGGATTATTGTGTTCGTCGTATAGGTCGACAACGACGAAAGCGGAAGGTGCACGGATATCTGGTCAAGTGGACTGGCTATTCTAGCGAGCATAATTCGTGGGAGCCGATGCGTAACTTCTCGTCGGAAATGAAGCCCCTATTGGAGGAAGCTCGCCTACGTGCCACGCAGACCCAATGATCTCTGCAGTCGATGCTGTTCGATGCAGCGAGGACGCTGCATATGGGAGGGGGGATAGTTGTTGTACGCGGGTTCAATCACCGTTTGCACCAATGAAGACCGCAACGCATTTAAGCATTGTGAAGCATGATACAAGCATATTAGCATGATATACTCGAGTATATCTAGCTAATCAGGCATGTTGCATTATCACCCACGATGTCGCACTGTCGGTCAACATGTTTGACTCGATATCGATAATTAATGCGCGATCTATCCATTGGCATAATATCTCACGTAATAATACTTTAAATATTATTACCCCATTTACGTCATAAACCATACGCGTATGTGAGAAGGTGACGATCACGATGGTTGGGTCGGCAACCGAATATCGATATTCGGTCCTTTGCATATTACATGCGTTGCATCCAATAATATCACGGATTACGCGGTATTTAGGACAGTGCTATAAAGGTACTCACACTTGAGATCGAAATCCAGTGAGACCTGTACTGCGCATCGGTATCACGACGAGATAGGTGTGAGGACGGCCGCCTAGGGACCGAAGTCGGCTCGTGCTACTTTGGACTGAGTACTTGTGTACTTAACTCTATCTAATTCACATACATACGTTATTGAGTACTTGTGTACTTAACTCTATCTAATTCACATACATACGTTATACTCATTTATATTCGGCCTGAGCTATTCTAGCATCCCATCGGCAGCCGAGTGATGAACATTGCCCGCGGGGTCTGACGGCCATCTACCGAATTGTAAACGAAGACTATTGTAAGTTGGATCTTTCCTTATTCTTGAGTCTTCCGCTGTCACTTTGCTCGCATTGGATCGCCTTGCTGTTCGTAAGCTTGGTGCGTACTAGTTAACATCCAGACGTGCAGATTCAGTGCATGATTGAAGAAGGAAGGATACAACAGTAACGGGCACCGATGGCAATTGCGACACCTGATGTGAGGCGTTCCTTGCCAGAGTTACGTGGTTTCAAACTGCAGTAAAGTCTGTATCCCTGCGGCTCTTTATGTAGGGCGTCTTTCATCCATCCGGTGCGGTTGCTGGTTTTAATTTCGGTTAGAACAATGATATCGGCATCCCATGTCCGCACATTACACAGTGTACTGAGGAAGTTCGTCCCCAGTCCTCGCACGTTGTGATTGACGATGTGCATGTACCTGTGGTTTGTTATATTGCGGCTTTCTGAGGGGTTTGCATTTTCCCGGTGTGAGAGTGTGGTGTTTCTTACGGGGGTGGTCGACAGTCTTGGGCGCTGGGCACTGGGTTCACTGATGTTCCCACTTTCCCTTGTTGTGTGTGTCGTTTCCCCGGGGTGTTCAGCCCCGGCTGGATTGGTGCGTTTGTTAGCCCGCCGTCGGAGATGGTCAGTGGTCGTCCGTGAGTTGGATATGCGGCGGAGTGTGCCCGGGATGTCGCTCTTGGCGGGGGCATTCGTGCGGGGCTCTCTCTAAGAGGGATAGCAGAGGCACGGCTGTCGGGTTGGGTGCTGGTGGATGGTCGTTGTCCTGTGCAGTTGGCTGCGGTCGTGTGCGTGTTCCTGGTGGCTTGGTTAATGTTCTCCCCGTTTGGTGGGCTAGTTGCGTTGCACGTGGGTGCTTGATCTTCCGCCACTTTTGGCCTTGTGGCAGTCTTGTTGTTGTGCATGTGGTCCCGTTGGTTGTTTGGATCTCCGTATACTCGGTGTGGTCTGTGTGCACTCAGTATTGTGTCTCGCAGGTCCACATGCGTTGCCGTGGGTTCTGTGTGGTGCCGAAGATTTTGGGTGTATATTGCGCCAGGTTCACGTGGCCATGTGGCGTTTTCGTCAACGAGTTGCCTCCCTGCTGACCAGGTGTTTCCTTCTTCCCAATGTGTGTATGTGTAATAGGAAGATAGATAGAAAGATAGATGGACAGATACGTAGAAAATAGATGGATGAAAATAGATAGATATAAATTGAAATATAATTAGGTGGATAGAAATAGATGGATAGAAATAGATGGATAGAAATAGATGGATAGAAATAGATGGATAGAAATAGAAGTACATAGAGAACTAAATAAAGATAGAGAGTTGGAGAGATAGAGAGATAATGAGACAGAGAGATAGAGAGATGAGAAGAGATAAGGAGAAGAGAGAAATTATGAAGAGAGACATAGAGAAATAGAGAACTGTAGGTAGAAATATAAGTATAGATAGAAATGTAGATGGCTTGCGAGAGAGAGAGGGATACAATGTTTTGGTTGCCTCCCTCTCCCCCATGTCGCTGCAACATTTTGCTGGGACAGGGGCATTTGTCCCTGTGTTCATTGTTGTCATCAAATTCCTGATTGTTCGCAACACCTTATATATGTCGTTTAGCTCTCCTCTGTTTACGGAGAGGCTTGCCAAGGTACCTTGGCCCGCACCTGTGCCGGAGTGGTCTAACGGGTGGGTCTCAAGCTTGATGGAGGGGCATTCCCATAGCGAAAGCTGCGTGAGATTGAACCTCACCGGGTGCAATTTAAGCTTATGCTATGCTTATGCTGCTGCTCTTATCAAGAGCCAGGAACAACCACATGCATGTGGGAACAACCACATATTCATATCACATGTACATAGGTCCGCAGAAGAAAGCAGAACTTTATATATAAGTCAGAATGATGGCAGGTATGGCTGAATGGAATGAGCTCGCAGGCATTCTTCCCTTCCAGACTCCTAGCAGACGTATCACCAATATTCACATGTGGTATATTTATCATTAACAAACCTTCCTGGCATTTATGCAATGCGGTTGGAATGGCCGAATATCAATATTCGGTTGTAGCTGAGCTGCTGTGGTCGTGGCTACGATTGTATCTCACACCATGACACTTGTTCCCACGTAACCATGGTGCGAATATCAATGCTCATCAGTATGAGTCTAAGTGTGCTTTTGCATCATTATTCTATGATGCATACGCAAACTTCCCTTAGTCAGTCCCTCAGTCCCTTACCACATTCAAAGTCGCACTTCTCACACTTATGCATGGATCATGCAAGCATTGATGTAATAATCTTGCACATATTATTACTTCATGATTTATGTCATTTCAATGCTAAAAAACCATGCATGCCGGCTCAATCCGCGCATTCATATGTTATCACATTATTGATCTTGCTGGTTTTGTACGCCGGTTCGATCACCGTTTATGTCAAAATAGGCTTACTTTCATCTAAGCATGACTGGACGCGATACTAGCATTTTAGCATGATATATTCGTATATATCTAGCTAATGTAGCATGCCACATTATCATTCACGACATCGCGCTGTCGGTCAACATGTTTGACTCGAAGCTGATATGGATGCACGAACCCATTATGGCATAATATATCAAGTAATCATATTTCAAATATTATTACATCATTCGTATCATGAGCCACACGCGGATGTGGAAACGTGACGATAGCGATGGTTGGGTCGGCAACCGAATATCGATATTCGGACCTTTGCACACTGCATACGTTGCATCCATTAATATCACGAATTACGCGATATTTAGGACAGTGCTACAATAGTACTCACACTTGAGATCGGAATCCAGTGAGACTTGTACTGCACATCTGTATCGCGAGCGTGATAGGTGCGAGGACGGCCGCCTAGAGACCGAAGTCCGCTCAAAGCTACTTTGGATTAAGTACCCACGTACTTAACTCAATCTGATTCCCATATATACGTTTTACTCAATTATTATCGGCCTGAGCTATTTCGGCATATCACTTCCAGCCGTATGATGAACGCTGCCCGCGGGGTCTGACGGCGGACTTCTATTTTGCAATTGAAGATCATTGTAAGTTGAATCTTTCCTTATTGATAAGTCTTCCGCTGTCACATTGCTCGCATTGAATCGTCTTGCTGTTCGTTAGCATGATGCACGTGTAGCTAACACTCGAACGTGCAGATTCAGTGCATGATTGAAGAAGGAAGGATACAACTGCTGGCAACAGCTGGCAACGCCATGCACATAATACCGATCTTGCGGATTTATCAATGTGTGATTATGTTAATATTTACAGATATAGATGTAGTGGTCACAATGCACTCAATTACGGGGTCACTGATTGTCTTGCCAGGTCGCATCAACCAACACATCCATGATAATTGAGCCGTAATACAGCAGCAGTGATACCCAAACTTATGTGTGTAGGATAGGGGGGTACATCACCCGTGGCCACTAACCTGGCAGTCCCTACCTTCCCCGGTGTTTCGGGGCACCCTCATCCAGTCTCCCATGCCGACTTGTCCGAAATCAGTGGTTTTCCCAGGTTCAGCACCCACCACCAGCATCCAGCGGAATCTGCCGAATCAACTAAGGTGTCAACTCCGCTACTGGTCAGCTCGCAGTTCACCCAAACTGTATCACACAGCCACTTAGCTTGGGCAAGTAATGAGTGCTTCTTTACATGCTACTTCAGCACCCCTGGTTCGCCTTCCATTCTGATGTCTGATCTGCTTCATTGTTTGGTATCATGTGTGGTGTATCATTCCTTGGAATCATGCTGCAAGCTGGTGGTCTACGTGTCAACACCATGATGAAGCAAGGCATGATTTCTAAGTAAATGTCCGACTACTGATCTTATAAATGATGTATATGAATGTAAAGCTTCTTTTGACAGCTAGCTGATGGCATTGCCTGTTGCTTGGGGCAATGATACATAGTGATAGATGATGTATCACGTTTGATGATCCAATGATGATGACGCGTCAGTCAGATGCATAGTGATAGAGCTGAAGATAGGTTGGCAGCACATGAATGCATCAGCCCAATACACACACATAGCTAGAAAGCTGTATGGCAATACATAAGTACGATGATGTCTCTAAACTAACATCTTTAGTCAGCGTAATGTAGGCATTGGCAATGCGAGTTCAAAACAAAATAAGGCTGTGATGTTATCATATATTCATCACAAGAGTACCATCGATCAACAAGACCACCCCAGCCACCCACTCAAGCACGTGTGTGACAACGTGAGATATCATCATCATCTGCATGCTTGTAAGCTATCATTGAATGTGGTGGCGGGACTTCCAGCAGTACCTCTTATGGTGTTGTGGCAAGAGAGATCATCTCTGTCACCCTGAGCCTCCCTGCTGACCAGGTGTTTCCTTCTTCCCAATGTGTGTATGTGTAATAGGAAGATAGATAGAAAGATAGATGGACAGATACGTAGAAAATAGATGGATGAAAATAGATAGATATAAATTGAAATATAATTAGGTGGATAGAAATAGATGGATAGAAATAGATGGATAGAAATAGATGGATAGAAATAGATGGATAGAAATAGATGGATAGAAATAGAAGTACATAGAGAACTAAATAAAGATAGAGAGTTGGAGAGATAGAGAGATAGTGAGACAGAGAGATAGAGAGATGAGAAGAGATAAGGAGAAGAGAGAAATTATGAAGAGAGACATAGAGAAATAGAGAACTGTAGGTAGAAATATAAGTATAGATAGAAATGTAGATGGCTTGCGAGAGAGAGAGGGATACAATGTTTTGGTTGCCTCCCTCTCCCCCATGTCGCTGCAACATTTTGCTGGGACAGGGGCATTTGTCCCTGTGTTCATTGTTGTCATCAAATTCCTGATTGTTCGCAACACCTTATATATGTCGTTTAGCTCTCCTCTGTTTACGGAGAGGCTTGCCAAGGTACCTTGGCCCGCACCTGTGCCGGAGTGGTCTAACGGGTGGGTCTCAAGCTTGATGGAGGGGCATTCCCATAGCGAAAGCTGCGTGAGATTGAACCTCACCGGGTGCAATTTAAGCTTATGCTATGCTTATGCTGCTGCTCTTATCAAGAGCCAGGAACAACCACATGCATGTGGGAACAACCACATATTCATATCACATGTACATAGGTCCGCAGAAGAAAGCAGAACTTTATATATAAGTCAGAATGATGGCAGGTATGGCTGAATGGAATGAGCTCGCAGGCATTCTTCCCTTCCAGACTCCTAGCAGACGTATCACCAATATTCACATGCAGTATATTTATCATTAACAAACCTTCCTGGCATTTATGCAATGCGGTTGGAATGGCCGAATATCAATATTCGGTTGTAGCTGAGCTGCTGTGGTCGTGGCTACGATTGTATCTCACACCATGACACTTGTTCCCACGTAACCATGGTGCGAATATCAATGCTCATCGGTATGAGTCTAAGTGTGCTTTTGCATCATTATTCTATGATGCATACGCAAACTTCCCTTAGTCAGTCCCTCAGTCCCTTACCACATTCAAAGTCGCACTTCTCACACTTATGCATGGATCATGCAAGCATTGATGTAATAATCTTGCACATATTATTACTTCATGATTTATGTCCTTTCAATGCTAAAAAACCATGCATGCCGGCTCAATCCGCGCATTCATATGTTATCACATTATTGATCTTGCTGGTTTTGTACGCCGGTTCGATCACCGTTTATGTCAAAATAGGCTTACTTTCATCTAAGCATGACTGGACGCGATACTAGCATTTTAGCATGATATATTCGTATATATCTAGCTAATGTAGCATGCCACATTATCATTCACGACATCGCGCTGTCGGTCAACATGTTTGACTCGAAGCTGATATGGATGCACGAACCCATTATGGCATAATATATCAAGTAATCATATTTCAAATATTATTACATCATTCGTATCATGAGCCACACGCGGATGTGGAAACGTGACGATAGCAATGGTTGGGTCGGCAACCGAATATCGATATTCGGACCTTTGCACACTGCATACGTTGCATCCATTAATATCACGAATTACGCGATATTTAGGACAGTGCTACAATAGTACTCACACTTGAGATCGGAATCCAGTGAGACTTGTACTGCACATCGGTATCGCGAGCGTGATAGGTGCGAGGACGGCCGCCTAGAGACCGAAGTCCGCTCAAAGCTACTTTGGATTAAGTACCCACGTACTTAACTCAATCTGATTCCCATATATACGTTTTACTCAATTATTATCGGCCTGAGCTATTTCGGCATATCACTTCCAGCCGTATGATGAACGCTGCCCGCGGGGTCTGACGGCAGACTTCTATTTTGCAATTGAAGATCATTGTAAGTTGAATCTTTCCTTATTGATAAGTCTTCCGCTGTCACATTGCTCGCATTGAATCGTCTTGCTGTTCGTTAGCATGATGCACGTGTAGCTAACACTCGAACCTGCAGATTCAGTGCATGATTGAAGAAGGAAGGATACAACTGCTGGCAACAGCTGGCAACGCCATGCACATAATACCGATCTTGCGGATTTATCAATGTGTGATTATGTTAATATTTACAGATATAGATGTAGTGGTCACAATGCACTCAATTACGGGGTCACTGATTGTCTTGCCAGGTCGCATCAACCAACACATCCATGATAATTGAGCCGTAATACAGCAGCAGTGATACCCAAACTTATGTGTGTAGGATAGGGGGGTACATCACCCGTGGCCACTAACCTGGCAGTCCCTACCTTCCCCAGTGTTTCGGGGCACCCTCATCCAGTCTCCCATGCCGACTTGTCCGAAATCAGTGGTTTTCCCAGGTTCAGCACCCACCACCAGCATCCAGCGGAATCTGCCGAATCAACTAAGGTGTCAACTCCGCTACTGGTCAGCTCGCAGTTCACCCAAACTGTATCACACAGCCACTTAGCTTGGGCAAGTAATGAGTGCTTCTTTACATGCTACTTCAGCACCCCTGGTTCGCCTTCCATTCTGATGTCTGATCTGCTTCATTGTTTGGTATCATGTGTGGTGTATCATTCCTTGGAATCATGCTGCAAGCTGGTGGTCTACGTGTCAACACCATGATGAAGCAAGGCATGATTTCTAAGTAAATGTCCGACTACTGATCTTATAAATGATGTATATGAATGTAAAGCTTCTTTTGACAGCTAGCTGATGGCATTGCCTGTTGCTTGGGGCAATGATACATAGTGATAGATGATGTATCACGTTTGATGATCCAATGATGATGACGCGTCAGTCAGATGCATAGTGATAGAGCTGAAGATAGGTTGGCAGCACATGAATGCATCAGCCCAATACACACACATAGCTAGAAAGCTGTATGGCAATACATAAGTACGATGATGTCTCTAAACTAACATCTTTAGTCAGCGTAATGTAGGCATTGGCAATGCGAGTTCAAAACAAAATAAGGCTGTGATGTTATCATATATTCATCACAAGAGTACCATCGATCAACAAGACCACCCCAGCCACCCACTCAAGCACGTGTGTGACAACGTGAGATATCATCATCATCTGCATGCTTGTAAGCTATCATTGAATGTGGTGGCGGGACTTCCAGCAGTACCTCTTATGGTGTTGTGGCAAGAGAGATCATCTCTGTCACCCTGAGCCTCCCTGCTGACCAGGTGTTTCCTTCTTCCCAATGTGTGTATGTGTAATAGGAAGATAGATAGAAAGATAGATGGACAGATACGTAGAAAATAGATGGATGAAAATAGATAGATATAAATTGAAATATAATTAGGTGGATAGAAATAGATGGATAGAAATAGATGGATAGAAATAGATGGATAGAAATAGATGGATAGAAATAGATGGATAGAAATAGAAGTACATAGAGAACTAAATAAAGATAGAGAGTTGGAGAGATAGAGAGATAGTGAGACAGAGAGATAGAGAGATGAGAAGAGATAAGGAGAAGAGAGAAATTATGAAGAGAGACATAGAGAAATAGAGAACTGTAGGTAGAAATATAAGTATAGATAGAAATGTAGATGGCTTGCGAGAGAGAGAGGGATACAATGTTTTGGTTGCCTCCCTCTCCCCCATGTCGCTGCAACATTTTGCTGGGACAGGGGCATTTGTCCCTGTGTTCATTGTTGTCATCAAATTCCTGATTGTTCGCAACACCTTATATATGTCGTTTAGCTCTCCTCTGTTTACGGAGAGGCTTGCCAAGGTACCTTGGCCCACACCTGTGCCGGAGTGGTCTAACGGGTGGGTCTCAAGCTTGATGGAGGGGCATTCCCATAGCGAAAGCTGCGTGAGATTGAACCTCACCGGGTGCAATTTAAGCTTATGCTATGCTTATGCTGCTGCTCTTATCAAGAGCCAGGAACAACCACATGCATGTGGGAACAACCACATATTCATATCACATGTACATAGGTCCGCAGAAGAAAGCAGAACTTTATATATAAGTCAGAATGATGGCAGGTATGGCTGAATGGAATGAGCTCGCAGGCATTCTTCCCTTCCAGACTCCTAGCAGACGTATCACCAATATTCACATGTGGTATATTTATCATTAACAAACCTTCCTGGCATTTATGCAATGCGGTTGGAATGGCCGAATATCAATATTCGGTTGTAGCTGAGCTGCTGTGGTCGTGGCTACGATTGTATCTCACACCATGACACTTGTTCCCACGTAACCATGGTGCGAATATCAATGCTCATCGGTATGAGTCTAAGTGTGCTTTTGCATCATTATTCTATGATGCATACGCAAACTTCCCTTAGTCAGTCCCTCAGTCCCTTACCACATTCAAAGTCGCACTTCTCACACTTATGCATGGATCATGCAAGCATTGATGTAATAATCTTGCACATATTATTACTTCATGATTTATGTCCTTTCAATGCTAAAAAACCATGCATGCCGGCTCAATCCGCGCATTCATATGTTATCACATTATTGATCTTGCTGGTTTTGTACGCCGGTTCGATCACCGTTTATGTCAAAATAGGCTTACTTTCGTCTAAGCATGACTGGACGCGATACTAGCATTTTAGCATGATATATTCGTATATATCTAGCTAATGTAGCATGCCACATTATCATTCACGACATCGCGCTGTCGGTCAACATGTTTGACTCGAAGCTGATATGGATGCACGAACCCATTATGGCATAATATATCAAGTAATCATATTTCAAATATTATTACATCATTCGTATCATGAGCCACACGCGGATGTGGAAACGTGACGATAGCAATGGTTGGGTCGGCAACCGAATATCGATATTCGGACCTTTGCACACTGCATACGTTGCATCCATTAATATCACGAATTACGCGATATTTAGGACAGTGCTACAATAGTACTCACACTTGAGATCGGAATCCAGTGAGACTTGTACTGCACATCGGTATCGCGAGCGTGATAGGTGCGAGGACGGCCGCCTAGAGACCGAAGTCCGCTCAAAGCTACTTTGGATTAAGTACCCACGTACTTAACTCAATCTGATTCCCATATATACGTTTTACTCAATTATTATCGGCCTGAGCTATTTCGGCATATCACTTCCAGCCGTATGATGAACGCTGCCCGCGGGGTCTGACGGCAGACTTCTATTTTGCAATTGAAGATCATTGTAAGTTGAATCTTTCCTTATTGATAAGTCTTCCGCTGTCACATTGCTCGCATTGAATCGTCTTGCTGTTCGTAAGCATGATGCACGTGTAGCTAACACTCGAACGTGCAGATTCAGTGCATGATTGAAGAAGGAAGGATACAACTGCTGGCAACAGCTGGCAACGCCATGCACATAATACCGATCTTGCGGATTTATCAATGTGTGATTATGTTAATATTTACAGATATAGATGTAGTGGTCACAATGCACTCAATTACGGGGTCACTGTTTGTCTTGCCAGGTCGCATCAACCAACACATCCACGATAATTGAGCCGTTATACAGCAGCAGTGATACCCAAACTGTATCACACAGCCACTTAGCTTGGGCAAGTAATGAGTGCTTCTTTACATGCTACTTCAGCACCCCTGGTTCGCCTTCCATTCTGATGTCTGATCTGCTTCATTGTTTGGTATCATGTGTGGTGTATCATTCCTTGGAATCATGCTGCAAGCTGGTGGTCTACGTGTCAACACCATGATGAAGCAAGGCATGATTTCTAAGTAAATGTCCGACTACTGATCTTATAAATGATGTATATGAATGTAAAGCTTCTTTTGACAGCTAGCTGATGGCATTGCCTGTTGCTTGGGGCAATGATACATAGTGATAGATGATGTATCACGTTTGATGATCCAATGATGATGACGCGTCAGTCAGATGCATAGTGATAGAGCTGAAGATAGGTTGGCAGCACATGAATGCATCAGCCCAATACACACACATAGCTAGAAAGCTGTATGGCAATACATAAGTACGATGATGTCTCTAAACTAACATCTTTAGTCAGCGTAATGTAGGCATTGGCAATGCGAGTTCAAAACAAAATAAGGCTGTGATGTTATCATATATTCATCACAAGAGTACCATCGATCAACAAGACCACCCCAGCCACCCACTCAAGCACGTGTGTGACAACGTGAGATATCATCATCATCTGCATGCTTGTAAGCTATCATTGAATGTGGTGGCGGGACTTCCAGCAGTACCTCTTATGGTGTTGTGGCAAGAGAGATCATCTCTGTCACCCTGAGCCTCCCTGCTGACCAGGTGTTTCCTTCTTCCCAATGTGTGTATGTGTAATAGGAAGATAGATAGAAAGATAGATGGACAGATACGTAGAAAATAGATGGATGAAAATAGATAGATATAAATTGAAATATAATTAGGTGGATAGAAATAGATGGATAGAAATAGATGGATAGAAATAGATGGATAGAAATAGATGGATAGAAATAGAAGTACATAGAGAACTAAATAAAGATAGAGAGTTGGAGAGATAGAGCGATAGTGAGACAGAGAGATAGAGAGATGAGAAGAGATAAGGAGAAGAGAGAAATTATGAAGAGAGACATAGAGAAATAGAGAACTGTAGGTAGAAATATAAGTATAGATAGAAATGTAGATGGCTTGCGAGAGAGAGAGGGATACAATGTTTTGGTTGCCTCCCTCTCCCCCATGTCGCTGCAACATTTTGCTGGGACAGGGGCATTTGTCCCTGTGTTCATTGTTGTCATCAAATTCCTGATTGTTCGCAACACCTTATATATGTCGTTTAGCTCTCCTCTGTTTACGGAGAGGCTTGCCAAGGTACCTTGGCCCGCACCTGTGCCGGAGTGGTCTAACGGGTGGGTCTCAAGCTTGATGGAGGGGCATTCCCATAGCGAAAGCTGCGTGAGATTGAACCTCACCGGGTGCAATTTAAGCTTATGCTATGCTTATGCTGCTGCTCTTATCAAGAGCCAGGAACAACCACATGCATGTGGGAACAACCACATATTCATATCACATGTACATAGGTCCGCAGAAGAAAGCAGAACTTTATATATAAGTCAGAATGATGGCAGGTATGGCTGAATGGAATGAGCTCGCAGGCATTCTTCCCTTCCAGACTCCTAGCAGACGTATCACCAATATTCACATGCAGTATATTTATCATTAACAAACCTTCCTGGCATTTATGCAATGCGGTTGGAATGGCCGAATATCAATATTCGGTTGTAGCTGAGCTGCTGTGGTCGTGGCTACGATTGTATCTCACACCATGACACTTGTTCCCACGTAACCATGGTGCGAATATCAATGCTCATCGGTATGAGTCTAAGTGTGCTTTTGCATCATTATTCTATGATGCATACGCAAACTTCCCTTAGTCAGTCCCTCAGTCCCTTACCACATTCAAAGTCGCACTTCTCACACTTATGCATGGATCATGCAAGCATTGATGTAATAATCTTGCACATATTATTACTTCATGATTTATGTCCTTTCAATGCTAAAAAACCATGCATGCCGGCTCAATCCGCGCATTCATATGTTATCACATTATTGATCTTGCTGGTTTTGTACGCCGGTTCGATCACCGTTTATGTCAAAATAGGCTTACTTTCATCTAAGCATGACTGGACGCGATACTAGCATTTTAGCATGATATATTCGTATATATCTAGCTAATGTAGCATGCCACATTATCATTCACGACATCGCGCTGTCGGTCAACATGTTTGACTCGAAGCTGATATGGATGCACGAACCCATTATGGCATAATATATCAAGTAATCATATTTCAAATATTATTACATCATTCGTATCATGAGCCACACGCGGATGTGGAAACGTGACGATAGCAATGGTTGGGTCGGCAACCGAATATCGATATTCGGACCTTTGCACACTGCATACGTTGCATCCATTAATATCACGAATTACGCGATATTTAGGACAGTGCTACAATAGTACTCACACTTGAGATCGGAATCCAGTGAGACTTGTACTGCACATCGGTATCGCGAGCGTGATAGGTGCGAGGACGGCCGCCTAGAGACCGAAGTCCGCTCAAAGCTACTTTGGATTAAGTACCCACGTACTTAACTCAATCTGATTCCCATATATACGTTTTACTCAATTATTATCGGCCTGAGCTATTTCGGCATATCACTTCCAGCCGTATGATGAACGCTGCCCGCGGGGTCTGACGGCAGACTTCTATTTTGCAATTGAAGATCATTGTAAGTTGAATCTTTCCTTATTGATAAGTCTTCCGCTGTCACATTGCTCGCATTGAATCGTCTTGCTGTTCGTAAGCATGATGCACGTGTAGCTAACACTCGAACGTGCAGATTCAGTGCATGATTGAAGAAGGAAGGATACAACTGCTGGCAACAGCTGGCAACGCCATGCACATAATACCGATCTTGCGGATTTATCAATGTGTGATTATGTTAATATTTACAGATATAGATGTAGTGGTCACAATGCACTCAATTACGGGGTCACTGTTTGTCTTGCCAGGTCGCATCAACCAACACATCCACGATAATTGAGCCGTTATACAGCAGCAGTGATACCCAAACTGTATCACACAGCCACTTAGCTTGGGCAAGTAATGAGTGCTTCTTTACATGCTACTTCAGCACCCCTGGTTCGCCTTCCATTCTGATGTCTGATCTGCTTCATTGTTTGGTATCATGTGTGGTGTATCATTCCTTGGAATCATGCTGCAAGCTGGTGGTCTACGTGTCAACACCATGATGAAGCAAGGCATGATTTCTAAGTAAATGTCCGACTACTGATCTTATAAATGATGTATATGAATGTAAAGCTTCTTTTGACAGCTAGCTGATGGCATTGCCTGTTGCTTGGGGCAATGATACATAGTGATAGATGATGTATCACGTTTGATGATCCAATGATGATGACGCGTCAGTCAGATGCATAGTGATAGAGCTGAAGATAGGTTGGCAGCACATGAATGCATCAGCCCAATACACACACATAGCTAGAAAGCTGTATGGCAATACATAAGTACGATGATGTCTCTAAACTAACATCTTTAGTCAGCGTAATGTAGGCATTGGCAATGCGAGTTCAAAACAAAATAAGGCTGTGATGTTATCATATATTCATCACAAGAGTACCATCGATCAACAAGACCACCCCAGCCACCCACTCAAGCACGTGTGTGACAACGTGAGATATCATCATCATCTGCATGCTTGTAAGCTATCATTGAATGTGGTGGCGGGACTTCCAGCAGTACCTCTTATGGTGTTGTGGCAAGAGAGATCATCTCTGTCACCCTGAGCCTCCCTGCTGACCAGGTGTTTCCTTCTTCCCAATGTGTGTATGTGTAATAGGAAGATAGATAGAAAGATAGATGGACAGATACGTAGAAAATAGATGGATGAAAATAGATAGATATAAATTGAAATATAATTAGGTGGATAGAAATAGATGGATAGAAATAGATGGATAGAAATAGATGGATAGAAATAGATGGATAGAAATAGAAGTACATAGAGAACTAAATAAAGATAGAGAGTTGGAGAGATAGAGAGATAGTGAGACAGAGAGATAGAGAGATGAGAAGAGATAAGGAGAAGAGAGAAATTATGAAGAGAGACATAGAGAAATAGAGAACTGTAGGTAGAAATATAAGTATAGATAGAAATGTAGATGGCTTGCGAGAGAGAGAGGGATACAATGTTTTGGTTGCCTCCCTCTCCCCCATGTCGCTGCAACATTTTGCTGGGACAGGGGCATTTGTCCCTGTGTTCATTGTTGTCATCAAATTCCTGATTGTTCGCAACACCTTATATATGTCGTTTAGCTCTCCTCTGTTTACGGAGAGGCTTGCCAAGGTACCTTGGCCCGCACCTGTGCCGGAGTGGTCTAACGGGTGGGTCTCAAGCTTGATGGAGGGGCATTCCCATAGCGAAAGCTGCGTGAGATTGAACCTCACCGGGTG
This sequence comes from Volvox africanus, assembly GCA_030268105.1. Taxonomy (NCBI): domain Eukaryota; kingdom Viridiplantae; phylum Chlorophyta; class Chlorophyceae; order Chlamydomonadales; family Volvocaceae; genus Volvox; species Volvox africanus. The sequence continues at coordinate 116,964 of BSDZ01000116.1, read as the reverse complement.
CAATTTAAGCTTATGCTATGCTTATGCTGCTGCTCTTATCAAGAGCCAGGAACAACCACATGCATGTGGGAACAACCACATATTCATATCACATGTACATAGGTCCGCAGAAGAAAGCAGAACTTTATATATAAGTCAGAATGATGGCAGGTATGGCTGAATGGAATGAGCTCGCAGGCATTCTTCCCTTCCAGACTCCTAGCAGACGTATCACCAATATTCACATGCAGTATATTTATCATTAACAAACCTTCCTGGCATTTATGCAATGCGGTTGGAATGGCCGAATATCAATATTCGGTTGTAGCTGAGCTGCTGTGGTCGTGGCTACGATTGTATCTCACACCATGACACTTGTTCCCACGTAACCATGGTGCGAATATCAATGCTCATCGGTATGAGTCTAAGTGTGCTTTTGCATCATTATTCTATGATGCATACGCAAACTTCCCTTAGTCAGTCCCTCAGTCCCTTACCACATTCAAAGTCGCACTTCTCACACTTATGCATGGATCATGCAAGCATTGATGTAATAATCTTGCACATATTATTACTTCATGATTTATGTCATTTCAATGCTAAAAAACCATGCATGCCGGCTCAATCCGCGCATTCATATGTTATCACATTATTGATCTTGCTGGTTTTGTACGCCGGTTCGATCACCGTTTATGTCAAAATAGGCTTACTTTCATCTAAGCATGACTGGACGCGATACTAGCATTTTAGCATGATATATTCGTATATATCTAGCTAATGTAGCATGCCACATTATCATTCACGACATCGCGCTGTCGGTCAACATGTTTGACTCGAAGCTGATATGGATGCACGAACCCATTATGGCATAATATATCAAGTAATCATATTTCAAATATTATTACATCATTCGTATCATGAGCCACACGCGGATGTGGAAACGTGACGATAGCAATGGTTGGGTCGGCAACCGAATATCGATATTCGGACCTTTGCACACTGCATACGTTGCATCCATTAATATCACGAATTACGCGATATTTAGGACAGTGCTACAATAGTACTCACACTTGAGATCGGAATCCAGTGAGACTTGTACTGCACATCGGTATCGCGAGCGTGATAGGTGCGAGGACGGCCGCCTAGAGACCGAAGTCCGCTCAAAGCTACTTTGGATTAAGTACCCACGTACTTAACTCAATCTGATTCCCATATATACGTTTTACTCAATTATTATCGGCCTGAGCTATTTCGGCATATCACTTCCAGCCGTATGATGAACGCTGCCCGCGGGGTCTGACGGCAGACTTCTATTTTGCAATTGAAGATCATTGTAAGTTGAATCTTTCCTTATTGATAAGTCTTCCGCTGTCACATTGCTCGCATTGAATCGTCTTGCTGTTCGTAAGCATGATGCACGTGTAGCTAACACTCGAACGTGCAGATTCAGTGCATGATTGAAGAAGGAAGGATACAACTGCTGGCAACAGCTGGCAACGCCATGCACATAATACCGATCTTGCGGATTTATCAATGTGTGATTATGTTAATATTTACAGATATAGATGTAGTGGTCACAATGCACTCAATTACGGGGTCACTGTTTGTCTTGCCAGGTCGCATCAACCAACACATCCACGATAATTGAGCCGTTATACAGCAGCAGTGATACCCAAACTGTATCACACAGCCACTTAGCTTGGGCAAGTAATGAGTGCTTCTTTACATGCTACTTCAGCACCCCTGGTTCGCCTTCCATTCTGATGTCTGATCTGCTTCATTGTTTGGTATCATGTGTGGTGTATCATTCCTTGGAATCATGCTGCAAGCTGGTGGTCTACGTGTCAACACCATGATGAAGCAAGGCATGATTTCTAAGTAAATGTCCGACTACTGATCTTATAAATGATGTATATGAATGTAAAGCTTCTTTTGACAGCTAGCTGATGGCATTGCCTGTTGCTTGGGGCCATGATACATAGTGATAGATGATGTATCACGTTTGATGATCCAATGATGATGACGCGTCAGTCAGATGCATAGTGATAGAGCTGAAGATAGGTTGGCAGCACATGAATGCATCAGCCCAATACACACACATAGCTAGAAAGCTGTATGGCAATACATAAGTACGATGATGTCTCTAAACTAACATCTTTAGTCAGCGTAATGTAGGCATTGGCAATGCGAGTTCAAAACAAAATAAGGCTGTGATGTTATCATATATTCATCACAAGAGTACCATCGATCAACAAGACCACCCCAGCCACCCACTCAAGCACGTGTGTGACAACGTGAGATATCATCATCATCTGCATGCTTGTAAGCTATCATTGAATGTGGTGGCGGGACTTCCAGCAGTACCTCTTATGGTGTTGTGGCAAGAGAGATCATCTCTGTCACCCTGAGCCTCCCTGCTGACCAGGTGTTTCCTTCTTCCCAATGTGTGTATGTGTAATAGGAAGATAGATAGAAAGATAGATGGACAGATACGTAGAAAATAGATGGATGAAAATAGATAGATATAAATTGAAATATAATTAGGTGGATAGAAATAGATGGATAGAAATAGATGGATAGAAATAGATGGATAGAAATAGAAGTACATAGAGAACTAAATAAAGATAGAGAGTTGGAGAGATAGAGAGATAGTGAGACAGAGAGATAGAGAGATGAGAAGAGATAAGGAGAAGAGAGAAATTATGAAGAGAGACATAGAGAAATAGAGAACTGTAGGTAGAAATATAAGTATAGATAGAAATGTAGATGGCTTGCGAGAGAGAGAGGGATACAATGTTTTGGTTGCCTCCCTCTCCCCCATGTCGCTGCAACATTTTGCTGGGACAGGGGCATTTGTCCCTGTGTTCATTGTTGTCATCAAATTCCTGATTGTTCGCAACACCTTATATATGTCGTTTAGCTCTCCTCTGTTTACGGAGAGGCTTGCCAAGGTACCTTGGCCCGCACCTGTGCCGGAGTGGTCTAACGGGTGGGTCTCAAGCTTGATGGAGGGGCATTCCCATAGCGAAAGCTGCGTGAGATTGAACCTCACCGGGTGCAATTTAAGCTTATGCTATGCTTATGCTGCTGCTCTTATCAAGAGCCAGGAACAACCACATGCATGTGGGAACAACCACATATTCATATCACATGTACATAGGTCCGCAGAAGAAAGCAGAACTTTATATATAAGTCAGAATGATGGCAGGTATGGCTGAATGGAATGAGCTCGCAGGCATTCTTCCCTTCCAGACTCCTAGCAGACGTATCACCAATATTCACATGCAGTATATTTATCATTAACAAACCTTCCTGGCATTTATGCAATGCGGTTGGAATGGCCGAATATCAATATTCGGTTGTAGCTGAGCTGCTGTGGTCGTGGCTACGATTGTATCTCACACCATGACACTTGTTCCCACGTAACCATGGTGCGAATATCAATGCTCATCGGTATGAGTCTAAGTGTGCTTTTGCATCATTATTCTATGATGCATACGCAAACTTCCCTTAGTCAGTCCCTCAGTCCCTTACCACATTCAAAGTCGCACTTCTCACACTTATGCATGGATCATGCAAGCATTGATGTAATAATCTTGCACATATTATTACTTCATGATTTATGTCATTTCAATGCTAAAAAACCATGCATGCCGGCTCAATCCGCGCATTCATATGTTATCACATTATTGATCTTGCTGGTTTTGTACGCCGGTTCGATCACCGTTTATGTCAAAATAGGCTTACTTTCATCTAAGCATGACTGGACGCGATACTAGCATTTTAGCATGATATATTCGTATATATCTAGCTAATGTAGCATGCCACATTATCATTCACGACATCGCGCTGTCGGTCAACATGTTTGACTCGAAGCTGATATGGATGCACGAACCCATTATGGCATAATATATCAAGTAATCATATTTCAAATATTATTACATCATTCGTATCATGAGCCACACGCGGATGTGGAAACGTGACGATAGCAATGGTTGGGTCGGCAACCGAATATCGATATTCGGACCTTTGCACACTGCATACGTTGCATCCATTAATATCACGAATTACGCGATATTTAGGACAGTGCTACAATAGTACTCACACTTGAGATCGGAATCCAGTGAGACTTGTACTGCACATCGGTATCGCGAGCGTGATAGGTGCGAGGACGGCCGCCTAGAGACCGAAGTCCGCTCAAAGCTACTTTGGATTAAGTACCCACGTACTTAACTCAATCTGATTCCCATATATACGTTTTACTCAATTATTATCGGCCTGAGCTATTTCGGCATATCACTTCCAGCCGTATGATGAACGCTGCCCGCGGGGTCTGACGGCAGACTTCTATTTTGCAATTGAAGATCATTGTAAGTTGAATCTTTCCTTATTGATAAGTCTTCCGCTGTCACATTGCTCGCATTGAATCGTCTTGCTGTTCGTAAGCATGATGCACGTGTAGCTAACACTCGAACGTGCAGATTCAGTGCATGATTGAAGAAGGAAGGATACAACTGCTGGCAACAGCTGGCAACGCCATGCACATAATACCGATCTTGCGGATTTATCAATGTGTGATTATGTTAATATTTACAGATATAGATGTAGTGGTCACAATGCACTCAATTACGGGGTCACTGATTGTCTTGCCAGGTCGCATCAACCAACACATCCACGATAATTGAGCCGTTATACAGCAGCAGTGATACCCAAACTGTATCACACAGCCACTTAGCTTGGGCAAGTAATGAGTGCTTCTTTACATGCTACTTCAGCACCCCTGGTTCGCCTTCCATTCTGATGTCTGATCTGCTTCATTGTTTGGTATCATGTGTGGTGTATCATTCCTTGGAATCATGCTGCAAGCTGGTGGTCTACGTGTCAACACCATGATGAAGCAAGGCATGATTTCTAAGTAAATGTCCGACTACTGATCTTATAAATGATGTATATGAATGTAAAGCTTCTTTTGACAGCTAGCTGATGGCATTGCCTGTTGCTTGGGGCCATGATACATAGTGATAGATGATGTATCACGTTTGATGATCCAATGATGATGACGCGTCAGTCAGATGCATAGTGATAGAGCTGAAGATAGGTTGGCAGCACATGAATGCATCAGCCCAATACACACACATAGCTAGAAAGCTGTATGGCAATACATAAGTACGATGATGTCTCTAAACTAACATCTTTAGTCAGCGTAATGTAGGCATTGGCAATGCGAGTTCAAAACAAAATAAGGCTGTGATGTTATCATATATTCATCACAAGAGTACCATCGATCAACAAGACCACCCCAGCCACCCACTCAAGCACGTGTGTGACAACGTGAGATATCATCATCATCTGCATGCTTGTAAGCTATCATTGAATGTGGTGGCGGGACTTCCAGCAGTACCTCTTATGGTGTTGTGGCAAGAGAGATCATCTCTGTCACCCTGAGCCTCCCTGCTGACCAGGTGTTTCCTTCTTCCCAATGTGTGTATGTGTAATAGGAAGATAGATAGAAAGATAGATGGACAGATACGTAGAAAATAGATGGATGAAAATAGATAGATATAAATTGAAATATAATTAGGTGGATAGAAATAGATGGATAGAAATAGATGGATAGAAATAGATGGATAGAAATAGATGGATAGAAATAGATGGATAGAAATAGAAGTACATAGAGAACTAAATAAAGATAGAGAGTTGGAGAGATAGAGAGATAGTGAGACAGAGAGATAGAGAGATGAGAAGAGATAAGGAGAAGAGAGAAATTATGAAGAGAGACATAGAGAAATAGAGAACTGTAGGTAGAAATATAAGTATAGATAGAAATGTAGATGGCTTGCGAGAGAGAGAGGGATACAATGTTTTGGTTGCCTCCCTCTCCCCCATGTCGCTGCAACATTTTGCTGGGACAGGGGCATTTGTCCCTGTGTTCATTGTTGTCATCAAATTCCTGATTGTTCGCAACACCTTATATATGTCGTTTAGCTCTCCTCTGTTTACGGAGAGGCTTGCCAAGGTACCTTGGCCCGCACCTGTGCCGGAGTGGTCTAACGGGTGGGTCTCAAGCTTGATGGAGGGGCATTCCCATAGCGAAAGCTGCGTGAGATTGAACCTCACCGGGTGCAATTTAAGCTTATGCTATGCTTATGCTGCTGCTCTTATCAAGAGCCAGGAACAACCACATGCATGTGGGAACAACCACATATTCATATCACATGTACATAGGTCCGCAGAAGAAAGCAGAACTTTATATATAAGTCAGAATGATGGCAGGTATGGCTGAATGGAATGAGCTCGCAGGCATTCTTCCCTTCCAGACTCCTAGCAGACGTATCACCAATATTCACATGCAGTATATTTATCATTAACAAACCTTCCTGGCATTTATGCAATGCGGTTGGAATGGCCGAATATCAATATTCGGTTGTAGCTGAGCTGCTGTGGTCGTGGCTACGATTGTATCTCACACCATGACACTTGTTCCCACGTAACCATGGTGCGAATATCAATGCTCATCGGTATGAGTCTAAGTGTGCTTTTGCATCATTATTCTATGATGCATACGCAAACTTCCCTTAGTCAGTCCCTCAGTCCCTTACCACATTCAAAGTCGCACTTCTCACACTTATGCATGGATCATGCAAGCATTGATGTAATAATCTTGCACATATTATTACTTCATGATTTATGTCATTTCAATGCTAAAAAACCATGCATGCCGGCTCAATCCGCGCATTCATATGTTATCACATTATTGATCTTGCTGGTTTTGTACGCCGGTTCGATCACCGTTTATGTCAAAATAGGCTTACTTTCATCTAAGCATGACTGGACGCGATACTAGCATTTTAGCATGATATATTCGTATATATCTAGCTAATGTAGCATGCCACATTATCATTCACGACATCGCGCTGTCGGTCAACATGTTTGACTCGAAGCTGATATGGATGCACGAACCCATTATGGCATAATATATCAAGTAATCATATTTCAAATATTATTACATCATTCGTATCATGAGCCACACGCGGATGTGGAAACGTGACGATAGCAATGGTTGGGTCGGCAACCGAATATCGATATTCGGACCTTTGCACACTGCATACGTTGCATCCATTAATATCACGAATTACGCGATATTTAGGACAGTGCTACAATAGTACTCACACTTGAGATCGGAATCCAGTGAGACTTGTACTGCACATCGGTATCGCGAGCGTGATAGGTGCGAGGACGGCCGCCTAGAGACCGAAGTCCGCTCAAAGCTACTTTGGATTAAGTACCCACGTACTTAACTCAATCTGATTCCCATATATACGTTTTACTCAATTATTATCGGCCTGAGCTATTTCGGCATATCACTTCCAGCCGTATGATGAACGCTGCCCGCGGGGTCTGACGGCAGACTTCTATTTTGCAATTGAAGATCATTGTAAGTTGAATCTTTCCTTATTGATAAGTCTTCCGCTGTCACATTGCTCGCATTGAATCGTCTTGCTGTTCGTAAGCATGATGCACGTGTAGCTAACACTCGAACGTGCAGATTCAGTGCATGATTGAAGAAGGAAGGATACAACTGCTGGCAACAGCTGGCAACGCCATGCACATAATACCGATCTTGCGGATTTATCAATGTGTGATTATGTTAATATTTACAGATATAGATGTAGTGGTCACAATGCACTCAATTACGGGGTCACTGTTTGTCTTGCCAGGTCGCATCAACCAACACATCCACGATAATTGAGCCGTTATACAGCAGCAGTGATACCCAAACTGTATCACACAGCCACTTAGCTTGGGCAAGTAATGAGTGCTTCTTTACATGCTACTTCAGCACCCCTGGTTCGCCTTCCATTCTGATGTCTGATCTGCTTCATTGTTTGGTATCATGTGTGGTGTATCATTCCTTGGAATCATGCTGCAAGCTGGTGGTCTACGTGTCAACACCATGATGAAGCAAGGCATGATTTCTAAGTAAATGTCCGACTACTGATCTTATAAATGATGTATATGAATGTAAAGCTTCTTTTGACAGCTAGCTGATGGCATTGCCTGTTGCTTGGGGCCATGATACATAGTGATAGATGATGTATCACGTTTGATGATCCAATGATGATGACGCGTCAGTCAGATGCATAGTGATAGAGCTGAAGATAGGTTGGCAGCACATGAATGCATCAGCCCAATACACACACATAGCTAGAAAGCTGTATGGCAATACATAAGTACGATGATGTCTCTAAACTAACATCTTTAGTCAGCGTAATGTAGGCATTGGCAATGCGAGTTCAAAACAAAATAAGGCTGTGATGTTATCATATATTCATCACAAGAGTACCATCGATCAACAAGACCACCCCAGCCACCCACTCAAGCACGTGTGTGACAACGTGAGATATCATCATCATCTGCATGCTTGTAAGCTATCATTGAATGTGGTGGCGGGACTTCCAGCAGTACCTCTTATGGTGTTGTGGCAAGAGAGATCATCTCTGTCACCCTGAGCCTCCCTGCTGACCAGGTGTTTCCTTCTTCCCAATGTGTGTATGTGTAATAGGAAGATAGATAGAAAGATAGATGGACAGATACGTAGAAAATAGATGGATGAAAATAGATAGATATAAATTGAAATATAATTAGGTGGATAGAAATAGATGGATAGAAATAGATGGATAGAAATAGATGGATAGAAATAGAAGTACATAGAGAACTAAATAAAGATAGAGAGTTGGAGAGATAGAGAGATAGTGAGACAGAGAGATAGAGAGATGAGAAGAGATAAGGAGAAGAGAGAAATTATGAAGAGAGACATAGAGAAATAGAGAACTGTAGGTAGAAATATAAGTATAGATAGAAATGTAGATGGCTTGCGAGAGAGAGAGGGATACAATGTTTTGGTTGCCTCCCTCTCCCCCATGTCGCTGCAACATTTTGCTGGGACAGGGGCATTTGTCCCTGTGTTCATTGTTGTCATCAAATTCCTGATTGTTCGCAACACCTTATATATGTCGTTTAGCTCTCCTCTGTTTACGGAGAGGCTTGCCAAGGTACCTTGGCCCGCACCTGTGCCGGAGTGGTCTAACGGGTGGGTCTCAAGCTTGATGGAGGGGCATTCCCATAGCGAAAGCTGCGTGAGTTCGAACCTCACCGGGTGCAATTTAAGCTTATGCTATGCTTATGCTGCTGCTCTTATCAAGAGCCAGGAACAACCACATGCATGTGGGAACAACCACATATTCATATCACATGTACATAGGTCCGCAGAAGAAAGCAGAACTTTATATATAAGTCAGAATGATGGCAGGTATGGCTGAATGGAATGAGCTCGCAGGCATTCTTCCCTTCCAGACTCCTAGCAGACGTATCACCAATATTCACATGCAGTATATTTATCATTAACAAACCTTCCTGGCATTTATGCAATGCGGTTGGAATGGCCGAATATCAATATTCGGTTGTAGCTGAGCTGCTGTGGTCGTGGCTACGATTGTATCTCACACCATGACACTTGTTCCCACGTAACCATGGTGCGAATATCAATGCTCATCGGTATGAGTCTAAGTGTGCTTTTGCATCATTATTCTATGATGCATACGCAAACTTCCCTTAGTCAGTCCCTCAGTCCCTTACCACATTCAAAGTCGCACTTCTCACACTTATGCATGGATCATGCAAGCATTGATGTAATAATCTTGCACATATTATTACTTCATGATTTATGTCATTTCAATGCTAAAAAACCATGCATGCCGGCTCAATCCGCGCATTCATATGTTATCACATTATTGATCTTGCTGGTTTTGTACGCCGGTTCGATCACCGTTTATGTCAAAATAGGCTTACTTTCATCTAAGCATGACTGGACGCGATACTAGCATTTTAGCATGATATATTCGTATATATCTAGCTAATGTAGCATGCCACATTATCATTCACGACATCGCGCTGTCGGTCAACATGTTTGACTCGAAGCTGATATGGATGCACGAACCCATTATGGCATAATATATCAAGTAATCATATTTCAAATATTATTACATCATTCGTATCATGAGCCACACGCGGATGTGGAAACGTGACGATAGCAATGGTTGGGTCGGCAACCGAATATCGATATTCGGACCTTTGCACACTGCATACGTTGCATCCATTAATATCACGAATTACGCGATATTTAGGACAGTGCTACAATAGTACTCACACTTGAGATCGGAATCCAGTGAGACTTGTACTGCACATCGGTATCGCGAGCGTGATAGGTGCGAGGACGGCCGCCTAGAGACCGAAGTCCGCTCAAAGCTACTTTGGATTAAGTACCCACGTACTTAACTCAATCTGATTCCCATATATACGTTTTACTCAATTATTATCGGCCTGAGCTATTTCGGCATATCACTTCCAGCCGTATGATGAACGCTGCCCGCGGGGTCTGACGGCAGACTTCTATTTTGCAATTGAAGATCATTGTAAGTTGAATCTTTCCTTATTGATAAGTCTTCCGCTGTCACATTGCTCGCATTGAATCGTCTTGCTGTTCGTAAGCATGATGCACGTGTAGCTAACACTCGAACGTGCAGATTCAGTGCATGATTGAAGAAGGAAGGATACAACTGCTGGCAACAGCTGGCAACGCCATGCACATAATACCGATCTTGCGGATTTATCAATGTGTGATTATGTTAATATTTACAGATATAGATGTAGTGGTCACAATGCACTCAATTACGGGGTCACTGTTTGTCTTGCCAGGTCGCATCAACCAACACATCCACGATAATTGAGCCGTTATACAGCAGCAGTGATACCCAAACTGTATCACACAGCCACTTAGCTTGGGCAAGTAATGAGTGCTTCTTTACATGCTACTTCAGCACCCCTGGTTCGCCTTCCATTCTGATGTCTGATCTGCTTCATTGTTTGGTATCATGTGTGGTGTATCATTCCTTGGAATCATGCTGCAAGCTGGTGGTCTACGTGTCAACACCATGATGAAGCAAGGCATGATTTCTAAGTAAATGTCCGACTACTGATCTTATAAATGATGTATATGAATGTAAAGCTTCTTTTGACAGCTAGCTGATGGCATTGCCTGTTGCTTGGGGCCATGATACATAGTGATAGATGATGTATCACGTTTGATGATCCAATGATGATGACGCGTCAGTCAGATGCATAGTGATAGAGCTGAAGATAGGTTGGCAGCACATGAATGCATCAGCCCAATACACACACATAGCTAGAAAGCTGTATGGCAATACATAAGTACGATGATGTCTCTAAACTAACATCTTTAGTCAGCGTAATGTAGGCATTGGCAATGCGAGTTCAAAACAAAATAAGGCTGTGATGTTATCATATATTCATCACAAGAGTACCATCGATCAACAAGACCACCCCAGCCACCCACTCAAGCACGTGTGTGACAACGTGAGATATCATCATCATCTGCATGCTTGTAAGCTATCATTGAATGTGGTGGCGGGACTTCCAGCAGTACCTCTTATGGTGTTGTGGCAAGAGAGATCATCTCTGTCACCCTGAGCCTCCCTGCTGACCAGGTGTTTCCTTCTTCCCAATGTGTGTATGTGTAATAGGAAGATAGATAGAAAGATAGATGGACAGATACGTAGAAAATAGATGGATGAAAATAGATAGATATAAATTGAAATATAATTAGGTGGATAGAAATAGATGGATAGAAATAGATGGATAGAAATAGATGGATAGAAATAGAAGTACATAGAGAACTAAATAAAGATAGAGAGTTGGAGAGATAGAGAGATAGTGAGACAGAGAGATAGAGAGATGAGAAGAGATAAGGAGAAGAGAGAAATTATGAAGAGAGACATAGAGAAATAGAGAACTGTAGGTAGAAATATAAGTATAGATAGAAATGTAGATGGCTTGCGAGAGAGAGAGGGATACAATGTTTTGGTTGCCTCCCTCTCCCCCATGTCGCTGCAACATTTTGCTGGGACAGGGGCATTTGTCCCTGTGTTCATTGTTGTCATCAAATTCCTGATTGTTCGCAACACCTTATATATGTCGTTTAGCTCTCCTCTGTTTACGGAGAGGCTTGCCAAGGTACCTTGGCCCGCACCTGTGCCGGAGTGGTCTAACGGGTGGGTCTCAAGCTTGATGGAGGGGCATTCCCATAGCGAAAGCTGCGTGAGATTGAACCTCACCGGGTGCAATTTAAGCTTATGCTATGCTTATGCTGCTGCTCTTATCAAGAGCCAGGAACAACCACATGCATGTGGGAACAACCACATATTCATATCACATGTACATAGGTCCGCAGAAGAAAGCAGAACTTTATATATAAGTCAGAATGATGGCAGGTATGGCTGAATGGAATGAGCTCGCAGGCATTCTTCCCTTCCAGACTCCTAGCAGACGTATCACCAATATTCACATGCAGTATATTTATCATTAACAAACCTTCCTGGCATTTATGCAATGCGGTTGGAATGGCCGAATATCAATATTCGGTTGTAGCTGAGCTGCTGTGGTCGTGGCTACGATTGTATCTCACACCATGACACTTGTTCCCACGTAACCATGGTGCGAATATCAATGCTCATCGGTATGAGTCTAAGTGTGCTTTTGCATCATTATTCTATGATGCATACGCAAACTTCCCTTAGTCAGTCCCTCAGTCCCTTACCACATTCAAAGTCGCACTTCTCACACTTATGCATGGATCATGCAAGCATTGATGTAATAATCTTGCACATATTATTACTTCATGATTTATGTCCTTTCAATGCTAAAAAACCATGCATGCCGGCTCAATCCGCGCATTCATATGTTATCACATTATTGATCTTGCTGGTTTTGTACGCCGGTTCGATCACCGTTTATGTCAAAATAGGCTTACTTTCATCTAAGCATGACTGGACGCGATACTAGCATTTTAGCATGATATATTCGTATATATCTAGCTAATGTAGCATGCCACATTATCATTCACGACATCGCGCTGTCGGTCAACATGTTTGACTCGAAGCTGATATGGATGCACGAACCCATTATGGCATAATGTATCAAGTAATCATATTTCAAATATTATTACATCATTCGTATCATGAGCCACACGCGGATGTGGAAACGTGACGATAGCGGTGGTTGGGTCGGCAACCGAATATCGATATTCGGACCTTTGCACACTGCATACGTTGCATCCATTAATATCACGAATTACGCGATATTTAGGACAGTGCTACAATAGTACTCACACTTGAGATCGGAATCCAGTGAGACTTGTACTGCACATCTGTATCGCGAGCGTGATAGGTGCGAGGACGGCCGCCTAGAGACCGAAGTCCGCTCAAAGCTACTTTGGATTAAGTACCCACGTACTTAACTCAATCTGATTCCCATATATACGTTTTACTCAATTATTATCGGCCTGAGCTATTTCGGCATATCACTTCCAGCCGTATGATGAACGCTGCCCGCGGGGTCTGACGGCAGACTTCTATTTTGCAATTGAAGATCATTGTAAGTTGAATCTTTCCTTATTGATAAGTCTTCCGCTGTCACATTGCTCGCATTGAATCGTCTTGCTGTTCGTAAGCATGATGCACGTGTAGCTAACACTCGAACGTGCAGATTCAGTGCATGATTGAAGAAGGAAGGATACAACTGCTGGCAACAGCTGGCAACGCCATGCACATAATACCGATCTTGCGGATTTATCAATGTGTGATTATGTTAATATTTACAGATATAGATGTAGTGGTCACAATGCACTCAATTACGGGGTCACTGTTTGTCTTGCCAGGTCGCATCAACCAACACATCCACGATAATTGAGCCGTTATACAGCAGCAGTGATACCCAAACTTATGTGTGTAGGATAGGGGGGTACATCACCCGTGGCCACTAACCTGGCAGTCCCTACCTTCCCCGGTGTTTCGGGGCACCCTCATCCAGTCTCCCTTGCCGACTTCTCCAAAATCCGTGGTTTTCCCAGGTTCAGCACCCACCACCAGCATCCAGCGGAATCTGCCGAATCAACTAAGGCGTCAACTCCGCTACTGGTCAGCTCGCAGTTCACCCAAACTGTATCACACAGCCACTTAGCTTGGGCAAGTAATGAGTGCTTCTTTACATGCTACTTCAGCACCCCTGGTTCGCCTTCCATTCTGATGTCTGATCTGCTTCATTGTTTGGTATCATGTGTGGTGTATCATTCCTTGGAATCATGCTGCAAGCTGGTGGTCTACGTGTCAACACCATGATGAAGCAAGGCATGATTTCTAAGTAAATGTCCGACTACTGATCTTATAAATGATGTATATGAATGTAAAGCTTCTTTTGACAGCTAGCTGATGGCATTGCCTGTTGCTTGGGGCAATGATACATAGTGATAGATGATGTATCACGTTTGATGATCCAATGATGATGACGCGTCAGTCAGATGCATAGTGATAGAGCTGAAGATAGGTTGGCAGCACATGAATGCATCAGCCCAATACACACACATAGCTAGAAAGCTGTATGGCAATACATAAGTACGATGATGTCTCTAAACTAACATCTTTAGTCAGCGTAATGTAGGCATTGGCAATGCGAGTTCAAAACAAAATAAGGCTGTGATGTTATCATATATTCATCACAAGAGTACCATCGATCAACAAGACCACCCCAGCCACCCACTCAAGCACGTGTGTGACAACGTGAGATATCATCATCATCTGCATGCTTGTAAGCTATCATTGAATGTGGTGGCGGGACTTCCAGCAGTACCTCTTATGGTGTTGTGGCAAGAGAGATCATCTCTGTCACCCTGAGCCTCCCTGCTGACCAGGTGTTTCCTTCTTCCCAATGTGTGTATGTGTAATAGGAAGATAGATAGAAAGATAGATGGACAGATACGTAGAAAATAGATGGATGAAAATAGATAGATATAAATTGAAATATAATTAGGTGGATAGAAATAGATGGATAGAAATAGATGGATAGAAATAGATGGATAGAAATAGAAGTACATAGAGAACTAAATAAAGATAGAGGTTGGAGAGATAGAGAGATAGTGAGACAGAGAGATAGAGAGATGAGAAGAGATAAGGAGAAGAGAGAAATTATGAAGAGAGACATAGAGAAATAGAGAACTGTAGGTAGAAATATAAGTATAGATAGAAATGTAGATGGCTTGCGAGAGAGAGAGGGATACAATGTTTTGGTTGCCTCCCTCTCCCCCATGTCGCTGCAACATTTTGCTGGGACAGGGGCATTTGTCCCTGTGTTCATTGTTGTCATCAAATTCCTGATTGTTCGCAACACCTTATATATGTCGTTTAGCTCTCCTCTGTTTACGGAGAGGCTTGCCAAGGTACCTTGGCCCGCACCTGTGCCGGAGTGGTCTAACGGGTGGGTCTCAAGCTTGATGGAGGGGCATTCCCATAGCGAAAGCTGCGTGAGATTGAACCTCACCGGGTGCAATTTAAGCTTATGCTATGCTTATGCTGCTGCTCTTATCAAGAGCCAGGAACAACCACATGCATGTGGGAACAACCACATATTCATATCACATGTACATAGGTCCGCAGAAGAAAGCAGAACTTTATATATAAGTCAGAATGATGGCAGGTATGGCTGAATGGAATGAGCTCGCAGGCATTCTTCCCTTCCAGACTCCTAGCAGACGTATCACCAATATTCACATGCAGTATATTTATCATTAACAAACCTTCCTGGCATTTATGCAATGCGGTTGGAATGGCCGAATATCAATATTCGGTTGTAGCTGAGCTGCTGTGGTCGTGGCTACGATTGTATCTCACACCATGACACTTGTTCCCACGTAACCATGGTGCGAATATCAATGCTCATCGGTATGAGTCTAAGTGTGCTTTTGCATCATTATTCTATGATGCATACGCAAACTTCCCTTAGTCAGTCCCTCAGTCCCTTACCACATTCAAAGTCGCACTTCTCACACTTATGCATGGATCATGCAAGCATTGATGTAATAATCTTGCACATATTATTACTTCATGATTTATGTCATTTCAATGCTAAAAAACCATGCATGCCGGCTCAATCCGCGCATTCATATGTTATCACATTATTGATCTTGCTGGTTTTGTACGCCGGTTCGATCACCGTTTATGTCAAAATAGGCTTACTTTCATCTAAGCATGACTGGACGCGATACTAGCATTTTAGCATGATATATTCGTATATATCTAGCTAATGTAGCATGCCACATTATCATTCACGACATCGCGCTGTCGGTCAACATGTTTGACTCGAAGCTGATATGGATGCACGAACCCATTATGGCATAATATATCAAGTAATCATATTTCAAATATTATTACATCATTCGTATCATGAGCCACACGCGGATGTGGAAACGTGACGATAGCAATGGTTGGGTCGGCAACCGAATATCGATATTCGGACCTTTGCACACTGCATACGTTGCATCCATTAATATCACGAATTACGCGATATTTAGGACAGTGCTACAATAGTACTCACACTTGAGATCGGAATCCAGTGAGACTTGTACTGCACATCGGTATCGCGAGCGTGATAGGTGCGAGGACGGCCGCCTAGAGACCGAAGTCCGCTCAAAGCTACTTTGGATTAAGTACCCACGTACTTAACTCAATCTGATTCCCATATATACGTTTTACTCAATTATTATCGGCCTGAGCTATTTCGGCATATCACTTCCAGCCGTATGATGAACGCTGCCCGCGGGGTCTGACGGCAGACTTCTATTTTGCAATTGAAGATCATTGTAAGTTGAATCTTTCCTTATTGATAAGTCTTCCGCTGTCACATTGCTCGCATTGAATCGTCTTGCTGTTCGTAAGCATGATGCACGTGTAGCTAACACTCGAACGTGCAGATTCAGTGCATGATTGAAGAAGGAAGGATACAACTGCTGGCAACAGCTGGCAACGCCATGCACATAATACCGATCTTGCGGATTTATCAATGTGTGATTATGTTAATATTTACAGATATAGATGTAGTGGTCACAATGCACTCAATTACGGGGTCACTGTTTGTCTTGCCAGGTCGCATCAACCAACACATCCACGATAATTGAGCCGTTATACAGCAGCAGTGATACCCAAACTGTATCACACAGCCACTTAGCTTGGGCAAGTAATGAGTGCTTCTTTACATGCTACTTCAGCACCCCTGGTTCGCCTTCCATTCTGATGTCTGATCTGCTTCATTGTTTGGTATCATGTGTGGTGTATCATTCCTTGGAATCATGCTGCAAGCTGGTGGTCTACGTGTCAACACCATGATGAAGCAAGGCATGATTTCTAAGTAAATGTCCGACTACTGATCTTATAAATGATGTATATGAATGTAAAGCTTCTTTTGACAGCTAGCTGATGGCATTGCCTGTTGCTTGGGGCAATGATACATAGTGATAGATGATGTATCACGTTTGATGATCCAATGATGATGACGCGTCAGTCAGATGCATAGTGATAGAGCTGAAGATAGGTTGGCAGCACATGAATGCATCAGCCCAATACACACACATAGCTAGAAAGCTGTATGGCAATACATAAGTACGATGATGTCTCTAAACTAACATCTTTAGTCAGCGTAATGTAGGCATTGGCAATGCGAGTTCAAAACAAAATAAGGCTGTGATGTTATCATATATTCATCACAAGAGTACCATCGATCAACAAGACCACCCCAGCCACCCACTCAAGCACGTGTGTGACAACGTGAGATATCATCATCATCTGCATGCTTGTAAGCTATCATTGAATGTGGTGGCGGGACTTCCAGCAGTACCTCTTATGGTGTTGTGGCAAGAGAGATCATCTCTGTCAC
The DNA here is from genome assembly GCA_030268105.1 of Volvox africanus. NCBI lineage: Eukaryota > Viridiplantae > Chlorophyta > Chlorophyceae > Chlamydomonadales > Volvocaceae > Volvox > Volvox africanus. The sequence goes on along the minus strand of BSDZ01000116.1, from coordinate 99,150 downwards.
CCTGAGCCTCCCTGCTGACCAGGTGTTTCCTTCTTCCCAATGTGTGTATGTGTAATAGGAAGATAGATAGAAAGATAGATGGACAGATACGTAGAAAATAGATGGATGAAAATAGATAGATATAAATTGAAATATAATTAGGTGGATAGAAATAGATGGATAGAAATAGATGGATAGAAATAGATGGATAGAAATAGAAGTACATAGAGAACTAAATAAAGATAGAGAGTTGGAGAGATAGAGAGATAGTGAGACAGAGAGATAGAGAGATGAGAAGAGATAAGGAGAAGAGAGAAATTATGAAGAGAGACATAGAGAAATAGAGAACTGTAGGTAGAAATATAAGTATAGATAGAAATGTAGATGGCTTGCGAGAGAGAGAGGGATACAATGTTTTGGTTGCCTCCCTCTCCCCCATGTCGCTGCAACATTTTGCTGGGACAGGGGCATTTGTCCCTGTGTTCATTGTTGTCATCAAATTCCTGATTGTTCGCAACACCTTATATATGTCGTTTAGCTCTCCTCTGTTTACGGAGAGGCTTGCCAAGGTACCTTGGCCCGCACCTGTGCCGGAGTGGTCTAACGGGTGGGTCTCAAGCTTGATGGAGGGGCATTCCCATAGCGAAAGCTGCGTGAGATTGAACCTCACCGGGTGCAATTTAAGCTTATGCTATGCTTATGCTGCTGCTCTTATCAAGAGCCAGGAACAACCACATGCATGTGGGAACAACCACATATTCATATCACATGTACATAGGTCCGCAGAAGAAAGCAGAACTTTATATATAAGTCAGAATGATGGCAGGTATGGCTGAATGGAATGAGCTCGCAGGCATTCTTCCCTTCCAGACTCCTAGCAGACGTATCACCAATATTCACATGCAGTATATTTATCATTAACAAACCTTCCTGGCATTTATGCAATGCGGTTGGAATGGCCGAATATCAATATTCGGTTGTAGCTGAGCTGCTGTGGTCGTGGCTACGATTGTATCTCACACCATGACACTTGTTCCCACGTAACCATGGTGCGAATATCAATGCTCATCGGTATGAGTCTAAGTGTGCTTTTGCATCATTATTCTATGATGCATACGCAAACTTCCCTTAGTCAGTCCCTCAGTCCCTTACCACATTCAAAGTCGCACTTCTCACACTTATGCATGGATCATGCAAGCATTGATGTAATAATCTTGCACATATTATTACTTCATGATTTATGTCATTTCAATGCTAAAAAACCATGCATGCCGGCTCAATCCGCGCATTCATATGTTATCACATTATTGATCTTGCTGGTTTTGTACGCCGGTTCGATCACCGTTTATGTCAAAATAGGCTTACTTTCATCTAAGCATGACTGGACGCGATACTAGCATTTTAGCATGATATATTCGTATATATCTAGCTAATGTAGCATGCCACATTATCATTCACGACATCGCGCTGTCGGTCAACATGTTTGACTCGAAGCTGATATGGATGCACGAACCCATTATGGCATAATATATCAAGTAATCATATTTCAAATATTATTACATCATTCGTATCATGAGTCACACGCGGATGTGGAAACGTGACGATAGCAATGGTTGGGTCGGCAACCGAATATCAATATTCGGACCTTTGCACACTGCATACGTTGCATCCATTAATATCACGAATTACGCGATATTTAGGACAGTGCTACAATAGTACTCACACTTGAGATCGGAATCCAGTGAGACTTGTACTGCACATCGGTATCGCGAGCGTGATAGGTGCGAGGACGGCCGCCTAGAGACCGAAGTCCGCTCAAAGCTACTTTGGATTAAGTACCCACGTACTTAACTCAATCTGATTCCCATATATACGTTTTACTCAATTATTATCGGCCTGAGCTATTTCGGCATATCACTTCCAGCCGTATGATGAACGCTGCCCGCGGGGTCTGACGGCAGACTTCTATTTTGCAATTGAAGATCATTGTAAGTTGAATCTTTCCTTATTGATAAGTCTTCCGCTGTCACATTGCTCGCATTGAATCGTCTTGCTGTTCGTAAGCATGATGCACGTGTAGCTAACACTCGAACGTGCAGATTCAGTGCATGATTGAAGAAGAAAGGATACAACTGCTGGCAACAGCTGGCAACGCCATGCACATAATACCGATCTTGCGGATTTATCAATGTGTGATTATGTTAATATTTACAGATATAGATGTAGTGGTCACAATGCACTCAATTACGGGGTCACTGATTGTCTTGCCAGGTCGCATCAACCAACACATCCACGATAATTGAGCCGTTATACAGCAGCAGTGATACCCAAACTGTATCACACAGCCACTTAGCTTGGGCAAGTAATGAGTGCTTCTTTACATGCTACTTCAGCACCCCTGGTTCGCCTTCCATTCTGATGTCTGATCTGCTTCATTGTTTGGTATCATGTGTGGTGTATCATTCCTTGGAATCATGCTGCAAGCTGGTGGTCTACGTGTCAACACCATGATCATCTGCATGCTTGTAAGCTATCATTGAATGTGGTGGCGGGACTTCCAGCAGTACCTCTTATGGTGTTGTGGCAAGAGAGATCATCTCTGTCACCCTGAGCCTCCCTGCTGACCAGGTGTTTCCTTCTTCTCAATGTGTGTATGTGTAATAGGAAGATAGATAGAAAGATAGATGGACAGATACGTAGAAAATAGATGGATGAAAATAGATAGATATAAATTGAAATATAATTAGGTGGATAGAAATAGATGGATAGAAATAGATGGATAGAAATAGATGGATAGAAATAGAAGTACATAGAGAACTAAATAAAGATAGAGAGTTGGAGAGATAGAGAGATAGTGAGACAGAGAGATAGAGAGATGAGAAGAGATAAGGAGAAGAGAGAAATTATGAAGAGAGACATAGAGAAATAGAGAACTGTAGGTAGAAATATAAGTATAGATAGAAATGTAGATGGCTTGCGAGAGAGAGAGGGATACAATGTTTTGGTTGCCTCCCTCTCCCCCATGTCGCTGCAACATTTTGCTGGGACAGGGGCATTTGTCCCTGTGTTCATTGTTGTCATCAAATTCCTGATTGTTCGCAACACCTTATATATGTCGTTTAGCTCTCCTCTGTTTACGGAGAGGCTTGCCAAGGTACCTTGGCCCGCACCTGTGCCGGAGTGGTCTAACGGGTGGGTCTCAAGCTTGATGGAGGGGCATTCCCATAGCGAAAGCTGCGTGAGATTGAACCTCACCGGGTGCAATTTAAGCTTATGCTATGCTTATGCTGCTGCTCTTATCAAGAGCCAGGAACAACCACATGCATGTGGGAACAACCACATATTCATATCACATGTACATAGGTCCGCAGAAGAAAGCAGAACTTTATATATAAGTCAGAATGATGGCAGGTATGGCTGAATGGAATGAGCTCGCAGGCATTCTTCCCTTCCAGACTCCTAGCAGACGTATCACCAATATTCACATGCAGTATATTTATCATTAACAAACCTTCCTGGCATTTATGCAATGCGGTTGGAATGGCCGAATATCAATATTCGGTTGTAGCTGAGCTGCTGTGGTCGTGGCTACGATTGTATCTCACACCATGACACTTGTTCCCACGTAACCATGGTGCGAATATCAATGCTCATCGGTATGAGTCTAAGTGTGCTTTTGCATCATTATTCTATGATGCATACGCAAACTTCCCTTAGTCAGTCCCTCAGTCCCTTACCACATTCAAAGTCGCACTTCTCACACTTATGCATGGATCATGCAAGCATTGATGTAATAATCTTGCACATATTATTACTTCATGATTTATGTCATTTCAATGCTAAAAAACCATGCATGCCGGCTCAATCCGCGCATTCATATGTTATCACATTATTGATCTTGCTGGTTTTGTACGCCGGTTCGATCACCGTTTATGTCAAAATAGGCTTACTTTCATCTAAGCATGACTGGACGCGATACTAGCATTTTAGCATGATATATTCGTATATATCTAGCTAATGTAGCATGCCACATTATCATTCACGACATCGCGCTGTCGGTCAACATGTTTGACTCGAAGCTGATATGGATGCACGAACCCATTATGGCATAATATATCAAGTAATCATATTTCAAATATTATTACATCATTCGTATCATGAGTCACACGCGGATGTGGAAACGTGACGATAGCAATGGTTGGGTCGGCAACCGAATATCGATATTCGGACCTTTGCACACTGCATACGTTGCATCCATTAATATCACGAATTACGCGATATTTAGGACAGTGCTACAATAGTACTCACACTTGAGATCGGAATCCAGTGAGACTTGTACTGCACATCGGTATCGCGAGCGTGATAGGTGCGAGGACGGCCGCCTAGAGACCGAAGTCCGCTCAAAGCTACTTTGGATTAAGTACCCACGTACTTAACTCAATCTGATTCCCATATATACGTTTTACTCAATTATTATCGGCCTGAGCTATTTCGGCATATCACTTCCAGCCGTATGATGAACGCTGCCCGCGGGGTCTGACGGCAGACTTCTATTTTGCAATTGAAGATCATTGTAAGTTGAATCTTTCCTTATTGATAAGTCTTCCGCTGTCACATTGCTCGCATTGAATCGTCTTGCTGTTCGTAAGCATGATGCACGTGTAGCTAACACTCGAACGTGCAGATTCAGTGCATGATTGAAGAAGGAAGGATACAACTGCTGGCAACAGCTGGCAACGCCATGCACATAATACCGATCTTGCGGATTTATCAATGTGTGATTATGTTAATATTTACAGATATAGATGTAGTGGTCACAATGCACTCAATTACGGGGTCACTGTTTGTCTTGCCAGGTCGCATCAACCAACACATCCACGATAATTGAGCCGTTATACAGCAGCAGTGATACCCAAACTGTATCACACAGCCACTTAGCTTGGGCAAGTAATGAGTGCTTCTTTACATGCTACTTCAGCACCCCTGGTTCGCCTTCCATTCTGATGTCTGATCTGCTTCATTGTTTGGTATCATGTGTGGTGTATCATTCCTTGGAATCATGCTGCAAGCTGGTGGTCTACGTGTCAACACCATGATGAAGCAAGGCATGATTTCTAAGTAAATGTCCGACTACTGATCTTATAAATGATGTATATGAATGTAAAGCTTCTTTTGACAGCTAGCTGATGGCATTGCCTGTTGCTTGGGGCAATGATACATAGTGATAGATGATGTATCACGTTTGATGATCCAATGATGATGACGCGTCAGTCAGATGCATAGTGATAGAGCTGAAGATAGGTTGGCAGCACATGAATGCATCAGCCCAATACACACACATAGCTAGAAAGCTGTATGGCAATACATAAGTACGATGATGTCTCTAAACTAACATCTTTAGTCAGCGTAATGTAGGCATTGGCAATGCGAGTTCAAAACAAAATAAGGCTGTGATGTTATCATATATTCATCACAAGAGTACCATCGATCAACAAGACCACCCCAGCCACCCACTCAAGCACGTGTGTGACAACGTGAGATATCATCATCATCTGCATGCTTGTAAGCTATCATTGAATGTGGTGGCGGGACTTCCAGCAGTACCTCTTATGGTGTTGTGGCAAGAGAGATCATCTCTGTCACCCTGAGCCTCCCTGCTGACCAGGTGTTTCCTTCTTCCCAATGTGTGTATGTGTAATAGGAAGATAGATAGAAAGATAGATGGACAGATACGTAGAAAATAGATGGATGAAAATAGATAGATATAAATTGAAATATAATTAGGTGGATAGAAATAGATGGATAGAAATAGATGGATAGAAATAGAAGTACATAGAGAACTAAATAAAGATAGAGAGTTGGAGAGATAGAGAGATAGTGAGACAGAGAGATAGAGAGATGAGAAGAGATAAGGAGAAGAGAGAAATTATGAAGAGAGACATAGAGAAATAGAGAACTGTAGGTAGAAATATAAGTATAGATAGAAATGTAGATGGCTTGCGAGAGAGAGAGGGATACAATGTTTTGGTTGCCTCCCTCTCCCCCATGTCGCTGCAACATTTTGCTGGGACAGGGGCATTTGTCCCTGTGTTCATTGTTGTCATCAAATTCCTGATTGTTCGCAACACCTTATATATGTCGTTTAGCTCTCCTCTGTTTACGGAGAGGCTTGCCAAGGTACCTTGGCCCGCACCTGTGCCGGAGTGGTCTAACGGGTGGGTCTCAAGCTTGATGGAGGGGCATTCCCATAGCGAAAGCTGCGTGAGTTCGAACCTCACCGGGTGCAATTTAAGCTTATGCTATGCTTATGCTGCTGCTCTTATCAAGAGCCAGGAACAACCACATGCATGTGGGAACAACCACATATTCATATCACATGTACATAGGTCCGCAGAAGAAAGCAGAACTTTATATATAAGTCAGAATGATGGCAGGTATGGCTGAATGGAATGAGCTCGCAGGCATTCTTCCCTTCCAGACTCCTAGCAGACGTATCACCAATATTCACATGCAGTATATTTATCATTAACAAACCTTCCTGGCATTTATGCAATGCGGTTGGAATGGCCGAATATCAATATTCGGTTGTAGCTGAGCTGCTGTGGTCGTGGCTACGATTGTATCTCACACCATGACACTTGTTCCCACGTAACCATGGTGCGAATATCAATGCTCATCGGTATGAGTCTAAGTGTGCTTTTGCATCATTATTCTATGATGCATACGCAAACTTCCCTTAGTCAGTCCCTCAGTCCCTTACCACATTCAAAGTCGCACTTCTCACACTTATGCATGGATCATGCAAGCATTGATGTAATAATCTTGCACATATTATTACTTCATGATTTATGTCATTTCAATGCTAAAAAACCATGCATGCCGGCTCAATCCGCGCATTCATATGTTATCACATTATTGATCTTGCTGGTTTTGTACGCCGGTTCGATCACCGTTTATGTCAAAATAGGCTTACTTTCATCTAAGCATGACTGGACGCGATACTAGCATTTTAGCATGATATATTCGTATATATCTAGCTAATGTAGCATGCCACATTATCATTCACGACATCGCGCTGTCGGTCAACATGTTTGACTCGAAGCTGATATGGATGCACGAACCCATTATGGCATAATATATCAAGTAATCATATTTCAAATATTATTACATCATTCGTATCATGAGTCACACGCGGATGTGGAAACGTGACGATAGCAATGGTTGGGTCGGCAACCGAATATCAATATTCGGACCTTTGCACACTGCATACGTTGCATCCATTAATATCACGAATTACGCGATATTTAGGACAGTGCTACAATAGTACTCACACTTGAGATCGGAATCCAGTGAGACTTGTACTGCACATCGGTATCGCGAGCGTGATAGGTGCGAGGACGGCCGCCTAGAGACCGAAGTCCGCTCAAAGCTACTTTGGATTAAGTACCCACGTACTTAACTCAATCTGATTCCCATATATACGTTTTACTCAATTATTATCGGCCTGAGCTATTTCGGCATATCACTTCCAGCCGTATGATGAACGCTGCCCGCGGGGTCTGACGGCAGACTTCTATTTTGCAATTGAAGATCATTGTAAGTTGAATCTTTCCTTATTGATAAGTCTTCCGCTGTCACATTGCTCGCATTGAATCGTCTTGCTGTTCGTAAGCATGATGCACGTGTAGCTAACACTCGAACGTGCAGATTCAGTGCATGATTGAAGAAGGAAGGATACAACTGCTGGCAACAGCTGGCAACGCCATGCACATAATACCGATCTTGCGGATTTATCAATGTGTGATTATGTTAATATTTACAGATATAGATGTAGTGGTCACAATGCACTCAATTACGGGGTCACTGTTTGTCTTGCCAGGTCGCATCAACCAACACATCCACGATAATTGAGCCGTTATACAGCAGCAGTGATACCCAAACTGTATCACACAGCCACTTAGCTTGGGCAAGTAATGAGTGCTTCTTTACATGCTACTTCAGCACCCCTGGTTCGCCTTCCATTCTGATGTCTGATCTGCTTCATTGTTTGGTATCATGTGTGGTGTATCATTCCTTGGAATCATGCTGCAAGCTGGTGGTCTACGTGTCAACACCATGATGAAGCAAGGCATGATTTCTAAGTAAATGTCCGACTACTGATCTTATAAATGATGTATATGAATGTAAAGCTTCTTTTGACAGCTAGCTGATGGCATTGCCTGTTGCTTGGGGCAATGATACATAGTGATAGATGATGTATCACGTTTGATGATCCAATGATGATGACGCGTCAGTCAGATGCATAGTGATAGAGCTGAAGATAGGTTGGCAGCACATGAATGCATCAGCCCAATACACACATAGCTAGAAAGCTGTATGGCAATACATAAGTACGATGATGTCTCTAAACTAACATCTTTAGTCAGCGTAATGTAGGCATTGGCAATGCGAGTTCAAAACAAAATAAGGCTGTGATGTTATCATATATTCATCACAAGAGTACCATCGATCAACAAGACCACCCCAGCCACCCACTCAAGCACGTGTGTGACAACGTGAGATATCATCATCATCTGCATGCTTGTAAGCTATCATTGAATGTGGTGGCGGGACTTCCAGCAGTACCTCTTATGGTGTTGTGGCAAGAGAGATCATCTCTGTCACCCTGAGCCTCCCTGCTGACCAGGTGTTTCCTTCTTCCCAATGTGTGTATGTGTAATAGGAAGATAGATAGAAAGATAGATGGACAGATACGTAGAAAATAGATGGATGAAAATAGATAGATATAAATTGAAATATAATTAGGTGGATAGAAATAGATGGATAGAAATAGATGGATAGAAATAGAAGTACATAGAGAACTAAATAAAGATAGAGAGTTGGAGAGATAGAGAGATAGTGAGACAGAGAGATAGAGAGATGAGAAGAGATAAGGAGAAGAGAGAAATTATGAAGAGAGACATAGAGAAATAGAGAACTGTAGGTAGAAATATAAGTATAGATAGAAATGTAGATGGCTTGCGAGAGAGAGAGGGATACAATGTTTTGGTTGCCTCCCTCTCCCCCATGTCGCTGCAACATTTTGCTGGGACAGGGGCATTTGTCCCTGTGTTCATTGTTGTCATCAAATTCCTGATTGTTCGCAACACCTTATATATGTCGTTTAGCTCTCCTCTGTTTACGGAGAGGCTTGCCAAGGTACCTTGGCCCGCACCTGTGCCGGAGTGGTCTAACGGGTGGGTCTCAAGCTTGATGGAGGGGCATTCCCATAGCGAAAGCTGCGTGAGATTGAACCTCACCGGGTGCAATTTAAGCTTATGCTATGCTTATGCTGCTGCTCTTATCAAGAGCCAGGAACAACCACATGCATGTGGGAACAACCACATATTCATATCACATGTACATAGGTCCGCAGAAGAAAGCAGAACTTTATATATAAGTCAGAATGATGGCAGGTATGGCTGAATGGAATGAGCTCGCAGGCATTCTTCCCTTCCAGACTCCTAGCAGACGTATCACCAATATTCACATGCAGTATATTTATCATTAACAAACCTTCCTGGCATTTATGCAATGCGGTTGGAATGGCCGAATATCAATATTCGGTTGTAGCTGAGCTGCTGTGGTCGTGGCTACGATTGTATCTCACACCATGACACTTGTTCCCACGTAACCATGGTGCGAATATCAATGCTCATCGGTATGAGTCTAAGTGTGCTTTTGCATCATTATTCTATGATGCATACGCAAACTTCCCTTAGTCAGTCCCTCAGTCCCTTACCACATTCAAAGTCGCACTTCTCACACTTATGCATGGATCATGCAAGCATTGATGTAATAATCTTGCACATATTATTACTTCATGATTTATGTCATTTCAATGCTAAAAAACCATGCATGCCGGCTCAATCCGCGCATTCATATGTTATCACATTATTGATCTTGCTGGTTTTGTACGCCGGTTCGATCACCGTTTATGTCAAAATAGGCTTACTTTCATCTAAGCATGACTGGACGCGATACTAGCATTTTAGCATGATATATTCGTATATATCTAGCTAATGTAGCATGCCACATTATCATTCACGACATCGCGCTGTCGGTCAACATGTTTGACTCGAAGCTGATATGGATGCACGAACCCATTATGGCATAATATATCAAGTAATCATATTTCAAATATTATTACATCATTCGTATCATGAGCCACACGCGGATGTGGAAACGTGACGATAGCAATGGTTGGGTCGGCAACCGAATATCGATATTCGGACCTTTGCACACTGCATACGTTGCATCCATTAATATCACGAATTACGCGATATTTAGGACAGTGCTACAATAGTACTCACACTTGAGATCGGAATCCAGTGAGACTTGTACTGCACATCGGTATCGCGAGCGTGATAGGTGCGAGGACGGCCGCCTAGAGACCGAAGTCCGCTCAAAGCTACTTTGGATTAAGTACCCACGTACTTAACTCAATCTGATTCCCATATATACGTTTTACTCAATTATTATCGGCCTGAGCTATTTCGGCATATCACTTCCAGCCGTATGATGAACGCTGCCCGCGGGGTCTGACGGCAGACTTCTATTTTGCAATTGAAGATCATTGTAAGTTGAATCTTTCCTTATTGATAAGTCTTCCGCTGTCACATTGCTCGCATTGAATCGTCTTGCTGTTCGTAAGCATGATGCACGTGTAGCTAACACTCGAACGTGCAGATTCAGTGCATGATTGAAGAAGGAAGGATACAACTGCTGGCAACAGCTGGCAACGCCATGCACATAATACCGATCTTGCGGATTTATCAATGTGTGATTATGTTAATATTTACAGATATAGATGTAGTGGTCACAATGCACTCAATTACGGGGTCACTGATTGTCTTGCCAGGTCGCATCAACCAACACATCCACGATAATTGAGCCGTTATACAGCAGCAGTGATACCCAAACTGTATCACACAGCCACTTAGCTTGGGCAAGTAATGAGTGCTTCTTTACATGCTACTTCAGCACCCCTGGTTCGCCTTCCATTCTGATGTCTGATCTGCTTCATTGTTTGGTATCATGTGTGGTGTATCATTCCTTGGAATCATGCTGCAAGCTGGTGGTCTACGTGTCAACACCATGATGAAGCAAGGCATGATTTCTAAGTAAATGTCCGACTACTGATCTTATAAATGATGTATATGAATGTAAAGCTTCTTTTGACACCTAGCTGATGGCATTGCCTGTTGCTTGGGGCAATGATACATAGTGATAGATGATGTATCACGTTTGATGATCCAATGATGATGACGCGTCAGTCAGATGCATAGTGATAGAGCTGAAGATAGGTTGGCAGCACATGAATGCATCAGCCCAATACACACACATAGCTAGAAAGCTGTATGGCAATACATAAGTACGATGATGTCTCTAAACTAACATCTTTAGTCAGCGTAATGTAGGCATTGGCAATGCGAGTTCAAAACAAAATAAGGCTGTGATGTTATCATATATTCATCACAAGAGTACCATCGATCAACAAGACCACCCCAGCCACCCACTCAAGCACGTGTGTGACAACGTGAGATATCATCATCATCTGCATGCTTGTAAGCTATCATTGAATGTGGTGGCGGGACTTCCAGCAGTACCTCTTATGGTGTTGTGGCAAGAGAGATCATCTCTGTCACCCTGAGCCTCCCTGCTGACCAGGTGTTTCCTTCTTCCCAATGTGTGTATGTGTAATAGGAAGATAGATAGAAAGATAGATGGACAGATACGTAGAAAATAGATGGATGAAAATAGATAGATATAAATTGAAATATAATTAGGTGGATAGAAATAGATGGATAGAAATAGATGGATAGAAATAGATGGATAGAAATAGATGGATAGAAATAGAAGTACATAGAGAACTAAATAAAGATAGAGAGTTGGAGAGATAGAGAGATAGTGAGACAGAGAGATAGAGAGATGAGAAGAGATAAGGAGAAGAGAGAAATTATGAAGAGAGACATAGAGAAATAGAGAACTGTAGGTAGAAATATAAGTATAGATAGAAATGTAGATGGCTTGCGAGAGAGAGAGGGATACAATGTTTTGGTTGCCTCCCTCTCCCCCATGTCGCTGCAACATTTTGCTGGGACAGGGGCATTTGTCCCTGTGTTCATTGTTGTCATCAAATTCCTGATTGTTCGCAACACCTTATATATGTCGTTTAGCTCTCCTCTGTTTACGGAGAGGCTTGCCAAGGTACCTTGGCCCGCACCTGTGCCGGAGTGGTCTAACGGGTGGGTCTCAAGCTTGATGGAGGGGCATTCCCATAGCGAAAGCTGCGTGAGATTGAACCTCACCGGGTGCAATTTAAGCTTATGCTATGCTTATGCTGCTGCTCTTATCAAGAGCCAGGAACAACCACATGCATGTGGGAACAACCACATATTCATATCACATGTACATAGGTCCGCAGAAGAAAGCAGAACTTTATATATAAGTCAGAATGATGGCAGGTATGGCTGAATGGAATGAGCTCGCAGGCATTCTTCCCTTCCAGACTCCTAGCAGACGTATCACCTATATTCACATGCAGTATATTTATCATTAACAAACCTTCCTGGCATTTATGCAATGCGGTTGGAATGGCCGAATATCAATATTCGGTTGTAGCTGAGCTGCTGTGGTCGTGGCTACGATTGTATCTCACACCATGACACTTGTTCCCACGTAACCATGGTGCGAATATCAATGCTCATCGGTATGAGTCTAAGTGTGCTTTTGCATCATTATTCTATGATGCATACGCAAACTTCCCTTAGTCCCTCAGTCCCTTACCACATTCAAAGTCGCACTTCTCACACTTATGCATGGATCATGCAAGCATTGATGTAATAATCTTGCACATATTATTACTTCATGATTTATGTCATTTCAATGCTAAAAAACCATGCATGCCAGCTCAATCCGCGCATTCATATGTTATCACATTATTGATCTTGCTGGTTTTGTACGCCGGTTCGATCACCGTTTATGTCAAAATAGGCTTACTTTCATCTAAGCATGACTGGACGCGATACTAGCATTTTAGCATGATATATTCGTATATATCTAGCTAATGTAGCATGCCACATTATCATTCACGACATCGCGCTGTAGGTCAACATGTTTGACTCGAAGCTGATATGGATGCACGAACCCATTATGGCATAATATATCAAGTAATCATATTTCAAATATTATTACATCATTCGTATCATGAGCCACACGCGGATGTGGAAACGTGACGATAGCAATGGTTGGGTCGGCAACCGAATATCGATATTCGGACCTTTGCACACTGCATACGTTGCATCCATTAATATCACGAATTACGCGATATTTAGGACAGTGCTACAATAGTACTCACAGTTGAGATCGGAATCCAGTGAGACTTGTACTGCACATCGGTATCGCGAGCGTGATAGGTGCGAGGACGGCCGCCTAGAGACCGAAGTCCGCTCAAAGCTACTTTGGATTAAGTACCCACGTACTTAACTCAATCTGATTCCCATATATACGTTTTACTCAATTATTATCGGCCTGAGCTATTTCGGCATATCACTTCCAGCCGTATGATGAACGCTGCCCGCGGGGTCTGACGGCAGACTTCTATTTTGCAATTGAAGATCATTGTAAGTTGAATCTTTCCTTATTGATAAGTCTTCCGCTGTCACATTGCTCGCATTGAATCGTCTTGCTGTTCGTAAGCATGATGCACGTGTAGCTAACACTCGAACGTGCAGATTCAGTGCATGATTGAAGAAGGAAGGATACAACTGCTGGCAACAGCTGGCAACGCCATGCACATAATACCGATCTTGCGGATTTATCAATGTGTGATTATGTTAATATTTACAGATATAGATGTAGTGGTCACAATGCACTCAATTACGGGGTCACTGTTTGTCTTGCCAGGTCGCATCAACCAACACATCCACGATAATTGAGCCGTTATACAGCAGCAGTGATACCCAAACTGTATCACACAGCCACTTAGCTTGGGCAAGTAATGAGTGCTTCTTTACATGCTACTTCAGCACCCCTGGTTCGCCTTCCATTCTGATGTCTGATCTGCTTCATTGTTTGGTATCATGTGTGGTGTATCATTCCTTGGAATCATGCTGCAAGCTGGTGGTCTACGTGTCAACACCATGATGAAGCAAGGCATGATTTCTAAGTAAATGTCCGACTACTGATCTTATAAATGATGTATATGAATGTAAAGCTTCTTTTGACAGCTAGCTGATGGCATTGCCTGTTGCTTGGGGCAATGATACATAGTGATAGATGATGTATCACGTTTGATGATCCAATGATGATGACGCGTCAGTCAGATGCATAGTGATAGAGCTGAAGATAGGTTGGCAGCACATGAATGCATCAGCCCAATACACACACATAGCTAGAAAGCTGTATGGCAATACATAAGTACGATGATGTCTCTAAACTAACATCTTTAGTCAGCGTAATGTAGGCATTGGCAATGCGAGTTCAAAACAAAATAAGGCTGTGATGTTATCATATATTCATCACAAGAGTACCATCGATCAACAAGACCACCCCAGCCACCCACTCAAGCACGTGTGTGACAACGTGAGATATCATCATCATCTGCATGCTTGTAAGCTATCATTGAATGTGGTGGCGGGACTTCCAGCAGTACCTCTTATGGTGTTGTGGCAAGAGAGATCATCTCTGTCACCCTGAGCCTCCCTGCTGACCAGGTGTTTCCTTCTTCCCAATGTGTGTATGTGTAATAGGAAGATAGATAGAAAGATAGATGGACAGATACGTAGAAAATAGATGGATGAAAATAGATAGATATAAATTGAAATATAATTAGGTGGATAGAAATAGATGGATAGAAATAGATGGATAGAAATAGATGGATAGAAATAGAAGTACATAGAGAACTAAATAAAGATAGAGAGTTGGAGAGATAGAGAGATAGTGAGACAGAGAGATAGAGAGATGAGAAGAGATAAGGAGAAGAGAGAAATTATGAAGAGAGACATAGAGAAATAGAGAACTGTAGGTAGAAATATAAGTATAGATAGAAATGTAGATGGCTTGCGAGAGAGAGAGGGATACAATGTTTTGGTTGCCTCCCTCTCCCCCATGTCGCTGCAACATTTTGCTGGGACAGGGGCATTTGTCCCTGTGTTCATTGTTGTCATCAAATTCCTGATTGTTCGCAACACCTTATATATGTCGTTTAGCTCTCCTCTGTTTACGGAGAGGCTTGCCAAGGTACCTTGGCCCGCACCTGTGCCGGAGTGGTCTAACGGGTGGGTCTCAAGCTTGATGGAGGGGCATTCCCATAGCGAAAGCTGCGTGAGATTGAACCTCACCGGGTGCAATTTAAGCTTATGCTATGCTTATGCTGCTGCTCTTATCAAGAGCCAGGAACAACCACATGCATGTGGGAACAACCACATATTCATATCACATGTACATAGGTCCGCAGAAGAAAGCAGAACTTTATATATAAGTCAGAATGATGGCAGGTATGGCTGAATGGAATGAGCTCGCAGGCATTCTTCCCTTCCAGACTCCTAGCAGACGTATCACCAATATTCACATGCAGTATATTTATCATTAACAAACCTTCCTGGCATTTATGCAATGCGGTTGGAATGGCCGAATATCAATATTCGGTTGTAGCTGAGCTGCTGTGGTCGTGGCTACGATTGTATCTCACACCATGACACTTGTTCCCACGTAACCATGGTGCGAATATCAATGCTCATCGGTATGAGTCTAAGTGTGCTTTTGCATCATTATTCTATGATGCATACGCAAACTTCCCTTAGTCAGTCCCTCAGTCCCTTACCACATTCAAAGTCGCACTTCTCACACTTATGCATGGATCATGCAAGCATTGATGTAATAATCTTGCACATATTATTACTTCATGATTTATGTCATTTCAATGCTAAAAAACCATGCATGCCGGCTCAATCCGCGCATTCATATGTTATCACATTATTGATCTTGCTGGTTTTGTACGCCGGTTCAATCACCGTTTATGTCAAAATAGGCTTACTTTCATCTAAGCATGACTGGACGCGATACTAGCATTTTAGCATGATATATTCGTATATATCTAGCTAATGTAGCATGCCACATTATCATTCACGACATCGCGCTGTCGGTCAACATGTTTGACTCGAAGCTGATATGGATGCACGAACCCATTATGGCATAATATATCAAGTAATCATATTTCAAATATTATTACATCATTCGTATCATGAGCCACACGCGGATGTGGAAACGTGACGATAGCAATGGTTGGGTCGGCAACCGAATATCGATATTCGGACCTTTGCACACTGCATACGTTGCATCCATTAATATCACGAATTACGCGATATTTAGGACAGTGCTACAATAGTACTCACACTTGAGATCGGAATCCAGTGAGACTTGTACTGCACATCGGTATCGCGAGCGTGATAGGTGCGAGGACGGCCGCCTAGAGACCGAAGTCCGCTCAAAGCTACTTTGGATTAAGTACCCACGTACTTAACTCAATCTGATTCCCATATATACGTTTTACTCAATTATTATCGGCCTGAGCTATTTCGGCATATCACTTCCAGCCGTATGATGAACGCTGCCCGCGGGGTCTGACGGCAGACTTCTATTTTGCAATTGAAGATCATTGTAAGTTGAATCTTTCCTTATTGATAAGTCTTCCGCTGTCACATTGCTCGCATTGAATCGTCTTGCTGTTTGTAAGCATGATGCACGTGTAGCTAACACTCGAACGTGCAGATTCAGTGCATGATTGAAGAAGGAAGGATACAACTGCTGGCAACAGCTGGCAACGCCATGCACATAATACCGATCTTGCGGATTTATCAATGTGTGATTATGTTAATATTTACAGATATAGATGTAGTGGTCACAATGCACTCAATTACGGGGTCACTGATTGTCTTGCCAGGTCGCATCAACCAACACATCCACGATAATTGAGCCGTTATACAGCAGCAGTGATACCCAAACTTATGTGTGTAGGATAGGGGGGTACATCACCCGTGGCCACTAACCTGGCAGTCCCTACCTTCCCCGGTGTTTCGGGGCACCCTCATCCAGTCTCCCATGCCGACTTCTCCAAAATCCGTGGTTTTCCCAGGTTCAGCACCCACCACCAGCATCCAGCGGAATCTGCCGAATCAACTAAGGCGTCAACTCCGCTACTGGTCAGCTCGCAGTTCACCCAAACTGTATCACACAGCCACTTAGCTTGGGCAAGTAATGAGTGCTTCTTTACATGCTACTTCAGCACCCCTGGTTCGCCTTCCATTCTGATGTCTGATCTGCTTCATTGTTTGGTATCATGTGTGGTGTATCATTCCTTGGAATCATGCTGCAAGCTGGTGGTCTACGTGTCAACACCATGATGAAGCAAGGCATGATTTCTAAGTAAATGTCCGACTACTGATCTTATAAATGATGTATATGAATGTAAAGCTTCTTTTGACAGCTAGCTGATGGCATTGCCTGTTGCTTGGGGCAATGATACATAGTGATAGATGATGTATCACGTTTGATGATCCAATGATGATGACGCGTCAGTCAGATGCATAGTGATAGAGCTGAAGATAGGTTGGCAGCACATGAATGCATCAGCCCAATACACACACATAGCTAGAAAGCTGTATGGCAATACATAAGTACGATGATGTCTCTAAACTAACATCTTTAGTCAGCGTAATGTAGGCATTGGCAATGCGAGTTCAAAACAAAATAAGGCTGTGATGTTATCATATATTCATCACAAGAGTACCATCGATCAACAAGACCACCCCAGCCACCCACTCAAGCACGTGTGTGACAACGTGAGATATCATCATCATCTGCATGCTTGTAAGCTATCATTGAATGTGGTGGCGGGACTTCCAGCAGTACCTCTTATGGTGTTGTGGCAAGAGAGATCATCTCTGTCACCCTGAGCCTCCCTGCTGACCAGGTGTTTCCTTCTTCCCAATGTGTGTATGTGTAATAGGAAGATAGATAGAAAGATAGATGGACAGATACGTAGAAAATAGATGGATGAAAATAGATAGATATAAATTGAAATATAATTAGGTGGATAGAAATAGATGGATAGAAATAGATGGATAGAAATAGAAGTACATAGAGAACTAAATAAAGATAGAGAGTTGGAGAGATAGAGAGATAGTGAGACAGAGAGATAGAGAGATGAGAAGAGATAAGGAGAAGAGAGAAATTATGAAGAGAGACATAGAGAAATAGAGAACTGTAGGTAGAAATATAAGTATAGATAGAAATGTAGATGGCTTGCGAGAGAGAGAGGGATACAATGTTTTGGTTGCCTCCCTCTCCCCCATGTCGCTGCAACATTTTGCTGGGACAGGGGCATTTGTCCCTGTGTTCATTGTTGTCATCAAATTCCTGATTGTTCGCAACACCTTATATATGTCGTTTAGCTCTCCTCTGTTTACGGAGAGGCTTGCCAAGGTACCTTGGCCCGCACCTGTGCCGGAGTGGTCTAACGGGTGGGTCTCAAGCTTGATGGAGGGGCATTCCCATAGCGAAAGCTGCGTGAGATTGAACCTCACCGGGTGCAATTTAAGCTTATGCTATGCTTATGCTGCTGCTCTTATCAAGAGCCAGGAACAACCACATGCATGTGGGAACAACCACATATTCATATCACATGTACATAGGTCCGCAGAAGAAAGCAGAACTTTATATATAAGTCAGAATGATGGCAGGTATGGCTGAATGGAATGAGCTCGCAGGCATTCTTCCCTTCCAGACTCCTAGCAGACGTATCACCTATATTCACATGCAGTATATTTATCATTAACAAACCTTCCTGGCATTTATGCAATGCGGTTGGAATGGCCGAATATCAATATTCGGTTGTAGCTGAGCTGCTGTGGTCGTGGCTACGATTGTATCTCACACCATGACACTTGTTCCCACGTAACCATGGTGCGAATATCAATGCTCATCGGTATGAGTCTAAGTGTGCTTTTGCATCATTATTCTATGATGCATACGCAAACTTCCCTTAGTCAGTCCCTCAGTCCCTTACCACATTCAAAGTCGCACTTCTCACACTTATGCATGGATCATGCAAGCATTGATGTAATAATCTTGCACATATTATTACTTCATGATTTATGTCATTTCAATGCTAAAAAACCATGCATGCCGGCTCAATCCGCGCATTCATATGTTATCACATTATTGATCTTGCTGGTTTTGTACGCCGGTTCGATCACCGTTTATGTCAAAATAGGCTTACTTTCATCTAAGCATGACTGGACGCGATACTAGCATTTTAGCATGATATATTCGTATATATCTAGCTAATGTAGCATGCCACATTATCATTCACGACATCGCGCTGTCGGTCAACATGTTTGACTCGAAGCTGATATGGATGCACGAACCCATTATGGCATAATATATCAAGTAATCATATTTCAAATATTATTACATCATTCGTATCATGAGCCACACGCGGATGTGGAAACGTGACGATAGCAATGGTTGGGTCGGCAACCGAATATCGATATTCGGACCTTTGCACACTGCATACGTTGCATCCATTAATATCACGAATTACGCGATATTTAGGACAGTGCTACAATAGTACTCACACTTGAGATCGGAATCCAGTGAGACTTGTACTGCACATCGGTATCGCGAGCGTGATAGGTGCGAGGACGGCCGCCTAGAGACCGAAGTCCGCTCAAAGCTACTTTGGATTAAGTACCCACGTACTTAACTCAATCTGATTCCCATATATACGTTTTACTCAATTATTATCGGCCTGAGCTATTTCGGCATATCACTTCCAGCCGTATGATGAACGCTGCCCGCGGGGTCTGACGGCAGACTTCTATTTTGCAATTGAAGATCATTGTAAGTTGAATCTTTCCTTATTGATAAGTCTTCCGCTGTCACATTGCTCGCATTGAATCGTCTTGCTGTTTGTAAGCATGATGCACGTGTAGCTAACACTCGAACGTGCAGATTCAGTGCATGATTGAAGAAGGAAGGATACAACTGCTGGCAACAGCTGGCAACGCCATGCACATAATACCGATCTTGCGGATTTATCAATGTGTGATTATGTTAATATTTACAGATATAGATGTAGTGGTCACAATGCACTCAATTACGGGGTCACTGATTGTCTTGCCAGGTCGCATCAACCAACACATCCACGATAATTGAGCCGTTATACAGCAGCAGTGATACCCAAACTTATGTGTGTAGGATAGGGGGGTACATCACCCGTGGCCACTAACCTGGCAGTCCCTACCTTCCCCGGTGTTTCGGGGCACCCTCATCCAGTCTCCCATGCCGACTTCTCCAAAATCCGTGGTTTTCCCAGGTTCAGCACCCACCACCAGCATCCAGCGGAATCTGCCGAATCAACTAAGGCGTCAACTCCGCTACTGGTCAGCTCGCAGTTCACCCAAACTGTATCACACAGCCACTTAGCTTGGGCAAGTAATGAGTGCTTCTTTACATGCTACTTCAGCACCCCTGGTTCGCCTTCCATTCTGATGTCTGATCTGCTTCATTGTTTGGTATCATGTGTGGTGTATCATTCCTTGGAATCATGCTGCAAGCTGGTGGTCTACGTGTCAACACCATGATGAAGCAAGGCATGATTTCTAAGTAAATGTCCGACTACTGATCTTATAAATGATGTATATGAATGTAAAGCTTCTTTTGACAGCTAGCTGATGGCATTGCCTGTTGCTTGGGGCAATGATACATAGTGATAGATGATGTATCACGTTTGATGATCCAATGATGATGACGCGTCAGTCAGATGCATAGTGATAGAGCTGAAGATAGGTTGGCAGCACATGAATGCATCAGCCCAATACACACACATAGCTAGAAAGCTGTATGGCAATACATAAGTACGATGATGTCTCTAAACTAACATCTTTAGTCAGCGTAATGTAGGCATTGGCAATGCGAGTTCAAAACAAAATAAGGCTGTGATGTTATCATATATTCATCACAAGAGTACCATCGATCAACAAGACCACCCCAGCCACCCACTCAAGCACGTGTGTGACAACGTGAGATATCATCATCATCTGCATGCTTGTAAGCTATCATTGAATGTGGTGGCGGGACTTCCAGCAGTACCTCTTATGGTGTTGTGGCAAGAGAGATCATCTCTGTCACCCTGAGCCTCCCTGCTGACCAGGTGTTTCCTTCTTCCCAATGTGTGTATGTGTAATAGGAAGATAGATAGAAAGATAGATGGACAGATACGTAGAAAATAGATGGATGAAAATAGATAGATATAAATTGAAATATAATTAGGTGGATAGAAATAGATGGATAGAAATAGATGGATAGAAATAGATGGATAGAAATAGAAGTACATAGAGAACTAAATAAAGATAGAGAGTTGGAGAGATAGAGAGATAGTGAGACAGAGAGATAGAGAGATGAGAAGAGATAAGGAGAAGAGAGAAATTATGAAGAGAGACATAGAGAAATAGAGAACTGTAGGTAGAAATATAAGTATAGATAGAAATGTAGATGGCTTGCGAGAGAGAGAGGGATACAATGTTTTGGTTGCCTCCCTCTCCCCCATGTCGCTGCAACATTTTGCTGGGACAGGGGCATTTGTCCCTGTGTTCATTGTTGTCATTAAATTCCTGATTGTTCGCAACACCTTATATATGTCGTTTAGCTCTCCTCTGTTTACGGAGAGGCTTGCCAAGGTACCTTGGCCCGCACCTGTGCCGGAGTGGTCTAACGGGTGGGTCTCAAGCTTGATGGAGGGGCATTCCCATAGCGAAAGCTGCGTGAGATTGAACCTCACCGGGTGCAATTTAAGCTTATGCTATGCTTATGCTGCTGCTCTTATCAAGAGCCAGGAACAACCACATGCATGTGGGAACAACCACATATTCATATCACATGTACATAGGTCCGCAGAAGAAAGCAGAACTTTATATATAAGTCAGAATGATGGCAGGTATGGCTGAATGGAATGAGCTCGCAGGCATTCTTCCCTTCCAGACTCCTAGCAGACGTATCACCTATATTCACATGCAGTATATTTATCATTAACAAACCTTCCTGGCATTTATGCAATGCGGTTGGAATGGCCGAATATCAATATTCGGTTGTAGCTGAGCTGCTGTGGTCGTGGCTACGATTGTATCTCACACCATGACACTTGTTCCCACGTAACCATGGTGCGAATATCAATGCTCATCGGTATGAGTCTAAGTGTGCTTTTGCATCATTATTCTATGATGCATACGCAAACTTCCCTTAGTCAGTCCCTCAGTCCCTTACCACATTCAAAGTCGCACTTCTCACACTTATGCATGGATCATGCAAGCATTGATGTAATAATCTTGCACATATTATTACTTCATGATTTATGTCATTTCAATGCTAAAAAACCATGCATGCCGGCTCAATCCGCGCATTCATATGTTATCACATTATTGATCTTGCTGGTTTTGTACGCCGGTTCGATCACCGTTTATGTCAAAATAGGCTTACTTTCATCTAAGCATGACTGGACGCGATACTAGCATTTTAGCATGATATATTCGTATATATCTAGCTAATGTAGCATGCCACATTATCATTCACGACATCGCGCTGTCGGTCAACATGTTTGACTCGAAGCTGATATGGATGCACGAACCCATTATGGCATAATATATCAAGTAATCATATTTCAAATATTATTACATCATTCGTATCATGAGCCACACGCGGATGTGGAAACGTGACGATAGCAATGGTTGGGTCGGCAACCGAATATCGATATTCGGACCTTTGCACACTGCATACGTTGCATCCATTAATATCACGAATTACGCGATATTTAGGACAGTGCTACAATAGTACTCACACTTGAGATCGGAATCCAGTGAGACTTGTACTGCACATCGGTATCGCGAGCGTGATAGGTGCGAGGACGGCCGCCTAGAGACCGAAGTCCGCTCAAAGCTACTTTGGATTAAGTACCCACGTACTTAACTCAATCTGATTCCCATATATACGTTTTACTCAATTATTATCGGCCTGAGCTATTTCGGCATATCACTTCCAGCCGTATGATGAACGCTGCCCGCGGGGTCTGACGGCAGACTTCTATTTTGCAATTGAAGATCATTGTAAGTTGAATCTTTCCTTATTGATAAGTCTTCCGCTGTCACATTGCTCGCATTGAATCGTCTTGCTGTTTGTAAGCATGATGCACGTGTAGCTAACACTCGAACGTGCAGATTCAGTGCATGATTGAAGAAGGAAGGATACAACTGCTGGCAACAGCTGGCAACGCCATGCACATAATACCGATCTTGCGGATTTATCAATGTGTGATTATGTTAATATTTACAGATATAGATGTAGTGGTCACAATGCACTCAATTACGGGGTCACTGATTGTCTTGCCAGGTCGCATCAACCAACACATCCACGATAATTGAGCCGTTATACAGCAGCAGTGATACCCAAACTTATGTGTGTAGGATAGGGGGGTACATCACCCGTGGCCACTAACCTGGCAGTCCCTACCTTCCCCGGTGTTTCGGGGCACCCTCATCCAGTCTCCCATGCCGACTTCTCCAAAATCCGTGGTTTTCCCAGGTTCAGCACCCACCACCAGCATCCAGCGGAATCTGCCGAATCAACTAAGGCGTCAACTCCGCTACTGGTCAGCTCGCAGTTCACCCAAACTGTATCACACAGCCACTTAGCTTGGGCAAGTAATGAGTGCTTCTTTACATGCTACTTCAGCACCCCTGGTTCGCCTTCCATTCTGATGTCTGATCTGCTTCATTGTTTGGTATCATGTGTGGTGTATCATTCCTTGGAATCATGCTGCAAGCTGGTGGTCTACGTGTCAACACCATGATGAAGCAAGGCATGATTTCTAAGTAAATGTCCGACTACTGATCTTATAAATGATGTATATGAATGTAAAGCTTCTTTTGACAGCTAGCTGATGGCATTGCCTGTTGCTTGGGGCAATGATACATAGTGATAGATGATGTATCACGTTTGATGATCCAATGATGATGACGCGTCAGTCAGATGCATAGTGATAGAGCTGAAGATAGGTTGGCAGCACATGAATGCATCAGCCCAATACACACACATAGCTAGAAAGCTGTATGGCAATACATAAGTACGATGATGTCTCTAAACTAACATCTTTAGTCAGCGTAATGTAGGCATTGGCAATGCGAGTTCAAAACAAAATAAGGCTGTGATGTTATCATATATTCATCACAAGAGTACCATCGATCAACAAGACCACCCCAGCCACCCACTCAAGCACGTGTGTGACAACGTGAGATATCATCATCATCTGCATGCTTGTAAGCTATCATTGAATGTGGTGGCGGGACTTCCAGCAGTACCTCTTATGGTGTTGTGGCAAGAGAGATCATCTCTGTCACCCTGAGCCTCCCTGCTGACCAGGTGTTTCCTTCTTCCCAATGTGTGTATGTGTAATAGGAAGATAGATAGAAAGATAGATGGACAGATACGTAGAAAATAGATGGATGAAAATAGATAGATATAAATTGAAATATAATTAGGTGGATAGAAATAGATGGATAGAAATAGATGGATAGAAATAGATGGATAGAAATAGATGGATAGAAATAGATGGATAGAAATAGAAGTACATAGAGAACTAAATAAAGATAGAGAGTTGGAGAGATAGAGAGATAGTGAGACAGAGAGATAGAGAGATGAGAAGAGATAAGGAGAAGAGAGAAATTATGAAGAGAGACATAGAGAAATAGAGAACTGTAGGTAGAAATATAAGTATAGATAGAAATGTAGATGGCTTGCGAGAGAGAGAGGGATACAATGTTTTGGTTGCCTCCCTCTCCCCCATGTCGCTGCAACATTTTGCTGGGACAGGGGCATTTGTCCCTGTGTTCATTGTTGTCATCAAATTCCTGATTGTTCGCAACACCTTATATATGTCGTTTAGCTCTCCTCTGTTTACGGAGAGGCTTGCCAAGGTACCTTGGCCCGCACCTGTGCCGGAGTGGTCTAACGGGTGGGTCTCAAGCTTGATGGAGGGGCATTCCCATAGCGAAAGCTGCGTGAGATTGAACCTCACCGGGTGCAATTTAAGCTTATGCTATGCTTATGCTGCTGCTCTTATCAAGAGCCAGGAACAACCACATGCATGTGGGAACAACCACATATTCATATCACATGTACATAGGTCCGCAGAAGAAAGCAGAACTTTATATATAAGTCAGAATGATGGCAGGTATGGCTGAATGGAATGAGCTCGCAGGCATTCTTCCCTTCCAGACTCCTAGCAGACGTATCACCAATATTCACATGCAGTATATTTATCATTAACAAACCTTCCTGGCATTTATGCAATGCGGTTGGAATGGCCGAATATCAATATTCGGTTGTAGCTGAGCTGCTGTGGTCGTGGCTACGATTGTATCTCACACCATGACACTTGTTCCCACGTAACCATGGTGCGAATATCAATGCTCATCGGTATGAGTCTAAGTGTGCTTTTGCATCATTATTCTATGATGCATACGCAAACTTCCCTTAGTCAGTCCCTCAGTCCCTTACCACATTCAAAGTCGCACTTCTCACACTTATGCATGGATCATGCAAGCATTGATGTAATAATCTTGCACATATTATTACTTCATGATTTATGTCATTTCAATGCTAAAAAACCATGCATGCCGGCTCAATCCGCGCATTCATATGTTATCACATTATTGATCTTGCTGGTTTTGTACGCCGGTTCGATCACCGTTTATGTCAAAATAGGCTTACTTTCATCTAAGCATGACTGGACGCGATACTAGCATTTTAGCATGATATATTCGTATATATCTAGCTAATGTAGCATGCCACATTATCATTCACGACATCGCGCTGTCGGTCAACATGTTTGACTCGAAGCTGATATGGATGCACGAACCCATTATGGCATAATGTATCAAGTAATCATATTTCAAATATTATTACATCATTCGTATCATGAGCCACACGCGGATGTGGAAACGTGACGATAGCGGTGGTTGGGTCGGCAACCGAATATCGATATTCGGACCTTTGCACACTGCATACGTTGCATCCATTAATATCACGAATTACGCGATATTTAGGACAGTGCTACAATAGTACTCACACTTGAGATCGGAATCCAGTGAGACTTGTACTGCACATCTGTATCGCGAGCGTGATAGGTGCGAGGACGGCCGCCTAGAGACCGAAGTCCGCTCAAAGCTACTTTGGATTAAGTACCCACGTACTTAACTCAATCTGATTCCCATATATACGTTTTACTCAATTATTATCGGCCTGAGCTATTTCGGCATATCACTTCCAGCCGTATGATGAACGCTGCCCGCGGGGTCTGACGGCAGACTTCTATTTTGCAATTGAAGATCATTGTAAGTTGAATCTTTCCTTATTGATAAGTCTTCCGCTGTCACATTGCTCGCATTGAATCGTCTTGCTGTTCGTTAGCATGATGCACGTGTAGCTAACACTCGAACGTGCAGATTCAGTGCAGGATTGAAGAAGGAAGGATACAACTGCTGGCAACAGCTGGCAACGCCATGCACATAATACCGATCTTGCGGATTTATCAATGTGTGATTATGTTAATATTTACAGATATAGATGTAGTGGTCACAATGCACTCAATTACGGGGTCACTGATTGTCTTGCCAGGTCGCATCAACCAACACATCCACGATAATTGAGCCGTTATACAGCAGCAGTGATACCCAAACTTATGTGTGTAGGATAGGGGGGTACATCACCCGTGGCCACTAACCTGGCAGTCCCTACCTTCCCCGGTGTTTCGGGGCACCCTCATCCAGTCTCCCATGCCGGCTTGTCCGAAATCAGTGGTTTTCCCAGGTTCAGCACCCACCACCAGCATCCAGCGGAATCTGCCGAATCAACTAAGGTGTCAACTCCGCTACTGGTCAGCTCGCAGTTCACCCAAACTGTATCACACAGCCACTTAGCTTGGGCAAGTAATGAGTGCTTCTTTACATGCTACTTCAGCACCCCTGGTTCGCCTTCCATTCTGATGTCTGATCTGCTTCATTGTTTGGTATCATGTGTGGTGTATCATTCCTTGGAATCATGCTGCAAGCTGGTGGTCTACGTGTCAACACCATGATGAAGCAAGGCATGATTTCTAAGTAAATGTCCGACTACTGATCTTATAAATGATGTATATGAATGTAAAGCTTCTTTTGACAGCTAGCTGATGGCATTGCCTGTTGCTTGGGGCAATGATACATAGTGATAGATGATGTATCACGTTTGATGATCCAATGATGATGACGCGTCAGTCAGATGCATAGTGATAGAGCTGAAGATAGGTTGGCAGCACATGAATGCATCAGCCCAATACACACACATAGCTAGAAAGCTGTATGGCAATACATAAGTACGATGATGTCTCTAAACTAACATCTTTAGTCAGCGTAATGTAGGCATTGGCAATGCGAGTTCAAAACAAAATAAGGCTGTGATGTTATCATATATTCATCACAAGAGTACCATCGATCAACAAGACCACCCCAGCCACCCACTCAAGCACGTGTGTGACAACGTGAGATATCATCATCATCTGCATGCTTGTAAGCTATCATTGAATGTGGTGGCGGGACTTCCAGCAGTACCTCTTATGGTGTTGTGGCAAGAGAGATCATCTCTGTCACCCTGAGCCTCCCTGCTGACCAGGTGTTTCCTTCTTCCCAATGTGTGTATGTGTAATAGGAAGATAGATAGAAAGATAGATGGACAGATACGTAGAAAATAGATGGATGAAAATAGATAGATATAAATTGAAATATAATTAGGTGGATAGAAATAGATGGATAGAAATAGATGGATAGAAATAGATGGATAGAAATAGAAGTACATAGAGAACTAAATAAAGATAGAGAGTTGGAGAGATAGAGAGATAGTGAGACAGAGAGATAGAGAGATGAGAAGAGATAAGGAGAAGAGAGAAATTATGAAGAGAGACATAGAGAAATAGAGAACTGTAGGTAGAAATATAAGTATAGATAGAAATGTAGATGGCTTGCGAGAGAGAGAGGGATACAATGTTTTGGTTGCCTCCCTCTCCCCCATGTCGCTGCAACATTTTGCTGGGACAGGGGCATTTGTCCCTGTGTTCATTGTTGTCATCAAATTCCTGATTGTTCGCAACACCTTATATATGTCGTTTAGCTCTCCTCTGTTTACGGAGAGGCTTGCCAAGGTACCTTGGCCCGCACCTGTGCCGGAGTGGTCTAACGGGTGGGTCTCAAGCTTGATGGAGGGGCATTCCCATAGCGAAAGCTGCGTGAGATTGAACCTCACCGGGTGCAATTTAAGCTTATGCTATGCTTATGCTGCTGCTCTTATCAAGAGCCAGGAACAACCACATGCATGTGGGAACAACCACATATTCATATCACATGTACATAGGTCCGCAGAAGAAAGCAGAACTTTATATATAAGTCAGAATGATGGCAGGTATGGCTGAATGGAATGAGCTCGCAGGCATTCTTCCCTTCCAGACTCCTAGCAGACGTATCACCAATATTCACATGCAGTATATTTATCATTAACAAACCTTCCTGGCATTTATGCAATGCGGTTGGAATGGCCGAATATCAATATTTGGTTGTAGCTGAGCTGCTGTGGTCGTGGCTACGATTGTATCTCACACCATGACACTTGTTCCCACGTAACCATGGTGCGAATATCAATGCTCATCGGTATGAGTCTAAGTGTGCTTTTGCATCATTATTCTATGATGCATACGCAAACTTCCCTTAGTCAGTCCCTCAGTCCCTTACCACATTCAAAGTCGCACTTCTCACACTTATGCATGGATCATGCAAGCATTGATGTAATAATCTTGCACATATTATTACTTCATGATTTATGTCATTTCAATGCTAAAAAACCATGCATGCCGGCTCAATCCGCGCATTCATATGTTATCACATTATTGATCTTGCTGGTTTTGTACGCCGGTTCGATCACCGTTTATGTCAAAATAGGCTTACTTTCATCTAAGCATGACTGGACGCGATACTAGCATTTTAGCATGATATATTCGTATATATCTAGCTAATGTAGCATGCCACATTATCATTCACGACATCGCGCTGTCGGTCAACATGTTTGACTCGAAGCTGATATGGATGCACGAACCCATTATGGCATAATATATCAAGTAATCATATTTCAAATATTATTACATCATTCGTATCATGAGCCACACGCGGATGTGGAAACGTGACGATAGCAATGGTTGGGTCGGCAACCGAATATCGATATTCGGACCTTTGCACACTGCATACGTTGCATCCATTAATATCACGAATTACGCGATATTTAGGACAGTGCTACAATAGTACTCACACTTGAGATCGGAATCCAGTGAGACTTGTACTGCACATCGGTATCGCGAGCGTGATAGGTGCGAGGACGGCCGCCTAGAGACCGAAGTCCGCTCAAAGCTACTTTGGATTAAGTACCCACGTACTTAACTCAATCTGATTCCCATATATACGTTTTACTCAATTATTATCGGCCTGAGCTATTTCGGCATATCACTTCCAGCCGTATGATGAACGCTGCCCGCGGGGTCTGACGGCAGACTTCTATTTTGCAATTGAAGATCATTGTAAGTTGAATCTTTCCTTATTGATAAGTCTTCCGCTGTCACATTGCTCGCATTGAATCGTCTTGCTGTTCGTAAGCATGATGCACGTGTAGCTAACACTCGAACGTGCAGATTCAGTGCATGATTGAAGAAGGAAGGATACAACTGCTGGCAACAGCTGGCAACGCCATGCACATAATACCGATCTTGCGGATTTATCAATGTGTGATTATGTTAATATTTACAGATATAGATGTAGTGGTCACAATGCACTCAATTACGGGGTCACTGATTGTCTTGCCAGGTCGCATCAACCAACACATCCACGATAATTGAGCCGTTATACAGCAGCAGTGATACCCAAACTGTATCACACAGCCACTTAGCTTGGGCAAGTAATGAGTGCTTCTTTACATGCTACTTCAGCACCCCTGGTTCGCCTTCCATTCTGATGTCTGATCTGCTTCATTGTTTGGTATCATGTGTGGTGTATCATTCCTTGGAATCATGCTGCAAGCTGGTGGTCTACGTGTCAACACCATGATGAAGCAAGGCATGATTTCTAAGTAAATGTCCGACTACTGATCTTATAAATGATGTATATGAATGTAAAGCTTCTTTTGACAGCTAGCTGATGGCATTGCCTGTTGCTTGGGGCAATGATACATAGTGATAGATGATGTATCACGTTTGATGATCCAATGATGATGACGCGTCAGTCAGATGCATAGTGATAGAGCTGAAGATAGGTTGGCAGCACATGAATGCATCAGCCCAATACACACACATAGCTAGAAAGCTGTATGGCAATACATAAGTACGATGATGTCTCTAAACTAACATCTTTAGTCAGCGTAATGTAGGCATTGGCAATGCGAGTTCAAAACAAAATAAGGCTGTGATGTTATCATATATTCATCACAAGAGTACCATCGATCAACAAGACCACCCCAGCCACCCACTCAAGCACGTGTGTGACAACGTGAGATATCATCATCATCTGCATGCTTGTAAGCTATCATTGAATGTGGTGGCGGGACTTCCAGCAGTACCTCTTATGGTGTTGTGGCAAGAGAGATCATCTCTGTCACCCTGAGCCTCCCTGCTGACCAGGTGTTTCCTTCTTCCCAATGTGTGTATGTGTAATAGGAAGATAGATAGAAAGATAGATGGACAGATACGTAGAAAATAGATGGATGAAAATAGATAGATATAAATTGAAATATAATTAGGTGGATAGAAATAGATGGATAGAAATAGATGGATAGAAATAGATGGATAGAAATAGAAGTACATAGAGAACTAAATAAAGATAGAGAGTTGGAGAGATAGAGAGATAGTGAGACAGAGAGATAGAGAGATGAGAAGAGATAAGGAGAAGAGAGAAATTATGAAGAGAGACATAGAGAAATAGAGAACTGTAGGTAGAAATATAAGTATAGATAGAAATGTAGATGGCTTGCGAGAGAGAGAGGGATACAATGTTTTGGTTGCCTCCCTCTCCCCCATGTCGCTGCAACATTTTGCTGGGACAGGGGCATTTGTCCCTGTGTTCATTGTTGTCATCAAATTCCTGATTGTTCGCAACACCTTATATATGTCGTTTAGCTCTCCTCTGTTTACGGAGAGGCTTGCCAAGGTACCTTGGCCCGCACCTGTGCCGGAGTGGTCTAACGGGTGGGTCTCAAGCTTGATGGAGGGGCATTCCCATAGCGAAAGCTGCGTGAGATTGAACCTCACCGGGTGCAATTTAAGCTTACGCTATGCTTATGCTGCTGCTCTTATCAAGAGCCAGGAACAACCACATGCATGTGGGAACAACCACATATTCATATCACATGTACATAGGTCCGCAGAAGAAAGCAGAACTTTATATATAAGTCAGAATGATGGCAGGTATGGCTGAATGGAATGAGCTCGCAGGCATTCTTCCCTTCCAGACTCCTAGCAGACGTATCACCAATATTCACATGCAGTATATTTATCATTAACAAGCCTTCCTGGCATTTATGCAATGCGGTTGGAATGGCCGAATATCAATATTCGGTTGTAGCTGAGCTGCTGTGGTCGTGGCTACGATTGTATCTCACACCATGACACTTGTTCCCACGTAACCATGGTGCGAATATCAATGCTCATCGGTATGAGTCTAAGTGTGCTTTTGCATCATTATTCTATGATGCATACGCAAACTTCCCTTAGTCAGTCCCTCAGTCCCTTACCACATTCAAAGTCGCACTTCTCACACTTATGCATGGATCATGCAAGCATTGATGTAATAATCTTGCACATATTATTACTTCATGATTTATGTCATTTCAATGCTAAAAAACCATGCATGCCGGCTCAATCCGCGCATTCATATGTTATCACATTATTGATCTTGCTGGTTTTGTACGCCGGTTCGATCACCGTTTATGTCAAAATAGGCTTACTTTCATCTAAGCATGACTGGACGCGATACTAGCATTTTAGCATGATATATTCGTATATATCTAGCTAATGTAGCATGCCACATTATCATTCACGACATCGCGCTGTCGGTCAACATGTTTGACTCGAAGCTGATATGGATGCACGAACCCATTATGGCATAATATATCAAGTAATCATATTTCAAATATTATTACATCATTCGTATCATGAGCCACACGCGGATGTGGAAACGTGACGATAGCAATGGTTGGGTCGGCAACCGAATATCGATATTCGGACCTTTGCACACTGCATACGTTGCATCCATTAATATCACGAATTACGCGATATTTAGGACAGTGCTACAATAGTACTCACACTTGAGATCGGAATCCAGTGAGACTTGTACTGCACATCGGTATCGCGAGCGTGATAGGTGCGAGGACGGCCGCCTAGAGACCGAAGTCCGCTCAAAGCTACTTTGGATTAAGTACCCACGTACTTAACTCAATCTGATTCCCATATATACGTTTTACTCAATTATTATCGGCCTGAGCTATTTCGGCATATCACTTCCAGCCGTATGATGAACGCTGCCCGCGGGGTCTGACGGCAGACTTCTATTTTGCAATTGAAGATCATTGTAAGTTGAATCTTTCCTTATTGATAAGTCTTCCGCTGTCACATTGCTCGCATTGAATCGTCTTGCTGTTTGTAAGCATGATGCACGTGTAGCTAACACTCGAACGTGCAGATTCAGTGCATGATTGAAGAAGGAAGGATACAACTGCTGGCAACAGCTGGCAACGCCATGCACATAATACCGATCTTGCGGATTTATCAATGTGTGATTATGTTAATATTTACAGATATAGATGTAGTGGTCACAATGCACTCAATTACGGGGTCACTGATTGTCTTGCCAGGTCGCATCAACCAACACATCCACGATAATTGAGCCGTTATACAGCAGCAGTGATACCCAAACTTATGTGTGTAGGATAGGGGGGTACATCACCCGTGGCCACTAACCTGGCAGTCCCTACCTTCCCCGGTGTTTCGGGGCACCCTCATCCAGTCTCCCATGCCGACTTCTCCAAAATCCGTGGTTTTCCCAGGTTCAGCACCCACCACCAGCATCCAGCGGAATCTGCCGAATCAACTAAGGCGTCAACTCCGCTACTGGTCAGCTCGCAGTTCACCCAAACTGTATCACACAGCCACTTAGCTTGGGCAAGTAATGAGTGCTTCTTTACATGCTACTTCAGCACCCCTGGTTCGCCTTCCATTCTGATGTCTGATCTGCTTCATTGTTTGGTATCATGTGTGGTGTATCATTCCTTGGAATCATGCTGCAAGCTGGTGGTCTACGTGTCAACACCATGATGAAGCAAGGCATGATTTCTAAGTAAATGTCCGACTACTGATCTTATAAATGATGTATATGAATGTAAAGCTTCTTTTGACAGCTAGCTGATGGCATTGCCTGTTGCTTGGGGCAATGATACATAGTGATAGATGATGTATCACGTTTGATGATCCAATGATGATGACGCGTCAGTCAGATGCATAGTGATAGAGCTGAAGATAGGTTGGCAGCACATGAATGCATCAGCCCAATACACACACATAGCTAGAAAGCTGTATGGCAATACATAAGTACGATGATGTCTCTAAACTAACATCTTTAGTCAGCGTAATGTAGGCATTGGCAATGCGAGTTCAAAACAAAATAAGGCTGTGATGTTATCATATATTCATCACAAGAGTACCATCGATCAACAAGACCACCCCAGCCACCCACTCAAGCACGTGTGTGACAACGTGAGATATCATCATCATCTGCATGCTTGTAAGCTATCATTGAATGTGGTGGCGGGACTTCCAGCAGTACCTCTTATGGTGTTGTGGCAAGAGAGATCATCTCTGTCACCCTGAGCCTCCCTGCTGACCAGGTGTTTCCTTCTTCCCAATGTGTGTATGTGTAATAGGAAGATAGATAGAAAGATAGATGGACAGATACGTAGAAAATAGATGGATGAAAATAGATAGATATAAATTGAAATATAATTAGGTGGATAGAAATAGATGGATAGAAATAGATGGATAGAAATAGATGGATAGAAATAGAAGTACATAGAGAACTAAATAAAGATAGAGAGTTGGAGAGATAGAGAGATAGTGAGACAGAGAGATAGAGAGATGAGAAGAGATAAGGAGAAGAGAGAAATTATGAAGAGAGACATAGAGAAATAGAGAACTGTAGGTAGAAATATAAGTATAGATAGAAATGTAGATGGCTTGCGAGAGAGAGAGGGATACAATGTTTTGGTTGCCTCCCTCTCCCCCATGTCGCTGCAACATTTTGCTGGGACAGGGGCATTTGTCCCTGTGTTCATTGTTGTCATTAAATTCCTGATTGTTCGCAACACCTTATATATGTCGTTTAGCTCTCCTCTGTTTACGGAGAGGCTTGCCAAGGTACCTTGGCCCGCACCTGTGCCGGAGTGGTCTAACGGGTGGGTCTCAAGCTTGATGGAGGGGCATTCCCATAGCGAAAGCTGCGTGAGATTGAACCTCACCGGGTGCAATTTAAGCTTATGCTATGCTTATGCTGCTGCTCTTATCAAGAGCCAGGAACAACCACATGCATGTGGGAACAACCACATATTCATATCACATGTACATAGGTCCGCAGAAGAAAGCAGAACTTTATATATAAGTCAGAATGATGGCAGGTATGGCTGAATGGAATGAGCTCGCAGGCATTCTTCCCTTCCAGACTCCTAGCAGACGTATCACCAATATTCACATGCAGTATATTTATCATTAACAAACCTTCCTGGCATTTATGCAATGCGGTTGGAATGGCCGAATATCAATATTCGGTTGTAGCTGAGCTGCTGTGGTCGTGGCTACGATTGTATCTCACACCATGACACTTGTTCCCACGTAACCATGGTGCGAATATCAATGCTCATCGGTATGAGTCTAAGTGTGCTTTTGCATCATTATTCTATGATGCATACGCAAACTTCCCTTAGTCAGTCCCTCAGTCCCTTACCACATTCAAAGTCGCACTTCTCACACTTATGCATGGATCATGCAAGCATTGATGTAATAATCTTGCACATATTATTACTTCATGATTTATGTCATTTCAATGCTAAAAAACCATGCATGCCGGCTCAATCCGCGCATTCATATGTTATCACATTATTGATCTTGCTGGTTTTGTACGCCGGTTCGATCACCGTTTATGTCAAAATAGGCTTACTTTCATCTAAGCATGACTGGACGCGATACTAGCATTTTAGCATGATATATTCGTATATATCTAGCTAATGTAGCATGCCACATTATCATTCACGACATCGCGCTGTCGGTCAACATGTTTGACTCGAAGCTGATATGGATGCACGAACCCATTATGGCATAATATATCAAGTAATCATATTTCAAATATTATTACATCATTCGTATCATGAGCCACACGCGGATGTGGAAACGTGACGATAGCAATGGTTGGGTCGGCAACCGAATATCGATATTCGGACCTTTGCACACTGCATACGTTGCATCCATTAATATCACGAATTACGCGATATTTAGGACAGTGCTACAATAGTACTCACACTTGAGATCGGAATCCAGTGAGACTTGTACTGCACATCGGTATCGCGAGCGTGATAGGTGCGAGGACGGCCGCCTAGAGACCGAAGTCCGCTCAAAGCTACTTTGGATTAAGTACCCACGTACTTAACTCAATCTGATTCCCATATATACGTTTTACTCAATTATTATCGGCCTGAGCTATTTCGGCATATCACTTCCAGCCGTATGATGAACGCTGCCCGCGGGGTCTGACGGCAGACTTCTATTTTGCAATTGAAGATCATTGTAAGTTGAATCTTTCCTTATTGATAAGTCTTCCGCTGTCACATTGCTCGCATTGAATCGTCTTGCTGTTTGTAAGCATGATGCACGTGTAGCTAACACTCGAACGTGCAGATTCAGTGCATGATTGAAGAAGGAAGGATACAACTGCTGGCAACAGCTGGCAACGCCATGCACATAATACCGATCTTGCGGATTTATCAATGTGTGATTATGTTAATATTTACAGATATAGATGTAGTGGTCACAATGCACTCAATTACGGGGTCACTGATTGTCTTGCCAGGTCGCATCAACCAACACATCCACGATAATTGAGCCGTTATACAGCAGCAGTGATACCCAAACTTATGTGTGTAGGATAGGGGGGTACATCACCCGTGGCCACTAACCTGGCAGTCCCTACCTTCCCCGGTGTTTCGGGGCACCCTCATCCAGTCTCCCATGCCGACTTCTCCAAAATCCGTGGTTTTCCCAGGTTCAGCACCCACCACCAGCATCCAGCGGAATCTGCCGAATCAACTAAGGCGTCAACTCCGCTACTGGTCAGCTCGCAGTTCACCCAAACTGTATCACACAGCCACTTAGCTTGGGCAAGTAATGAGTGCTTCTTTACATGCTACTTCAGCACCCCTGGTTCGCCTTCCATTCTGATGTCTGATCTGCTTCATTGTTTGGTATCATGTGTGGTGTATCATTCCTTGGAATCATGCTGCAAGCTGGTGGTCTACGTGTCAACACCATGATGAAGCAAGGCATGATTTCTAAGTAAATGTCCGACTACTGATCTTATAAATGATGTATATGAATGTAAAGCTTCTTTTGACAGCTAGCTGATGGCATTGCCTGTTGCTTGGTGCAATGATACATAGTGATAGATGATGTATCACGTTTGATGATCCAATGATGATGACGCGTCAGTCAGATGCATAGTGATAGAGCTGAAGATAGGTTGGCAGCACATGAATGCATCAGCCCAATACACACACATAGCTAGAAAGCTGTATGGCAATACATAAGTACGATGATGTCTCTAAACTAACATCTTTAGTCAGCGTAATGTAGGCATTGGCAATGCGAGTTCAAAACAAAATAAGGCTGTGATGTTATCATATATTCATCACAAGAGTACCATCGATCAACAAGACCACCCCAGCCACCCACTCAAGCACGTGTGTGACAACGTGAGATATCATCATCATCTGCATGCTTGTAAGCTATCATTGAATGTGGTGGCGGGACTTCCAGCAGTACCTCTTATGGTGTTGTGGCAAGAGAGATCATCTCTGTCACCCTGAGCCTCCCTGCTGACCAGGTGTTTCCTTCTTCCCAATGTGTGTATGTGTAATAGGAAGATAGATAGAAAGATAGATGGACAGATACGTAGAAAATAGATGGATGAAAATAGATAGATATAAATTGAAATATAATTAGGTGGATAGAAATAGATGGATAGAAATAGATGGATAGAAATAGATGGATAGAAATAGAAGTACATAGAGAACTAAATAAAGATAGAGAGTTGGAGAGATAGAGAGATAGTGAGACAGAGAGATAGAGAGATGAGAAGAGATAAGGAGAAGAGAGAAATTATGAAGAGAGACATAGAGAAATAGAGAACTGTAGGTAGAAATATAAGTATAGATAGAAATGTAGATGGCTTGCGAGAGAGAGAGGGATACAATGTTTTGGTTGCCTCCCTCTCCCCCATGTCGCTGCAACATTTTGCTGGGACAGGGGCATTTGTCCCTGTGTTCATTGTTGTCATCAAATTCCTGATTGTTCGCAACACCTTATATATGTCGTTTAGCTCTCCTCTGTTTACGGAGAGGCTTGCCAAGGTACCTTGGCCCGCACCTGTGCCGGAGTGGTCTAACGGGTGGGTCTCAAGCTTGATGGAGGGGCATTCCCATAGCGAAAGCTGCGTGAGATTGAACCTCACCGGGTGCAATTTAAGCTTATGCTATGCTTATGCTGCTGCTCTTATCAAGAGCCAGGAACAACCACATGCATGTGGGAACAACCACATATTCATATCACATGTACATAGGTCCGCAGAAGAAAGCAGAACTTTATATATAAGTCAGAATGATGGCAGGTATGGCTGAATGGAATGAGCTCGCAGGCATTCTTCCCTTCCAGACTCCTAGCAGACGTATCACCAATATTCACATGCAGTATATTTATCATTAACAAACCTTCCTGGCATTTATGCAATGCGGTTGGAATGGCCGAATATCAATATTCGGTTGTAGCTGAGCTGCTGTGGTCGTGGCTACGATTGTATCTCACACCATGACACTTGTTCCCACGTAACCATGGTGCGAATATCAATGCTCATCGGTATGAGTCTAAGTGTGCTTTTGCATCATTATTCTATGATGCATACGCAAACTTCCCTTAGTCAGTCCCTCAGTCCCTTACCACATTCAAAGTCGCACTTCTCACACTTATGCATGGATCATGCAAGCATTGATGTAATAATCTTGCACATATTATTACTTCATGATTTATGTCATTTCAATGCTAAAAAACCATGCATGCCGGCTCAATCCGCGCATTCATATGTTATCACATTATTGATCTTGCTGGTTTTGTACGCCGGTTCGATCACCGTTTATGTCAAAATAGGCTTACTTTCATCTAAGCATGACTGGACGCGATACTAGCATTTTAGCATGATATATTCGTATATATCTAGCTAATGTAGCATGCCACATTATCATTCACGACATCGCGCTGTCGGTCAACATGTTTGACTCGAAGCTGATATGGATGCACGAACCCATTATGGCATAATATATCAAGTAATCATATTTCAAATATTATTACATCATTCGTATCATGAGCCACACGCGGATGTGGAAACGTGACGATAGCAATGGTTGGGTCGGCAACCGAATATCGATATTCGGACCTTTGCACACTGCATACGTTGCATCCATTAATATCACGAATTACGCGATATTTAGGACAGTGCTACAATAGTACTCACACTTGAGATCGGAATCCAGTGAGACTTGTACTGCACATCGGTATCGCGAGCGTGATAGGTGCGAGGACGGCCGCCTAGAGACCGAAGTCCGCTCAAAGCTACTTTGGATTAAGTACCCACGTACTTAACTCAATCTGATTCCCATATATACGTTTTACTCAATTATTATCGGCCTGAGCTATTTCGGCATATCACTTCCAGCCGTATGATGAACGCTGCCCGCGGGGTCTGACGGCAGACTTCTATTTTGCAATTGAAGATCATTGTAAGTTGAATCTTTCCTTATTGATAAGTCTTCCGCTGTCACATTGCTCGCATTGAATCGTCTTGCTGTTTGTAAGCATGATGCACGTGTAGCTAACACTCGAACGTGCAGATTCAGTGCATGATTGAAGAAGGAAGGATACAACTGCTGGCAACAGCTGGCAACGCCATGCACATAATACCGATCTTGCGGATTTATCAATGTGTGATTATGTTAATATTTACAGATATAGATGTAGTGGTCACAATGCACTCAATTACGGGGTCACTGATTGTCTTGCCAGGTCGCATCAACCAACACATCCACGATAATTGAGCCGTTATACAGCAGCAGTGATACCCAAACTTATGTGTGTAGGATAGGGGGGTACATCACCCGTGGCCACTAACCTGGCAGTCCCTACCTTCCCCGGTGTTTCGGGGCACCCTCATCCAGTCTCCCATGCCGACTTCTCCAAAATCCGTGGTTTTCCCAGGTTCAGCACCCACCACCAGCATCCAGCGGAATCTGCCGAATCAACTAAGGCGTCAACTCCGCTACTGGTCAGCTCGCAGTTCACCCAAACTGTATCACACAGCCACTTAGCTTGGGCAAGTAATGAGTGCTTCTTTACATGCTACTTCAGCACCCCTGGTTCGCCTTCCATTCTGATGTCTGATCTGCTTCATTGTTTGGTATCATGTGTGGTGTATCATTCCTTGGAATCATGCTGCAAGCTGGTGGTCTACGTGTCAACACCATGATGAAGCAAGGCATGATTTCTAAGTAAATGTCCGACTACTGATCTTATAAATGATGTATATGAATGTAAAGCTTCTTTTGACAGCTAGCTGATGGCATTGCCTGTTGCTTGGGGCAATGATACATAGTGATAGATGATGTATCACGTTTGATGATCCAATGATGATGACGCGTCAGTCAGATGCATAGTGATAGAGCTGAAGATAGGTTGGCAGCACATGAATGCATCAGCCCAATACACACACATAGCTAGAAAGCTGTATGGCAATACATAAGTACGATGATGTCTCTAAACTAACATCTTTAGTCAGCGTAATGTAGGCATTGGCAATGCGAGTTCAAAACAAAATAAGGCTGTGATGTTATCATATATTCATCACAAGAGTACCATCGATCAACAAGACCACCCCAGCCACCCACTCAAGCACGTGTGTGACAACGTGAGATATCATCATCATCTGCATGCTTGTAAGCTATCATTGAATGTGGTGGCGGGACTTCCAGCAGTACCTCTTATGGTGTTGTGGCAAGAGAGATCATCTCTGTCACCCTGAGCCTCCCTGCTGACCAGGTGTTTCCTTCTTCCCAATGTGTGTATGTGTAATAGGAAGATAGATAGAAAGATAGATGGACAGATACGTAGAAAATAGATGGATGAAAATAGATAGATATAAATTGAAATATAATTAGGTGGATAGAAATAGATGGATAGAAATAGATGGATAG
This sequence comes from Volvox africanus, assembly GCA_030268105.1. Taxonomy (NCBI): domain Eukaryota; kingdom Viridiplantae; phylum Chlorophyta; class Chlorophyceae; order Chlamydomonadales; family Volvocaceae; genus Volvox; species Volvox africanus. The sequence continues at coordinate 58,410 of BSDZ01000116.1, read as the reverse complement.
AAATAGATGGATAGAAATAGATGGATAGAAATAGATGGATAGAAATAGAAGTACATAGAGAACTAAATAAAGATAGAGAGTTGGAGAGATAGAGAGATAGTGAGACAGAGAGATAGAGAGATGAGAAGAGATAAGGAGAAGAGAGAAATTATGAAGAGAGACATAGAGAAATAGAGAACTGTAGGTAGAAATATAAGTATAGATAGAAATGTAGATGGCTTGCGAGAGAGAGAGGGATACAATGTTTTGGTTGCCTCCCTCTCCCCCATGTCGCTGCAACATTTTGCTGGGACAGGGGCATTTGTCCCTGTGTTCATTGTTGTCATCAAATTCCTGATTGTTCGCAACACCTTATATATGTCGTTTAGCTCTCCTCTGTTTACGGAGAGGCTTGCCAAGGTACCTTGGCCCGCACCTGTGCCGGAGTGGTCTAACGGGTGGGTCTCAAGCTTGATGGAGGGGCATTCCCATAGCGAAAGCTGCGTGAGATTGAACCTCACCGGGTGCAATTTAAGCTTATGCTATGCTTATGCTGCTGCTCTTATCAAGAGCCAGGAACAACCACATGCATGTGGGAACAACCACATATTCATATCACATGTACATAGGTCCGCAGAAGAAAGCAGAACTTTATATATAAGTCAGAATGATGGCAGGTATGGCTGAATGGAATGAGCTCGCAGGCATTCTTCCCTTCCAGACTCCTAGCAGACGTATCACCAATATTCACATGCAGTATATTTATCATTAACAAACCTTCCTGGCATTTATGCAATGCGGTTGGAATGGCCGAATATCAATATTCGGTTGTAGCTGAGCTGCTGTGGTCGTGGCTACGATTGTATCTCACACCATGACACTTGTTCCCACGTAACCATGGTGCGAATATCAATGCTCATCGGTATGAGTCTAAGTGTGCTTTTGCATCATTATTCTATGATGCATACGCAAACTTCCCTTAGTCAGTCCCTCAGTCCCTTACCACATTCAAAGTCGCACTTCTCACACTTATGCATGGATCATGCAAGCATTGATGTAATAATCTTGCACATATTATTACTTCATGATTTATGTCATTTCAATGCTAAAAAACCATGCATGCCGGCTCAATCCGCGCATTCATATGTTATCACATTATTGATCTTGCTGGTTTTGTACGCCGGTTCGATCACCGTTTATGTCAAAATAGGCTTACTTTCATCTAAGCATGACTGGACGCGATACTAGCATTTTAGCATGATATATTCGTATATATCTAGCTAATGTAGCATGCCACATTATCATTCACGACATCGCGCTGTCGGTCAACATGTTTGACTCGAAGCTGATATGGATGCACGAACCCATTATGGCATAATATATCAAGTAATCATATTTCAAATATTATTACATCATTCGTATCATGAGCCACACGCGGATGTGGAAACGTGACGATAGCAATGGTTGGGTCGGCAACCGAATATCGATATTCGGACCTTTGCACACTGCATACGTTGCATCCATTAATATCACGAATTACGCGATATTTAGGACAGTGCTACAATAGTACTCACACTTGAGATCGGAATCCAGTGAGACTTGTACTGCACATCGGTATCGCGAGCGTGATAGGTGCGAGGACGGCCGCCTAGAGACCGAAGTCCGCTCAAAGCTACTTTGGATTAAGTACCCACGTACTTAACTCAATCTGATTCCCATATATACGTTTTACTCAATTATTATCGGCCTGAGCTATTTCGGCATATCACTTCCAGCCGTATGATGAACGCTGCCCGCGGGGTCTGACGGCAGACTTCTATTTTGCAATTGAAGATCATTGTAAGTTGAATCTTTCCTTATTGATAAGTCTTCCGCTGTCACATTGCTCGCATTGAATCGTCTTGCTGTTTGTAAGCATGATGCACGTGTAGCTAACACTCGAACGTGCAGATTCAGTGCATGATTGAAGAAGGAAGGATACAACTGCTGGCAACAGCTGGCAACGCCATGCACATAATACCGATCTTGCGGATTTATCAATGTGTGATTATGTTAATATTTACAGATATAGATGTAGTGGTCACAATGCACTCAATTACGGGGTCACTGATTGTCTTGCCAGGTCGCATCAACCAACACATCCACGATAATTGAGCCGTTATACAGCAGCAGTGATACCCAAACTTATGTGTGTAGGATAGGGGGGTACATCACCCGTGGCCACTAACCTGGCAGTCCCTACCTTCCCCGGTGTTTCGGGGCACCCTCATCCAGTCTCCCATGCCGACTTCTCCAAAATCCGTGGTTTTCCCAGGTTCAGCACCCACCACCAGCATCCAGCGGAATCTGCCGAATCAACTAAGGCGTCAACTCCGCTACTGGTCAGCTCGCAGTTCACCCAAACTGTATCACACAGCCACTTAGCTTGGGCAAGTAATGAGTGCTTCTTTACATGCTACTTCAGCACCCCTGGTTCGCCTTCCATTCTGATGTCTGATCTGCTTCATTGTTTGGTATCATGTGTGGTGTATCATTCCTTGGAATCATGCTGCAAGCTGGTGGTCTACGTGTCAACACCATGATGAAGCAAGGCATGATTTCTAAGTAAATGTCCGACTACTGATCTTATAAATGATGTATATGAATGTAAAGCTTCTTTTGACAGCTAGCTGATGGCATTGCCTGTTGCTTGGGGCAATGATACATAGTGATAGATGATGTATCACGTTTGATGATCCAATGATGATGACGCGTCAGTCAGATGCATAGTGATAGAGCTGAAGATAGGTTGGCAGCACATGAATGCATCAGCCCAATACACACACATAGCTAGAAAGCTGTATGGCAATACATAAGTACGATGATGTCTCTAAACTAACATCTTTAGTCAGCGTAATGTAGGCATTGGCAATGCGAGTTCAAAACAAAATAAGGCTGTGATGTTATCATATATTCATCACAAGAGTACCATCGATCAACAAGACCACCCCAGCCACCCACTCAAGCACGTGTGTGACAACGTGAGATATCATCATCATCTGCATGCTTGTAAGCTATCATTGAATGCCAAGCACCCCAACTGGGAGCCCGCTAACCCGTCGGTCACATTGTTCATGATCGACCGCGAAATTGCGCTCTCCCAAGCCAAGCTGCATGTCAAGGCCGCACAACACCGCCAGGCTGCCTACGCTGACAAGGGACGTGCAGATCACACCTTCGCGGCAGGCGACATGGTGCTCTTATCCACGGCCCACCTCAAGCTGGTAACGGGCGACTCCCGCACGAAATTCAACTCGTGCTATGTCGGCCCCTTCACCATCGAGGCCATGGTTTCCAAGAATGCAGCGCGGCTGAAGCTCCCGGCGCACATGCGCATCCACCCGGTCGTCAACGTGAGACAACTCCACCCATTCAGGACGGCGGACGACGCTTTTCCGGACCGAGCCGTGGCCCAAGCCACACCTGAGCCCTTCGTCAACTCCACTGGAGACCTGTGGTGGCATGTGGAGGCCATAGTCAGCCGCCATATTACCCCCATCACTGGTCGTGTCACATATGGCGTCAAGTTCAAGGGCTATGATGAGTCCGAGAACATCTTCATCGACGAGGCTACCCTACTGGAGGATGTCCCGGAACTGATTGCACAGTACGAACGCGATCACCCCCGTTCTGTGGCCAAAACCCAGCAGCGACGCAGCAGTTTTCGCAAACGTAAATAGCCCCTTGGTCATTTCAACACGCCTGTTACCTACCACTTCGTGGAGTTTGCTGGAGTTAGAGTTGCGGGGACGCAACCCTTCGCGGAGGGGGGATGGTGTAACAGGGTGAATGGCGCAGAAGCGCCAGAACGAGTGAAACTGATTTGTCGTATTTGGCTTTTATGACAATAACTTAATTGCGTTATAATAGATTACTTATTATAAATCTAACGCATAGAACTTGGACAAGTCGCATGGGACTACTGGCGTGCAAGCATTTGTACAACGGTGTCAGTTGTAGAATGTGCGCCAGTTTTGAATAGACGTAAGGCCCCCTTACGAGCCAGGTAACGCTATTTAAGGCGCCTGGATCATTTAGACATACAACTTCTTATACTTCTTCTTCTTCTTTCTTTGTAATTACTACTATAATGTAATCTATAAGGAGTCACCCTTACGCCGCGTGCCCTACGGCACAATGACTCGGAGCTCGCCGATATAGCTATCCCCAACAGCTAGGCGCTCCCTCTGTTACACAGTGGTCGATCGGCAACCGGATATTGCTATTCGGACTCTTGTATCTTGCGGACGCTATGAAGGCTTAATTGTCGGAATACGCAGATATTGAAGCCCTGCGTTAGGGTTATCACACTTAGGATTGACCTCCTAGTGTGAGTTGTACTGCATATCGATATCGCACGTATATTAGATGCGAGGACGGCCATGTAGAGCAGAACATTTTCGTATACTATTGGAACACGCCTGTGTTCACCTGGACTATTGCAATTTGCTCTGCTATTTTAGTCCGAGCTAAGCCCGAGCTTCACCATTCGCTATTCGCCAATCGCCGTATCATGATTGCCGCCCGCTGGGTCTGACGGCCGATCATACCATTGTATCCTTTCATCATTGTAAGTTATATCTTTCCTCTTTCTCAAGTCTTCCGCTGTCTCTTGCTGCTTCCAAGTGCTTTGTTGTACTTGCAAGCGTTTCGTGCTATTGTCTAAGCCCCAGACATGCAGACAATTTATGGGCAAAACTGAGGAGAGATACAACACTGGGCATGCTCCACGGAAGAGCCAAGCCTGCACAGGAGCGGTTTTAGCGTGTTGGTTAGGGTCCCTGTGCTGCCCAGGGTGACGATTTGCGCCTCAGTGTAGTGCACCTTCCAGCCTGCTTTCATGAGTTCCTCTGTTAGCCGTGCGTGTTGTGCAGTTTTCTGCTCGAGTTTATCGGTGTGTTGCAGGTCGCTAGTGTAGCCCACTTCGACAATGTACACATCGTGCATGAGCTTGCATTCCGTCCCCTGGTACCGTTTGCACTGGGTTCTGCGCGTGGGGAGGTTGGGAATGAACATGATGTCTTGGCGGAGGCGGCGGATTTCCTCGTCTCCTAGGTGTGGCAGCATCCATTTGGGGACGCGCATCCCGCTACAGTACGGTGGGAGATCCACTTCTTTACCGGCGTCCATAATCATGAAGCCACCACGGTTACGGCCCCCGTGGACGCAGTCAGCAATAGTGCGCGTCGCTTGGTTATGCCGGTTGATGTACATGCCTTTCATGGTTGGGTGGGGGCATCCGCCGAGTATGTGGGCTCCTGAGTCGGGTGTGGGGCCGGTCGTTCCGCAGCTGCGGCAAATAGGGCAGTTTCCATCTCCGCCACGTCCGTAAAGTTTCTGCAGCTTAGCATTGAACAGTAGTCCGATCGAGCTTTCAGTATTTGCAGTTTGAGCCAGTGGGGCGTCTTTGGGTTGCTAAGGAAGGCATCGCTGGTTTTGGGGTCTAATTTCAAGGCGGTATTACACCATTTTTCAGTTAGAATTGTGTCATTTGTACAGCCTGCGAAGGTATCCTGCTGGAGACACTTCTAGAGGCCTTTGTTCAGGTCACTAATGTAAAAGCAAGTGTCACGCTGTTTTAGCCAGAACACTTTATCGAACGGGACGCTGTCTGCCTTTTCAGTAAAAGTTGCCGGAATCTCGCCTTGTGCGACAGATGTTGCTCCCTTGTCAGCTTTGTCATTACCATCAAGGCCGGTATGCGATTTCACTTTCAAGAAGTGGACGGTTATGTTCTGGTGGGCGTAGTCGTACAGTAGTTCGGTGATATCCATGAGTAAGGCTTTGTGCTTGGAAATGTGCAGTTTACTCGGATCGTTTATTGCTCTTTTGATAAGATCCAGTGATGCTTGTGAATCAGTGGCAATTGTTAGGGCGCTGTTCACTTCCTTTTGCGTTGATAGGGCCACGCGTATTGCCGCCAGCTCTGCCCATTGAATGGTATTGGTGCATCCGACGCCTGCTGGGTCGATGTACAATGTTATTCCGGTGGGTCCACAGCACGCAGCCGCACCCAACTTGTTCGGGCCGTCGTTTTCAGCCGGTTTAATGCAGCTACCGTCAGTCCAGATGATATCTTGTGGGTACACGCGGAGTGGTATTTGTCCGGGGAAAGCTGCTGTCAAGCGCTGCTGGAGCATCTGTCCGTCCATTTGGTGGACTATGGCGGTGGGTCTGGGTCCAGGCGGCTTTGAGGCCATCATTTTGCGTATGATCTGAGCAGCTTTGCTTGGGTAGGGACGCTGGATGTCGACGTATTGGGTGCCCTCGGGCGTGTCCCGCATGCGCAGATGTATTTTGGGGAGGCCGACGGCGTCCATCGCTTTGAGTTCGGTTAGGAGCGCCTTCATGGAGCGGGCATTTATTCCTCGGATCGCCGTGTCGTTGGCCACCACGACGAGGTCCAGGCCTCCCTTTGGATTTGGATTTGACCGTCAGTTCCCGTCCCGATGGTGAGCATGCACGCTTCACCGCGGCTCAGTTGCGCAAGATGGAAGACGTACGGTGTGTTGTAAAGCTGTGTGTGGGGACCGGTCCGGCTGTGCGGGACAATGAGTAGTGTGGCGGTGGGCAATGCGGATGTCATTGTGTGTGATGCGCCTGTGATTGCCCACATTACCGCCTTTTTGACGCTGGTGGGGTCGGGGTTCGGGTGTGCTATCGAGAGGCCTGTAAATGGCTGGGAGAATGCATCTATGTTCGCCCCGAAGAGTTGGTCTTCTGCATGGGCGCTGAAGTAGTATTGCACCTCTTCGCCGCAGTTAAGCGGGGATGAAAACCTTTCGACAACTGGGCCGGCGTCTAGGGTGTGCAGGGCGTCAACCAACGTGCGGCGCAGTTGTCTATTCATGGTCGCCTGCGACCGTGGCAGGTCTTTCGACTCTCGCCCATTGGGATCCTTTCTGTACCGCAGAAGAAGGCATGCGACGTCTTCGGCGAAGTCGCCCTGGGGGGATAAGCTTCTGTGTACCTCCGGGTAGGTTTCGTTCGTGTGTTGGTATCGCATTCTGAGGGTCTCTAAGCGTTGCAGGGTGAGGGTGCCCACGCATTTCCCTCTCGGGTCATAGGCAAAGGCCACGTTCCCTTCGGTTGAGCTGCCCTCTTTGGTTAGCAGTCCTATCTGGATTCGGTACTTTCCCGTGGGGCACGTGTCCGTGTATGGATTGCATGGCGCGGTCTCAAAGGTAGTGTTCGCTCGAATAAGGCGTGCCCGCTGGGTTTGCTCCAAGGGGGGCGGGTCCCATCGGCCCTGCCGCTGAGGGGTCGTTAGATTGCTGTCCTTGGGTTTTGGGTATTTCGAGAGGGGGTTCACCCTCTGTGATCTCGTTTGCTCATATCTCTCCATCGCCTGGTCCGTTGGGCAACCTTCCGAGTTGTGTTGCGGGGATATCAGACGGCTCCCATATTACTCTGCGGAAGTGGCGGTCGATCCGCGTGCCATAGAGGCCTGTCACTGGCAAGAGCTGCTTGGGCACGTATCCCATACTGGCATAAGCGCCGACGATAGACTTCGGGGTAATAGTGTCTTTCCAGCGAACTGTGTAGTATTGTTCATGGGTTGAGGTCGTATCCGCCCCAGTTTTCCGTTTCCTGGGGGGTTTCACCTTTGAAGGGACGGTACGTTTTGTGATTGGGCCCGCGAGTATTTCCGCGATGTCCTCTGCGTCGTTGTATAGGTCGTAAACTATCTGTTGTTGCCCCGTTGTATCCTTTGCTTGTCCTTTTCCAGGCTTCCAGGGTATCCGGTCTTCCAGGATTTGATCGCGGGTAACCTTCCATCAAGGTCTCCACCATTGTGGGGTGAGGTGCTCTGGTGGCTTCGGTGTCCCTGGTAGCGCTCCGGCCGGTTCGGGTGTAGGTGGGTGACCGGCGTATTTCCTGGCGGTGATGCTCGATCCAGCCCGTGTCACACCCGTGCCTGTGCTGGCGCGGGAGTGACTTGGCGCTACCGGCGTGCAGTCAAGTCCCTTTTCAGCGAGGTATGCCAGCACGGGGTTTGGGGTGCCGGTTTCTCCTGGCACGGGGGTCATACCGATGTTTAGTGTGCGACAGGTTTGCCGGCTTGGCCCCTGGACGATAGGCCCGGGAGGGTTTCCTAGGTTGGGTACACTCCTACGGGTGTCTTTTTGCAGGGCTGCCATGACACGTCTCGCTTCTATATACAACGTGCATTGTGGGGCCGGGTCTCAGAGTTGCGCGCCGTGGATGGCTGCAGAATCTGTTCTCACGTTGCTGTTGTCACAGCGTGTATTGTTGTTGATGAAGTCCTGTTGCCGCTGATAGGCGGATCTTGTGCGCTTCCGTCCTGTGCATGCTGGATCCGCAGGGCGGCTCGGCGGCGCTGGCGAGTCGCTCTTCATGTCGTCTGGCTTGGTGTGGGGATGGTGAGGTTTCTGCGTGGTCTTACACCACACGATAGGTGTATTACGGCGTACATGTGGGTCGAGGGATGGTGCTAGTATTGGGTTGGGAAGACTTGCTTTGTGCCGGAGGCCGGTGAATGGCAGGTCGCTGGGAATCTCGCGGAGGCGTCTGTCTTCCAGAGGTAGCACGGACGACCAGCAACGCGGGTCATGTGCCTTAGTGTGTGGGGCTTGGGGGCATTGGGCACTTATCGCTAGGCTTAGTCGATTCAGTGCAATCTTGTGCCGGTGTTGCACCTTGCCCCGGGGGAAAAGCCTCTGGAGTTCGGTGGTGGTGATGAGGTGTTGTGTTGTGTTCTTGTCAATGAGCGCGTGCATGTCTAAGCCCAGCTCTGTTAAGGGGAGCAGGCACCGGAATGGCAGGGTTCCGGGCTTTGTGTCCTGCCGTGCGTTGATGACGGAGGCGGCCGTCATGAGAGTGTTTAGGGATGTGTTGTACGGCATCCCCTTGTCTGTGATCGTGATGCCGTGGTCTCGCGCCAGGGTCAGCTGTTTTAAGGCGGTATAAAAACTGCTCTCACGTTTCAACATGTGCATCCTGGTGTCGGCCGCCAGACGACACTGCAGCTCAAGCATGGCTCTTGTCACGACGCCTAGCCGGCCTTCATCATTTAGGGATAAGACCAGCGCACGTACTGCCATGCGCACGTAGATCGGTAGCAGGGACCCAACTCCCAATCCATACTGTTCCGCTGGTAGCAGCACGGCACGTGTGGGGAAACTGGTGGGCAAGCCGTAGCAGCGTCGGGCTACGCGTGCTATCATCGCGTCCAAAAGTTTGATATCGTTAGGTGTATGCCATGGTGGGGAAGCTGTACGACACTACCGGTTGTATACAAGTCTGTATGATTCTGATGCATTGGTCCGGCGATGCTAGGGAGCCCTGAAGTAGGTCACCCTTGTCCCTCACCGTCTTGCAGACATGGGCCATCTGTGCACTCCAGTTGAGGGTCATCGTCACGTGTACCCCAAGGTATTTGTAGGGCTCCGTGGGGGGTAGGTACGGCACTGCCTGGCCGCTTATCTTGATTTTTTCCTCCAGGGCTGACTTGAGTGTGCGTGTACAAGTGGGTCCGTTCAGGCCTCGGTCAGCCCAAGCTCTGTGGTGCAGGATGCCCGTCACTGCGCTTTTTTTGTGGTTTACGTGCAGGCCCGCCCATTTTGAGTACAAGCTGATTTTGTCGCATTGCATTTGTAGGTCTTGTGCGTTGTTGGTCATCACAGCGAGGTCGTCGGCGTATGCGCCTGAGCTTCCGTGGTATCTGGCGTTCAAGCTGTCAAAGAGGCAGCCATATTTGTACCCTCGTCCGCCTGCATGGAGCCATCGGAGGAGTGGTTCGAGGAAGATGATGAATAGCACCGGCAAAAGCGTGTCTCCCTGAACCGTGCCGCGTTCGATCATTATTGATGCTGTGTGGCCGTGCTCTGTCCGTATAGTGGTCCGTGCCTGGCTGTAAAGGTCCCGTACGACATAGATGAGGTCTTCGGGTAGCCCCAAGTCGTACATGATCTGTAGCAGCAGGTCGTGGTTGATGGTGTTGAATGCCGAGGAGAAGTCGACATATAGCAAGTAGAGATCTTTGTGTGCGAGGCCAGCATCCTCAATCACATGGAGCAGGTATTGGATTTGCCTTTCCGTGTTTCTGTACCGGAGGAACCCTTCTTGCGCCTCACTGAACAATGCGAGTTTGGGAGCGACGTCCCCGATGGACACTGTGACGAGGCTAGTCCATAGCTTATAAAGGGTGTTGGCGAGGGCAATGGGTCTCTTGTTGCTCAAGAGGAGCGCATCCCCTGCTTTCGGTAGGAGGACCATGACGGATTCAGTCCATGTCTTCGGTGTGCGGGCCTGGACCCACATAACTTTCAGGCGGTCATGGATGGTGGTCTGTAAGGTAGCAGGCAATGCCCTCAGCAACTCGTTAGGTAGTCCATCTGGTCCCGGCGTCTTATTACGGGCTAGGTGTTGGATACATTTGTTAAAGTTAAACGAGTCGGCGACGCTGCAAAGCAAGACTTTATCCGTGGCCTGTCTCAGGCTGGTTAGGGAGAAGGCGTCTGGTGCGGTGTTCTGCAGGAATGGGTACGATCGTGGGATTTCCTCGGGGTGGTACCGTCCAGTCTTTGGAGCGCTAATGGGGGCGGCCTGCTTCTGGTAGTACTGGTGTACAGCTTCAAGGATGGATTTGGGTTCCGTGCACACTTTTCCTGAGACTGGGTGTTTCACCGCAGGTAGGCCGCGTTCGAGTTCATCCTTGCTGAAGATGCCTTGGTGAGCCCGACGAGGGCGTGTGGCAATCAGATGTTGGGTTCGGCGTCACGCTGCAGCTATGTTTTTCCGGCGTTCTATTGTTAGCGCCTGTCGTATTTGGCTACCGACCCATCAAATCGTGTCACGTAGTTGCTCCAGCAAGCCCCTCGCATCGGGAGGTGTGTGGGTGCTGTTCGATGCCGACCCATTAGGGCTTGTTGAGTTATCCGCGCAATCAGGCTGTTGGTATCCAGGGGCGGCCTGCATCCGTAGTTCCCTTTCGTATTCGTGTTTGATGTTGTGCTACGGTTCGTTTCTGCCAATGAGTAGGTCGATGCGACGCTACGAGGCGAAGTGCTGTCTTGATGAACGCATGAATGACTTATGCATATGAATGAACTTGCATGACATAAATGTATCCGCATACATTTATGTATGTATTTTGCATGTTACCATTATCCATCGCGACATCGCATCATGGCTGATCCGCCTAGCATGCATGAAATCCCAAACGATTGAGATGTGCATTATGCTCGTGCTATGGAACGATAAGTAATATTATCTGGTATAATATTACTTCATTACAGCACACGTTGAGAGCGCCGCACTCGTCACGATACATGCCTTGCAACTGAATATCGTTATTCGGACCCTTGCATCATGTGAATGCTGGAAAGGCTTATCGGTTGTTATACATAGACATCGCCTATACGCAGTAGGGTTGTCACACTTAGGATCGGCCTCCTAGTGTGAGTAGTATGGCGTCGTGATGCTGCAAGTATAACAGATGCGAGGACGGCTAAGTAAGACAAGACATTTGATACCGGAGAACACTCGTGTGTTTGATATTATTATTGCTATACGCTCTTCTACTTAGCCCTAGTGAAGCCTGAACTTCACTTATCACCGCCGCGTGATGATTGCTTGCTTCCGGTGCTGACGGTGATCTCGTCCATTGCATCGCTTCGGTCTGTAAGATTGTAAGTTATATCTCTTCTTGTCTTGAAGTCTTCCGCTGTCTCTGTTTGCTTTCGCTTGCCTTGCTGTACTTGCAAGTGCTCGCGCATCGGTGTCGAAAGCTTTCAGACGCGCAGATATTTATGAGCAAACCCGAAGGAGAGGTACAACATTTGAGCCGGGTGTGTTCTCTGTGTAGCTTTTTCAGTCCTCTGCTGACTGTGCGTTTGGTGTGTATTTTGCCCGTATGTGGTGGTTTCTGCGGGCACAGGTCTAGTAGGATGTCTAGTCCCTTGTTGAGGGTTGTTTGAAGCATTGCTGCCGCAATCTCTACATTGACCGCCGTGATGCTGTCGTGGTCGCGAAGTAGTGTCATCAAGTGGATGGCTGTCATATCAGTGGGGTCCTCGGTGTGTTTCGCAATGCCAGCCTCAATCTCATGGACGGCTGGGCGGAGGTATTTCTGGAGGCTGAGGATGTCCGACGTGAGCGAGGCATCCATCTTTGATTGCGCTGCAGGGATTGTGGTGTTCGGAACCGGTAGTATCACGTTTTTCCATTTAATTAGGACCCCGTCTCCGTCTTGGTTCTTTGGGGTCACCGGTCTCTTGGCGTCCCACAGGCGGATAGTGTCGGTGGGCAGGCGGACATGTACGGGGTTATGGTCGAAGTTTCCTCCGGCGACAGAGACAGTGCAGTATGCTTGTGGTGTGTTCCCGTTTGCAGGTGTCCCCGCTTCTATGCTCGCGTGTAGAGCGGGGCACATCAGGATATCATCTATTCGGCTTTGGTGTGTACAGCGTTCCTTGCTCCATTGTTTGAAGGACAGGTGGCGGGGGGAGCGGTTTTCAGGCACTGGTGTGAGCATGTTATCGGTGATGAATTTGAGGTGTAGTCGGTCTGCTGTGTCAAGCAGGCCTGTGCTGCGGTCATCAGGGTTCAGGACGGCATTAAAGTCTCCGGCCAGGATTACATGTTCCCCGTTATTCTTGGCCTGTCTTAGAACTGTCTGGCAGTGCGTGTATATGTGGGTTCGGACTAAGGTGTCTTCCGGACAGTAGATGCCCAGCACGTGTAGGGGGGTACTTGCTGACGTGGAGATCTTGCATTGGCACAGGTGCCCATGTAGCGGGAGCGGCGGTGGTATGTGTGTCACTTGTCCTGCACGGGTGTAACTGTTGTATGCCGGTTCGATCACCGGTTGCACCGAAATAGGCCGCAATGCATTTGAACATTATGAAGCATAATACAATCATATTAGCATGATATACTCGAGTATATCTAGCTAATCAGGCATGTCGCATTATCATCTACGACATCACACTGTCGGTCAACATGTTTGACTCGAGGCTGATAATTAATGCGTGATCTATCCATTGGCATTTTATATCACGTAATAATACTTTAAATATTATTACCTCATTTACATCATAAACCATACGCGTATGCGAGAATGCGATGATCGCGACGGTTGGGTCGGCAACCAAATATCGATATTCGGTCCTTTGCATATTACATGCGTTGCATCCAATAATATCACGGATTACGCGGTATTTAGGACAGTGCTATAAAGGTACTCACACTTGAGATCGAAATCCAGTGAGACCTGTACTGCACATCGGTATCGCGACGTGATAGGTGCGAGGACGGCCGCCTAGAGACCGAAGTTGGCTCGTGCTACTTTGGACTAAGTACTTGTGTACTTAATATAAATGAGTATAACGTATGTATGCAAATTCGCATACATACGTTATACTTATTTATATTCGGCCTGAGCTATTCTAGCATCCCATCTGCAGCCGAGTGATGAACATTGCCCGCGGGGTCTGACGGCCATCTACCAATTTGTAAACGAAGACTATTGTAAGTTGGATCTTTCCTCATTCTTGAGTCTTCCACTGTCACTTTGCTCGCATTGGATCGCCTTGCTGTTCGCAAGCTTGGTGCGCACTAGTTAACATCCAGACGTGCAGATTCAGTGCATGATTGAAGAAGGAAGGATACAACAAATTTGGTATCCAGACAGGTTTGTTGCCTGTGTTGTATCCTTCCTTCTTCAATCATGTATTAGCTCTGCACGTCTAGGTGTTAGCTGCGTGCGTACCAAGCTTACGAACAGCAAGGCAAGCCAATGCGAATAGTAGACAGCGGAAGACTCAATAGTAAGGAAAGATTCAACTTACAATGTTCTTCAGTTACAGAATTACAGTCCGCCGTCAGACCCCGTGGGCAATGTTCATCACTCGGCTGCAGATGGAATGCTAGAATAGCTCAGGCCGAATATAAATGATTATATCGTATGTATGCGTATCGGATAGAGTTAAGTACTCGAATACTTGGTCCAAAGTTAGCGTCGCGCCGACTTCGGTCTCTAGGCGGCTGTCCTCGCACCTATCACATCGCGATACCGATGTGCAGTACAGGTCTCACTGGATTACGATCTCAAGTGTGAGTACCTTGGTAATACTGCTCTAAATATCGTGTCATTCGTGATATTATTGGATGCAACGCATGCAATATGCAAAGGTCCGAATATCGATATTCGGTTGCCGACCCAACCATCGCGATCGTCGCATTCTTGCATACGCGTATGGTTTATGACACAGATGAGGTAATACTATTCAAAGTATTATGACGTGATATAATATGCCAATGGATAGATCACGCATTAATTATCAGCCTTGAGTCAAACATGTTGACCGACAGCGCGATGTCGTGAATGATGATGCGACATGCCTGATTAGCTAGATATACTTGAGTATATCATGCTAATATGATTGTATTATGCTTCATGATATCTGAATGCATTGCGGCCTTCATAAATGTAAACGGTGATTGAACCCGCGTACAACAACTATCCCCCCTCCCGTATGCAGCGTCCTCGCTGCATTGAACAGCATCGACTGCAAGGATCATTGGGTTTGCCTGGCGCGTAGACGAGCTTCCTCCAACAGGGGCTTCATTTCCGGCGAGAAGTTACACATCGGCTCCCACGAATTATGCTCGCTAGAATAGCCAGTCCACTTGACCAGATATTCATGCACCTTCCGCTTTCGTCGTTGTCGACCAATGCGACGAACCCGATAATCCAGTATGCGTTCCACATCATACACCTTTTGCTTGCCTGTGATCCAGGTCTCGGGACCGGGGTCCATTACTGCAGGGGCATCGGTGTCGTTCGTAACGGGTGCTGTGCCGCGATAAGGGCGAATTAAAGAAATATGAAATGTGGGATGGATATTCATGTCAGAAGGTAGGGATAGCTCCACGGCTACATTCCCTACCATGCGAACAACGGGATATGGACCGATCCAACGAGGTAACAATTTACGGGAACCGTCGGCGAGCGAACGCAAGTTCTTAGTGCTCAGTAATACCATTTGTCCCACCGAAAATGTTACGTCCCGTTTAGATTTATTATAATTCTCCGTCGTCCGTTGTTGTGCCGCGTCCAGGCATGCCTTCGCGTCTGTCATGCGGGATAGGAACGACCTGGCAAAGGTTTTAGCCGCAGGGATATTTATCTCCAATTCTCGCCACACGGGTAGCGCAGGATGAAATCCATAATTCAGAAAGAAAGGGCTTTGACCTGTAGAGCGGTTAACAGCGTTGTTAAGCGCGAATTCTGCCGAAGTCAGAAACGTATCCCAAACAGAGGGTGTGCGTCCCGCGAAATTCCTCAACATGTCGCCCAGTGTGCGATTTATGCGTTCAGTTTGCCCATCGGATTGTGGATGATATGCTGTGCTCAAATGAACGCGCATACCAACGAGTTGACATAGCGCTTCCCAAAACTTAGACGTGCATTGACCGCCGCGATCTGATATCACATTTTTAGGAACGCCGTGTAATCGGACCATGTTATCGAAAAATAATCGTGCTGTTTGCTCAGCGGTGCAAGACGAGGTGCAGGGGGCTAAGTGAACCATCTTGGTCAAGCGATCGACCATTACGAACACCGAGTCGTATCCCCCCTCAGTTTTGGGCAGTACGACTACAAAGTCCATAGAAACACTTTCCCAAGGGACATCTGGTATAGGTAAAGGTTGTAATAAACCCTGGCCCTTACCGGATAGTGTTTTATTGCGCTGGCATAAACTGCACTTTTGCACAAAGTTTTCCGCATCCTTCACCACGCGCGGCCACCAGAACGAGCGTCGTACCAGCTCTGCCAATCGCGTGCTTCCAGGATGTCCTGCCAACGGGTCCTCGTGGAACCGCGCAAGAATATCGTAGCGCAAAGCGTCGTCGTTTGGCACGACGATTTGTGTGGTCGAGCCATCCTTTCGTATCCACAAATCGTTGTGCTTGTGCAAATGTTCCACATTGTTGGGCGAAGTGAACCATGGATCCACTTCATACGCCACCTGGAGTCGCTGCGCAAGGTCCGCTGCTATCGGCACCTCCTGACTGCGCGAACGAGTAACCAGTGCTGCCAAAATTGCAGCATGTAATGATGGATGTCGACTGAGAGCGTCAGCAATATTAATCCTGCCGACGATATACTCCCATGTACAGTCGAAACGAGACAGATACTCCATCCACAGGGCTTGTCGTCAGTTAAGCGTAGGGACACTCTGCAAGAATGTCAGCGGCTTATGATCGGTCTTCAGCATAAAAGGGCGGCCCTCGAGGTAACAACGCCATTCCTTCAAAGCATGTAGAGCTGCCAACAGCTCCTGCTCTCCGGTTGTATATCGGGTCTCCGCACCCGAAAACTTCTTACTCGTGAAGGCGATCGGTCGTCCTTCCTGCAACAATACAGTGCCGCTTCCATGCAAGGAAGCATCCGATACATCTTCAACACGGAACGGCAACGAGTAATCAGGAAAAGAGAGGGTAACGTCGTCGGTGACGATTCGTTTGAGCTCTTCGAATGCCCGCTGACACGCGGATGTCCAGGCTTCAAGAGAAACGAAACCTCCTTTCTTCGTCAAATTCGTACGTGGGGCCGCAATAATGGAGTAATTTTTAATAAACTTACGGAAGTAGTTAGTCAAACCCAAGAACTGGCGTAGTTCGGTGAGGTTCTGAGGTGAGGGCCATTCACGAACCACAGCTACCTTCCGTGGATCCATCCTGATCCCAGTGGCCGACACGATGTGGCCCAAATACTCCACTTGCGGCTGCGCCCAAAAACACTTGGCACGTCTAGCAAACAATTGCTCCTGCTTCATCACCTCAAGCACGAGCTCAAGATGCTTCAGGTGCTCCTCGCGCGTTTTGGAATATATTAAAATATCATCCAAATAGCAAACGACGAACCTGTCGATATATGGTCTGAACATGCGATCCATCACTGCTTGAAATGTGGCGGGTGCATTAGTAAGTCCAAACGATAAGACAGTGTACTTGAAGTGACCAAAGGGAGTCCGGAAAGCGGTTTTCGGAATATCAGAGGCAGCGATGCGTATCTGATTATACCCTTGTTGAAGGTCAATCGAGGAAAAATAAGCTGAGCCTTTCAGCTTATCGAGCAGGTCATCGACGCGCGGCAAAGGGTAGCGATTTTTAATTGTAGTCGCATTCAAGCCCCTATAATCAATGCACATACGCAACGTCCCATCCTTCTTACCGACAAACAGTATCGGTGCAGAATATGGCGATGTGCTGGGCCGAATCATACCCTTTGCGAGCAGATCCCTCACTTGCCGTTTCACTTCATCCAGCTCCAACGGGCTTAACCTGTACATAGGTCATGAAACGGGTTGTGCTCCGGGCACAAGAGGGATAGTATGGTCAACAGGCCGCATAGGTGGGAGCCCTGGGATGTCATGAAAAACATCAGCATATTTATGCAGGAGGGCTTCGACCTCAAGATCCTTCACGGTGGACTGCGCGGTGGTAGCATTTGATTGCACCCGTGGCCTCACAAGCAACACACGGGCGCCTTTCCGTATCATCCGATCGGTTTCCTTGCGCCCAATTAGCTTGGGTTCTTGTTTTCCGCTGACGATCGCCGTCAAAGCGAAGTTAACCTCAGGCTCCGCAACAATTCCGCCCTCCTCTGGTGTGACATCTTGGTACGACAGGAAACGTACCTTAGTCGATAGGTTCCCTTTGCACAAACTAAGTGTGGTGGACTCCATATCGATGCGCGCGCGGTACTGTCGTAATGTCGCGGCACCCAGAATGTACTGTGCTGTCTCCGAGAGACCTTGTAGCACATACGGTTGGGCCCTAACACGCAGAGGGCCTATCGATAGGCTCAGGGTGATCCTGCCCACGATGGGATGCTTTCCTCCATTATCGAGGGTAACCTGTGCACAATCAGACGACTGAGGGGTCAACCCCAAATCATTCACCTCCTTTGCCGAGATGAAGTCGTCACTGGCGCCAGTATCCACAAGCGCCTTCACCAGTCGACCTCCGAGGCCGATCTCGATAATAGGGACGCGATTCCCTGTCGGAGTCGACTCCGCAGACAATAAAAGGGATCCTATAGCAGGCTCGAACCTGGTAGGACTCAAAAGAGGAGCCTCATACCACACTTCAGCAGCGTAAGGTAGTTTAGGCAACATCGTCGGTTTGCCCGTCACATCCACACCGTTAAACAGAGCGGTGCCCGACTCGAATCGGAGGACACATTGCATACCTTCCAACAAAGACGCCACTTTACGTTGGCAAAAAGAGGGAATTAATATGCAAGCTGCAGTATCCGGATTTCGACGGCGGTACTTCTTGTACCTGGCGAGCTGTTCGCACAGCTCACGGAAAGATGAAGGGATTAGTAGAGAAGTGTGGCCCGATAAATTGAGGGAAGAAAGGGGGCAACGTGGCGCAAATAAATTACACAACGGGTCGAAGTGGTTTAGTCCCGTGCGTCCGTCGAGCGAAAAACGTTGCTCGATAGCCCGCTCGATTTGTCCGAAAACAGCAGGTAAAAGGGCCCTCACTGTAGGGCGTAACGACGGCCAGCGGCCACATTCACCTTCTTCTATCCCGGGAGAAGTCCCTTCCTCCACATCCCGGGCAACTTCCTAGGTCGTCTTCGGTACGAAAGGTGGCAAAAGGGGGCACTCGCGGGTAGGGTGTTCTCCCGCACACCGCAAACAAAGATTAGCAAACTTCCGACGGTCAAACTCCGAGCGTCGGCACTCCCACTTTTGCATGTACGGATCATCTGTCCGGGGTTTCTTAACACTAGGAGCCGCGTTCTGCATTGCAGCTACAGATGGCGTGCTCCCTCTTCGTTTGCCTTTAGCATGGCCAGAGCTCGGCCCAGCTCCCGCAGACCCACGATTACTTGGGTTGTGGCGTCCGCGATTGTCATACCGCCTTGTCTGAATACACGTAACGTCCTTTGTGGTTTACTGCAATTGTGGCGTGAGTCTTTGCTCTGAGTTGCAGGTGAAACTAGTGGTCCGGCACCGCTTGCGATAGCTCCTGGTTACAACTTGCGTTCTAATCAGCTGGAGGCTTTGATCGCGCGGACTACAGGGACCAACTGAATACATATCTGCCATATCTACTCGAAGTCTGCAAGAGTATTGTCGGTGTGCTGACCAAACTGCTTGTATTCTTGTGCTAGATTCGTGTGAATCGCTTGCACACTTGCTTTAGAATTATGTGCATCGTTTATTGTCACGCAATTTGAATATATTGGTCAGTGTTCCATGATGGCGGCACGTGACGACCCGTCGTTTGTAGGCTTGGCATGTCAACCTGAGCTGGGTACCGTTCCTAGAATGTTTGATAGGGATCCTGAGACTATTGACACAATTACTGCTCAAGATGCTCTTGTGTTTCAGGCCCCTATCCATCTTACTACGCCACACTTGGCAGCCCTGACGGTTACAGATGGAAATTGCCGTCAACGGGGTTTGCTATCGCCTCAAATGCAAGACCGCGCCAACGGTAATGAGGTGAAGAGGTTTACTATCACAGCACCGAAATTGTTTATCTTGCATGATATGAATGTTGGACGTGACATTGTGAGTGCAACTCGTTTCTATCTACGTGATATTTGGAAGTACCTGCAGTTGGTCCGTGGCGGTGAACATGATGAGGTGAGGTGTCTCTTTGTTGGGAATACCCTCGGGGGTATAGCAAAGACATGGTATGATCAAGGGATCACTGCATGGGAAAACTTCACGTTTGATGAGTTGACTGTCACCCTACTTGCACGCTTTACCCCAGAAGCTCAGTCACGTGATATTGAGGCACACTGTATGTTAGCCTTTGGCTCATTTTTCATGTTTCCGAATGAAACTGTAACTGCCTACTAATCACATTTGGAGGCTCTTGTGATGCCAATTGTCCTAAGAGCTGAGATGCGTATTCCAGCTAGACAGAATGCTTTGAGATTTGTGCCTCATGTGACTGCCATGCAAGCGCAGGACTCCTGACTGACAAAAGGGGAGTGTACACAATCGAAGCTTGTGCGTCGGAAGGAGATCACTCTCTGTTGGAGATGTGCGGTGGGTTATCTCATGATGGATTGCCATTGTTGCTGCCTTTGGCCCCACGGTCAAAGTAGGAGGATGCCTGGATTGATTCGGAGTGGACTCCATCCGGGACAGCTGAACAAATGCATGGTCGGTGGTCATTCGTATGTCCAACTGTGAAGCATCGTTGCTTTTAGTCCTTGAGAACGTATCGTTTGTTCATCCCCTCGTCTCAAAGTGAGCCGTTCGAACAGCTGGTCAGGTACAGGAGATGTAGACATCAATGTCCGGACACTCCTGCATGTTTGTGGCTACCATTTCACAGCCAGCGTAGGGCTACCGCTTTGTTAAACAGTATGCAACGTGTCCTCTGATTCAAGTCAGGCACTGTATTGATTGATGATGTGAACATGGTGGGATCCGCAGTTCTGTTGCCAGAATTGTCCTATGCCTTTGATGTCTGGTATGAAGCCCCTGTAGCGGTTCTTGTTAATTTTGAGCCCGCCCTGGAATCACTTTTGTTATCTGTGGAGTCGACTCTGAAAGATTATTGTGTTTCCGTTATTGAAGTCAGCCTCGCTGGTCGAATGATGAAGGCACTTGAGGATACTAGTGCCAGTGACTACTTCATCTCAGCAAAGGAGGTGAATGTGTTGGGGTCGACCCCACAGTCGTCTGATTGTGACAGGTTACCCTCGTTGATGAGGGTAAGCATCCCATCGTGGGCAGGATCACCCTTAGTCGTCGAAGGACCCTCTGTGTGTTAGGGCCCAATGAGTGCAACAAGGTCTCTCGGAGACAGCACTACATGGACATTGGGTGCCACGACATAACGACAGTACCGCGCGCGCATCGATATGGAGTCCAGCACAATTGGCCATTGTGCAAAAGGGAACCTATTGCCTAAGGTACCTTGTCTGTCGTACCAAGATGTCTTACCAGAGGAGGGCGGAACTGTTGCGGAGCCTGAGGTTAATTTTGCTTTGGCGGCGATCGTCAGCGGAAATCAAGAACCCAAGCTAATTGGACGCAAAGAAACTGATCGGATGATACGGAAAGGCGCCCATGTGTTGCTTGTGAGGCCACGGGTGCAATCGAATGCTACCACCGCGCAGTCCACCATGAAGGATCTTGAGGTCGAAGCCCTCCTGCATAAAAATGCTGATGTCTTTGGCGACATCCCAGGGCTCCCACCTATGTTACCTTCTGACCATCTGATCCCTCTTGTGCTCGAGCACAACCCGTTTCACAACCAATATACAGGTTAGGCTGCCAAAATTGAGCGGATGAAGCGGCAAGTGGGGGATCTGCTCGGAAAGGGTATGATTCGGCCCAGCACATCACCATATTCTGCGCCGATATTGTTTGTCGGTAAGAAAGATGGGACGTTGCACATGTGCATTGATTTTTGGGGCTTGAATGCGACCATGATTAAAAATCGCTACCCTTTGCCGCGTGTTGATGACCTGTTCGATAAGCTGAAAGGCTCAGCTTATTTTTCCTCGATTGACCTTCAACAACGGTATAATCAGATACGCATTGCTGCCTCTGATATTCCGAAAACCGCTTTCCGGACCCCCTTTGGTCACTTCGAGTACACGGTCTTGTCGTTTGGACTTACTAATGTTCCCGCCACATTTCAAGCAGTGATGGATCGCATGTTCAGACCGTATATCGACAGGTTCGTAGTTTGTTATTTGGATGATATTTTAATATATTCCAAGACGCGCGAGGAGCATCTGAAGCATCTCGAGCTCGTGCTTGAGGTGATGAAGCTGGAGCAATTGTTTGCTAAACGCGCCAAGTGTTTTTGGGCGCAGCCTCAAGTGGAGTATTTGGGCCACATCGTGTCGGCCACGGGAATAAGGATGGACCCACGGAAGGTAGCTGTGGTTCACGAGTGGCCCGCGCCGCAGAACCTCACCGAACTACGCCAGTTCTTGGGTTTGACGAACTACTTCCGTAAGTTTATCAAAATTTACTCCATTATTGCGGCCCTGCTTACGAATTTGACGAAGAAAGGAGGTTTCGCTTCCCTCGAAGCCTGGACACCCGTGTGTCAGCAGGCATTCGAAGAGCTCAAGCAAATCGTCGCCAATGACATTACCCTCTCTTTCCCTGATCACTCGTTGCCATTCCGTGTTGAAGTTGTATCGGATGCTTCCTTGCATGGAAGCAGCGCTGTATTGTTGCAGGAAGGACGACCGATCGCCTTCACGAGTAAGAAGTTCTCGGGTGCGGAGACCCGATAAACAACCGGAGAGCAGGAGCTGCTGGCAGCTCTACATGCTTTGAAGGAGTGGCGCTGTTACCTTGAAGGCCACCCTTTTACGCTGAAGACCGATCACAAACCGCTGACATTCATGCAGAGTGTCCCCACGCTTAATCGACGACAAGCCTGGTGGATGGAATATCTATCTCGTTTCGACTGTACGTGGGAGTATATCGCCGGCAGAATTAATATTGCTGACACCCTCAGTCGACATCCATCATTACATGCTGCGATTCTGGCAGCTCTGGTTACTCGTTCGCGCAGTCAGGAGGTGCCGATAGCAGCGGATCTCGCGCAATGACTCAAGATGGCGTATCAGGCTGATCCATGGTTTGCTTCACCAAGTAATGTGGAACATTTGCACAAGCACAACGATTTGTGGCTACGGAAGGATGGTTTGACCACACAAATCGCCGTACCAAACGACGACGCTTTGCGCTACGATATTCTTGCGCAGTTCCACAAGGACCCGTTAGCAGGACATCCTGGAAGTACGCGACTGGCAGAGCTTGTACGACACTCGTTCTGGTGGCCGCGCGTGGTGAAGGATGCGGAAAACTTCGTGCAAAGGTGCAGTTTATGCCAGCACAATAAAGTACTATCCGGTAAGGGCCAGGGTTTATTACAACCTTTACCTATACCAGATGCCCCTTGGGAAAGTGTTTCAATGGACTTCATAGTCGCGCTGCCCAAAACTGAGGGGGGATATGACTCGGTGTTCGTTTTGGTCGATCGTTTGACCAAGATGGTTCACTTAGCCCCCTGTGTTGTATCCTTCCTTCTTCAATCATGCACTGAATCTGCACGTCTGAGTATTAGCTACTCGTGCATGGTGCTTACGAACAGCAAGACACTGCAGTGCAAGCAACGTGACAGCGGAAGACTTATAAATAAGGAAAGATTCAACTTACAATGATCTTCAGTTGCAAATTAGGAGTCTGCCGTCAGACCCCGCGGACAGCGTTCATCATCCGACTGGGAATGCTATGCTGGAATAGCTCAGGCCGATAATAAATGAGTAAAACGTATATATCAGAATCAGACCGAGTTAAGTACACGAGTACTTGATCCCAATTAGTGTCAAGCCGACTTCGGTCTCTAGGCGGCCGTCCTCACACCTATCACGTCACGATACCGATGTGCAGTACAGGTCTCACTGGATTCCGATCTCAAGTGTGAATACCTTCGTAGCACTGTTCTAAATATCGTGTCATCCGTGATATTAATGGATGCAACATATGTAATATGCGAAGGTCCAAATATCGATATCCGGTTGCCGACCCAACCCAACGCGATCATCGCATTCTCGCATACGCGTATGGTTTATGATGTAGATGAGGTAATAATATTTAAAATATTATTACGTGATATAAAATGCCAATGGATAGATCGCACATTAATTATCAGCCTCGAGTCAAACATGTTGACCGACAGCGTGATGTCGTAGATGATAATGCAGCATGCCTGATTAGCTAGATATTCTCGAGTATATCATGCTAATATGATTGTATTATGCCTCATCATGCTCGAATGCATTGCGGCCTACTTCAGTGCCAACAGTGATCGAACCGGCGAACAACAACTATCCCCCCTCCCGTATGCAGCGTCCTAGCTGCATCGGACAGCATCGACTTCAGAGATCATTGGGTCTGCGTGGCACGTAGGCGAGCATCCTCCAATAGGGGCTTCATTTCCGGCGAGAAGTTACACATCGGCTCCCACGAATTATGCTCGCTAGAATAGCCAGTCCACATGACCAGATATTCGTGCACCTTCCGCTTTCATCGTTGTCGACCTATATGACGAACCTGATAATCCAATATTCGCTTCACATCATACACCTTTTGCTTGCCTGCGATCCAGGTCTCGGGACCGGGGTCCATTACTGCAGGGGCATCGGTGTCGTTTATAACGGGCGTCATGCCGCAATAAGGGCGGATGAGGGAAATATGAAATGTGGGATGGATATTCATGTCAGAGGGTAGGGATAGCTCCACAGCTACATTCCCTACCATGTGAACAACGGGGTATGGACCAATCCAGCGAGGTAGCAATTTACGGGAACCGTCGGCGAGCGAATGCAAGTTCTTAGTGCTCAATAATACCATTTGTCCCACCGAAAATGTTACGTCTCGTTTGGATTTATTATAATAGTCCGTCGTCCGTTGTTGTGCCGCATCCAAACATGCCTTCGCGTCTGTCATGCGGGATAGGAACGACTTGGCAAAGGTTTTAGCCGCCGGGATATTTATCTCCAACTCTCACCACACAGGTAGCGCAGGATGGAATCCATAATTCAGAAAGAAAGCGCTTTGACCTGTAGAGCGCAAATTCTGCTGAATTCAGAAATGTATCCCAAACAGAGGGTGTGGGTCCTGCAAAATTCCTCAACATGTCGCTCAGCGTGCGATTTTTTGTGTTCGGTTCGCCCATCCGATTGTGGATGATATGCTGTGCTCAAATGAACTAAGTGAACCATCTTGGTCAAACGATTGACCATTACGAACACCGAGTCGTATCCCCCCTCAGTCTTGGGCAGCACGACTACGAAGTCCATAGAAACACTTTCCCAAGGGGTATCTGGTATAGATAAAGGTTGTAATAAACCCTGACACTTACCGGATAGTGCTTTATTGCGCTGACATAAACTGCACCTTTGCACGAAGTTTTCTGTGTTGTACCTCTCGTTCGCGTTTGCTCATAAGTATCTGCACGTCTGGGGACTTTCGACACCGATGCGCGAGCACTTGCAAGTACAGCAAGGCAAGCGCGAGCAAACAGAGACAGCGGAAGACTTCAAGACGAAGAGAGATATAACTTACGGTCTTACAGATCGGAATGATGCAATGGACGAAATCGCCGTCAGCGCCGGAAGCAAGCAATCATCACGCGGCGGTGATTAGCGAAGTTCAGGCTTTAGCTCGGGCTAAGTAGGATATCGTATAGCAATAGTAATGTAGAACACACAAGTGTTCTCCGGTATCGAATGTCTTGTCTAGCTTAGCCGTCCTCGCATCTGTTATACTCGCAGCATCGCAGCGCCGTACGATTCACATCAGGAGGCCGATCCTAGATGTGACAACCCTACTGCGTCTAGGCGATGTCTACGTATAACAACGTATAAGCCTTTCCGGCATTCGCATGATGCAAGGGTCCGGATAACGATATCCGGTTGCAGGGCATGCATCGCGACAAGTGCGGCGCTCTCAACGTGTGCTTTAATGAAGTAATATTATATCAGATAATATTACTTATCGTTTTGTAGCACGAGCATAATGACACATGTTGTGCTACGGTTCATTTCCCGCCGACGCGTAGGTCGACGCGATTCTACGAGGCGAAGTGCTTTTGTGATGAACGCATTACATATGAATGAATCTGCATGATATAAATGTATTCGCATATATTTATATATGCATCTGGCATGTTGTCATTATCCATCGCGACATCGCATCATGGCAAATCCGCCTAGCATGCATGAATGACCGAATCATTGAAGTGCGCATTATGCTCGTGCTATGAAACGATAAGTATTATTATATATTATAGGGTTTTAGGGTTTTAGGGTTTTAAAAACCCTAAAACCCTAAGTATCTCCAGGCTGTTCATGGTGGTGATAATGACGGTATCAGGTGTCTCTTCGTTGGTAACACCCTCGAAGGCTCAGCGAAGGACTGGTATTGCAATTGGACCAACGCCCGGGGCAACTATACTTTTGACGAGTTGGTCGCCGCTTTGCTCGCACGATTCGCTACTGAGGTTCAAGCACGCGATGTGGAAGCTCGTAAGGTTTTGGCAGCCGGTAGCTACCACATGCGTCGGGATGAAAATGTACCTGCGTACCAGTCACGCTTCGAAGCACTTGTGACTCCCATTGCTGACCTCACCGAATCCGAGCGTGTCTTTTGGTTTAGGCGAGGCCTAACGAAACTTTTGGCTAAATGGTGCGCCACTGACTTGGTTGGAGCGCAGATCAAGTCGTATGACGCGTTGGTCGCTTTTGCTAAGGGCGCGGAGATACGACTCCTTGCCGGCGAGGAAGAAGTCAAGTCTGCCCCTCGTGCAAATGCCGTGCAAGTGCAGGATCCGCTTGGGGAAGCTGTAGCTCTCGACCAGGACCTCGGCGCGACCCACCCAACGCCTACTGCCGCGACGCGACACAGCAACGGGCAACGCAAGGCGCGCGGGGGCGCTAGCTCGGGTGTCCGTGGTACAGGAGGAGCAGGTCCGAGCTCGGACCCAGCTAGGAACAGGAAGCGTGGTGGTGCGCCGTCGTCGGCAGCCGCACAGCGTTCCAACCCCAACGCGAAGCGTACTCGTAAGGATGACACATTTATGCCAAAATGGAATTGCAATCGTTCCGAATTCGAGCGTCGAAAATTGGCCAACGTTTGTCTACGGTGTGAGGAGAACCATTCCACGAAGGATTGCCCTCTAATGCCGCCGTTTGTACCTCAGCCGAAATAGGGGCTTGCCCGGGTTCCTGTGGAGGGGACACCACCTGGGATTTCTGAACTAACGCGTGGTCGGTGGTCATCCTTACGGCCAGCCGTTAAGGCATTGTTGCCTTGTGTACTTGGGCACATCGAGTGAGTCATTGCGCGACGCATCACGCTTGACGGACGCACGGGACTTCTCTGCTTCGACCCGTTGTGTAATTTGTTTACACCTCGCCGTCCCCTGTCGTCTATCGATCTGTCTAGCCACGTGGTTTTGTTCATCCCCTCGTCTCTGCGTGAGATGTCGGAACAGTTGGCCATATACAGGAGGTGTAGGCGTCAATACCCAGGCACTGCCGCATGTGTTTTACTCCCTGCTTTCTGTCGGCGCAAGGCAGAGGCATCGTTAAGGGGTATGCGGCATGTCCACCGGTTCGAGCCGGGCACCGTTTTGTTTAATGGTGTGGATCGGGAGGGTACGCTGGCTCCGTGGCCACGCCTATCCTACTCGGTTGACGTTTGGTACGAAGCTCCTGACGGGGGTGCCGTAGGTTACGGACCCGCCTTAAGTGCACTGACGTTGTCTGCTGGGCAGTCGCTTGTAGATAACCGTGTCCCTGTGGTTCAGATCGGTTTGAATGGCCGTACTCTGAAGGCACTTGTTGACACCGGTGCCAGTGACGACTTCATCTCTGTCGCAGAGGTGAATGCGCTGGGGTTGTCCCCAGAGTCGTCTGATTGTCCACAGGTTACCCTTGCTGACGGGGGTAAGCATCCCATCGTGGGCAGGATTACCCTTAGCCTATCGATAGGCCCTTTGCGTGTTGTGACCCGGCCGTACGTGCTGCAGGGCTTAGCAGAGACTGCACCGTACATAATGGGGTCGTCGACATTACGACAGTACCGCGCGCGCATCGACATGGAGACCGCAACCCTGCATATGTGCAAGGGTACTCTGTCGATTAAGGTACCTTTCCTGTCGTTCGAATATGTCACACCAAAGGAGGGCGAAACTGAGGCGGTGCCTATGGTTAATTTCGCTGTGACCGCAATGGCCGCGCGAATCGAACCAGAGCTAGTCGGGCGTAAGGAGGCCGTCCGTTTGTTACGGAAGGGTGCCCACGGACTGCTTTTAAGGCCGCGGGTGAGCTGTTGTGTCACCACCGCGCAGATTTCTGCGGATCCTGAGGTTGAGGCCCTACTGTCGCAGTATGAGGACGTCTTTAAAGATATCCCTGGCCTACCACCTATGCGTCCTGTTGATCACACAATCCCTCTCGTGCCTGGAGCGCAGCCTACGGCCCGGCCAATGTACAGGTTGAGTCCATTGGAGCTGGACGAGGTGAAGCGCCAGGTGACGGATTTGCTCGCGAAGGGTATGATACGCCCCAGCACATCCCCGTATTCTGCACCGATTTTGTTTGTCGGTAAGAAGAATGGCATGTGCATTGATTACCGGGGGTTAAATGCGAATAC
Source organism: Volvox africanus (assembly GCA_030268105.1). NCBI lineage: Eukaryota > Viridiplantae > Chlorophyta > Chlorophyceae > Chlamydomonadales > Volvocaceae > Volvox > Volvox africanus. Next base: position 30,187 of record BSDZ01000116.1, on the reverse strand, counting down.
GGTGAAAAATCGCTACCCTTTGCCACGCGTTGACGACCTGTTGGATAAGCTGAAGGGTTCGGCTTATTTTTCCTCAATTGACTTACAACAGGGCTACAATCAGATTCGCATCGCTGCCTCTGATATCCCGAAAACCGCTTTTCGGACGCCCTTCGGTCACTTTGAGTATACGGTCCTATCGTTTGGTTTGACTAATGCCCCTGCGACGTTTCAGGCGGTTATGGACCGAATGTTTAGGCCGTTTATCGACAGGTTCGTTGTTTGCTACCTGGATGACATCTTGGTATATTCTAAGACGCGCGAGGAGCACTTGGAGCATCTTCGGCTCGTGCTCGACGTTATGAGGCGGGAGCAATTGTTTGCTAAACGCGCCAAATGCTTTTGGGCGCAGCCTCAGGTGGAATATTTGGGTCACATTGTGTCGGCCACCGGTGTGAAGATGGACCCGTGGAAGGTCGCCGTGGTTCGCGATTGGCCCGCGCCTCAGAACCTCACGGAGCTGCGTAAGTTCCTTGGCTTGACCAATTATTTCCGAAAGTTCATTGAAAAATATTCCATCATTGCGGCCCCGCTTACTAACTTAACTCGCAAAGGCGTTTTCGTTTCGCTCGAGTCGTGGACGTCGCAATGCCAGCGGGCATTCGAAGAGCTCAAACGAATCATTGCCGAAGATGTCACCCTTGCATTCCCTGATTACTCGTTGCCATTTCGTGTTGAGGTAGTGTCTGATGCCTCAATGTTTGGAAGCGGCGCTGTATTGTTACAGGAAGGGCGACCGATCGCCTTCACGAGTAAGAAGTTTTCTGGTGCGGAGATTCGCTACACCACCGGGGAACAGGAGCTTCTGGCCGTGCTGCATGCTTTAAAGGAATGGCGCTGTTACCTCGAGGGACGCCCGTTTACTTTAAAGACTGACCACAAGCCCCTAACGTTTTTGCAAAGCGTTCCGACGTTGAACCGACGTCAAGCTAGGTGGATGGAATATCTAGCTAGGTTCAACTGCACCTGGGAGTATATTTCTGGTAAATTGAATATTGCCGATGCTCTCAGTCGACATCTGTCGCTACACGCTGCAATTTTGGCAGCGCCCGTCGCGCGGCCGCATAGCGAGGAGGTACCGATCGCGACGGACCTCGCGGAGCGGTTGAAGGTTGCCTACAACGCAGACGCCTGGTTTGCGGACCCGGCTAATGTAGAAAACCTTCGCAAGCAGAATGGCCTTTGGCTACGGACGGAGGGTGCAGCTACGCAAATCGTCGTTCCGAACGACGACGCGCTATGCTACGACATCCTTGCGCGGTTCCACGAGGACCCGTTAGCAGGACACCCTGGTAGCAAGCGATTGATCGACTTGGTGCAACGTTCCTTTTGGTGGCCTCGTTTGGCTAAGGATGCGGCGAACTTCGTACAGACATGCAGTCTGTGCCAGCGCAATAAGGCTTTGTCCGGTAAGGGCCATGGGTTATTGCAACCGTTGCCTGTCCCGGATGCGCCTTGGGAAAGTGTTTCCATGGACTTCGTAGTCGCGCTGCCCAAAACTGAGGGGGGATACGATGCGGTGTTCGTAATGGTCGATCGTCTAACTAAGATGGTTCACCTAGCACCATGCACATCATCCTGCACGGCTGAGCAAACCACACGTTTGTTTTTCGATAACGTGGTTCGGTTACACGGGATTCCCAAAAATGTGATCTCGGACCGCGGTGGACAGTTCACGTCTAAGTTTTGGGAAGCGCTCTGCAAACTAGTTGGCATGAGCGTCAACCTGAGCACGGCGTATCACCCGCAGACTGATGGTCAAACCGAACGCACAAACCGCACGTTGGGTGATATGTTGCGCAATTATGCTGGTCGCACACCACTTGTTTGGGATACGTATTTGACTGCCGCAGAATTCGCGCTTAACAATGCTGTTAACCGCTCTACAGGCAAAAGTCCGTTCTTTCTTAACTACGGATTTCATCCCGCGCTACCCGTGTGGCGTGAGTTGGAAGTGAACGTGCCTGTTGCTAAACTTTTTGCCAAGTCTTTTATGTCCCGAATCACAGACGCGAAGTCGTGTTTGGACGCGGCGCAGCAACGAACGACGGAATACTATAACAAATCCAAGCAGGATGTGACGTTTTCGGAGGGGCAACTCGTGTTGCTAAGTACCAAGAACTTGCGTTCCTTGGCCGACGGATCCCGAAAACTCTTACCCCGCTGGATTGGCCCGTATCCTGTCGTGCGCATGGTTGGGAATGTGGCTGTGGAGCTTGCATTGCCCACTGATATGACCATTCACCCCACGTTTCACGTATCGCTTGTTCGTCCGTATCGTAGTTCGGAACCCGTCCCTGAGCCTGCTAACGCCCCCGCAACGATCGAACCAGTTCCCGAGACCTGGATCGCTGGTAAACAGAAGTTTTACGATGTGGAGTGGGTGTTAGATTATCGTGCACGTCGTGTGGGCCGACACCAACGTAAGCGGACAGTACACGAGTACTTGGTCAAGTGGACAGGGTATACCAGCGAGCACAACTCATGGGAACCGGCACGCAACTTCTCGCAGGACATGAAGCCCCTGCTCGAAGAAGCCCGCAAACGTGCCACGCAAGCCCAATGACCCTTGCAGTCGATGCTGTATAAAGCAGCAAGGACGCTGCATACGGGAGGGGGGATAATTGTTGTGCTACGGTTCATTTCCCGCCGACGCGTAGGTCGATGCGACCCTACAAGGCGAAGTGCTATTGTGATGAACACATTGCATATGAATGAATCTGCATGATATAAATGTATTCGCATATATTTATATATGCATCTGGCATGTTGTCATTATCCATCGCGACATCGCATCATGGCAAATCCGCCTAGCATGCATGAATGACCGAATCATTGAAGTGCGCATTATGCTCGTGCTATGAAACGATAAGTAATATTATCTGATATAATATTACTTCATTAAAGCACACGTTGAGAGCGCCGCACTTGTCGCGATGCATGCCCTGCAACCGGATATCGTTATCCGGACCCTTGCATCATGCGAATGCCGGAAAGGCTTATACGTTGTTACGAGTAGACATCGCCTATACGCAGTAGGGTTGTCACATCTAGGATCGGCCTCCTAATGTGAATCGTACGGCACTGCGATGCTGCGAGTATAACAGATGCGAGGACGGCTAAGCTAGACGAGACATTCGATACCGGAGAACACTTGTGTGTTCTGCATTACTATTGCTATACGATATTCTACTTAGCCCGAGCTAAGCCTGAACTTCGCTAATTACCGCCGCGTGATGATTGCTTGCTTCCGGCGCTGACGGCGATTTCGTCCATTGCATCATTCCGACCTGTAAGACCGTAAGTTATATCTCTCTTCGTCTTGAAGTCTTCCGCTGTCTCTGTTTGCTCGCGCTTGCCTTGCTGTACTTGCAAGTGCTCGCGCATCGTTGTCGAAAGTCTCCAGACGTGCAGATACTTATGAGCAAACGCGAACGAGAGGTACAACAACACACGGGTGTCCAGGCTTCGAGGGAAGCGAAACCTCCTTTCTTCGTCAAATTCGTAAGCAGGGCCGCAATAATGGAGTAAATTTTTATAAACTTACGGAAGTAGTTCGTCAAACCCAAGAACTGGCGTAGTTCGGTGAGGTTCTGCGGCGCGGGCCACTCGTGAACCACAGCTACCTTCCGTGGGTCCATCCTTATTCCCGTGGCCGACACGATGTGGCCCAAATACTCCACTTGAGGCTGCGCCCAAAAACACTTGGTGCGTTTAGCAAACAATTGCTCCAGCTTCATCACCTCAAGCACGAGCTCGAGATGCTTCAGATGCTCCTCGCGCGTCTTGGAATATATTAAAATATCATCCAAATAACAAACTACGAACCTGTCGATATACGGTCTGAACATGCGATCCATCACTGCTTGAAATGTGGCGGGCGCATTAGTGAGTCCAAACGACAAGACCGTATACTCGAAGTGACCAAAGGGGGTCCGGAGAGCGGTTTTCGGAATATCAGAGGCAGCAATGCGTATCTGATTATACCCTTGTTGAAGGTCAATCGAGGAAAAATAAGCTGAGCCTTTCAGCTTTTCAAACAGGTCATCAACACGCGGCAAAGGGTAGCGATTTTTGTTCGTGGTCGAATTCAAGCCCCAAAAATCAATGCACATACGCAACGTCCCATCCTTCTTACCGACAAACAATATCGGTGCAGAATATGGCGAAGTGCTGGGCCGAATCATACCCTTTGCGAGCGGATCCCCCACTTGCCGCTTCATCCGCCCAACTTTGGCAGCTTAACCTGTACATAGGTTGTGAAACGGGTTGTGCTCGAGCACAAGAGGGATCGTATAGTCAGCAGGGAACATAGGTGGGAGCCCTGGGATGTCGCCAAAGACATCAGCATATTTATGCAGGAGGGCTTCGACCTCAAGATCCTTCACGGTGGACTGCGCGGTGGAAGCATTCGATTGCACCCGTGGCCTCACAAGCAACACATGGGCGCCTTTCCGTATCATCCGATCGGTTTCTTTGTGCCCAATTAGCTTGGGTTCTTGATTTCCGCTGACGATCGCCGCCAAAGCAAAATTAACCTCAGGCTCTGCAACAGTTCCGCCCTCCTTGGTGTGACATCTTGGTACGACAGACAAGGTACCTTAGTCGATAGGTTCCCTTTTGCACAATGGCCAATTGTGCTGGACTCCACATCGATGCGCGCGCGGTACTGTCGTTATGTCGCGGCACCCAATGTCCATGTAGTGCTGTCTCCAAGAGACCTTGTTGCACTCATTGGGCCCTAACACACAGAGGGACCTTCGACGACTAAGGGTGATCCTGCCCACGATGGGATGCTTACCCTCATCAACGAGGGTAACCTGTCACAATCAGACGACTGTGGGGTCGACCCCAACACATTCACCTCCTTTGCTGAGATGAAGTCGTCACTGGCACTAGTATCCTCAAGTGCCTTCATCATTCGACCAGCGAGGCTGACTTCAATAACGGAAACACAATAATCTTTCAGAGTTGACTCCACAGATAACAAAAGTGATTCCAGGGCGGGCTCAAAATTAACAAGAACCGCTACAGGGGCTTCATACCAGACATCAAAGGCATAGGACAATTCTGGCAACAGAACTGCGAATCCCGCCATGTTCACATCATCAATCAATACAGTGCCTGACTTGAATCAGAGGACACGTTGCATACTGTTTAACAAAGCGGTAGCCCTACGCTGGCTGTGAAATGGTAGCCACAAACATGCAGGAGTGTCCGGACATTGATGTCTACATCTCCTGTACCTGACCAGCTGTTCGAACGGCTCACTTTGAGATGAGGGGATGAACAAACGATACGTTCTCAAGGACTAAAAGCAACGATGCTTCACAGTTGGACATACGAATGACCACCGACCATGCATTTGTTCAGCTGTCCCGGATGGAGTCCACTCCGAATCAATCCAGGCATCCCCCTACTTTGACCGTGGGGCCAAAGGCAGCAACAATGGCAATCCATCATGAGATAACCCACCGCACATCTCCAACAGAGAGTGATCTCCTTCCGACGCACAAGCTTCGATTGTGTACACTCCCCTTTTGTCAGTCAGGAGTCCTGCGCTTGCATGGCAGTCACATGAGGCACAAATCTCAAAGCATTCTGTCTAGCTGGAATACGCATCTCAGCTCTTAGGACAATTGGCATCACAAGAGCCTCAAAATGTGATTAGTAGGCAGTTACAGTTTCATTCGGAAACATGAAAATGAGCCAAAGGCTAACATACAGTGTGCCTCAATATCACGTGACTGAGCTTCTGGGGTAAAGCGTGCAAGTAGGGTGACAGTCAACTCATCAAACGTGAAGTTTTCCCATGCAGTGATCCCTTGATCATACCATGTCTTTGCTATACCCCCGAGGGTATTCCCAACAAAGAGACACCTCACCTCATCATGTTCACCGCCACGGACCAACTGCAGGTACTTCCAAATATCACGTAGATAGAAACGAGTTGCACTCACAATGTCACGTCCAACATTCATATCATGCAAGATAAACAATTTCGGTGCTGTGATAGTAAACCTCTTCACCTCATTACCATTGGCGCGGTCTTGCATTTGAGGCGATAGCAAACCCCGTTGATCGGCAATTTCCATCTGTAACCGTCAGGGCTGCCAAGTGTGGCGTAGTAAGATGGATAGGGGCCTGAAACACAAGAGGATCTTGAGCAGTAATTGTGTCAATAGTCTCAGGATCCCTATCAAACATTCTAGGAACGGTACCCAGCTCAGGTTGACATGCCAAGCCTACAAACGACGGGTCGTCACGTCCCGCCATCATGGAACACTGACCAATATATTCAAATTGCGTGACAATAAACGATGCACAAAATTCTAAAGCAAGTGTGCAAGCGATTCACACGAACCTAGCACAAGAATACAAGCAGTTTGGTCAGCACACCGACAATACTCTTGCAGACTTCGAGTAGATATGGCAGATACGTATTCAGTTGGTCCCTGTAGTCCGCGCGATCAAAGCCTCCAGCTGATTAGAACGCAAGTTGTAACCAGGAGCTATCGCAAGCGGTGCCCGACCACTAGTTTCACCTGCAACTCAGAGCAAAGGCTCACGCCACAATTGCAGTAAACCACAAAGGTATAACAGCAATCACAATTTGGAAACAACAGTATCTAATACAGCGTGGACAAGTACTTCAGCAATAATGTCTAGTGGGCGACGTCGTCCATGGTCGACAATCATCCTAGAAAGAACTTACTTCCGATTGAGCATCATTAGACAATCAGGCAACGAACCTGTCTCGATACCAAATTTGTTGTACCCTTCCTTCTTCGATTATGCACTGAATCTGCACGTCTGAGTATTAGCTACTCGTGCATGGTGCTTACGAACAGTAAGACACTTCAGTGCGAGCAACATGACAGCGGAAGACTTATAAATAAGGAAAGATTCAACTTACAATGATCTTCAGTTGCAAATTAGAAGTCTGCCGTCAGACCCCGCGGACAGCGTTCATCATCCGGCTGGGAATACTATGCTGGAATAGCTCAGGCCGATAATAAATGAGTAAAACGTATATATCAGAATCAGACCGAGTTAAGTACACGAGTACTTGATCCCAATTAGCGTCAAGCCGACTTCGGTCTCTAGGCGGCCGTCCTCGCACCTATCACGTCGCGATACCGATGTGCAGTACAGGTCTCACTGGATTCCGATCTCAAGTGTGAATACCTTCGTAGCACTGTTCTAAATATCGTGTCGTCTGTGATATTAATGGATGCAATGCATGCAATATGCGAAGGTCCAAATATCGATATCCGGTTGCCGACCCAACCCAACGCAATCGTCGCCTTCTCGCATACGCGTATGGTTTATGACGTAAATGAGGTAATAATATTTAAAATATTATTTCGTGATATAATATGCCAATGGATCGAGTCAAACATGTTGACCGACAGCGCGATGTCGTAGATGATAATGCAGCATGCCTGATTAGCTAGATATACTTGAGTATATCATGCTAATATGATTGTATTATGCCTCATCATGCTCGAATGCAGTGCGGTCTACTTCGGTGCCAACGGTGATCGAACCAGAGTACAACATCTTGCACCGCTGAACAAACAGCACGATTATTTTTCGATAATGTGGTACGATTACACGGCGTTCCTAAAAATGTGATATCCGATCGCGGCGGTCAATTCACGTCTAAGTTTTGGGAAGCGCTATGTGAGCTCGTCGGTATGCGCGTTCATTTGAGCACAGCATATCATCCACAATCCGATGGGCAAACCGAATGCACAAATCGCACGCTGGGCGACATGTTGAGGAATTTCTCGGGATGCACACCCTCTGTTTGGGATACATTCCTGACTTCGGCAGGATTTGCGCTTTACAACGCTGTTAACCGCTCAACAGGTCAAAGCCCTTTCTTTTTGAATTACGGATTCCATCCTGTGCTACCCATGTGGCGAGAGTTGGAAGTTAATAATCCAGCGGCTAAAACCTTTGCCAAGTCGTTCCTATCCCGCATGACAGATGTGAAGGCATGCTTGGACGCGGCACAACAACGGACGACGGACTATTATAATTAATCCAAACGAGACGTAACATTTTTGGTGGGACAAATGGTATTATTGAGCACTAAGAACTTGCGTTCGCTCGCCGACGGTCCCCGTAAATTGCTACCTCGCTGGATTGGTCCATATCCCGTTATTCGCAAGGTAGGGAATGTAGCCGTGGAGCTATCCCTACCTTCTGACATGAATATCCATCCCACATTTCATATTTCCCTCATACGCCCTTATCGTGGCACAGCACCCGTTACAAACGACACAGATGCCCCTGCCGTAATGGACCCCGGTCCCGAGACCTGGATCGCAGGCAAGCAAAAAGTGTATGATGTGGAGCGGATACTGGATCATCGGCGGAAAGTGCACGAATATCTGGTCAAGTGGACTGGCTATTCTAGCGAGCATAATTCGTGGGAGCCAATGCGTAACTTCTCGCCGGAAATGAAGCCCCTATTGGAGGAAGCTCGCCTACGTGCCACGCAGATCCAATGATCTCTGCAGTTGATGCTGTCCGATGCAGCGAGGACGCTGCATACGAGAGGGGGGATAGTTGTTGTACGCCGGTTCGATCACCAGCTGCACCGAAATAGGCCGCAATGCATTCGAACATTATGAAGCATAATACAATCATATTAGCATGATATACTCGAGTATATCTAGCTAATCAGGCATGCTGCATTACCACCTACGACATCGCGCTGTCGGTCAACATGTTTGACTCGAGGCTGATAATTAATGTGCGATCTATCCATTGGCATATTATATCGCGTAATAATACTTTAAATATTATTACCTCATTTACGTCATAAACCATACACATATGCGAGAAGGCGACAATCGCGATGGTTGGGTTGGCAACCAAATATCGATATTCGGACCTTTGCATATTGCATGCGTTGCATCCAATAATATCACGAATTACGCGGTATTTAGAACAGTGCTACGAAGGTACTCACACTTGAGATCGGAATCCAGTGAGACCTGTACTGCGCATTGGTATTGTGACGTGATAGGTGCGAGGAAGGCCGCCTAGAGACCGAAGTCGGCTCGTGCTACTTTGGACTAAGTACTCGTGTACTTAACTCTTTCTAATTTGCATACATACTTTATACTCATTTATATTCGGCCTGAGCTATTTCCAGCACAGCATTCGCAGCCGGATGATGAACATTGCCCGCGGGGTCTGACGGCCATCTACCGACTTGTAAACAAAGACTATTGTAAGTTGGATCTTTCCTTATTCTTGAGTCTTCCGCTGTCACTTTGCTCGCATTGGATCACCTTGCTGTTCGTAAGCTTGGTGCGCACTAGTTAACATCCAGACGTGCAGATTCAGTGCATGATTGAAGAAGGAACGATACAAAACCACAAGCACTCCGGCACGAGTATCTAACACCCAGACGTGCAGAAAAGTGCATGATTGACGAAGGAGCGATACAACAGTGCCATGCACTCCATTTAGCCCTGGTGGACAGCAAGACCCAAGGAGCAGACAACGGCCCCCTCATCAAGCTTTCAAAAGCAGAGGCCCCTCATCCATTTGCAACCAGAACGCTTTCAGCACAGCACGAAGCTCCAACCCAACAAACATGTCGTTGATGGGCTGTGTGCTCCCCACTGGCATTCAGCAGCAGAATCTAGCGGATCAATGGTGCAGCCAACCCTGCTCCTGGTGGTCAGCTCACGGGCCACTACTCTGATTGTTGTCACTGCTGTGATTTGGTCAATGTGGCCACAGATTCGCCATTAGAAATGGCAATCCTCCATGTTGACCCATCCATTCTCTCCAACTCATGGCAGCAGCCCTCCCTGCTGAGGAGCAGGCCTTCTTGAACTGCATAGATACGCATGCTACATACGTGGCTGAGGTACAGCTGGGACTCAGACATGATTGGGATGTGTTCGGGTGCGGAGTGCACACATACGAGCGGAGGCCCCTTAGCTCAGCTCGTTAGAGCGTTGTGCTAATACGGACAGGAGACTGGTGAGGAAACCTCGAACACGGTGGGCACGCCAAGGTCATCGGTTCGATCCCGATAGGGGCCACCTATTAGCCCAACGCACACACAGACACGCACCACCATGCACACACGCGCGTGCGCGCGCGCACACACATTCTACTTGTGAAGGCGGTCCATGACGTACATTACCCAGCGATATGCGCAATGGTGTCCAATAGCCGTCTGTCTCTCAGCCCATCATCAAAGGTCCACCACCATACAACCTACAACCATACATAGGAAAGCCACATACCTGAACATGAGCATGGGCCCGATGAAACAGAGACACTTACCTTTGAAGCCGTGCCTGTTGTATGTTGTATCCTTCCTTCTTCGATTATGCACTGAATCTGCACGTCTGAGTATTAGCTATACGTGCATGGTGCTTACGAACAGCAAGACACTTCAGTGCAAGCAACGTGACAGCGGAAGACTTATAAATAAGGAAAGATTCAACTTACAATGATCTTCAGTTGCAAATTAGGAGTCTGCCGTCAGACACCGCGGGCAGCGTTCATCATCCGGCTGGAAATGATATGCTGGAATAGCTCAGGCACCTATCACGTCACGATACCGATGTGCAGTACGGGTCTCACTGGATTCCGATCTCAAGTGTGAGTACCTTCGTAGCACTGTTCTAAATATTGTGTCGTCTGTGATATTAATGGATGCAACGTATGCAGTGTGCAAAGGTCCGAATATCGATATCCGGTTGCCAACCCAACCATCGCGATCGTCGCATTCTTGCATACGCGTATGGTTTATGATGTAGATGAGGTAATAATATTTAAAATATTATTACATGATATAATATGCCAATGGATAGATCGCGCATTCATTATCAGCATTGAGTCAAACATGTTGACCGACAGCGTGATGTCGTAGATGGTAATGCAGTATGTCTGATTAGCCAGATATACTCGAGTATATCATGCTAATATGATTGTATTATGCTTCACAATACTTGAATGTGTTGCGGCCTTCATTAGTGCGAACGGTGATCGAACCCGCGTACAACAACTATCCCCCCTCCCGTATGCAGCGTCCTCGCTGCATCGGACAACATCAACTGCAGAGATCATTGGGTTTGTGTGGCACGTAAGCGAGCTTCCTCCAACAGGGGTTTCATTTCCGGCGAGAAGTTACGCATCGGCTCCCACGAATTATGCTTGCTAGAATAGCCAGTCCACTTGACCAGATATTCGTGCACCTTCCGCTTTCGTCATTGTCGACCAATGCGACGAACCCGATAATCCAGTATCCGCTCCACATCATACACTTTTTGCTTGCCTGCGATCCAGGTCTCGGGACCGGGGTCCATTACTGTAGGGGCATCGGTGTTGTTTGTAACGGGCTCCGTGCCAGGATAAGGACGGATGAGGGAGATATGAAATGTGGGATAAATATTTTTGTCAGAAGGTAGGGATAGCTCCACAGCTACATTCCCTACCATGCGAACAACGGGGTATGGACCAATCCAGCGAGGTAGCAATTTACGGGAACCGTCGGCGAGCGAATGCAAGTTCTTAGTGCTCAATAATACCATTTGTCCCACCGAAAATGTTACGTCTCGTTTGGATTTATTATAATAGTCCGTCGTCCGTTGTTGTGCCGCATCCAAACATGCCTTCGCGTCTGTCATATGGGATAGGAACGACTTGGCAAAGGTTTTAGCCGCAGGGATATTTATCTCCAATTCTCGCCACACGGGTAGCGCAGGATGGAATCCATAATTCAGAAAGAAAGGGCTTTGACCTGTTGAGCGGTTAACAGCGTTGTTAAGCGCGAATTCTGCCGAAGTCAGAAATGTATCCCAAACAGAGGGTGTGCGTCCTGCAAAATTCGTCAACATATCGCCCAGCGTGCGATTTATGCGTTCAGTTTGCCCATCGGATTGTGGATGATATGCTGTGTTCAAATGAACGCGCATACCAACGAGTTGACATAGCGCTTCCCAAAACTTAGACGTGAATTGACCGCCGCAATCGGATATCACATTTTTAGGAACGCCGTGTAATCGGACCATGTTATCGAAAAATAATCGTGCTGTTTGCTCAGCGGTGCAAGACAAGGTGCAGGGGGCTAAGTGAACCATCTTGGTCAAGCGATCGACCATTACGATCACCGAGTCGTATCCCCCCTCAGTTTTGGGCAGCACGACTACAAAGTCCATAGAAACACTTTCCCAAGGGACATCTGGTATAGGTAAAGGTTGTAATAAACCCTGGCCCTTACCGGATAGTGCTTTATTGCGCTGGCATAAACTGCACTTTTGCACAAAGTTTTCCGCATCCTTCACCACGCGCGGCCACCAGAACGAGCGTCGTACCAGCTCTGCCAATCGCATGCTTCCAGGATGTCCTGCCAACGGGTCCTCTTGGAACCGCGCAAGAATATCGTAGCGCAAAGCGTCGTCATTCGGCACGACGATTTGTGTGGTCGAGCCATCCTTCCGTATCCACGAATCATTGCGCTTGTGCAAATGTTCCACATTGCTTGGTGAAGCAAACCATGGATCAGCCTGATACGCAATCTTGAGTCGTTGCGCGAGATCCGCTGCTATCGGCACCTCCTGACTGCACGAACGAGTAACCAGAGCTGCCAAAATCGCAGCATGTAATGATGGATGTCGACTGAGGGCGTCAGCGATATTAATTCTGCCGGCGATATACTTCCATGTGCAGTCGAAACGAGATAGATATTCCATCCACCGGGCTTGTTGTCGGTTAAGCGTGGGGACACTCTGCAAGAATGTCAGCGGCTTATGATCGGTCTTCAGCGTAAAAGGGTGGCCCTCGAGGTAGCAACGCCATTCCTTCAAAGCATGCAGAGCTGCCAACAGCTCCTGCTCTCCAGTTGTATATCGGGTCTCCGCACCCGGAACTTCTTACTCGTGAAGGCGATCGGTCGTCCTTCCTGCAACAATACAGCGCCGCTTCCATGCAAGGAAGCATCCAATACAACTTCAACACAGAATGGCAACGAGTAATCAGGGAAAGAGAGGGTAACGTCGTCGGCGACGATTCGTTTGAGCTCTTCGAATGCCCGCTGACACGCGGGTGTCCAGGCTTCAAGAGAAACGAACCCTCCTTTCCTCGTCAAATTCGTAAGCGGGGCCGCAATAATGGAGTAATTTTTGATAAACTTATGGAAGTAGTTCGTCAAACCCAAGAACTGGCGTAGTTCGGTGAGGTTCTGAGGCGCGGGCCATTCACGAACCAGAGCTACCATCCGTGGGTTCATCCTTATTCCCGTGGCCGACACGATGTGGCCTAAATACTCCACTTGAGGCTGCGCCCAAAACACTTGGCATGTTTTGCAAACAATTGCTCCCGCTTCATCACCTCAAGCACGAGCTTGAGATGCTTCAGGTGCTCTTCGCGCGTTTTGGAATATATTAAGATATCATCCAAATAACAAACGACGAACCTGTCGATATACGGTCTGAACATGCGGTCCATCACTGCTTGAAATGTGGCGGGTGCATTAGTAAGTCCAAACGACAAGACCGTGTACTCGAAGTGACCAAAGGGAGTCCAGAAAGCGGTTTTCGGAATATCAGAGGCAGCAATGCGTATGTGATTATACCCTTGTTGAAGGTCAATCGAGGAAAAATAAGCTGAGCCTTTCAGCTTATCGAGCAGGTCATCGACGCGCGGCAAAGGGTAGCGATTTTAATCGTGGTTGCTGTTGTGCTACGGTTCGTTTCCCACCAATGCGTAGGTCGATGCGATCCTACAAGGCGAAGTGTTATCTTGATGAACGCATGAATGACTATTGCATATGAATGAACCTGCATGATATAGATGTATTCGCATACATTTATATATGCATTTAACATGACACCATTATCCATCGCGACATCGCATCATGGCAAATCCGTCTAGCATGCATGAAATCCCGAATCATTGAAGTGCGCATTATGCTTGTGCTACGAAACGAGAAGTAATATTATTTGATATAATATTACTTCATTACAGCACACGTTGAGAGCGCCACACTCGTCGCGATGCATGCCTTGCAACCGGATATCGTTATTCGGACCCTTGCATCATGCGAATGCCGGAAAGGCTTATACGTTGTTATGCGTGGACATCGCATATACGCAGTAGGGTTGTCACACTTAGGATCGGCCTCCTAGTGTGAATTGTACGACATTGCGATGCTGCGAGTATAACAGATGCGAGGACGGCTAAGCAAGTTAAGACATTTGATACCGGAGAACACTCGTGTGTTCTACATTATCATTGCTATACGCTACTCTACTTAGCCCGAGCTAAGCCTAAACTTCGCTATCACCGCCGCGTGATGATTGCTTGCTTCCGGCGCTGACGGTGATTTCGTCCATTGCATCATTCCGATCTGTAAGACCGTAAGTTATATCTCTCTTCGTCTTGAAGTCTTCCGCTGTCTCTGTTTGCTCGCGCTTGTCTTGCTGTACTTGCAAGTGCTCGCGCATCGGTGTCGAAAGCCTTCAGACGTGCAGATACTTATGAGCAAACACGAAGGAGAGGTACAACAAATTGGTATCGAGACAGGTTCGTTGCCTAACTGTCTCTCTTTGTCGAATCGGAAGTAGGTTCTTTCTATGGCGAGTTCCAGCGACGAACCACGAGGACCGCTAGATACTTTTGCCGAAGACCTAGGCCGCGCCGTTTTGGACGCCGCCGCTTCCGGTTTGTAATTGTTTAATTGCTTTTGCTTAGATTGCTGCACTAGTTGTGTAAGTGTATGCTCTGAGTCGCAGGTAATCTCAGTGCACCGGCATTGCTTGCCGTGGCGACTGAGACCGGCTTTCGTCCAGACCATTTGGCGACTCTCATCGCCCAAACTACGGAGATCAGGACTCAGCTGGGCAAGTACTTGCTGAGTTTACTGAATCTTCTCAAGAGTACTGTCGGTAAGAGTACTCACCGAATCGCTTTGTACTCTTGCCCTTGCGATAGAAGTCGGCTTCTATTACGCAAACCTAGGGTATCGTTTCGTGCTCCATGTCCGCCGAACACGACGATACGCCGCACACTAGCCTAGCTAGCCAACCCGATTTTGTTGTGGCTGCTAGAGCACCGGATAGAGGTCTTGAGACTGTTGGCGCACGAGCCACTCAAGAGCCCCTTTTCCTTCAGACCCCTGCTCACTTAATTGTGCCGCATTCAGCAGTGAACACGAATATGGACAACACTGCTGGACCAAGGGTTCTGCCATTACCTCAAGCTCGAGGGCATGATGACATCCCTGAGGTGATGAGATTGTCAATTCCCGTCCCTAGGCTCAATATTTCGCTGACCGACAAGACACCAGGGCATAGCATAGCCGATGCAACTCGTGCGTACGTGCGTGACGCTAAAAAGTACCTCCAGGCTGTTCATGGTGGCGATAATGACGGTATCAGGTGTCTCTTCGTTGGTAACACCCTCGAGGGCTCAGCGAAGGACTGGTATCGCAATTGGACCAACGCCCGGGGCAACTATACTTTTGACGAGTTGGTCGCCGCTTTGCTCGCACGATTCGCTACTGAGGTTCAAGCACGCGATGTGGAAGCTCGTAACGTTTTGGCAGCCGGTAGCTACCACATGCGTCGGGATGAAAATGTACCTGCGTACCAGTCACGCTTCGAAGCACTTGTGAATCCCATTGCTGACCTCACTGAATCCGAGCGTGTCTTTTGGTTTAGGCGAGGCCTGACGAAACTTTTGGCTAAATGGTGCGCTACTGACTTGGTTGGAGCGCAGATCAAGTCGTACGATGCTTTGGTCGCTTTTGCTAAGGGCACGGAGATACGACTCCTTGCCGGTGAGGAAGAAGTCAAGTCTGTCCCTCGTGCAAATGCCGTGCAAGTGCAGGATCCGCTTGGGGAAGCCGTAGCTCTTGACCAGGACTTCGGAGCGACCCGCCCCACGCCTACTGCCGCGACGCGACGCAGCAACCGGCAACGCAAGGCGCGCGGGGGCGCTAGCTCGGGTGTCCGTGGGTCAGGAGGAGCAGGTCCGAGCTCGGACCCGGCTAAAAACAGGAAGCGTGGTGATGCGCCGTCGACGGCAGCCGCACAGCGTTCCGACCCCAATGCGAAGCGGACTCACACGGACGACACGTATATGCCAAAATGGAATTGCAATCGTTCCGAATTCGAGCGTCGGAAATTGGCCAACGTTTGTCTACGGTGTGCGGAGAGCCATTCCACGAAGGATTGCCCTCTAATGCCGCCGTTTGTACCTCAGCCGAAATAGGGGCTTGCCCGGGTTCCTGCGGAGGGGGCACCACCTGGGATTTCTGAACTCACACGTGGTCGGTGGTCATCCTTACGGCCAGCCATTAAGGCATTGTTGCCTTGTGTACTTGGACACATCGAGCGAGTCATTGCGCGACGCATCACGCTTGACGGACACACGGGACTTCTCTGCTTCGACCCGTTGTGTAATTTGTTTACACCTCGCCGTCCCCTGTCGTCTATCGATCTGTCTAACCACGTGGTTTTGTTCATCCCCTCGTCTCTGCGTGAGATGTCGGAACAGTTGGCCATATACAGGAGGTGTAGGCGTCAATATCCAGGCACCGCCGCATGTGTTTTACTCCCTGCTTTCTGTCGGCGCAAGGCAGAGGCATCGTTAAGGGGTATGCGGCATGTCCACCGGTTCGAGCCGGGCACCGTTTTGTTTAATGGTGTGGATCGGGAGGGTACGCTGGCTCCGTGGCCAAGCACATCCTACTCGGTTGACGTTTGGTACGAAGCTCCTGACGGGGGTGCCGTAGGTTACGGACCCGCCCTAAGTGCACTGACGTTGTCTGCTGGGCAGTCGCTCGTAGATAACCGTGTCCCTGTGGTTCAGATCGGTTTGAATGGCCGTACTCTGAAGGCACTTGTTGACACCGGTGCCAGCGACGACTTCATCTCTGTCGCAGAGGTGAATGCGCTGGGGTTGTCCCCAGAGTCGTCTGATTGTCCACAGGTTACCCTTGCTGACGGGGGTAAGCATCCCATCGTGGGCAGGATTACCCTTAGCCTATCGATAGGCCCTTTGCGTGTTGTGACCCGGCCGTACGTGCTGCAGGGCTTAGCAGAGACTGCACCGTACATAATGGGGTCGTCGACATTACGACAGTACCGCACGCGCATCGACATGGAGACCGCAACCCTGCATATGTGCAAGGGTACTCTGTCGATTAAGGTACCTTTCCTGTCGTTCGAACATGTCACACCAAAGGAGGGCGAAACTGAGGCGGTGCCTATGGTTAATTTCGCTGTGACCGCAATGGCCGCGCGAATCGAACCAGAGCTAGTCGGGCGTAAGGAGGCCGTCCGTTTGTTACGGAAGGGTGCCCACGGACTGCTTTTAAGGCCGCGGGTGAGCTGTTGTGTCACCACCGCGCAGATTTCTGCGGATCCTGAGGTTGAGGCCCTACTGTCGCAGTATGAGGACGTCTTTAAAGATATCCCTGGCCTACCACCTATGCGTCCTGTTGATCACACAATCCCTCTCGTGCCTGGAGCGCAGCCTACGGCCCGGCCAATGTACAGGTTGAGTCCATTGGAGCTGGACGAGGTGAAGCGCCAGGTGACGGATTTGCTCGCGAAGGGTATGATACGCCCCAGCACATCCCCGTATTCTGCACCGATTTTGTTTGTCGGTAAGAAGGATGGGATCTTGCGCATGTGCATTGATTACCGGGGGTTAAATGCGAATACGGTGAAAAATCGCTACCCTTTGCCACGCGTTGACGACCTGTTGGATAAGCTGAAGGGCTCGGCTTATTTTTCCTCAATTGACTTACAACAGGGCTACAATCAGATTCGCATCGCTGCCTCTGATATCCCGAAAACCGCTTTTCGGACGCCCTTCGGTCACTTTGAGTATACGGTCCTATCGTTTGGTTTGACTAATGCCCCTGCGACGTTTCAGGCGGTTATGGACCGAATGTTTAGGCCGTTTATCGACAGGTTCGTTGTTTGCTACCTGGATGACATCTTGGTATATTCTAAGACGCGCGAGGAGCACTTGGAGCATCTGCGGCTCGTGCTCGACGTTATGAGGCGGGAGCAATTGTTTGCTAAACGCGCCAAATGCTTTTGGGCGCAGCCTCAGGTGGAATATTTGGGCCACATTGTGTCGGCCACCGGTGTGAAGATGGACCCGCGGAAGGTCGCCGTGGTTCGCGATTGGCCCGCGCCTCAGAACCTCACGGAGCTGCGTAAGTTCCTTGGCTTGACCAATTATTTCCGAAAGTTCATTGAAAAATATTCCATCATTGTGGCCCCACTTACTAACTTAACTCGCAAAGGCGTTTTCGTTTCGCTCGAGTCGTGGACGCCGCAATGCCAGCGGGCATTCGAAGAGCTCAAACGAATCGTTGCCGAAGATGTCACCCTTGCATTCCCTGATTACTCGTTGCCATTTCGTGTTGAGGTAGTGTCTGATGCCTCAATATTTGGAAGCGGCGCTGTATTGTTACAGGAAGGGCGACCAATCGCCTTCACGAGTAAGAAGTTTTCTGGTGTGGAGATTCGCTACACCACCGGGGAACAGGAGCTTCTGGCCGTGCTGCATGCTTTAAAGGAATGGCGCTGTTACCTCGAGGGACGGCCGTTTACTTTAAAGACTGACCATAAGCCCCTAACGTTTTTGCAAAGCGTTCCGACGTTGAACCGCCGTCAGGCTAGGTGGATGGAATACCTAGCTAGGTTCGACTGCACCTGGGAGTATATTTCTGGTAAATTGAATATTGCCGATGCTCTCAGTCGACATCCGTCGCTACACACTGCAATTTGGCAGCGCCCGTCGTGCGGCCACGTACCGATCGCGACGGACCTCGCGGAGCGGTTGAAGGTTGCCTACAACGCAGACGCCTGGTTCGCGGACCCGGCTAATGTAGAAAACCTTCGCAAGCAGAATGGCCTTTGGCTACGGACGGAGGGTGCAGCTACGCAAATCGTCGTTCTGAACGACGACGCGCTATGCTACGACATCCTTGCGCGGTTCCACGAGGACCCGTTAGCAGGACACCCTGGTAGCAAGCGATTGATCGACTTGGTGCAACGTTCCTTTTGGTGGCCTCGTTTGGCTAAGGATGCAGCGAACTTCGTCCAGACATGCAGTCTGTGCCAGCGCAATAAGGCTTTGTCCGGTAAGGGCCATGGGTTGTTGCAACCGTTGCCTGTCCCGGATGCGCCTTGGGAAAGTGTTTCCATGGACTTCGTAGTCGCGCTGCCCAAAACTGAGGGGGGATACGATGCGGTGTTCGTAATGGTCGATCGTCTGACTAAGATGGTTCACCTAGCACCATGCACATCATCCTGCACGGCTGAGCAAACCGCACGTTTGTTTTTCGACAATGTGGTTCGGTTACACGGGGTTCCCAAAAATGTGATTTCGGACCGCGGTGGGCAGTTCACGTCTAAGTTTTGGGAAGCGCTCTGCAAGCTAGTTGGCATGCGCGTCAACCTGAGCACGGCGTATCACCCGCAGACTGATGGTCAAACCAAACGCACAAATCGCACGTTGGGTGATATGTTGCGCAATTATGCTGGTCGCACACCACTTGTTTGGGATACATATTTGACTGCGGCAGAATTCGCGCTTAACAACGCTGTGAACCGCTCAACAGACAAAAGTCCGTTCTTTCTTAACTACGGATTTCATCCCGCGCTACCCGTGTGGCGTGAGTTGGAAGTGAACGTGCCTGCTGCTAAACTTTTTGCCAAGTCTTTTATGTCCCGAATCACAGACGCGAAGTCGTGTTTGGACGCGGCGCAGCAACGAACGACGGAATACTATAACAAATCTAAGCAGGATGTGACGTTTTTGGAAGGGCAACTCGTGTTGCTAAGCACCAAGAACTTGCGTTCCTTGGCCGACGGATCCCGAAAACTCTTACCCCGCTGGATTGGTCCGTATCCTGTCATGCGCATGGTTGGGAATGTGGCTGTGGAGCTTGCATTGCCCGCTGATATGACCATTCACCCCACGTTTCACGTATCGCTTGTTCGTCCGTATCGTGGTACGGAACCCGCCCCTGAGCCTTCTAACGCCCCCACAGCGATCGAACCAGTTCCCGAGACCTGGATCGCTGGTAAACAGAAGTTTTACGATGTGGAGCGGGTGTTAGATTATCGCGCGCGTCGTGTGGGCCGACACCGACGTAAGCGGACAGTACACGAGTACTTGGTTAAGTGGACAGGGTATACCGACAAGCACAACTCATGGGAACCGGCATGCAACTTCTCACAGGACATGAAGCCCCTGCTCGAAGAAGCCCGCAAACGTGCCACGCAAGCCCAATGACCCCTGCAGTCGATGCTGTATGATGCAGCGAGGACGCTGCATACGGGAGGGGGGATAATTGTTGTGCTACGGTTAGTTTTCCGCCGATGCGTAGGTCGATGTGATCCTACAAGGCGAAGTGTTATTGTGATGAACACATTGCATATGAATGAATCTGCATGATATAAATGTATTCGTGTACATTTATATATGCATTTGGCATGTTGTCATTATCCATCGCGACATCGCATCATGGCAAATCCGCCTAGCATGCATGAAAGCCCGAAGCATTGAAGTGTGCATTATGCTCGTGCTACAAAACGAGAAGTAATATTATTTGATATAATATTACTTCATTACAGCACACGTTGAGAGCGCCGCACTCGTCGCGACACATGTCCTGCAACCGGATATCGTTATCCGGACCCTTGCATCATGCAAATGCCGGAAAGGCTTATACGTTGTTATGCGTAGACATCGCCTATACGCAGTAGGATTGTCACATCTAGGATCGGCCTCCTAATGTGAATCGTACGGCATTGCGATACTGCGAGTATAACAGATGCAAGGACGGCTAAGCAAGAACAAGACATTCGATACTGGAGAACACTCGTGTGTTCTATATTACTATTGCTATACGCTACTCTACTTAGCCCGAGCTAAGCCTGAACTTCGCTAATCACCGCCGCGTGATGATTGTGTTGTGCTACGGTTCATTTCCCGCCGACGCGTAGGTCGACGCGATCCTACGAGGCGAAGTGCTTTTGTGATGAACGCATTACATTTGAATGAATCTGCATGATATAAATGTATTCGCATACATTTATATATGCATCTGGCATGTTGTCATTATCCATCGCGACATCGCATCATGGCAAATCCGCCTAGCATGCATGAATGACCGAATCATTGAAGTGCGCATTATGCTCGTGCTACGAAACGATAAGTAATATTATCTGATATAATATTACTTCATTACAGCACACGTTGAGAGCGCCGCACTCGTCGCGATACATGCCCAGCAACCGGATATCGTTATCCGGACCCTTGCATCATGCGAATGCCGGAAAGGCTTATACGTTGTTATGCGTAGACATCGCCTAGACGCAGTAGGGTTGTCACATCTAGGATCGGCCTCCTAATGTGAATCGTACGGCATTGCGATGCTGCGAGTATAACAGATGCGAGGACGGCTAAGCTAGACAAGACATTCGATACCGGAGAACACTCGTGTGTTCTATATTACTATTTCTTTGTACTATTCTACTTAGCCCGAGCTAAGCCTGAACTTCGCTAATCACCGCCGCGTGATGATTGCTTGCTTCCGGCGCTGACGGCGATTTCGTCCATTGCATCATTCCGCTCTGTAAGACCGTAAGTTATATCTCTCTTCGTCTTGAAGTCTTCCGCTGTCTCTGTTTGCTCTCGCTTGCCTGGCTGTACTTGCAAGTGCTCGCGCATCGGTGTCGATAGTCTCCAGACGTGCAGATACTCATGAGCAAACGCGAACGAGAGGTACAACAGATTGCTTGCTTCCGGCGCTGACGGCTGTTGTGCTACGGTTCATTTCCCGCCGACGCGTAGGTCGACACGATCCTACGAGGCGAAGTGCTTTTGTGATGAACGCATTACATATGAATGAATCTGCATGATATAAATGTATTCGCATACATTTATATATGCATCTGGCATGTTGTCATTATCCATCGCGACATCGCATCATGGCAAATCCGCCTAGCATGCATGAATGACTGAATCATTGAAGTGCGCATTATGCTCGTGCTACGAAACGATAAGTAATATTATCTGATATAATATTACTTCATTAAAGCACACGTTTGAGAGCGCCGCGATACATGCCCTGCAACCGGATATCGTTATCCGGACCCTTGCATCATGCGAATGCCGGAAAGGCTTATACGTTGTTATGCGTAGACATCGCCTATACGCAGTAGGGTTGTCACATCTAGGATCGGCCTCCTGATGTGAATCGTACGGCACTGCGATGCTGCGAGTATAACAGATGCGAGGACGGCTAAGCTAGACAAGACATTCGATACCGGAGAACACTTGTGTGTTCTACATTACTATTGCTATACGATATTCTACTTAGCCCGAGCTAAGCCTGAACTTCGCTAATCACCGCCGCGTGATGATTGCTTGCTTCCGGCGCTGACGGCGATTTCGTCCATTGCATCATTCCGATCTGTAAGACCGTAAGTTATATCTCTCTTCGTCTTGAAGTCTTCCGCTGTCTCTGTTTGCTCTCGCTTGCCTTGCTGTACTTGCAAGTGCTCGCGCATCGGTGTCGATAGTCTCCAGACGTGCAGATACTTATGAGCAAACGCGAACGAGAGGTACAACAATTTGGTATCGAGACAGGTTCGTTGCCTAACTGTCTCTCTCTGCCTAATCGGAAGTAGGTTCTTTCTATGGCGAGTTCCAGCGACGAACCACGAGGACCGCTAGATACTTTTGCCGAAGACTTAGGCCGCTCCGTTTTGGACGCCGCCGCTTCCGGTTTGTAATTGTTTAATTGCTTTTACTTAGATTGCTGCACTTGTTGTGTAAGTGTACGCTCTGAGTCGCAGGTAATCTCAGTGCACCGGCATTGCTTGCCGCGGCGACTGAGACCGGCGTTCGTCCGGACCAGTTGGCGACTCTCATTGCCCAAACTACGGAGATCAGGACTCAGCTGGGCAATTACTTGCTGAGTTTGCTGAATCTTCTCAAGAGTACTGTCGGTAGGCTCACCGAATCGCTTTGTACTCTTGCCTTTGCGATAGAAGTCGGCTTCTATTACGCAAACCTAGGGTATCGTTTCGTGCTTCATGTCCGCGGAACACGACGATACGCCGCACACTAGCCTAGCTAGCCAACCCGATTTTGTTGTGGCTGCTAGAGCACCGGATAGAGGTCTTGAGACTGTTGGCGCGCGAGCCACTCAAGAGCCCCTTTTCCTTCAGACCCCTGCTCACTTAATTGTGCCGCATTCAGCAGTGAACATGAATATGGACAACACTGCTGGACCAAGGGTTCTGCCATTACCTCAAGCTCGAGGGCATGATGACATCCCTGAGGTGATGAGATTGTCGATTCCCGTTCCTAGGCTCAATATTTCGCTGACCGACAAGACACCAGGGCATAGCATAGCCGATGCAACTCGTGCGTACGTGCGTGACGCTAAAAAGTACCTCCAGGCTGTTCATGGTGGCGATAATGACGGTATCAGGTGTCTCTTCGTTGGTAACACCCTTGAGGGCGCAGCGAAGGACTGGTATCGCAATTGGACCAACGCCCGGGGCAGCTATACTTTTGACGAGTTGGTCGCCGCTTTGCTCGCACGATTCGCTACTGAGGTTCAAGCACGCGATGTGGAAGCTCGTAACGTTTTGGCAGCCGGTAGCTACCACATGCGTCGGGATGAAAATGTACCTGCGTACCAGTCACGCTTCGAAGCACTTGTGACTCCCATTGCTGACCTCACCGAATCCGAGCGTGTCTTTTGGTTTAGGCGAGGCCTAACGAAACTTTTGGCTAAATGGTGCGCCACTGATTTGGTTGGAGCGCAGATCAAGTCGTATGAAGCGTTGGTCGCTTTTGCTAAGGGCGCAGAGATACGACTCCTTGCCGGTGAGGAAGAAGTCAAGTCTGCCCCTCGTGCAAATGCCGTGCAAGTGCAGGATCCGCTTGGGGAAGCTGTAGCTCTCGACCAGGAACTCGGAGCGACCCGCCCCACGCCTACTGCCGCGACGCGACGCAGCAACCGGCAACGCAAGGCGCGCGGGGGCGCTAGCTCGGGTGTCCGTGGGTCAGGAGGAGCAGGTCCGAGCTCGGACCCGGCTAAAAACAGGAAGCGTGGTGGTGCGCCGTCGTCGGCAGCCGCACAGCGTTCCGACCCCAACGCGAAGCGTACTCGTACGGACGACACATTTATGCCAAAATGGAATTGCAATCGTTCCGAATTCGAGCGTCGAAAATTGGCCAACGTTTGTCTACGGTGTGCGGAGAACCATTCCACGAAGGATTGCCCTCTAATGCCGCCGTTTGTACCTCAGCCGAAATAGGGGCTTGCCCGGGTTCCTGTGGAGGGGGCACCACCTGGGATTTCTGAACTAACGCGTGGTCGGTGGTCATCCTTACGGCCAGCCGTTAAGGCATTGTTGCCTTGTGTACTTGGACACATCGAGCGAGTCATTGCGCGACGCATCACGCTTGACGGACACACGGGACTTCTCTGCTTCGACCCGTTGTGTAATTTGTTTACACCTCGCCGTCCCCTGTCGTCTATCGATCTGTCTAACCACGTGGTTTTGTTCATCCCCTCGTCTCTGCGTGAGATGTCGGAACAGTTGGCCATATACAGGAGATGTAGGCGTCAATATCCAGGCACTGCCGCATGTGTATTACTCCCTGCTTTCTGTCGGCGCAAGGCAGAGGCATCGTTAAGGGGTATGCGGCATGTCCACCGGTTCGAGCCGGGCACCGTTTTTGTTTAATGGTGTGGATTGGGAGGGTACGCTGGCTCCGTGGCCACGCCTATCCTACTCGGTTGACGTTTGGTACGAAGCTCCTGATGGGGGTGCCGTTGGTTACGGACCCGCCTTAAGTGCACTGACGTTGTCTGCTGGGCAGTCGCTCGTAGATAACCGTGTCCCTGTGGTTCAGATCGGTTTGAATGGCCGTACTCTGAAGGCACTTGTTGACACCGGTGCCAGCGACGACTTCATCTCTGTCGCAGATGTTGTGCTACGGTTCATTTCCCGTCGACGCGTAGGTCGACGCGATCCTATTGAGGCGAAGTGCTTTTGTGATGAACGCATTACATATGAATGAATCTGCATGATATAAATGTATTCGCATACATTTATATATGCATTTGGCATGTTGTCATTATCCATCGCGACATCGCATCATGGCAAATCCGCCTAGCATGCATGAATGACTGAATCATTGAAGTGCGCATTATGCTCGTGCTACGAAACGATAAGTAATATTATCTGATATAATATTACTTCATTACAGCACACGTTGAGAGCGCCGCACTCGTCGCGATACATGCCCAGCAACCGGATATCGTTATCCGGACCCTTGCATCATGCGAATGCCGGAAAGGCTTATACTTGTTACGAGTAGACATCGCCCATACGCAGTAGGGTTGTCACATCTAGGATCGGCCTCCTAATGTAAATCTTACGGCACTGTGATGCTGCGAGTATAACAGATGCGAGGACGGCTAAGCTAGACAAGACATTCGATACCGGAGACACTTGTGTGTTCTACATTACTATTGCTATACGATATTCTACTTAGCCCGAGCTAAGCCTAAACTTCGCTAATCACCGCCGCGTGATGATTGCTTGCTTCCGGCGCTGACGGTGATTTCGTCCATTGCATCATTCCGACCTGTAAGACCGTAAGTTATATCTCTCTTCGTCTTGAAGTCTTTCCACTGTCTCTGTTTGCTCACGCTTGCCTTGCTGTACTTGCAAGTGCTCGCGCATCGTTGTCGAAAGTCTCCAGACGTGCAGATACGTATGAGCAAACGCGAACGAGAGGTACAACACGGAACACGACGATACGCCGCACACTAGCCTAGCTAGCCAACCCGATTTTGTTGTGGCTGCTAGAGCAACCGGAATAGAGGTCTTGAGACTGTTGGCGCGCGAGCCACTCAAGAGCCCCTTTTCCTTCAGACCCCTGCTCACTTAATTGTGCCGCATTCAGCAGTAAAACACGAATATGGACAACACTGCTGGAACCAAGGGTTCTGCCATTACCTCAAGCTCGAGGGCATGATGACATCCCTGAGGTGATGAGATTGTCGATTCCCGTCCCTAGGCTCAATATTTCGCTGACCGACAAGACACCAGGGCATAGCATAGCCGATGCAACTCGTGCGTACGTGCGTGACGCTAAAAAGTATCTCCAGGCTGTTCATGGTGGCAATAATGACGGTATCAGGTGCCTCTTCGTTGGTAACACCCTCGAGGGCTCAGCGAAGGACTGGTATCGCAATTGGACCAACGCCCGGGGCAACTATACTTTTTGACGAGTTGGTCGCCGCTTTGCTCGCACGATTCGCTACTGAGGTTCAAGCACGCGATGTGGAAGCTCGTAAGGTTTTGGCAGCCGGTAGCTACCACATGCGTCGGGATGAAAATGTACCTGCGTACCAGTCCGCTTCGAAGCACTTGTGACTCCCATTGCTGACCTCACTGAATCCGAGCGTGTCTTTTGGTTTAGGCGAGGCCTGACGAAACTTTTGGCTAAATGGTGTGCTACTGACTTGGTTGGAGCGCAGATCAAGTCGTATGATGCTTTGGTCGCTTTTGCTAAGGGCACGGAGATACGACTCCTTGCCGGTGAGGAAGAAGTCAAGTCTGTCCCTCGTGCAAATGCCGTGCAAGTGCAGGATCCGCTTGGGGAAGCTGTAGCTCTCGACCAGGAACTCGGAGCGACCCGCCCCACGCCTACTGCCGCGACGCGACGCAGCAACCGGCAACGCCAGGCGCGCGGGGCGCTAGCTCGGGTGTCCGTGGGTCAGGAGGAGCAGGTCCGAGCTCGGACCCGGCTTAAAAACAGGAAGCGTGGTGGTGCGCCGTCGACAGGCAGCCGCACAGCGTTCCGACCCCAATGCGAAGCGACTCGCACGGACGACACGTATATGCCAAAATGGAATTGCAATCGTTCCGAATTCTAGCGTCGAAAAATTGGCCAACGTTTGTCTACGGTGTGCGGAGAACCATTCCACGAAGGATTGCCCTCTAATGCCGCCGTTTGTACCTCAGCCGAAATAGGGGCTTGCCCGGGTTCCTGCGGAGGGGGCACCACCTGGGGATTTCTGAAGTTGACGTTTGGTACGAAGCTCCTGACGGGGGTGCCGTAGGTTACGGACCCGCCCCTAAGTGCACTGACGTTGTCTGCTGGGCAGTCGCTCATAGATAACCGTGTCCCTGTGGTTCAGATCGGTTTGAATGGCCCGTACTCTGAAGGCACTTGTTGACACCGGTGCCAGCGACGACTTCATCTCTGTCGCAGAGGTGAATGCGCTGGGGTTTGTCCCCCAGAGTCGTCTGATTGGTCCACAGGTTACCCTTGCTGACGGGGGTAAGCATCCCATCGTGGGCAGGATTACCCTTAGCCTATCGATAGCCCTTTGCGTGTTGTGACCCGGCCGTACGTGCTGCAGGGCTTAGCAGAGACTGCACCGTTACATAATGGGGTCGTCGACATTACCGACAGTACCGCACGCGCATTCGACATGGAGACCGCAACCCTGCATATGGGCAAGGGTACTCTGTCGATTAAGGTACCTTTCCTGTCGTTCGAAACATGTCACAACCAAAGGAGGGCGAAAACTGAGGCGGTGCCTATGGTTAATTTCGCTGTGACCGCAATGGCCACGCGAATCGAACCAGAGCTAGTCGGGCGTAAGGAGGCCGTCCGTTTGTTACGGAAGGGTGCCCACGGACTTGCTTTTAAGGCCGCGGGTGAGCTGTTTGTGTCACCACCCGCACAGATTTCTGCGGATCCTGAGGTTGAGGCCCTACTGTCGCAGTATGAGGACGTCTTTAAAGATATCCCTGGCCTACCACCTATGTGTTCCTGTTGATCACACAATCCCTCTCGTGCCTGGAGTGCAGCCTACGGCCCGGCCAATGTACAGGTTGAGTCCATTGGAGCTGGACGAGGTGAAGCGCCAGGTGATGGATTTGCTCGCGAAGGGTATGATACGCCCCAGCACATCCCCGTATTCTGCACCGATTTTGTTGTCGGTAAGAAGGATGGGACCTTGCGCATGTGCATTGATTACCGGGGGTTAAATGCGAATACGGTGAAAAATCGCTACCCTTTTGCCACGCGTTGACGACCTGTTGGATAAGCTGAAGGGCTCGGCTTATTTTTCCTCAATTGGACTTACAACAGGGCTACAATCAGATTCGCATCGCTGCCTCTGATATCCCGAAAACCGCTTTTCGGACGCCCTTCGGTCACTTTGAGTATACGGTCCTATCGTTTTGGTTTGACTAATGCCCCTGCGACGTTTTCAGGCGGTTATGGACCGAATGTTTAGGCCGTTTATCGACAGGTTCGTTGTTTGCTACCTGGATGACATCTTGGTATATTCTAAGACGCGCGAGGAGCACTTGGAGCATCTTCGGCTCGTGCTCGACGTTATGAGGCGGGAGCAATTGTTTGCTAAACGCGCCAAATGCTTTGGGGCGCAGCCTCAGGTGGAATATTTGGGCCACATTGTGTCGGCCACCGGTGTGAAGATGGACCCGCGGAAGGTCGCCGTGGTTCGCGATTGGCCGCGCCTCAGAACCTCACGGAGCTGCGTAAGTTCCTGGCTTGACCAATTATTTCCGAAAGTTCATTGAAAAATATTTCCATCATTGTGGCCCCACTTACTAACTTAACTCGCAAAGGCGTTTTCGTTTCGCTCGAGTCGTGGACGCCGCAATGCCAGCGGGCATTCGAAGAGCTCAAAACGAATCGTTGCCAGAAGATGTCACCCTTGCATTCCCTGATTACTCGTTGCCATTTCGTGTTGAGGTAGTGTCTGATGCCTCAATATTTGGAAGCGGCGCTGTATTGTTACAGGAAGGGCAACCAATCGCCTTCACGAGTAAGAAGTTTCTGGTGCGGAGATTCGCTACACCACCGGGGAACAGGAGCTTCTGGCCGTGCTGCATGCTTTAAAGGAATGGCGCTGTTACCTCGAGGGACGGCCGTTTACTTTAAAGACTGACCATAAGCCCCTAACGTTTTTGCAAAGCGTTCCGACGTTGAACCGCCGTCAGGCTAGGTGGATGGAATACCTAGCTAGGTTCGACTGCACCTGGGAGTATATTTCTGGTAAATTGAATATTGCGATGCTCTCAGTCGACATCCGTCGCTACACACTGCAATTTTGGCAGCGCCCGTCGTGCGGCCACGTAGCGAGGAAGGTACCGATCGCGACGGACCTCGCGGAGCGGTGAAGGTTGCCTACAACGCAGACGCCTGGTTCGCGGACCCGGCTAATGTAGAAAACCTTCGCAAGCAGAATGGCCTTTGGCTACGGACGGAGGGTGCCAGCTACGCAAATCGTCGTTCCGAACGACGACGCGCTACGCTACGACATCCTTGCGCGGGTTCCACGAGGACCCGTTTAGCAGGACACCCTGGTAGCAAGCGATTGATCGACTTGGTGCAACGTTCCTTTGGTGGCCTCGTTTGGCTAAGGATGCAGCGAAACTTCGTCCAGACATGCAGTCTGTGCCAGCGCAATAAGGCTTTGTCCGGTAAGGGCCATGGGTTGTTGCAACCGTTGCCTGTCCCGGATGCGCCTTGGGAAAGGTGTTTTCCATGGACTTCGTAGTCGCGCTGCCCAAAACTGAGGGGGGATACGATGCGGTGTTTCGTAATGGTCGATCGTCTGACTAAGATGGTTCACCTAGCACCATGCCATCACATCCTGCACGGCTGAGCAAACCGCACGTTTGTTTTTTCGACAATGTGGTTCGGTTACACGGGGTTCCCAAAAATGTGATCTCGGACCGCGGTGGACAGTTCACGTCTAAGTTTTGGGAAGCGCTCTGCAAACTAGTTGGCATGCGTGTCAACCTGAGCACAGCTACCACCCGCAGACTGATGGTCAAACCGAACGCAACAAATCGCACGTTGGGTGATATGTTGCGCAATTATGCTGGTCGCACACCACTTGTTTGGGATAACATATTTGACTGCGGCAGAATTCGCGCTTAACAACGCTCGTGAACCGCTCAACAGACAAAAGTCCCGTTCTTTCTTAACTACGGATTTCATCCCGCGCTACCCGTGTGGCGTGAGTGGAAGTGAACGTGCCTGCTGCTAA